>CM021101.1:692039157-692348952 GCA_007115665.2 Sequoiadendron giganteum
CAAAATATATGCAAAATATGCCATCAAACTCTCCGAATGTTTGCAAACCCCATGGTGCAAGCCGCCATTACCTAGGCTATAACTAGTCTCCTAGTTCCTCCTCCTCCAACTGCCACCCTCATGGAGGCTACAATACAATTTTTTGAGGAGTTGGATAGACAACAGAGGGAGGCAGCCAAGAGGCTGGAAGAAGAAGTGGATGACTATCATGAGCATCCTATATTTGAGCATTAAGTAATTGATAAGGCTGTCTATGAATCCTCTAAGGAAGATGATGAGGATTCAGGGGCAAATATTATTGAAGAGACCTTTAATCCCGATCTCGAAGAGGAGTTGGCTCAACAGCTCAAAGGTATTGAAGAGAAAGAGGTTGAAAGACAACCTATCATTAAAGAAAAGGTTGTCGACACAGAGATGAAGGACACTAAGTCTCCAGCAGGGGAGCATGATCAAAGCCCCAAACCTGATGAGGAGATGTCTCTTCATGATGAGCGAGACGAGGAGAAAGAAGAAGGTAAGCCTGAAAGGGAGGTGAAAACTGGAGAGGATCAAGGGCTAGAACATGAGCATGAAGAGGAGGAAGAAGAAGAGGCTTATGAAAAAGAAGCTAGCCCTAAGAAGCATACGACTATTGATTCCCCAAAAGTGGCAATTATTGTACGAGATTCAGATGAAGAAGGGGAGAAGCCAAAACAAGAAGCCTCGGGTGATAAAATATCACAAATGTAGCAAGCCCATGAGGAAGAGAGGGATCATGAATCCCCTAATAAAGAATCCCAAATACCCGAATGGCTCAGGAAACAATTAGAAAAGAAAACCCCAGCTTTGACGAACCCTGAAGCAAGATTGGAGGCCATCCTAGCTTAGGCACAAATTAGTACCAAGAAAAAAAGAAGCCAAAGGTTAGATCCCAGTTGACCATGGACGCCTCAAGGTCAAGAACCATGCAGATTGCCACCCCGGTAGTGGGTGAGGAAGGGGTCAGTTACAACATCTCTACTATTGACTTAGGGACGACCACGAGGGAGAAGAAGATTGACCATCTCCAGGGATCCGTTAAAACCATCGTGCACCAAATGAACAAAGACAAGATCACCAAATATGAATTGAAGGCATAGGTGGTTGATCTGACAACATACATCCAATAGTGGTCCTCAACTGATGAAATTCCCACCACATCGTCGGCTCCTCCATTGCTACTCTCGACAGAACATATCAACAAACTAGAGAAAAGAAAGAGCTAGACTACGGCCACAGAGGATTGGTTCCAATAGGTCCTTTACAATGGTAATATAGGCATCAAACGTGCTGTCAGGGCAACAAATAATTTTTTTAATGTACATAAGTACCTCGAGGACATAAGAAAAACCTACCTTGACTTCCTAGAAATATAAAGGATCACACATCCAAAGGTCGAGGCAATCCTCAAGTTGCTTGGAAGAATGGTAAAGAAAGAGCTCGCCATGGCTGAGAAGGATCTTTGGCTCATGGAAAATTGGAAATTAGGCCTGAAACATGGGAAGGAAATACTAGAATAGGTGCTCCATGAGGTAGAGCGATATCTTGATTTGGTAAAGGAAATCGGGACAAAATGTCATGATTTCCTCAAGCTAATGACAAGGTTCGAGATGCCATTCGCCGAAATAGATCCAAAAAAGGTGAAGCCTCATTTTCACAAGAAAATGGGAGATGGAACCACAAATGAACTTACTGCAGACTTTATGATTTTTATTGCTCGTGCTTTTGCCTAGTCAGAACAGGTGCTGCAAAATACTACAAAGTGTGACAGAGATTGGGAAACACTCACCCGTAGATCCAAGAAGCTGAATTTTCAAGTGCTTCAATCTGATATCTTGGAATGGGATAAGCTTCATCCCTTGGTTGGCAAATTATTTATGGAGTACACCACACTTCAAAAGGAAGCTGAGATTCCTATAGTAGATGATGAATTCCTCACTAAGTAGCTACAACAAAAAGAGCAATCTACTAAATGACAAAATAGCTACAATGTTGTCATAAAGGACAAAATAGGCTAGATCAAAAAATGTAATTTTAAATTTTAAAATATTTGGGGGTAGGTGAAACCCTAGAGTAAAGTGAATCTTGGCCACACAATAAGATTAAATCTTGGCCACACATTTTTATTTTTAAAAACTATAAATAGGGGTCTCCTCTCATTTTAGGAGAGTTGAGTTGTTGTAAAGGCATACTGTAGAAATATTAATAGAAGTTCACTAGCTTTTGGTGGATTTTTGAGTTTCTATTGCATGTTACATGGTTTATCTCCCATAGTTAGCTGATTTAGAAAGATTTACTTTGATGTTTAGACTATTTTAGTTTTCTTTGATAAAGTAGTTGATGTTGTTCAATGAATATGTAGTATTTTGTTGTGTTGACGCCTTCCTTGTCCATACTTTTGGTTGTTTACTGATGGTATATAGCTGTGTAAAGTTAGTATGGGCATAAAATAAAAGTTGCTCCAAATTTTTATCTTTTGTTCATGCATGCTTATGGTGAATGAATGGTTGAATATTTGCAGTCCTTAGAAGCTTGCACAAATTTCATGATACTGCACATTAATCTGGTTAAGTGAAATTATGTTTTAAAGAAGTTGTCCATAGTAGAACCCTCCATGATCATTGTTCATTGCTAGTTGCAAATTTAGGAAACTTTTCTCTTCCCTACCCCTTTTTCCTTTTCTTTTAATAAACAACCTATGCTAAGGTTCATTGCACATTGTAAAGCCAAATCTCAAGTTAAGATAGGAGTTTAAGATTGTTGTCTAAACCTGCAACAGTTTGCACATTAATTTCCCATTTTGAAAACTCCACGCTAAGACCTAACGTCCTTCCAGCTTAACTCCCATAAGACCGCCTTGTGATTCCAGAAAATCACATCAAACAACTAAGATATTCCAAACATTGTCATGACCTGACATTCGAGAGACCTTGGGGTAATTTTCAACAACTTGTTGTTGGAGATTGCCTTTCAAGAGAGGTGACACACCTATGCATTACCTATGTTGAGAAGGTTCACAAAACACCCATCAATAGGAGGTATTTTCTACAATGTGTCAAATTATGATATTACTATTAGGATCCAACTATGTAATTTTTGAGTCAAACTCATTGACCCATGTCTCATGAGTAGTGGTTTACATGAACCCATTTCTCATGAGAATGAATGATCTACTTATCACTCATTTCACCTAAGTGATGCTCATAGGTGTGAAACATTAGGCCTTCTTGAGAGATCACCCATCCTAGTAATACTCCAACTCAAGCATGCCTAACCATGGAAACTACTAAGTGTGCTTAATCTTGGGGGGACTCCATGGTTAGGTGCACTTGAGGGAGTAGTATTGGGATGGGTGACTCCCAAGAATGCCCAATGCTTCACCCATTTGAGTACCACTTAGATGCAATGAATGCTAAGTGGACCATTCATTCTCATGAGAGATCTGTTCATAAACCACCACTCATGAAACATGGTTCAATGAGTTTGAATCAAGCACTGCATAGTTGAATCTTGATAGGTATTTCATAATTGGAATATCACTCCAATCTACAAATTATGAAGAAATTTTTCTCTATTTTATCTATCTATCTTGAATTTCACTATCGGTTAGGGGTGGTTTAAATAAAAAAAGGATTTCCTCAATGAAATCATTTAGTAATAGAAAGAGGCTAATGTAGGAGCATCAATTTCAAGGTGTTTTTATGCTTTATTTGGATGATAGGAGTGTAGTTGAGTTGGTTTAGGTTTGTGGACTCCATTGGGTATGATTTAGGAGCATCAATTTCAAAGTGTTTTTACACTTTATTTGGATGATATGAGTCTATTTGAGTTGGTTTAGGTTTGTGGACTCCATTGGGATCACAATCCAATGGTTAGGTTAGGTCAAGAATAGGCTAGAAATTCAAATTACTAGTTTCCTACCATAAGGTAATATGAATTTTTGAAGTGTTTTTGGTTTGTCACAAGGTTACTCGACTAGTCCCTCAACTCTTGTTTTTAGTTTCCTAAAGCATAATAAGGTCCTAGAGGACCATGGTAGTCATGGCAGGTCCTTTTATTGGTTTTGTTTACATGTGTTTAAAAGTTGCACAAAGTGGCAAAATTGTCAAATTTTATGACATTGTAATTAGGGCTTTTGGGAAAGAGGAAACAATGCTCATGTGTAACTATTTTTTAAAAGTCTTTTGATGCTGAATGAATCCAAGAATATGTTTTGGAAGAAGTATTGGAAGAAGGATTTGGTGAAATACCCCATTACTTTGCAATTTATTAACATTTTTTCTTGTGAAACAACAATAAACTTGCTTGGTACGGTTTTGTATGGCCCGATACATGGTTTAAAGGTGGATGGACATGTAGAGATTTGTCTTAAGAGTCTAATGAATTTTATTTGGTTTAATTTCATTTTAGAATGAGCAATTTATGATGAAATCAATGCTCATGGGTTAATAACAGGCCTAAGGTTTCCAAGAATAAAAAATAATCCATATCTTTATTTTCAGCCGTTAAAAAATTATGAGTTTTGGAACTAATTTTTTGTAGGCCTTCTTGCATGTGATTCCAAGAGGAGGGGGAGCAATTCAT
Source organism: Sequoiadendron giganteum (assembly GCA_007115665.2). Taxonomy (NCBI): domain Eukaryota; kingdom Viridiplantae; phylum Streptophyta; class Pinopsida; order Cupressales; family Cupressaceae; genus Sequoiadendron; species Sequoiadendron giganteum. The sequence goes on from CM021101.1 coordinate 692,043,760, forward strand.
TGTTTTGTTGACTTATGAATGACAACATGTTTTATTGTCATTAGGTCGTGTGAAAGCCCCGCCTCTTTGAGGGTTTTATGAAATTACTTTGCTTTGGAGTCAAACACTGTCAAAAATAATTAGGAAAGAGTATTTAGAGTATACTCAAGAACTTTAAGGCCTAAGAGTACAAGGGTAAGATGAATTTGGATTCCTATTGAGATTTTGTGTCTAGGGAAATAATTTTTGGAGTAGTAAATAAGGTATTGTTAGAAGCCACCATTGAAAGGTCAGATAACCTTGGATAGATAGTTGTGGAATCACATGGTCATTGTTCTTGAGAGCCCACAGTGTTTGCAAAATATTTCCCTCTACATCATTATTGGTATCAAAACTAGGTTAAGCCAAAAAAAGAAAGATTCCTCCAAGAAATGTTGGGAAGGTGGCAGAAAGGATAGCCACACAACTGGGAGAAGTCCTTTCTAGAGAAATGAGGGAGATGAGAGTCATTTTGGATGCAAGACTCATTCAATTGAAGCAAACCAAAGAAGAGGAATGGTTACAGGAGATGTGAGTGACCACAAAGAAGAAGTGGTGAATGAAGCACCTCAATAAGAACCTCAAGAAGAGAGGGATGTTGATGAAGTGAAGTTGGAAAGATTGCTAAAGGTAGTCAAGAGTGAAGGAACCAAGGTGAAGGTGGAACTTCTAGTGTATGTAGGCATTTTAAATGGTGAAAAACTCCTTGATTGGATAGCGAGTGGATATGTAATGTGAATTGGAGGAGGTACTTGAAGGGGAACAAGTAAATTTAGCAAGTAAAGTTAGCAAGGACGACAGGAAAAAGAAAGGAAAAATCATGATTACTTCTTGGGACAAGATGGTTTCCGAGTTGAAGGTAAAATTCACGCCTAGTGACTACATGAATTAGTTGTATAGGAAGTTGTAGAACTTGATGGGAGTGAAAGAGTACACTAAAGATTTTTATAAGTTGAGCATCAAGATAGGACATATGAAGGATGATACATACAAGATTGCAAAATACGTAAATGGGTTGAAGTATAGCCTACAAGATGAGTTAAGCCTCACAAGCCCTAAAACACTTGAAGAGTGTTATCAACTAGCCTTAAAGGATTAAGATAAGTTTAATAGGAAGCAAGAAAATAAAAATAGAGGTAGAGGAAGGAGTTACAACTCGGTAGAGGTCCATATGCTGATAGAGGATAGTCACAAAGAGATCAAGGAGAGTCAAGAATCTCACAAGAACAAGCACCAAGTTCAAGAGAATATTTTAGAGGAAGAAGGCTTAACTTCAATGGCAGATTTGGACAAAGAGGAGGATTCAATGGCTTCAAAGGAAAATGCTACAAGTGTAATAATTTTTCTATTCATCAAGCTTGGGAGTGTCCAGAAGAGTAGGCCATTTCTACCTTTAGGAATGCAAGGACTCATGTTTCTCAAGGAGGAGATGAAGAAAGTGTTAACTCCTCACCATCACTAGAAGAACCAAAGATAGGAGAATCCTTGTTGATGAGGACATTGATCAAGGTTCCAATGGAGAAGGAGCCACCTAAAAGGAAATCATTATTCAGGACTATTTGCAAGTGCTAAGGTAAGTGTTGTAAAGTTGTTATAGATTCAGGTAGTACTGATAATTTAATTGTTGTTGAGATAGTAGAGAAATTAAATTTGAAGAGATTCCCTCATCCTACACCTTATAAAGTATCATGGTTGAATAAGGGGCAACAAGTACTAGTTAATGAACAATGTTGGGTAGAATTTCAAATCGGAAGGTATAAGGACAAGGCATTATGTGATATAATTCTAATGGATGTATGACATGTGCTATCTGGTAGGCCTTGGCAATATGATAGAAAAAAATGCATGATGGTAGGAAGAATGCCTATGTTTTGGAGGATGGAGTCACCTACACCTTAGCACCTTTGAAAGAGGAAGACAAAGACCAAAAGATTGGCTCAAGTGTGATGATAATGGGTGAATAGGATTTTTTAAAGACAATGGAAGAGGAAGATGTAGGTTTTGCAATGATGATCAGACCTAGGATTGTCATGACACAAACAAGAATTGACGAGTTGCCTTGGGAAATTCAAGACATGTTGAAGGGTTATGAAAATATAGTTGTTTATGAACTTCCTAATTCTTTGCCTCCAATGATAGATATCAGTCATCATATAGAGTGGCTAGAAAGGAAAGACAAATATTTTAATCCAGTTGAAGGTATTGGGCATATGCAATGGAACTTGAGAATGCAAAACAAGTTATCCCTAATTTTCAAAAGCAACTTGGTGAATGCAAGACATTACAAGATGGCATTAGGGAGCTAAGTCTAGAGGTTCATGAGCATAGAGACAAATGTATGCAAAGTCATTGTTTCTTTTTTCAATCCAAGGAAGGTCAGTTATCAAATTTTCAATCTAATATACATACAGAAAGGGAGAAGGAAAACCATTTTCCAAAGTCCATGAAGAAGTTATGAATAGACCTGGTACATTGGAAAGTTAAAGTTCATATTGTTGATTTTCAGACCAAGACCCTTCAATCATATGTTGAAATGTTGAAAATACCATTGGTTGAGTGTAGAAAACAAAACAAAGAAGTAATAGGAAGGGAGAGTCAGCTACAAGATGAAACAACTACAATGTAGGAGTCTCTTCAAAATATGAGAAGTAATAGTGTTGAAGAGGTAAGGAGAACTAACTCTCTGTTACATATTCCATTAAGGATGTGGAATATGGACATCAATTGCAAGCATTGCAACATGAGACATAGTAAGCTAGACATGCTTTGACTCTTTTAAAAGAGGACAACAAAATTGATCAAGAGTCTATGATTGATGCCATAATTTTTAGAGATAGAAAGAGGATAAAAAGTTCTATCATTGAGATTTTAGTTGCACAATTGAGTAATATAGTCTGAGTTGTTGAACTCCAACTAGTTGACAAGGGACAAGATGGAGGAATATTGCAAGAGAAAGTCAGAGATGTAGATCATGTAGTAGGGGCAAAGGACGGTCAAATTTTGGAAATGGATTCTCAGTTGAATGGCATGAGGTAGAAAAGTGAGAGGCCTAAGGTAAAAATGAGACAAACTTTAAACTGTTTAAAATAAGTGCAAGGCAACTTAAAGTAGGACTCCATATCAGATTAGTAGGCTATAGGGGTCCAAGATGAAATAAATTGACAAGGCCTTAAAGGGTGCAAACAAGGAGCTCTCTTATATGGAGCTGAGTTTATTTTCTTTCCCTTGGGAGTATGATGCAAGAGCATCGATTTCAAGGTGTTTTTATGTTTTATTTGGATGATAGGAGTCTAGTTGAGTTGGTTTAGGTTTGTGGACTCCATTGGGTATGATGCAGGAGCATCAATTTCAAGGTTTTTTATGATTTATTTGAATGATAGGAGTCTAGTTGAGCTGGTTTAGGTTTTTTGACTCCATTGGGATCATAATCCAATGGTTAGGTTAGGTTGAATAGGCTAGAAATTCAAATGACTAGTTTCTTGCCATAAGGCAATTTGAGTTTTTAAAGTGTTTTTGGTTTGTTGTGAGGTTGAGATTGGTTCCTCAACTCTCTTTTTTAGTTTCTTGAGGCATAATAAGGTCCTAGAAGACCATGGTAGTCATGTAAGGTCCTCTTATTTGTTTTGTTTACATGTGTTTAAAAGTTGCACAAAGTGGCAAAATTGTCAAACTTTATGACATTGTAATTAGGGTTTTTGGGGAAAGAGGACAAAATGATTGTGTGTAACTATTTAAAAAAATATTTTGATGCTAAATGAATTCAAGAATACACTCCAAGAATTATTGGGAGCAAGATTTGGTGAAATGCCCTATTACTTTGCAATTTATTGACAATTTTTCTTGTGAAACAATAATAAACTTGTTTGGTACAGTTTTGTATGGCTTGGTACATGGTCTAAAGGTGGATGGACATGTAGATCTCTATCTTAAGATTCTAATACATTTTATTTGGTTTAATTTCATGTTAAAATGAGAAATTTATGATGAAATTAGTGCTCATAGGTTAATGATAGGCATAGGGTTTCTAGGAATTAAAAAATAATCCATATCTTTATTTTCAGCTATTAAAAAATTATAAGTTTTGGAACTAATTTTTTGTAGGCCTTTTTGCATGTGATTCCAAGAGGATGGGAAATAATTCATTATTTTGTGTGACTTATGAATGAGAGTGTGTTTTAGTGCCATTAGGTTGTGTGAAAACCCTACCTCTTTGAGGGTTTTATGAAATTGCTTTGTTTTGGATTCAAACAATATCAAGAATAATTATAGAGTATTTAGAGTATGCTCAAGAACTTTAAGGCCTAAGAGTGCAAGGGAAAAGATGAATTTGGATTCCTAGATTGAGATTTTGTGTCTAGGGAAATAAGTTTTGGAATAGTAAATAGGGTATTGTTAGAAGCCATCATTGAAAGGTCAGATAACCTTGGATAGATAGTTTTGGAATCACATGGTTATTGTTATTGAGAGCCCATAGTGTTTGCAAAAGCTTTCCCTCTACATCAGAGGCCACGGGAGGGAATTTCATGAGCATGTGAGAAAATTGATTATCATAAAATCCTCTTAAATGTCATTCTTAAAAAATGATTAGTGTTTGCCTACTTTCTTTAATACCATGTCATAGAATAAGGATCTAAGAAACCAATCATTAAATATATAAAAATTAAATAGTAATGAGAAGTAGATGATATAAGAATATACAAAAATTATAATTATATGGGTAAAATCATTACTAATAAAAACACACAAAATAATCATTTAATAAATGAGAAAACTTATAAAAAATATTTGTATAAATAGGTATATTAAGAAACTAAATGTTATAGTTTATTCTCCCTCCCCTTATTTTCATAATATTTCATATACATTTTCAACACATTAATATGTCTCCTTCTATCTCACCTCCAATACATATCATTGTATATGTTGCATGTTCAAAATGTGTGATGTGTTTTATGATTTCCTATATTTAAATAAATCTAAGTGATTGGTGGATAGGTCACAACATTTCTGATTATAACCTTTTGATTACACATTTAATTGATTAAATAATTTATTTATAAGGACAAAGCTTACAATTATCACTTATTTTATATTATAAAGATAAATCTTATAAATTAGATTCTTAGAAATATTATTTAAGAGTATTAAGATTAAATTACCCCTTATTTTATGTTACAAAGATAAACCTTATAAATTAGATTCTTAGAAATATTATTTACGAGTATTAATAGAAAATGTAATCCCCAAATAAATAATATGCTTTAACAATTACTTTTTATTAACATTTCATGGAGCATTAACATGTTATTTAATTATCATGTATTGTTCTTCCTTTAATATTTGATGTAAAAGTCCCTCACCCCCCCTCCAACAATATGAGGTGTGTGGGGAAAGTTATCTAAAAGGCTTTTTTTTCAAGTTTAACAATGTTACTTATTTTTCTCCCTTGCCTTAACCTATTTGATCAATGGTTAATATTGCTTTCTCTCTTTAGGCACTACACAATTATAGGATTTTCCTCATTCATAAAAATATTTTTTTCTCTTTATGAGTGGAAGTACTATCTTTTCTTTATTCTTCATATCTCATCTCAAAGAGAATCCTACTTTTATTTTATGAATGTGTTCATATTTACATCTATTTATGACCTTGGACAAAAGTGAATTATTTATTCATATATAAAATTCATTTGTCATTGATGTCAATTAAGGGAGTTATTTGCATAGTATGTTTGCATAAAGAAATTTTAAGTACACCATAGGACTTTATCATTCCTAAATGAGAATTGGTTGACTACATAAGGGAGATAATTGGTTACTATATCAGCCCTTTTTAAATTTTATTTCTCTACCCCTCATCTCCTTATACCTCTATGCCTCTTTCTAACACTTCTACCCACAAAAATTAATTTAGTTTTTATTAGGAAATCAATGTTCTTGAAGGTTTCTCACATGTTTGAAGTTGTGTGTGTGAGCATTCAAGACTACTTGTGGTGTAGTCATAGATGGAGGGTCCAGAAAGGACTTTCCAATTGTGTAGCTTAGATTCAACACAATGAAAAATAACACAAGAAATACTAAAAAAAAATAGATCTTTATTGATATAAAAAAATTGCAGTCTTACATGCATCATATGCCTCATATGTGGAATAACTAGGGCTCATAGGCCTATTACAGGGGTATTATAGATATTATAATTGGCACGAGGCCTTATTACATTCCCACAACTAGGAAACTCAAAATAAGTAGACTCTAATCATGAAATCCTAACTAAAACTACTTTCCTATGAATTACAAATGATCTTAAATATGGTTTTCTAGCTCCAACATTGGTCTGCATTGGCCTTAAGGGTTTACAAAACCTAAATCATGATCAAGCATGTAGGTCAGCCTCAAACATGAAAGGATAACCCATTAGTAGATGAAATGAATTGTGGATCTCCAAGAAAGATCCTCTTGGACCCAAAATGATTGTATGATGTTCTTGTAGAAGTTGATAATCCAACCTCACAAATCCCAATGAACACCTGCAAGTAAATAACCTATCACCAAAGGAGATCAAGAGACATAAGAATGGTGCTCTACAAACATGAAGCAAAAGATGCATTACCCGAGAAGTGAATAATTACAAAGAGATCAATCCTTATGTAATGCCCCACCACGCAACCCTAGAGGAAGTTTCAATTCACAATAAAAGCGCACTAATATTTTTTTCTCGAATTCTTAAACAATAAAACTAAAAGGATCTAAATTAAAAATCAGCTAAAATTGAAAGATATTTCAAATTGCATTTTAAATTTAAAGTTAGTTTTCGAAAATTGGAATTAAGTGGATATTTTAATTTTTAATATTGCATGCAAAATTAGATTTGGTTGTTTAAGATATTTTTGATTTATGACTCAAGTGCACATTTAATTAATGGAAAAAAAAGATTATTGAAAATTCATAGATTCACAGAGAATTTTGGAGAGGAAAAAACTTCTTCTAGTGTGAGAGGATATTTTTGGAAAATTTGCACAGAGGATGGTTTGAAGAAATTGTTGGCTGTAGGATTGATTTGAGAAAATCTTGTTGAAGTTGGTTGTGTTTTTGGATTGTTTGCTTGCTTGGATTTACTGCACGGTTGAAGAGAAATTGTGAGATCTTTGGAGGAGGCTCTGCATCAAATTTCCTATTACCTGTAGCTTCTTGAATTAGGTTTTCTTCTGTGAATTTTTTTTGTTCTTGGTGTGCTTTTTAAATTGTAGTGATGAAATATTTGATGTTAAATCTATTTGGGAAAAGGAATTTTTGATTAGAAGAAAGAAAATAAATAAATAAATTTAAAGCTTTTGTATTCTTCACGAAAATTATGAAAACCTCTGTAGAATTTAATGCATTTGGGGAAATGGATTGTTTTGTTATTTGAATCAAACCTAGAGGTTGAACAAAATATTAGATCTATTTTAAATTTTTTTAACCTCTGTAGAAAATTGTGCTGAAGAAAACTAGAGGATTAGAAAATTTTTGAATTTTTAATGTTGTATGTTAATGGGGATTTAAGTAATCTCGGTTACGTAGCCTTAGGGGATGTTGTCAATTGTAGATGAACATGTATGTCTAATTCACTTTAATAAAAAAAAAATTAGTGCGCTTTTATTGTGAATTGAAACTTCCTCTAGGGTTGTATGGCGGGGCATTACACCTTAAGAAAGAAGATCAAAACCTAAAGTGAAAACCCTAGATGAAGATTAAAATAGTACGTGACAAGTGTCAAGATCATAATGAATGAGACAACATGACTAATTTAATAATGTAAAATAAAGATTCCTAAGTTAAGCTTAAGTGAAATTAAGTAAATGTGACTTAATTAATTAATCAACTTGATTAAATTAATCAAGTAAACAACCTATTACTCTAACACCCCCCTTAAGATGAACTTAGGAAGAAGCTAAAAAACTAATACAAATGCATGAAAGAAAAGATGGGTCCCGAAAAACAAGGTTTGATGAGGTACCATGTACAAATGTAAAAGATCTCTCACAATAGGAGAAAAAGATAAAACTTTGTGGGAAAAAATCTTCTCCAAAAAAAAGAAATACAAGTGAAGGTCTAAGAAGCCTCCAAACAATAATGAAGGATGAAGAAGCCTCCAATAAAGAAGAAATTGTCCCAAAATATGGGAACAAGTTATGAACACCACAAATGCATGAAGAAGTTGCAAACACTGTCGTAGAATGACTGTTGAGTTGCTGAAACAAGAACCTCCACTGAAACAGATGATGATCAAGAACAAGAAGACAAGAATTTGCATGAGTGTTCACAATGACACTGCTTGAATCAAATGGAAAACAAAGGAAAATACCTAGAACTCAAAGATATAGATGGAAAAAGTACCAAAAAGTCTGAAGAATTGATCATGTGAAAAATGGATGGTTGCCTCCAAACAAGAATGCAAGAGTGTCCATATGGTAAGTGCTCCATCTCACCGAAATGCATGGGTAACCAACTGCTACATCCACCTAGTATAGAGGAACACATATTGTATACATAGCTCACTCCAACGAAACCAAGGAAGCATTAGCACCAACAATAGAAACCCCTCCCCCCCATAATGTTGACAAGGGAGAGGTATGACAAGTACACTAAAAGTAAATTTTTGAATGTAGTGCATGAAGAAGAACCAAGAACATCTGAATGTGCAAACATGAAAGTAAAAGCAAATATAAAAGGTGTGCAAACAAAAGACACACACATGAGGCTGATGTCGTGGATGAGACACTCACTTGACAAAGGTTTGATTGCAAACAAAGACAAAAAATAAAACCCACCATGGAACTTTATAATACAGTGCAAGTATAACAAGGCACAAAATGATGTGCAAGAATCCCAATACTACACATACAAAGCTAAGGCACTTTATTTCAGTGCATTTACAGATGAAAAGGACATGTAATGTGAGCCCATAAGGTTCGAAAAGGATAACAACTGAGAAGAAATATTTTTGAAAAAAAACTAAAAATCAAATCTAGAAACTACCTGCACCACTACATAGAGCTCAAAAATAGATTTCTGATGATATCTTGTTTCCCCATTTTCGACATCGTATGCAAAAGTTATGCCGAAAAAACTGAAGGAAATTCTCGAAAAAAGATCTCACTTTGACTAGAAATAACAGGGGCCTAAGAAAAAATCTCCAAAAAATACCTGCATCACTGTAAAGTACTCTGAATCCTCTTTCCGACGATATCTTGTTTGCCTGATTTTGACACCGTGAGCAAAAGTTATGGCCTCTGAAAGAAAACAACTCTCAAAGAGGAAAAATGACAGTCACTGCATTAAATTTGACGACTATATGATCAATTAATAACATTTTGTTTCCACAGTCCATGATCATTAGTAATCAAGATTTATGGATAAAACTGTGTGCAATTTTTTCATCATCAACGTTTCGGATCAGACTCCATGATCCATCATCAGGATGATTAGAAGATAGAGAGGGAAATGAAAATTAGATAGCAGACTTGGATAATAAAATATTATCCAAGTCTGCTATCTAATTTTCATTTCCCTCTCTATCTGCTAATCATCCTGATGATGGATCATGGAGTCTAATCCGAAACGTTGATGATGAAAAAATTGCACATAGTTTTATCCAAAAATCTTGATTACTAATGACAATATGATCGTTGCAGAAAAATAGAAAGCCCAAATTTGACAGCCAAATGGCCGTCACATCATTTTTACAATTTGACTTATTTTTTTAAAAAACAATAAAAAAATTACATTGAATTTTTTTTTTTTTTAAATATGGGTGGTGGGGAGGCATGTGGGCCACCCCCACCATTCCCCATAAGGGGTGTACCCTTGCGGTACATTGGTACCTGCACAGGGCTATGCAAGTATCCAGGTACCACCTGCCCCTTTTTTGTTTTTTTTTAAACAAAAATTTGTTTCTTTTTCAAAGCTTTTAAAAGCTTTTTTCAAAATATTTTTTTGCCTTTTACAATTTAAAAAAACTGTCAAATTTTTTTTTGAAGAAAAATTAATTACTTTTTTTATGATTTTTTAACCTTGAAATGTGTGCAGGTAGCCCGTATGGCTCCTGTGAGGTAAATGTTTTTGCCCCGGGGTGACCTTCTCCAAAATTGACAAATTATACATTGAAATAGAGGTTTTTGGGCCTTCTAAGTGTAGTGGTGAGGTTCGTTTGGGCTCAAAATGCTCTGAAAAATCAAGCACCCCTTGGATCTAGAAAAAAAACCCTTTCTTCAAACCTTCACATATTTAACAAATGGAAGACAAATTTGGCAAAACAAAGGTCAATCTTGACTATTCTTACAACTTTGGATTCAATGGAGAGGTTTGATTTGACCTTGGATGCACTGAAAACCTTCTTCAAGGCAAGATATCATGAAAAAGGAATAAGGATCTTGTAGATTTGGAGCTTTAATACCATATAGAAGTTGATAATCCAACCTCACAGATCCCAATGAACACCTGCAAGCAAATAACCTATCACCAAAGGAGATCAAAAGACACAAGAATGGTGCTCTACAAACATGAAGCAAAAGAGGCATTACCCGAGAAGTGAATAATTACAAAGAGATTAATCCTTAAGAAAGGAGATCAAAACCTAAAGTGAAAACCATAGATGGAGATTAAATTAGTATGTGAAAAATGTCAAGATCATAATGAATGAGACAACATGACTAATTTAATAATGTAAAATAAATATTCCTAAGTTTAGCTTAAGTGAAATAAATTAAAATTAAATTAATTAATTAATCAACATGATCAAATTAATCAAGTAAATAACCTATTACTCTAATAGTTCCATTAAGCTTTGCATACTCTGGAATAGGTCCACACAAGTGTGGACTAGGTTGGCCCCAAATACCTTGATTGGGAATGACAATGAAATTCTAAGAGTGACAACTTTTTGCAAACAAATGTAAATCTCCCGATAAATGGATATGATGTAGATGAACTCATGTAGATGTTATATCCTACATCATGAGCTAAGAAATGACAATGCGATTAAATATGAAAGAAACTATTGAGATATCTACAAACTGAAATGCGAGAAAAAAAATGTTTTTGGTTGATACAAGATCGATTTACAACTAGGGATGCTCCTACATCAGACACCTCGGGTTGGAACAAAAGTGAGTCCCTAACTTTCTAGGGGCTAGAGGAAAACCAAAGTGGTCCACCTCAACCTAAGAAATCCATGATGAATCCTCCACTGGTCTTCCTTTCTAGTTCACCAGATATTCCTTGTACTTTTTTTCTCCTAGTGTTTCTTCCAGTTTTGGTATCTAATATTTGCTCAATCTCCTCTATTGGTTGATGTGTTAACTACTCCTCAAAGTACACTTCTATGTTACTACCACTTGACTATCCTATATGGTATGCATAAATGTCTACAATGTTAAAAATAGATGATATACCAAGTGCCTCTGATAACTCCACTTCATATGCATTTCTTGAATCAAACTTCCTGAGAATATTACATGGTTTATAATTCCTAATCTTCATCTTATTGTATGTCCCTAATAGAAACCATTCCTTTCTGAGATATACCACGACTTCATCTCCAACAAAACCTCCTTATGTCTCCTTTTCTCATATGCCTTCTCCTTATATTTACTGTTCATGTCCTCTAAATGTTCTCATAATTGACTATGTATATTATTTCCATGAATCCTAAAAATTCTTCTAATTTTGCACTCCTCTTATTCTCCATACTGATGTCTTTGAGCTCCACAACTCCTCTAGGATGTATTCATGTCATAATCTCAAATGGTGTCTTCCTTGTACTCTGACTAACTAAATTATTGTATGAAAAATCTTCTTGCGGTAGGACTATATCCCAATTTCCTATCTTATCTCTAACCAAACATCTCAACAAATTATCCAAAATTTTGTTTACCACTTTTGTTTGTCCATTGGTTGTGGGTGATATGTTGAACTGAACTTTAGATCTATCTTCATCTTCTTCCATAATGTCTTCCAAAAGTATCTAGTGAACTTAGTATACCTGTCTGAAACTATACTCTTAAATAATCCATGCAATATCACAATCTCCTTAAAAATAGGTTAGCAACATGCACATCATCAGTAGTCTTCTTGCAAGGAATGAAATGTGTCATCCTAAAAAAAAATTCCACTACTACCATTATAGAATTATATCCTCTTTGTGATCTTGGTAATCTCAATATTAAATCCATTATATCTTCCCAAGGTCTCTTCGGTACTATCAAAGGTCTATACAATCCAATATTTTGACTAATCCCTTTTGCTACTCAACAAATTCTGAAACTCTAAACATACTTCCTGGCATCCTTATATATCTGTGGCTAAAAATAGTATTCACTCACCAAAGCTACTATCTTATCTACCTCAATTTTTTGTTTTAGTCCTCCACTATGCTTCTTGATCAAATCATCCCTCATTGGTCTCCTTGGAATACACAACTTATTTCCTTTGAACAAAATGTCCTCTTGAATGAAATAATCCAACCATTGAATCCTATTTCTCGCTATTGGTTCCTTACATGACTTCCATGCTTCAACAAAATTTGGATCAGCTTCATACATGTGCTTTAGTTCTTCAAAACCTAATACTTTTATCCTCATCTTTGTCAACAAATTCCTTCTCCTAGTTAATGCATCAACAAATTTGTTTGACTTACTACTCCTATGCTTCAAAAAAAATGTATAACTCTACAAGAACTCAACCCATCTCACTGATTTAACTTGCCTTTCCTGTTCAAATACTACAAATCTTGGTGATCAATATACAATACAAACTCCTTAGGAAACAAATAATGTCTTCACTTCTTCAAGGCTTGGATTATGACATAGAACTCCTAATCATAAAACAAATATCTCCTTCTGACATCATTCAACTTCTCATTGAAATAGGCTATGGGTCTTCCTTCTTGACTAAACATTGCTCCTATTGCATTTCCATTAGCATCACAATCAACTTGAAATAATTTATCAAAATCAGGCAATGCTAACACTAGTTGCTCTATCACCTTTTTCTTCAACAATTCAAAAACATTTGTGTGCTCCGGATGTCCACTTAAAGTATTTCTTATCTTTTCTCATTATCTCTATCATGGGTGTGCAAATGCTACTAAAGATCCTAATGAATTTTTGGTAGAAACTTGCTAGTCCATGGATTGATCTTACCTCTCCAATGTTTACTGGTGTAGGCCACTCAACAATTTATTTAACCTTCTCAAGGTCCATCTTCAACCCTTCAAAAAAAATAATAAAACCCAAGTACACCAACTCTATCTTCATAAATCTACACTTCTTGATGTTTGTCAACAACTTCTCTTCTCTCAACCTATACAATACTTGTTTGATGTGCCACAAATGTTCCTCTCTAGTCTTACTAAAAAAATAGAATATCATCCAAGTAAACAATCAAAAAATTACCCAATATTTTATTCAATACCTAGTTCATCAACCTCATGAAAGTTCTAGGTGCAATTGTCAATCCAAAAGGCATCACTAAGCACTCTTACAATCCTTCATTAGTCTTGAATGCACTCTTCTATTCATCTCCTTTGATTCTGATATGATGATATCTAATCTTTAGTTCAATCTTTGTGAAATACTGTGCTCCACTCAAATAGTCCATAATGTCATCCATCCTTGGCAATAGGAATCTATACTTGATTGTGATTCTATTGATTTTTCTTGATTCTATACACATTCTCCACTCTCCATATTTATTTGGTGCTAGTACAATAGGTACTGCACATGGGCTTAAGATCTCTCTAACCAATCTCTTCTTCAACAACTCTTGTATTTGTCTATTCAACTCCATAGTTTTTTCCAGTGTCATCCTCTATGTTGTTTTATTAGGAAAAATTTCTCCCATTATTAGATTTATATGATGATTGATGCTCTGAACTAGTGGTAATTCATTTGGTATGTTCTCTAATATGATGTCTTCATACTCTATCAATAGGTTTTCTACTTCAATTTACAGCGGATCTTCAACTTTTATAGTAGGGTTCCTTGCCTCCAAACTCCCACGCTTCTTTGTAATTAATACAAAACACATATTTTCATGCCTTAATCCTTCCGAAAATTTCTTTCTACCAACCAAACATAATATGGTTGTGCCACAGGCTTCACTTTTGTACTCTTCCTCCAAAGGTATCAATTTAATTCTCTTTCCATTTGAAGTCATAGTACTGGCATTCCTTCTTCCATCATGAATTTATTTCGTATCATTTTTCCATGGTCTTCCTAACAATAAATGACATGCATCCATAGGCATAATATCACATAATACTTCATCATTATATGACCCTATATGAAATTTCACTAAACATTGCTCACTCACCAATATCTTATGCTCATCTTAAACCAAGTCTATCTTATAGGGGTTTGCGTTTTCCAATATTTTCAAATTCAACTTGGTCACCATCACTTCTAAAACTAGATTATCGGTATTACCACTATCAATGATGACTTTACATACGTTTCTTCCAAAATTACATCTTGTCTTGAACAAACTCTTTCTTTGTGATGGCTCCTCAATTACTTCTTCATGCATCAGTGCTCTCCTCATTAATAATGACTCACCTTTCTTAGTTCCCAACCAAATTAGGGGATCCAATAGGTTCTTCTTCCACATAAATTTTTCTTCTGATATGCTTAGTTCTATTTCTAGTGCTTTCTTGATGGCATTAAAATGTTATGTGTCCTTCGCCTCCACACTTGAAATAGGTTCCTTTGAATGGTCTCTTATCATATCTTCGTTCCTCTCTCTTATACCCTTTATTGTGGTAAGAATTATGACATCCTCTATCACTATGATAGAAATTGTTGTCTTCTCTTCCTATGCAGTATGAATTACAATCATTTTCTTCACTGCGGTAGGGTTTTCCATCGTTTTTCTTTGCATAAGGTCTTATTTCTCTAGATTTTGATCCACTCATTTGGAATCTTTTTCTTGGACTTCTACATGCCTTTGTTCAAATTTTCCTCCATCTTTAGCACAAATTGGTATGCTTCCTCAAATTTTGTCATCTTTACTAGGCTCAATTCTTCTTGGATGTTTTTTTCTCAATACATTGATGTTGTCCTTTCCTCTTCTATTTATATCCAATTGAACTTATTTCCACCATATAGAAGCATGCCCCCTCAAGTTTTTTTTGTAAATCTCACTCTTTTTGGATCTTCAATTTCTTCATATTCAAAGTATTCCATATCATTGATCCAATCAATCAATTCCTTAGGGTTTAAATTTCTCGCATAATTTTGAATTTCAATTCTAAGTCTCTTGCCAATTTTGAAAATATCTTTCAACATCTTTACCCAATCTAAATATTCTTCTTCAAGGTTTTCTTCATTGTGATGCATAACATGATCTAACTCATCATCACTTTCATCCTCATGTCTAAGGTTTAGACATCTTCTTCTATCTTCTTCTACAATATCTAATTGGACTCTCATTGCTCTCATCATCTCTAACATCTCATCTATTCATCTAGCGACATTCACCATAATAGGTGGTCTCCTTGGCAACATCTCTCCCCTTGGATCCAATGCAACCGCCTCAAATCGACAATTTGGCTACAAGGGTTTCAATTGCCTCACAATCAACAATCAATTGAAAACACATGTAGTTTGTCGCAGGTTGGTAATTTGTTGACCAAAAGGAATGCGTTCAGGACTCATAAACTCAATTTTATACCAATTTTTGTAGTCATAGATGGAGGGCCTAGAAAGGACTACCCAACCGTGTAGCTTAGAGTCAACACAACAAAAAATAATACTAGAAATACTCAAAAAATATAGATATGTATTGATTCAACAACTTGCAGTATTACATGCATCATATGCGTCATATGTGAAATAACTAGGTCTCACAAGCTTGTCACAGGGGCATTACATATATTACAATCAACACAAGGCCTTATTACTTTCACACATTGACCAGTTCAAAATATTTAGAATTTAATAATGAAATCCTAACTAAAACTACTTTCCCATGAATAACAAATGATCTTAAATATAATTTTCCAGCTCCATCAATGGTCTATGTCAGTCTTAAGAGTTTACAAAACCCAAAGTATGACCAAGTGTGTCGGTCGGCCTCAAACATGAAAATATAACCCATCAATATTTATGAAATGAATTGAAATATCTAAGAAAGATACCCTTGGAACCAAAATTCTTGTATGATGTTACATTAAGCTCCACACTCTCCAGAATATGTTCACACAACAAGTTTGGACCAGGTCAGCCCCAAATGCCCTGACTGAAAATGACAGTGAAATTTTGAGTGATAACTCTCTACAAATGAATGCAAATATCCTAAAATTTGGATATGATTTAGATTACCATGTGTAGATGCTATATGCTGCTCCACAAGCTAAGAAATAACAACATGGTAAAATGTAGAAGAAATTGTTAAGACAACTACAAACTAAAATGCAAGAAAATAAATGTTTTTGGTTGATGCAAGATTGATTTACAACCAGGGATGCTCCTACATGAACTTGCCTCCTAAATCTATCCTTTCTAGCCTTCCCATCTAAGTTTTTTATTTGGAGAAACAAAAAAATCTCACATTTTGACCTCTTATTCATGATTTATGCATTTATTATAGCCAGTATTTTATGTTGATGGGAATATTTTCCCACAATACCTATTGAGGACCAAATTGCTTCATGATATTTTTCTACTCATCCTAATACATTTTAGGACACCACATATGTTCATCATTTAGTAATTATATTATTATTCCATGTATCATTTGTGAACCTTAAAGATAAACCTTGACATAAATAATCATAATTAAAACATGCCTTTATTTTTTTAACTTAAATTTTTCCAGACTTACATGCTTAATCATTGACACTATCACTTATCACTAATTACATGTGATGTTTCTCAAGATAATGAGAGTCATGCTATCTCATTATTTAGGTGATTATGCATTGTTTACACTTCATTCATATTTGACACTTTGTACCTCATCACACTATCTTGCCCATGTGGAGACCACTATTTTGACACAAACTTTCATGATCATATTTCACATCAATTCATTCACATGATTTAACCATTCTATAATATCTATCTTATAACACTAGGGGCATAGATGCTTTCCATTTTATATTGTATGCTCCCATAACCTAACCTTGTTGAATGAGTTATAAATTTGAGGTCACAATAACCTTCTTTTCTTTAGCCATTACTTGTAGTGTTTGATTTACCAAGTATTTGAGATATGTATTAGCACACATATCTTATCATCACCTAAAAAATGTATGATTGTGCTCTTGGATGCTACATTGGGACTTGTTCTTATCCTAGTGCCTATATAATTATATGAAAATTTGTAATCATTAAGGGTACATCACCATTACCTTATTTCATATATTGAGAACAAAGACAAACACCCTAAAATAATCATCCCTTGCCCATATTCTTATCATGTTTATTACTTGAGATATTTTTCTTTATTTTGAAGTAATGCACTTATTACAATCATTAGTTCATATCATTTACATAGATTATATTTACTTTAGTGAATTATTCTTTACAAGTAGTAAAATTCTTCCTACCTTCCTTGTGATTAATAACAATGCAATGTAGGATTGGATTTTTTCCTTGACATTCATTTTTATGATTTTGGTGCTCCTTAGGTAGCCTAGTAAGGAATTCAAGTTTCAAAGTATGTGTTTTTTCCTAGTAAGGTTAGTCTATATAAATTTGTGGAGTTCCTCAATAGTGCAAGGGAAAGTTGTATGCAAGGTCCCACCACAGGTCCATGTTAAAAGTTGGATTCCTTTCTTAATGTAATTTTATACTATGTATGAAAAACCCCACCCTTTGTAAAGTGAACCACATTGATTAAATTATTAATTATATAATTCCACATGGAATGCTCCTAGAAATTTATGAGAGGGAACACCTATATTTTTCTCTAAAATATTACACATAATACAATCTTTAACCAAAACCTCATCTAATGAACCACAAGACATGTGGTTTTTATTATACATAGATCTAATTTAGTGGCCCAAAGTTATATAATTTTAAATCTATGGTGTCCCAATGGAACCCATGCACCATTCCCTAGTTGGTCAACCATTTTGTGGGATTCACTACTTTTCCAAAGTCAAAATCATCTACAATGATAATTCTAATATTCATGGCTAATGGTTCCTATCCTTAAATGATTTATTATGATGGAAATACCACCCACCTAGAACTACATAGTGTTTTCCTACATAGTGAATTTTAATGGAGATATACCAAAAATCCTACATGCTAGCTTCCAACCATCTACATAAAAAGTAATGATGAAAAATTTAGAGAGAACTCACATTTTTCTTAGCTAGTCCATGGATTTTCATTTTAATTTTTGTGGGGAAATGCATAAGTGTGGGTGGAGAATTATCTATAAATACCATTATTCATGTTCATTATTAGGTTGGATGATGCTTACTATAGTCAAGACATTGATCCTAATGTAATATTTAATTCTAATGTTGAGTGAACAGAATATCATTTTTTTAGCCTAATGCTTGATATTAGTTTTGAATTCCTAAGAACTATATAGGAGAGCCTCTATATGTGTTTCAAAAGTATTTTTATCCATTTAATAATTAATCAATCAATGAAATTAATAAGAAATAGGTTATTATCATAATGATTCTAAGCAATATCTTTGTTCATCAATAACTAGTATATGTGTACGCCTTTCTATTGGTTACTACATCATGATATTTTAAGGTATACTCTAGTTATTAGGATGTATCTATTTGGCATGAGCCTCTTTTATGATTTTTTCTTTTTTATATATCTTCTCTTTTCCTTGCATTTTAGTTTAGGATTATCTTAGGACATATAAGGATCCAACCTTCTAATTATGGATATTAACTTGTTGGTTGTGTCCAATACCAATTAGTATTTACATTGTAGGTGGATATTACATAGTAAATCTACTCCTTAGAACCAATATTCAAAGCTATAAACCTATATTTAGACTTAAACTAGATTTGGCTTTATTTATTGTTGTCCATGTTATTTTGAATTGATGTAGTAGTATTATTATATAAATTCATGTATGAATCTCTTAGCTTGTATCCAACTTAGACCTACATTACTATTACATTTGTAGGGGCTTTCATATATTTAATTGGAATTTCAGACCTTCTATAATTATGTTGCATGAATTCACGTGGATGAATAATTATGAGTGGGAAACTCATAATGATTTGGAGTATAATTATGACCATATAAAAAATTAGAATAGTTGCATCACAATTAGTCTATTTAATTTCTTTCCTATGGAATTATATTTAGATGCATCATGTTGATCATCTTAATCTTCACATCTCAAATATAATTCTCCTCATAAGTGATTTATTTCTATTTTCTTACTAAGAGAGAATTTGCACATTTAAGTATAACAAGTTGAGCTTCCAACAACTTAATTCATCACCTTTACTCTATCAAAAAGCATATAATTTATTTGTACTTTAGCAACCTTATCATTATATCCTTATGCACAATCATCTTAAGGTAACTCTTCCATAGTTCTTATTAAAAAGGGTGTTACACATTCAAATATTGTAATTTTATTTTCCAACAACTAAAAAAAATTTAGACACTATTTAATTTCATTTTTGTATGATATATTGGAAGAAGTGGGATATTGGCCGAAAAAATATGCTTTCACATGCTAATATATAATACAATAATACTTCATACATGCATCGATAATTCTATCAACATTTCTTTTACTAATAGACATATCATAACTTTGTATCTAAGATACATATAATTCAACAACTGTCAAAAGCTCCAGTATTTATTCTCCAAGTTGATAAAGAAAGTATACTTATTCAATTTTATATCTATATGACTTATTAGGAGAAGAAGGATGATGGTCATCAATGTATGTTTCTAGATCCTAATATTTGATGTCATGATTTTTGTGTGTCCATATGTGTATTTGTGTATGCATGTATGTATGTATGTATGTATGTGTAATATATATATGCATATATACATATATATATGCATATGTATGTATGTATACATACATACACACATACATATACACATATACATACATATATACATTTATATACATAGATACACACACACATTTATATATGAATATGTGTGTGTACATATATAATTATAAATATCAATCATTCTACACATATTTCTCCTCCCAAGAATCATATCACTTATATTTTTCTCATAATCAAACCAATATATTTTCTTATGTTCTAATTATGTTATTATCTACAGCCTCATAAGTATATAAGTATTGTTTTCTTCTATAAATGATTGAGCCATTTCTACCTGATGTACCTACTTTTGAATCTTTGGAGGAAAGTATAAATGACTTAATAGTGTCATCATATTTCAATATTATTCATATTTCCTTGAATTATTTGTAGCTTCTTTTTATCTTTCCTAGTATCTAGGCTTCCTTCTTTCCATCTTCAATTTTCTTAAATTGTTTACTAATTTTGAATTTGACTAAAATGTTAGAGAAATGAAAGAACTCATACAATTAGGATTATAACCTAAAAATATAAAAAGTCCTCCACAAAGATATGCATTAGAAATAATTTATGTATATCCAAAAATATTGAGTACATAATTATCTAGAATAAAGAAATGAATAAGATGACCTTTCTATAAAGGTAAGAGTTAAAAACTGAAGAAAATATTAAGATAAAATAATACGTGAAAGGTGTCTTACTCATATGAAATTAGATACAAAAATTAAATAACCTAAATGAGCTTAAGTAATAGGGTGTAAATAGTTTCTGAAGTGAAACTAGTTAGGTAATGTACCTTTTTCAAAATAGAACCCCCTTAAGTCTAACTTAGGCACAATGATAAAATGTGTAAAGATGCAAGGATGGGTCCTATCTATTAGGCCATGTTCGGTACCCATGTACACATACATATATCAAAAATAGAGAAAAAGATAAAACCTCATGGACAAAAACTACTCTCCAAATGAGAGAAAACAATAAAAAAAAGTGAAAGAAGGAAGACTTGAGATGAATCCCAAGGGATTCATCCATAATAGTTAAAAAATATGTCCCCATAGGAGATAAAACATGTGAAGGAATAAGAATATTTCAAAAATTTATCCCAAAAAGAGTAAGAACATGAATATGAACATGAAGAACACAACCAAAGTACAAAAAAATACAAATAACTATCAAAGAATGATCGATATAGTGTTGAAACTAAAAAAGTTCAAAATTTAAATTGCCAAACCATATCATGCCTTATATAAAAATAGAGTTTTTGAGCCTTATAAGCACAATTATGAGGTCCATTTTTTTTCCAAGAGGTACCTTGTAATGGTATCTAACCAAAAATCTTTAAAAATGAGAAGGGGTCTATTGATTTAGATCTCTAATACCATGTTAGAGAAATGAAATAAATCATGAGTAGGAATATGACCAACAATACCAAATACCTTTTACACAAGTGATGCAATAGAAATAATTATTATATCACTAAAAACATGAATGGGTATAGAATTATCCAAAATGGTGAAATGAATAAGATGAACTTGCTATAAATGTGAGAATCCAATCCTAAATGAAACCCTAAGCCAAACTAAGATCACGACAATTTTCTTAATCATATGACATGAGACACAAAAAGTAAGTGACCTAAGAAAGATTAGGTAACAAGGTGTAAATAGTTCTTAAAGTGAAACTAGTTAGGTAATGGACCATTTTCATGCCAACATGAAAGAGATTCACCACTCAGATATTTTTTCTAGAAACTAAAGACTTCAAAGTAACAAACAAGAAATTAGATCCTTGTTGTCATTAATTTTTCATAATTTAGAAAGTTTCCATTGGCATACATCAAGTTGTAGATCCTTCTAGATGATTCCAAAGTTAAAATCTTCACAACAACAATGTGATTCTATTTGTATAAGTTTATGGGATGTCAATACTGCATACAATTTTTTTTTACCAAGGTTTTCAAAATATGAAGTAGATAAAAAATTACTCAATAATGTCTAAATAATCCTAAACAATGGTGTCATTCTAATGGTGTGAGTTGACAAGATGCCAATACTAAACACAAAAAAATCATAGCTATAAAACCTTTGAGTTGTTGAGATCTTGAAGATATTTCCCAATTGTCTATTACTTAGAAATGACTTAAAAATCTCTAACAATAACACCATACTATTGGTGTAAGATGTTAGAATGTCAATATTGCACACAAATAAGCTAATTACCAAAGACTTCAATAAAAATTTAATAACCTCTTACTTGGCAACAACTAAAACATCCTATAAAATGGTGTAGTACTCCTAATATTCATGGAATTTTCCTCAACAACCTTATAAATTAGAATTCACAATATTATTTTATGACACTCACACAAGTTCTTAATTTAGCTAAAATGTAAAATCAAAGTTAGATAAATATCTTGATTTAGATTGAGTACTTAGTTCATAGTTTGAAAAGTACATAGTGTTAAACTTTATAGTTGTGTGACTAAGGTGGTTTTTAGGCCTTCCTATAAGACCAATCTAAGAAAGTGTTACTGAGTTTGTGATTTGTTACATAATATATGTTAAAATATTAATTATTACAGAATACATTAAAGAAAATTAAAAATTCCATATTCTAGTTTGATTTCATCTTTGACTTATATGTTTGGTGTTCTCCATATTTTAAAGACAACTTCATATTGTCATACATACATATTTTAACATATAATTGTTTATATAAACAAGGGGAAGCTAGAAATATTATATTTTTAATAATGTTTTCAATGATATATTCTAGATTTAGGTTGAAAGAGTATTATGTGGTTTCGTATGTATATTCACAATGTCAACATAAAACATCCAATATGGCTTTAGATCCTCAACAATTGAAAAAAATTTAGACCTACTCAAATTATAGGTCCAATCGCATGACCCACGACCAAGGTGCCTCCTTATGCCCTAACTTCTTCATACAAGAGATATGCTACTAGATGTAAGTGTAATATTTCTAGAAGCCAACAACATCATGTGGGATGGATTTCTTTCAAAAGTCCCACCATTGCTCCAATAATAAAGTAGTGTGGTAACTAAGGTCAATCATCATTACAAAATTTCCATATTCATTTCAAAGATTCATAGTATGGAACTTAGCGTAAGCATGAATAATTTAAGTATAAATACCAACCATGCATGATAGTAAAAGGTATTAATCCCCAAATTCTCTTCTTATTAGGTGTCAAGGAAAAAAATAAAAATAATCTCTCATTTCAAACTCCTTAAGACAACTCTAGTTCATCTTTTTGATGTTTATTTGTCTCATAACTTTTACAATTTATAACATAAGTGCTTGGTAGACATTTCGACATGTTTGCAACATTAACATTTTTATGAGATATTTTTTATGATTGTTTTAGAAGGGCCTAAAATAATTTACAAAATCCATAAAAGATACAATTAAAAATCCTAATAGAAAAAGAATTAAATAAACTACGAGGACGAGTGTCATAAATGCTACAAAATAAAAGCTACTAACCCTACACTAGTTGTATTTTTGCAACAAAAAACATAGGAAAAGATGTATAGAATGAGATTATTTAGGTGGTTGAAACCCATTGACCTTAAGATATCTTTGAATAATACTCATTATTCTCCTTGCCTAGCTATTAAAACAAAGATCTTATCTTTTTTTTTTTAATGATTGATCCTTTCTTAATAGATTTCTCATTGGAGAATCTTATGCCAAAGTGAAAAATAAGAGTTAAATCCTCATAGGGATGTAGGAGGATGTATAAAAAGCATGCAATGTTTTAGAAAAAATAACCTTATCCACCACAAATACCTTTCTACTCCTTCAAGTATAGGCGAACAAGGACTCTTCATTGTTCTAAGGATTACTAAGCTCTTTTCATTACTTTATTCACCAATTATTTTGGTCCTCCTATTAACAATGAAAATATCAATCAAGTGGATAGCCATAGGAAATAATTGATAAATATTTGAGGTAATCTCAAACTCAATACTTAGCTTCCAAAAACCAAACTTAGAAGACAAGAAGGTAGAGGAGGGAAGCTTCCTACTAATATCTAAATTCACACAAAATCTATTAAATAATAGATGTCCAAAAGAACTAACAATGCCTAGACTAAAACCTCTTCATCCCATATTCTAACATTATTTTTTATGACCTAATTTTTTTACTATCTTGTAGCCAAATTTTTTATTGATTTTAAAGTTACATGACTCAAGTAGTTTTTAGGCTTTCTGATGTAGAGTAGTGTATCAAGCTCAAAACTCAATCAAAAACTACAATCCAAAGTCCTAACACATCAAATAAAGTTTTTTCTTTCACAACCCGCCTTTAGGCCTTTTAGCACTCCAAAACAGTCTGATAGAGAATTTCTCCTAGTGTAGGCCTGATCATCCAAAACCAAGCACATTTTCAAGTACCCTTTTTTCTCCCTTAAAACATATCTTGAAATGGGTTTGGGTTTCTTTGGAGTGAATGTTTCAAAAAACTAACTATCCTAGTTTCCAATAGGCCTAATTCCCTAAATTGGTTAAGTAGAAACAAGAATCTTGATCTCAAATCACTATACCAACACACCAGGGTTCTAAAAAAAAAATTCACACCACTTAGAACAAATTCCCAATTATCTTTCTACAAAACCCTCATTCTAAGTAACTTCTAGTGTTTAATTCATGAGATTATTGGCCTAGGGCATCACCCAAATTGCACAAATCCTCATACCCTACTCCTGCAAACACCATGAACATAGAATAAAACCTAACTACTTCCATTTCATTGATTCTGAGGTCCTTTCATTGGTGGAATGGCTTAAAAATTCATTTTCTTCAACCAAACCCTCACTAACTAGGGTTTCTATCTATTTTAAGAAAAAAATCTCTAAAAGATTTCAACCTTAATGAAAATGAATCCCAATGAATGAGAGGTCACCTATAGGCCATACCAAGCCGTACAACCTTCTATAGCAACAAATTTCAATGCAAAATGTGGGAAAATAGAAATTTATTGGTGCTCAAACTTCAAATTTTCATCAACAACCTCCTCCATTGACCATACATGACTTTTAAAGAATTTAACAACCAAAAAAACCAATCCTTACTACTTTTCAAATCCCCTGACCATTCAACTTCCTTAAAACTCAAAAATGCAAAAGTTGTTATGTAGTTGTTTTCAACATTTATGCAAAATGACAACTTTTAACGACCTATCACATACTGACTCCAAGCCACTTACAAACAATTGAAATGGTATTAGAGACCTTATTTCAAAACAAAAACATGACAACAAAAGAACACTAATATACTAAACCCCCTTTACATCATGAAGCCTCAATGTCCTACACCACCTTCCTATAATACTACTCTACCAAAGCGACATTGAGCTTGTGTTTATACATAATATATGTTACAAAATACATTAAAGAGGACCAAAAATTATTTATTCTAGCTTGATTTCATCTTCAACTAATAAGTTTTAACAATCCATGTTTTGAAGATAACTTATTACCATCCATACATATTTCAACATATATTTTTTACATTAACAAGGGGAAAGTAAAAATATTACTATTTTACTAATTTTTCAATTATATATTCTTATTTTAGGTTGAAAGAACATTATGTGATTCCATGTGCCTATTTAAAATGTCAACAACAAACATCCAAGATGGATTTAGAGCCTTAACACTTGCAAGATCTCTAGACTTACTCAAATGCTAGGTCTCATCACAAGAACTATGCTAGGTATAGAAGCCAACATTATCATGTAGGATGGTTTTCTTGCAAATGATCCACCCTAGTTACAATAATAAAGTGGTGTGATACCTAAGGATGATCATCAATAAAAAAAAATCATATTTATAGTAAAGATTCATATTACGGAACTTAGCTTGAGCATGGGGAGATTTAAGTAGAAGTACTAACCACACATGACATCAAATGGGATCAATCCCAAAATTATCTTCTTATTAGGTTTCAAGGAAAAGAAACAAATTACAATCTCTCATTTCAAACTCCTTAAGACAGCTCTAATTAATCCTTTTGGTATTTGTTTGTCTCATAAATCTTATAGTTTATAATGTAAGTGCTTGGTAGACATTTCCACATGTTTGCAACATTAGAATTTTTATGAATTATTTTATTTATAATGTATTTTTTTAGGCCCTACAAACTTTTACAAAAACCATAAATGATAGAGTGAAAAATCCCAATAGAAAAAACATGAAATAAACTACACGGACAAGCATCATAAATGCAAAAAAATAAAAGATACTATCCCTACACTAGTTGCATTGTTGCAAAAAACAACATAGGGAAAGATGTCAAGGATGATATTATTTAGGTTGTTGAAACCCATTGAGATTAAGAGAGTTTTGAATATATCATTCATTATTCTTCCCACCAAGCTATTAAAATGAATATTTTATCTCCCTTTTTTAATAGTTGATCCTTGCTTAGTAGATTTCTCATTAGAGAAGCTTATGTCAAAGTCCCCAATAGGACTTGAACCCTCAAAGGGTTGTAGGAAGATGTCTACAAAGAATTTTCATGAGATGAAGAATTAAAGTTAATCATTCAAGATTCTTATAGAAAAAATAATCTACTCTTCGTTATATACAAACACATGCTTATGATAACAATCCATCATTTTAAAATTGACTAAATAATTTTTTTTAGCCACATGACTCATAAGGTATTTTATGAATTGAATCCCCTATTATAAATTTTCATATAAAACAGGTACAAAAATCAAGATTCTTAATGTAATTGTGATTAAGGGTTGTAAACAAACATTAGATGTGACATATATAATTTATTCCTCTCTAGATTTTGTTAGATATACAACTCATTCAAAATCATTCTAGTCCTATCTTCTCAAATGAAATTTAACTTTTATTACCATTTCTTATGTTTCTCACAAGTGAATAATGTAGTCGATTTGACCATATTATGTATATAATTGTAATATTCTTTTCAAAATTATGGATATCTCTAATTGTGTTTCTCTAAAATTCTTATAGCCTTTGACTCTTTTGATTTCATCTTGTTTTAAAACTATTTCACTTGAAACACTTATGAAATTCCCTTTTTATCTCTCTTCCATCCGTCTTCAAATCCTTGTCTTACTAGTATCAACTTATAAATCTCAAGATGCACAATTTTGTAATACCATAAATATGCAATTACAATGGAATATATGTTGTGTTTTTTCTTTTACATATACATATTTCTCCTCTCTAACATATTAACCTCATAATGTGATTTTTCCAATTGCCATGCATATCACCTAATTATAAAATAAACATAATTAATTTTTTTTTATATGGTTACTATCCAAATTGATATTAAACTAGTCAAATATATATATATATATATATGTATATGTATGTGCACATACATATACATATGCTCATATATACATATACAATATGTATGTACACATACATACATACATACATACATACATACATGATGTAGAGAAAGGTGGATAATCTTGCAAATTTCCCAATGAAGCAAACCTTCAAGATTCAAATAATCAAATGATGGGTTTTTGCTTACTAACCCTCAACCCTCTAGTAGTACTCCAAAAGTGTTTTTCCCAACACAACTTTCTTGAAAGGCCTCATACCCAAAATATAATTGTAGTTATAGATACCCATTAAGCCCTTTGACAACAGACCAAATTTCTAGCTGGGGGTGTTTTGGAACATAAAGGCCAAAATTTTGCTACTACACTTAGAGTAAGGCCTAATTAGGCTTGTTCAACTAGGTCACTATGAGGTTTTCACAATCCAAGGTTTAAATCTCCATGAAAATGGCTCAAACATATCACATGAAATCTATCAAACCCTTCCCAAGCTATTTCAATCACCAACTAAGAGTTTTTCTTCAAACCATAACTCCTATGCATCTTATATGCCTAAAACATGAGGTTTTATGCCTAGGGAATCAAAAAAATTGCATGAACCTTCCTCCCCCTCTCCTAAAAACATAAATAATAACAAATATTCTACTATATCTTCATCATCTTCTATATGACCCGCTCTTATGCTCAACTTATAAAACTCCTCATTTTATGTTTGCACATCTATCTCCTTTTGCTTGAGATTTAGAAGCCTCTTAAAAAATTGAATAGTGTAATCAATAGGTAGGAACTTAATTTTGAATTTAGCCACCATACTATACCAAGAGGTGATTTTGGATTTTCATTTCTTTCTACTTTCACTTTGTACATAATCCCACCAAAGCAAAGTGCGGCCCTTCAATTTTGTCTTGGTCAACTTCACCCTTTTATCCTTTGACATATCTTCATAATCAAAATAGTTATCCAGTGCTCCTATCCTATCTAGGAGGTCTTCATTATCCATCTTTCCTCATCTCCCTTGTCTTCTTTCAAAATATTTTCCATTCTCAAGTCATCAAGATCCATCTTTTCCTCAAACCCTTGGGAAATTTCCTCTTGCCCTTATTCTTCTTTGTCACTCAAGTCTCTTGTGACCATACTTCTCTTCTAACTTATTTCCAAGGAATCAAGCTTCTCCTTTAACTCTCTCATATCTTTAGCATTCTTTTCCTTCAACTCATTCAATTCTTTGGCAATGGCATTCCCTTTTGAAGGCATCTTTGTGATTCTTTAAACTCAACTTTTTCCTTCTTCAAATAAGACCTACGCTCTGATACCAATTTTTATGTAGAGGAGGGTATCAAGGTCAAAAATCAATCGACAACTACTATCCAGTCCTAACACATCAAATAAAGTGTTTTATTTCACAACTTGCCTCTAGGCCTTCTAACACTCCAAAACAGGCTGACAGAGAATTTCTCTTGGTGTAAACATGATCATCCAAAACCAAGCATATTTTCAAGTACCCTTTTTTCTCCCTTAAAGCATATCTTGAAATGGGTCAGGGTTTCTTTGGAGCGAATGCTTCAAAAAACTAATTGTCCTAGTTTCCAATAGGCCTAATTCCCTGAATTGGTTAAGTAGCAACAAGGATTTATTGTTTGGTGTTTCTGCACAACAACAACTCAGACCAAATAAAATTTATCTTATCTCTCTTGAAAGGTTGATCTCTATGAACAAAGAAGTAACCCCAAGGTCTCTCGGGTGTCAAAACATGACAATGCAGTAGAACAAATTCAGTGATAAATGTGAAAATGTTGGTAATCACAAGGGGTCTTACGTACATATGCTGGAAGCTCTAAACTCATCAAATTTTTGAGATATGGTGATGCTCAAATTTTTGGTTCTAACCAAATGATAAAAGAAACAACAAAAGATGAGGGCTTTAGAATTCCTAATGTAACACTAATTCTAAGATTAACCATGCAAGTGATGAAATATTTGGAATGGACCAATCTCTTAAACTAGTTTCTATTCAACCTAGGCTATACCTGCAATCTTACAAAAAATAGTGCAATCTTCTAAGGTGTTAAAGATTTTCAGACTATGGGCATTCATTCAATAAGACTGAATGCATATCTATAGTTGAACTAAGCAAATGAATATGAGGTACAGCTTGACCTTGCACAACATTCCCACAATCAAGAAGTTGCTCAGAGTATGAACCAAAGATTGCTACAACACTCCAAGCATCGAATCACAAGTATTACTAATTAAACCTAAGATGTATTCAAAAATTTCCAAGCAATTTATAAGATAGATCAAGAGACATGCAAGATTATTCAATGCAAGGAAGGCACCATTCAACACACAATATCTTCTCTTTTTATTAAATCATCATATTAGCAACAATTATGGTCTGTTACAACACTTTCTTGAAATGTAAAACTAACTTTTAACCTTCTAACATGATATTCCACTACTAAATCTACTGTCTAAACTTATTGGTAACCAACTTCACCAGCTTGGCCAATTTTTTCCAACAACCCTTACAAATGAGGTATAATGCCATACTTATAGAAAACATGCCCGTGTGAGCAAAGCTAGGGTTACATAGAAGCTCAACCACCAACCAAATCGGCCCCTCAACAACCAGCAATAGATCGTCGTCTAGCAATGAATGCACAAGCACCCCATTAGATCGATCTGGGATCGCACAAAGTCATTGTAAAATACCTCGATCCATGTCTGCCATTAATGCTCCACCCGTGAGCAACAACATGTGTGAAACATCGAAATGAACACAAGCCACTAATTAGATCCGAGTTGGGAAAACAAATGGCTCAGATCAAGCCAAAGCAAGGTGAGCCCCATGCCATATCTGCCCACCATCAATGGCCACCAAACAAATCAACCTTGTGTGTAGGGATGGGTTTCTTCCTACAACAACCACAAAGTGCATTCAACTGCACCTGTAGATCTCGCCAAATCTTCAAAGTATGCCCATTCTTTCCTTGACCCCAACAACATCCTTCAATTCGATCCAATCTACATTCAAACAGGCCACCATTAATGCTTAATACATCATCAAAATCCATCTCGGTTTCGCCTCCAACAGAAAAAAAGGAACAAGGCAAAGAAAAGAAAACCCAAAGGAGGAAAGCAACCCTTAGGACCCAAACAAAAACACCAAGGGAAAGAAAAAGGAAAAAGGAAAAAGGAAAACCACCCTAGAGAGGACATCCACGAGACTCCAAAACCACTAGGAACTCAACACAAAGGCACCCACAACCAAGGCAAGCACCCAAGACCAAAGCCCCAATATTTTCAAGGATAAGCACAAAAGAGGGGGGGGGGGAAGGGAAGGCCAAGAGAGGGTCCCTACTTTCAGTGGGGCATGTGTGCAAAACTGCACAACACATGGCGACTCCATTGGGGAAAGGATCCAGAGCATTTCAATGACAAACTGGCATCATGAACTTAGAATCTCTGGTTTCAATCCAAGCATCAGGTTACCAATAGAAAAGGTTTCATAAATCACTAACAAGCCAACCTTTCCTACACCAAGGTCAAAGTGTGTGCATATGCATTTATTTCCCTTTCCTAAGTTGCAATAAGGACCAAATTCAGTCTGACTAGGATACATAAGGATCCTAACTCCAAAAGAAACTTGGATAGAGCCTCACTGCTAATCAGACGTCCATAGCCCCAATGAGGTTATCATTGTGACTCTCCCTAGCATAGCTCTACTTCCAGCTAGGCATCCATATCCCCAGTAGAGATACTAGGATATCCTTGAAAAGGTGAACATTTATTTTGGATTTTCAATATTTTCTTTTTCTTTTGATATTCTCTTTGAGATTTGCTTTTAAATATTTACTTTCCACCTTGCAGGCAATGAAGCCCACACTCAAGGATGAGAACCACAATGACACTGGAGCATAATTTAAGATTTTTCACCTAGTTAGACCTCCTAAAGACCATATGTAACCTTGGAATTCTTAAGATTTGTGTGAAGATATAAGACCCGGATACACTCCAGAATTTGACTTAGTCAAGTGACACTAATTCCTAGCTCATGCAACATCAGATGAAGGTAATCTACCATTTTGAATGATTCTGAAAAGATGATAAGATTTTGTAAAATAAATCCCAGAGCAGCCCCAGACAAACAACTAGTTGCACAGATGCAACAAGCCTAGAGGAAAGCAAGAAAATCCCACAAAGCAACAACAGAGCAGCAGGGGAAACCAACCCAAGCAAACCAAAGTAAAGAAAAACTAGAGCAACAGACAAGCAGAGAAAAATCAAAAGGGAACCTAATCTATTTATGTACAAGGACAGAGTTGTGAACAACTCAAGGTTGGAAATAATGCTTCAAATACTGCCCATTGACAGGAAGTGGGATATCTCCTCCAGTGAGGGTTTTCAAACGGAAGGCATTATTTCCCAGAATCTCTGTAGTCTGATAAGGGTTGAGCCAAATTTTGTCAAATTTTCCATGCTCCCCATTTTTTTCATGGGCTTTATCCCAATAGAGAACCACGTCAGAGATTCTAAAGTCTTTCACCTTGGCTCTGTTGGGAAAGATTGCCTCAAATTTTTGGTCTTTTCCCTTGAAGATTTAGGCTTTTTCTTCATGTTTGTGGCCTTTGCGCCATACCGCTACCTATTATTTCCTTGGTGGCATGGTTGTGTGGTTTACCGCTTTATCATAGGCCACTCTGTTTGGCAGTTGAGTGGTGCTACCGCTATACCACAAAGGTCTCTTGGAGTTGGTGTGGTTGTGCGGTGAGTGGCTGAGTGGCTGAGGTTTGGCTTACCGCCATACCGTAGAGTGCTCCTGTTGATGGCGAGGTAATGCGATGAATGGAGTTGTGGTGGCAAGCTGGAAAAGGAAGCAGTTATCGCCCTACCGCATGACTTGTTTTCTAAGCCATGGTGGGTGCAGTAAGGTCGTTGGTGATTGGATGGCAGCAGACGTAATGGTTACCGCTTACTGCAGGCGGTGCTCGGAGTGATCGTAGTGGCCACGGTAAGTTGCTTGTAGTGTGGCCTAGCGATTACCACCATATTGTGAGTGGTGAGAATGCTCACCGTGGTGGTCATGGTGAGAACACTGGCAGTCTGCTAGAGCGGTTACCGCTCTACTGTGGTGAGACTTGGCGGTCTTTGTGGTAGCGCGGTATGACTGTTGACGGTCTATTGGGCGGTTACCGCCATACCACAAGGAAATTCCAACATGGCTGCGGTAGCGCGATGAGAAGGAGAGACAGAGCACAGTGAAGACTTGGGTGAGCTCGGGAGAGCTCACCACCATACCGCAATTGGGTCGAATGGACTCGACGGTAATGCGGTAGGAGCTCGGATGAGCTAAGGGCAGAGTTTGACCGAGTTGGACTCGGTGTCAGAGCGGTAGTTGAATGATAGGAGGATACATGGCAGGTTGGCAGTGTCTGATTGGCCAAAGATCGAAACAGTGAAAGGCATTTATTGCATGCCGATTTCTAGCTGGATTTAGAACCCGATTAAGGCATGGATTCAATGCCTGAAAGACTCGATGCGTATTTGTAAGGAAACTTGGTCAAAGGCAATCACTTTTTTCTTGATAGAGATAAGGTGCATATGAATGTCACCCGATTGGTTGGTTGAGCAGACTGAGAAGTATGACTTGGAAGAGTTGAATACTTGGTACTTGGTCAAAAGAAAGGTGGTGAAGTGTAACATCGGTATGCGATGGTATGGTAACCGTTAACACTTGGTGTCATATATCTGCAAGGATGTGAACCTAATAGGCCATGTGGCTGGGTTGGCCATGAGGTTGGCTGAGACAGTTAGTTTTGAGGAGCTGAAGGGAATCTATGTAGTATGACAAACGTATGTCATTGTAACTACATGAAGGTTCTGATTGTTGCTATTGCCTGTATTCTCCAGTTGAACAAGATGTGACTCCTATATATGCTATGAGCCTGAGATTGTATTTTAACTATTTTTTGTTGCTGAATAATACAATGGCTCGATCTTTTAGAGTGTGGGGTTTTTTACCCGAAAGGGTTTTCCCCACGTATATTTGTGTGTTCATACTTTTTGTCTTTCATGGTTGTCTGATTCTGTATTACTGAATTTGTGCTTATGTTGAATCTGTTATTTGTTTTGCATTTACTTCTTTCAAAGAATCAATGGGCGATCAACAGTTCCTACTTCCACTTTATGGTATAGTTGTGTGTGTCTTTGGAGTGGTTTTGAATTGAAATCACTAAGGCACTGTTGTCTTAGATGTTGATCTATGATGACAGACCGAATTCGTATTCCCAACAAGTGGTATCAGAGCTAGTAGCTTGTTACTCTTGATATGAACAAGTGGTATCAAAGTTGGCTGAAGGAGGTCGAGGCTTGATGATACCAACCATTGGTATCAAAGTCTTCTCCTGGTTGCTAAAGTTTTGTGTTTTCAACTGTGCTTATTTCTTAGCCTGGCAAGCTTGAGGAAGTCTGGAGAAATCGGTTAGTGATTGATCCTTAGGTGAGTGGAAGCTCTTGCTTCTTTGATTCAACACATAGTTTTGAAAGATGCTAGAGATTACTGGAATTGGTCATGTTGTGGCAACATGGTCTGAGGCTCCTGGCTCGTAACAATTTTCTTGATGCAAAGGGCATGAGATGTGCTTGTGGTTGTGTTGTAGCAAAGTGTGGTGTTCATACTGGGTGTCTGTGTGAGAGGCTCCTTGGTGGTATGGACCTGCTTGTGTTGTTGATCAAGTATGGAGAGTTGTGCTTGTGTTGGGTGTTTTTTACTTAGCACTGAAGGTAGTTTCTCTAGTGCTCTGATTGCATGGAGGCTATGAAATGACCTTGGTGGTCTACAACTTCTGGATAGCCTGGCTCTCTTGTTTGCTTGTGCATGACTGTGGCATTGGAATTGGTCTAAAATGGACCTGTTGTTCATGTGTTTCTGTGTCTTGCACTTGCATGGTTTCAAATTCATGTCTTTGGTTCTGGAGGTTTTTTGTAAATTTTCCTAAAAAGTCTATCATTCTTTTCCATGTTTCTTTTCATTGTTCCGGTTAACCGTGATGGTTGTGTGCAAACTCCCGAGTCATCCAAATGAGCAATGAAGATGGAGATGCGTGGGTGTTTTATAAACACTGTGGTTTTGTATTTTTTACACGGTCAAGGAAAACTTGTGATGTGTGGAGTTGTTGTTCTGTTATTGTCTAGACCCTGGTCTTGGGGTGTGATTGGATGATATAGCTGTTGTTAAACATGGTTTGAGGAGGTGTGATGTGTTCTCTGCATGGGAGTGTTGGTATGAGTCTCTCTTCTAGCATTCTTGTGGTGTGCTTGTTGGTTTTCTAGACTATGGTGCTTGATTTGTGGACATGACTGGAAAATCAAATCAGTTGCTAATCTGGTGTTTGAGTCATGCTTGTCTGCTTTGGTTGTTCTCTTTGATGATCTTAGTTTTGCAATTTCTAGTATGATGATAGATTTGCAGGTTTTCATTTGGTTGCATCCATGAGTTGTGCAATGTTGTGGGATGTACTTACCTACATGTTTGTTGTGAGACAACTCGGAAGTGGACTGTCAATATCCATGAGGTTGTAACTATGTAGTGCAGATCTGTTAGCTGATCTTGTCTATGGTCACTTATGCATTGGCGTGGTTGTTTTGAGATAAGAGGAGGAATGGAATTTGATTACTTGAATAGTCAGTGATGGGGACCTGAAGCATGTGAATCACGGTGTCATGGAGAGCTTGTTACACTGGCTAGTGTAGGCTTTTGATAGTGATGGTGTAGTCTATGTGATCTGGTAATCTTGGTGTTGTTCGATGTTGTTGTCTGATGGAAATGTTATCGTTTTGTAACTGGAGTTTTTTAGATCAACAGATGGTTGGTCATGATGCTTGGAGAGCTCGGTGTCATAGTTCAGTGGGAGATTTAGCAGTGACTGTGGATTCATCACTTGTGATGAATGATATTCTTTAGTGTTGCAAATGCTTCTTGAGGACTCTTAGATCCTGTTGTTGTAGAAGAGTTCTTTCGCATCTGCATGGTCACTATTTGAAGATGTGCAACATCTTGGAGCCATGAAGGACCTTGGTATTCTTTGGCTGAGATGTTGGTGGTGCTTGATAGGTGATGTTGGTTTAGAGTTTGTTTGCTTTATGTCATGGTATACTCTTTCTTGTGCATTAGAGTTTTGGAATGTTGCTTTGATCTTGAGACCATGGATAGTTCACTTGAAGCATGGTATCTCCTATGGGGATGTGTAGATCTTGGTGTCATGATAATTTCTTGTCCTAGGTTTGGATCTTTGATAGTGGTCTGGGGTTTCTCTTTGTTTTGAGTACATTCGTCATATGTTGGAGGACTTCATGTTTATTGCAGTGATGCAGTTTGGAGTTAGCATGAGATGACAGGTGTTGGTGCTCATGGATGCATGGATAATAAGGTGAGGCTACAATTATTTTGATAATTTTTTGTTATAGCTGAAAGTCCAAGTAGCGTGCACCTTGGTTGAATGTGAATTCAATAGAGACCTTCAAGGAGAATGCTCTTGGGTAAATCACGGTGACTTGTATATCTTGTATGAGCATGTTTTCTTTTCTTCTTGGTCTACTCGGTAATGGTGTCACTTTGAAAGGTATTTGTCCATTATATCTTTCAGATGTGTGTTATGCTTTATCTTTCATGATATGAATCTTGAGTTGTTTTGAGATTCTGGAGGATTCATAATGGAAGGTTGATAGCATAGTGGATCTCCTTGTGATTTTGAGGACCGATAGGAGATGTTTATATGGGTTAGTCTGATCTACTTTGAGGTGCTTACATCCATGGATTTGTTGGATGTTGTTAAGGATTTTCCTTTGGGATTTGAAGAAGATCATTCTTGACACAACTGGCATATAGAAGTGTTTGTAGAAGGGCATATTTTTGATTTGTTGTTTGTCTTTAATCTGGTCTTGTTCTTCTTGGTCGTTCTTTTGACTTTAGATGTGATTTGCCTTTGTGGTTTCAAGTTGGTCATAGTTTGTGGTCATGTGTTGTCACTTGGGTGATGAAACGAAGGTGCCTTTCCTTCTTTCTTCAGTCAGGTTTGGAGGAGTTTGGAAGAAATGTGGAAGACAGTTAAGAGAAACGTTTCTTGCAGTAGCTGGTTGTAGGTGTTGTAGATTGGTGTGGATGTTCCTTGGAACTACATGGTTACTCATTTCTATGTGCAGGGATTGGTGTCCACTTAGTATGCCTAGATCATGTGTGATGGTTCTTTGTTTGCATTCATCTGGACAGTACCCTTGCAGTGGGAGTACCTAGACGTTTTTGGTATTTTGACTAGTTGTCACAGGGTGCTAGTTTGTTGTTGAGATGGGTGGTTTTATGATGGCATGAGTCTTCTGTTGGTTATCATACCTTTCAGGTATGGGTGGTTGTACGGATTAGCATGAGTTGTGGGTGCTATGTTCAGCCATGTCAGTTTGGTCAGCTAGATGAGGACAGTCAGGTCACTGGTTGTTGTTTTGGCTGATTAGTGTTCTTATTCTGGAGAGTTGCAGTTTGTGTCTTGTTTCTTGTGCTCGCTTTGGTGCCTTGTTGGTTGTTGCTATTTTTCCTTTTCCGTCTGAAGGGTCATTTTCTTTCGTTCCTAAGATTGGTGCATTTAGGC
This sequence comes from Sequoiadendron giganteum, assembly GCA_007115665.2. Taxonomy (NCBI): domain Eukaryota; kingdom Viridiplantae; phylum Streptophyta; class Pinopsida; order Cupressales; family Cupressaceae; genus Sequoiadendron; species Sequoiadendron giganteum. Next base: position 692,080,836 of record CM021101.1, read on the forward strand.
CTTGACTTGTTCCTTTTCTTGCCTTGGATGTTTGGAGCAGTTGCCTGAAATGGTGGACATTTTAAATGTCGTTTGCAATGGTCTTGGTTAGAGCATGAGAGCATTGTTGTGGTCCTTGTTCGAGTTTTGGAGGAAGCCTGAAATTCTTTGACAAGTGGGAGATTTTTGGGAAAGTTTGCCTCAACTTTTTGGTCTTTTCCCTTGAAGATTTAGGCTTTTTCTTCATGTTTGTGGCCTTTATCACCATACCGTTGCCTGTTCTTTCCTTGGTGGCGCAACTATGCGGTTTACCGCTTTATCGCAGACCATTCTATCTAGTGGTTGGGCGGTGCCACTGCTATACCATAGAGGTCTCTTGGAGGTGGCGCGGTTGTGTGGTGAGCGGCTGAGTGGAAGAGGTTTGGCTCACCGCCATACCGTGGGGTGCTCCTGTTGGTGACAAGGTAATGTGGTGAAGGGAGCTGTGGTAGTGAGTTGGAAAAAGGAAGCGGTTACTACCCTACCGCACGGCTTGTTTTCTGAGCTGTGGTGGGCGTGGTAAGGCTGTTGGCGGTTGGAGAGCGGCAGACGTAATGGTTACTGCCTTATCGTAGGTGGTGATTGGAGTGACCGCGGTAAGCCACCTGCGGTGTGGCTTGGCAGTTACCGCCATACCATGGGTGGTGATAATGCTCACCATGGTGGTCGTAGTGAGACCATTGGCGGTCTACCAGAGCGGTTACTGCTCTATCGTGGTGAGACCTTGCGGTCTCTGTGGTAGCTTGGTATGACCGCTGATGGTCTGTTGGGAGGTTACTGCCATACCATGAGGCAATGCCAACAGGGTTGTGGTAGTGCAGTGAGAAGGAGAGACAAAGCACGGTGAAGACTTGGGTGAGCTCGAGTGAGCTCACCACCATACTGTGGTTGGGTCGAATGGACTCAGCGGTAACGCGGTAGGAGCTCGGATGAGCTCGAGGTAGAGTTTGACTGAGTTGGACTCAGTTTCAGAGTGGTATTCAAATGATAGGAGGACACGTGGCAGGTTGGTAGCGTCTGATTGGCCAAAGATCGAAACACTGAAAGACAGTTATTGTAGGTCAATTTCTAGCTAGATTTGGAACTCGATTATGGCATGGATTGAATGCCTGGACGACTCGATGCATATTTGTAGGGTGACTTGTTCAAAGGCAATCAATTTTGTCTAACAAAGATAAGGTTCATATTAATGTCACCTGATTGGTTGGTTGAGCAGATTGAGAAGTATGACTTGGAAGAGTTGAATACTTGGTACTTGGTCAAAAGAAAGGTGGCGAAGTGTAACAGTGGTATGTGATGGCATGGTAATCGTTAACACTTGGTGTCACAGATCTACAAAGATGTGAACCTGATAGGTCATGTGGTTGGATTGGCCATGAGGCTAGATGAGACAGTTAGTTCTGAGGAGCTAAAGGGAATCTATGCAGTATGACATATGTATGTCATTGTAACTACATGAAGGTTCTGATTGTTGCTACTACCTATATTCTCCATTTGAACAAGATGTGAGTCCTATATAGGCTATGAGCCTGAGATTGTATTGTAACTATTTTTTGTTGCTGAATAATATAATGGCTCAATCTTTTGGTGTGGGGTTTTTACCCGAAAGGGTTTTCCCCACGTATATCTGTGTGTTCATACTTTTTATCTTTCATGGTTGTCTGATTCTGTATTACTAAATCTGTGCTTGTGTTGAATCTGTTATTTGTTTTGCATTTACTTCTCTCAGAGGATCAATGGGGGATCAACTGTTCCTACTTCCGCTTTATGGTATAGTTGTGTGTGTCTTTGGGGTGATTTTGAATTCAAATCACTAAGGCACTGTTGTCTTAGATGTTGATCAATGATGACAGACGAAATCCATATCCCCAATAGGCTCTCCTATCAAACCATCTCTTCACTACACCTTGATTTCTAGCAAAGTTTTCTAGGGCTTCATCTCTTTTGTCTTCAAGGTGTAACAATTCAGCCAAGCGGGCTTCATGCTTATCCTCTCCATCATAATATTCATTGATGAATGGCAGGGTAGGGATCTTCCGCTGGATGGGAAAGACAGGTTCCAAACCATACACAAGGTGATAAGGAGAGGTTCCTAAGGATGTCTTTTGTCTAGTGTGGTCTACCCAAAGATAAAATCTAAGTTGGGTGTGCCAATCCTTGGGATTTTTTTCTAGTAGTTTTCGGATGACTTTCAAAAGCTTCTTATTGGAAGACTTGGCCAAACCATTTCCCTATGGATAGTAATTGGATATAAATTTTATGAAAATTCCATGATCATATGCCCAGTTAGAAAAATTTAATGATGCAAATGCAGAACCATTATCAATAACTAAAGCCAATGGATAACCAAAGTGATTGATAATACCTGACTCCATGAAATTGATTACCACTTCAGAAGTTTATTGCTTGCATGCAAGAGCCTCAGTCCATCCAGTAAAGTAATCAGTTATAGTAAGAATATACCTGTGGCTTGCAGATGATGGTGGGTTGATTGGACCTATGAAGTCTATTCCCCATTGTGTGAATGGTTTTACCTATATGGTAGGCTGAAGTGGAAGAGTCGCACCTCTCTCTCCCTGCCCGTTGTAGTTTGACACACATGGCAAGTTCTTACGTGGTGATGTGTGTCCTTGAACAAGGTAAGCCAATAATAGCCTGCCCTCAGAATCTGATTCGCAGTGGAAGATAATTAACCATGGTCTATGCCATATTTGTCATGAAATTCAACCATTACTCTCGTAGCCTCTTCCTTACTTAGGCATCTCAGGTAGACACCTTCATGATTCCTCTTGTATAAAACAAATCCTTTCATCATTAAGCTACCACTCTTCAAACGTAGAGCTCTCCTTTGTACTACATTAAGGTGTCTAGGACACTGCTGATTCAACAAATAGTAGATAATATCATCATACCAATCCCTTGGAGAAACATCCTCAAGATTATAATATTGGGTAACGAGGCTAGGACCCATTTCTGCCATTGTCTTGGTCAGTCCCTACCCTCTTACCAAATTCATGGGTTGAATTTCAATATCATACTCTTGTATCATAGTTACCCACTTGCCTCTGCATTCACCCAGCTCATTCTGCATCAACAACTACTTGATTGTTGGATCAGGGACTACAACAAAGACCTTGTTCCTTAGTATATAGTTTTTGAACTTCTTCACAGTTGAGATCAAGGCATAAGCCTATTTTTCAACATTAGGATACCTCAGTTTTGCATCTTTCAAAGGTGCACTCATGAATTCTATGGGATGCTCCTTCCCTTTATCAGACTTTTGTGTCAACAAGCCCGCACAAGAGTGATCAGAAGCAAATGAATAGATATAGAATGGCTTAGTATAATCAGGACTCACCAAAACAGGGGCTTCAACAATAGCTCTCTTGATTTTTGCAAATGCTTTTTTAGCCCCAATATTCCATTCAACCTTCGCTTCGTGCTTCAACATGGAATTCAATGGCTTGACTATCTTTGCAAATCCAGTGATAAACTTTTTGACAAAGTTAATCTTACCAAAGAATGATTTCATTTTTTTCTTGCTTACAGGGGGGTGAATTTTCAGTATAAGTTCTACTCATTCAGGATCAATGGCAATACCTTTCTCCAAAATAACATGTCCTATCAGCCTTCCCTCAATGACTCCAAAGATGCACTTCTTTGGATTAAGTGAAATACCAAATTCCCTGCACTTCTGGAATACTTTGCATAAATCTGCAACATGATCACTTCTCTTCTTGGAAAAGACTGTAAAATCATCCATGTAGATGATTATGCACTTTCCAATGATTTCCTTGAAGGAAATATCCATAGCTCTTTGGAATGTAGCTCCAGCATTGATTAATCCAAAGGGAATTCTTCTATAAGCAAAAGTTCCCCATTTTGTAGTGAAGGTAGTTTTGTGCCTATCCTCATATTGGACCATGACCTGGTTGTATCCAGAGAACCCATCCATGAAGGACATCATCTAAGATCCATTAACAATCTGAAGCACCTCATCTAGTGAAGGGACTGGATAATTATCCTTTTTTGATGCCCTATTCAGGTTTCTAAAATCAACACACAGTTTGATTTCTCCATTTTTCTTTCTAACTGGAACCAAGTTTGCAACCCACATTGAATGTCTTACTGGAAAGATGATTCATGTTGAAAGTAGTTTTTGCACTTCCTTCTGAATAATGGGCTCCAACTGAGCATTAATTGGTCTCTATCTTTTCTTGAATGGTTTAACATTTGACTTGAGGGGGATAGTGTGTGTGATGATAGAGGTATCATATGTTTTCAAGTCACCATAGATCCATGCTATCACATCCCAGTATGTGTGCAAGGCATCAATTATTCCTTGTCTCTCTTCTAGAGTGCATAGCTTACCAATAAATACATTCTTGATATCACTTTGGGTTCCCATGTTGTATGTTTCACACTGACCATTGAGGGACTCCCTTTTCATTTTATGCTCTTGATCTCTTATCTTATCCAGATCAAAGATCCTTTCCAATTGCACCATTCCTCTCGGGATGGTATGTTCTTCAGATTGAGGACTCCTTCTAGGTCTATTTCAGCCTCTTGAGGCTCAACCTCACCAATCACTTGAGAAGAAAACACATCACAACTAGTGATAAAATCAATACTATGCTTATCATCTTCAAATACCTGAAAATTGGTGACATTGCTAGGCACTGAGGGTACTGGAACAAGTTCCACAATGAACTTGTTTAATCCTGAAAGGGATAAGGGCTGCAATGTACTTGTTACTTGTGTTAGGGAATCAATAGTTTGATTCTTACTTCGAGGTATTAGCTAAAGGTTGAAGGTATCTAACCCTTCAATAAGATCCCATATTGTGTGTCTGTAATTGGCCATCCTTCTATCATGGCATGAGTATTGTTTCCTTACTTGTCTGACCACTAGCTCGAGATCTCCAAACACTTGCACAATTTTAACCTTCTTTCTTAATGCCACATAATATCCCATGAACTAGAGCTTCATACCCAGCTACATTGTTATTGCACTGGAATTGGAGTCTATGAGCAACGAAGTAGGTTTTACCTTTAGGGCTGATCAGCTCAAGTCCTAATCCAGCACCCTGCTTGGACTTGGATCCATCAAACCTTAATGTTTAATAGTCATTAATTCCTACTTTTCTTGAGATACCTTTGTCCTTGTTGATATCCAAAGGTTCTTCAGGAGGTTTTGGGTTATTTTCCTTCAAATCATTTTGAATGCCTTGTATGTTTAACTCAACTGTTGGGGTTGTGTCAATGTGCCTATGTATCTGTCCTACTGCAATTTGACATAAGCAAAATTCCATTTTAGAATGAGGAGCATTGTGAAATCTGCACCAATTAGGAAGAATAAATTCATCGAAGTTCATATTTCTACCCAACTGGATCTGATCTTCTACACATTTCCTAATAAACTCCTGAAGTTATCCAACAAACTGAGTTGCTTGTCCGCCTGATCATCTAGTTCCACAATTTATTCAAATAACACTTTAGAGTTGTTGGTTTCTGACGTGGATTCCCCAGAAGTGTTGGGGATACAGATTCGGTTCTGTCATCAAGATATGCATCTAAGACAATAGTGCCTTAGTGATTACAATCCAAAATCACGTCAAAGACACAACCAACTGTACCATAAAGCAAAAACAGGCACAATTGATCCCCCATTGATCCTCTGAGAGAAGTGAATGCAAACAGAAAAACAGATTCAACACAAACAAATAACCATGAGAGACAAAACTACGAACACACAGATATACATGGGGAAAACCCTTTCGGGTAAAAAACCCCACCTCCAAAACATTTAGCTCACATGTATATTCAGTAAAAAAAATGGTTACAATAAAAGGCCAGAGCTATGCTCTTCAGTAAATTACATCTTGTTCATCTGGAGAAAGATACAGGCAACACTAAAACCAGAATCTCACATAGTTATAATGTACACAAGACATACTATGTAGATTCCCTTTAGCTCCTCTCACAGGACTGTCACAGCCAGCCTCATGGCCAGCTCAACCTCTTTTCCTCATAGGTTTACATCTTATTAGATCTTAGAGTTAAAGTTTTCACTATTGAACAACTCGAACGCTCTCAACCTCTCTCTGATATCACTCATCATCCATCTCAAACTACACACCAGATTATTTATAATCTTGCACCGTGTGCATACCTATTCAGCCCATCCCTACTAGCAATGACCATCTAGGATAATAAATATCCTACCTGCAAGAGCACAACCATTCCCTGATAATGTGCATCGCTTCTACATTTGCATCGAGCCACACAAACATTAACTCTGGTCGCAGACAAGTCTGTCAACCAACCTTTTAATACTGCAGCTCATTCACAATCAAGAAATAACACTTTGCCAATCAGATCTGAGAGCTCTTGCCATGTGTCACCATTCCATTCGCCAATCGCTTCTAACAATCGGTCTAGCTCGATCAAGCTCGGTCCAACTCAGTCAACCGAGCTCCGAGATCACCCGAGCTCTTACCGCGTTACTGCAGCCCCAGCCGATCAGCCTCACGGTATGGTAGTAAGCCATTCAGGTGCACACCCTGACTCCACCGTGCTACTGCATTGAGCTCAAACTTTCTTTGTCATCGGCCAACCAGAACTAGTCAACCTGCCATGTGCCAACCTATCATTTTCCTATCGTATTGCCACCGAGTCCAACTCGGTCAAAGTCTGCCCCAAGCTCATCTGAGCTCCTACTGCACTACCGTAGCCCTATCCAACATGCCTCGCGGTATGGCGATAAATGCCTTGGCAGACCGCTGGCGGTCTTACCGCAACCACTACGGTCAGCCAAAGCATTAGCCACGGTATAGCGGTAACCGTCAGCCAGGCCGCTGGCGGTCTTACCGCGGTCAGCCAAAATGCTGGCCGCAGTATGGCGGTAACCGCTGGTGGTCTTACCGTAGCCACCGCGGTCAGCCAAAATGCTGGCCGCAGTATGGCGATAACTGCTGGCGGTCTTACCGCGGCCACCGCGGTGAGCCAAAGCACTGGCCGCGGTATGGTGGTAACCGCCAACCAGGCCGCTGGTGGTCTTATCATGGCCACCGTGGTTAGCCAAAGCGTTGGCCACGGTAACCGCCAGCCAAGCCACTGGAGGTCTTACTGTGACCACCGCGATATGGCGGTAACCGCCAGACCCAACCACAAGCGGTCTCACCATGCTACCGTGGTGAGAGGAACCACCGTCTATGGTATGGTGGTAACCATCTAGCCAACAGTAGGCGGCCTTGCCGCGTTACCGTAGTGAGTGAACTCACTGCGCGCGGTAAGGCGGTAACCGCTAGAACAATCAGACATAGCCATCGCGGTATGACAGTAAATGCCCTAAACAAGAAGAAACCACCAAGGCCAATGGAGAAACAAGCCAGAAAGCTAAGACAAAAACCCAACAAACTCCCACTTGACGTAGGCTTTCAGGCTTACTCCAAAACGTGAACAAGAACCAAAACCATGCTTCCATGCCCCGACCAAGAAACCTGCAACGACATCAATGAATGTCCACCATCTCATGCACCAACTCCAAACATAGGAACACACCAAGGTGAAAATGCACCAGTCTCAGGAATGAAAAACAATTGATCCTCCAAGCGACAAAGGAAACAAAAAACAACAGTAGAAAACACAATGCAAACACCATATCCAGAACAAGAAACCAACCAGTTAGAATAGCAACCAAAAACTGACTTCCCTCCATCCAACTGATCAAACCTACATGACTAAAAACCAACACCCACAACTCATGCTAAAACATCCAACCATCCATACCTCCAAGGTATGACCATTAGTGAACTCATGCCATCACACAACCAACCTATCAAATAGGGAAAAATAAGCACCATGTGCCAACCAGTCAAAATACTACACACATCTAGGTACTCCCACTATAAGGGTACTAACTAGATGAATTCAAACAAAGCATCATCACAAGTGATCTAGGCATACTAAGTCCACCAAACCTCTGCACAAAAAAATGAATAACCATGTAGTTCAGAGGACCATTCACACTAATTTGCAACACCTACAACCACCTGCTACAAGAAAATTTTCTCTCAGTTGTCTTCCACAGTGCTTCCAAACTCCTCCAAACCTGACTAAAGAAAGAGGCATAGGAACCTTTCTGTCATCACCCAAGTGACAACACATGACCACAAACTGTGACCAACCTAGCACCACACAGGAAACCCACATCTAAAGTCAAAAGGACAATCAAGAAAAACAAGACCAGATTAGAGAGAAACCGCAAATCAAAACATGTGCCCTTCTACAAACACTTCTGAATGCAAGTTGTGGCAAGAATGATCTTCTTCACATCCCAAAGGGAAAAGCCTTGAAAACATCCAACAAAGCCATGGATGTAAGCACCTCAAATAAGATCAAACTTACCCATATAACCATCTCCTATCAGTCCTCAAAAGCATAAGGAGATAAACCATGCTTTCCATCTTCCATTATGAAACCTCCAAAATCTTAAAACAACTCAAGATTCATATCCATGACAGATAAAGCATAACAAAACTGAAAAGGTATAATGGGAAAATACCTTTCATAGGAACACTGTCGAACAGACCAAGGAGAAAAGAAAACATGCTTATCCAAGATATACAAGCCACTGTGACTTACCCAAGAGCATTCTCCTTCAAGGTCTTTGTTGAATTCACATTCAACCAAGGTGCAGGCTACTCGGACTTTCAGCTGTAACAACAACATTCTCATAAGAATTTCAGCCTCACCTTATTCTCCATGCACCCATGAGTATCAGCAACCTGTCATCTCATGCTAACTCCAAACTGCATTGCTGCAATAAACATGAAGTCCTCCAGCATATGACCAATGCACTCAAAACATAGAGAAACCTCAGACCACTGTCAAAGCTTCAAAAAACTTATCATGACATCATGACATCATGATCTACACATCTCCCTAGGAGATACCATGCTTCAAGTGAAATGTCCATGGTCTTCAAGAGCAAAGAAACATGCCAAAACTCCAATGTACAAGCAAGAGTATCCCATGACATAAAGCAAACAAAATCTAAACCAACATAACCTATCAAGCACCACTAGCATCTCAGCCAAAGACTACCAGAGTCCTCCATGGCTCCAAGATATTGCACATCTTCAAATAGTGAACATGCAGATGCAAAATATGCAACACTAAAGAAGATCACCAGTCATTGCTAAAGCTCCCACTGCAACATGACATTGAGCTTTCCAAGCACCATGACTAACGTCCCCATCACTGTCAAAATCTTACACTACGCCAGTGTATCCAACTCTCCACGACACCGTGATGCACATGCTTCAGATCCCCATCACTGACTATTCAGGTACTCAAACGCTATTCCTTCTCTCATCTCAAAACAGCCATGTCAATGCACAAGTGACCACAGACAAGGTTAGCTAATAGATCTACACCACACAGTTACAGCCTTGTGGATATAGACAGTCCACTTCTGAGTTGTCCCACAAAAAACATGTAGGTAAGGATAGCACACAACATTGCACAACTCGAGGATGCAACCAAAAGAAACCTAAAAATCTATTATTGCACTGGAAACTGCAAAACTGAGATAATCAAAGAGAACAACCAAAGCAGACAAGCATGACTCAAACACCAAATCAGCAACAGATCCGATTTTCCAGACACGTCCACAACACAAGCACCATAATCTAGGTAACCAACAAGCAACACCATAAGAGTGCTGAAAGTAAACACATACCAACACTCTTATGCTAAGAAGACATCACACCTCCTCAAACCATGTTGAACTACAACTGTATCATCCAGTCACATCCCAAAAGCCAGGATCTGAAAATAGCAGACAACAGCTCCACACAATGCAAGTTTTATCTTGACCATGTAAAACTTGCAAAACCACAGTGTTTCCAAAACACCCACATACCTCCATATTCACTGCTCATCTAGACAACTCAGGAGTCTGCACACAATCATCACAATTAACCAGAACAATGAAAATGCAACATAGAATTTTTAGGAAAATCTACACAAAACCTTCAGAGCCAAAGACATGAATCTGAACCATGCGAGTGCAAGACACAAGAACACAGGAACAAGTCCATTTCAGACCAGTTCCAAGACCACATTCATGCACGAGCAAACAAGAGAGCCAGGCTATCCAAAAGTTGCAAACCACCAAGGTCACTTCATAGCCTCCATGCAATCAGAGCACCAGAGAAACTGCCTTCAGTGCTAAGTCAAAAATACCCAGCACAAGCACAACACTCCATAGTTTATCAGAAACACAAGCAAGTCCATACCACCAGGGAGCCTCTCACATATATACCCAGTATGAACACCACGCTTAGTTGCCACTCAGCCATGAACACATCTCATGCCCTCTACATCAGGAAGTTTGCTGCGAGCCAGGAGCTTCAGACCATGTTGCCAAAACATGACCGACTCCAATCATATCCAATGTCTTTCAAACCTGTGTGTTGAATCAATGAAGCACACACTTCCACTCACCGAAGGATCAATCACCAACCGAATTCTCCAAACTTCCTCATGCTTTCGAGGTTAAGAAATCTTCACAGGATGAATACCCAGAAATTCACCAACCAGGAGAAGAATTTGATACCATCATTTGGTATCATCAAGCCACGACCTCCCTTAAACAGGCTCTGATACCACTTGTTGGTATCACGAGCAATAAGATATTAGCTCTGATACCACTTGTTGGGGATACAGATTTGGTTCTGTCATCAAGATATGCATCTAAGACAACAGTGCCTTAGTGATTTCAATCCAAAATCACATCAAAGACACAACCAACTATACCATAAAGCAAAAATAGGCACAGTTGATCCCCCATTGATCCTCTGAGAGAAGTGAATGCAAACAGAAAAAAAGATTCAACATAAATAGATAACCATGAGAAACAAAAATATGAACACATAGATATACGTGGGGGAAACTTTTTCGGGTAAAAAACCCCACCTCCAAAACATTCAGCTCACATGTATTATTTAGTAACAAAAATGGTTACAATACAAGGTCAGAGCTATGCTCCTCAGGAAATTACATCTTGTTCATCTGGAGAAAGATACAGGCAACACTAAAACCAGAATCTCACACAGTTACAATGTACACAAGACATACTGTGTAGATTCCCTTGAGCTCCTCTCACAAGACTGTCACAACCAACCTCTTGGCCTCATAGGTTTACATCTTATCAGATCCAAGATTCAAGTGTTCACTGTTGAACAACTCGGACACTCTCAGCCTCTCTCTGATATCACTCATCATCCATCTCGAACTGCACACCATATTATATATAATCTTGCACCGTGTGCATACCTGTTCAGCCCATCCCTACCAGCAACAGTCATCCAAGATAATAACTATCCTGCCTACAAGAGCACGACCATTTCTTGATAATGTGCATCGCTTCTATAGCTGCATCGAGCCACACAAACATTAACTTTGGTCATAGACAAGTCCGTCAACCAGCCTTTTAATACTACAACTCATTCGCAATCAGGAAATAACACTTTGCTAATCAGATCTCAGAGCTCTCGCCACATGTCACCATTCCATTCACCTATCGCTTCTGACAATTGATCTAGCTCGGTCAAGCTCAGTCCAGCTCGGTCAACTGAGCTCCGAGTTCACCCAAGCTCTTACTGTGTTACCGTAGCCCCAGCTGATCAGCCTCGTGGTATGGCGGTAAGCCATCCGAGATCGCACCTTGACTCCACCGCGCTACCATACCAAGCTCAAACTTTCTTTGTCATCGACCAAGCAGAACCAGTCAACCTGCCATGTGCCAACCTATCATTTTCCTATCATACTGCCACCGAGTCCAACTCGGTGAAAGTCCGCCCCATGCTCATCCGAGCTCCTACCATGCTACCGTAGCCTTGTCCAACACGCCTCGCAGTATGGTGGTAAATGCCTTGGCAGACTGCCCGTGGTCTTACCACAACCACTACGGTCAACCAAAGCACTGGCCACGGTATGGTGATAACCGCTAGCCAGGCCACTGGTGGTCTTACCATGGCCACTGCGGTCAACCAAAACATTGGCTGTGGTATGGTGGTAACCGCCAGCCAAGCCGCTGGTGGTCTTACCGTAACCACCATGGTCAGCCAAAGCGCTTGCCACGGTATGGCAATAACCGCCAGCTAGGCTGTTGGCAGTCTTATTGCGGCCATCGTAGTTAGCCAAAGCACTGGCCGTACTATGGCGATAATTGTTAGACCCGACCGTAGGTGGTCTCACCGCACTACCATGGTGAGAGGAACCACCACCTACGATATGGCGGTAACCATCAAGCCAATAGTAGGCAGCCTTACCGCGTTAACTCACCATGCGCAGTAAGGCGGTAAGCGCCAGAATAGTCAGACACAGCCGCCGCGGTATGGCGGTAAATGCCATAAACAAGAAGAAACCGCCAAGGCCGATGGAGAAACAAGACAGAAAGCTAAGGAAAAAACCCAACAAGAAGAGCTTTGCAGCACCAAGATTTCCTCTATGTCTGAAGCAGAGGAGGCTAGGACATAGTTCCCCATATTGATTTCTGATACCAGTATCTCATTTGAAGTATTATGATATTCAGTAATGACATACTTCATTCTAGGTTCTCTCTCAATTCTGATTTGATTTGGGACTCCTTTCCAGGGGAGCCACATGTGGGAATGATCAGTGGATGTGTATCCATTTAGTGCCTTGGTAAAATATCTACCCAAGATCAGACCATAAGTCTCAGGAATGTTTGCCACCTAAATGTTAACTACTTCTTGCACTCTAGGATCCGAAGACACTTGCATGGGAATCATGTTCAATTATCCTACTATGTTTACCTTCATTTTATCCAATTTGGTGACCTTCTTCTGAGAGGCCACAGGGGTAATACCTAGAGCCCTACAGATAGAAAATGTCATAACATTTGTGGATGCCCCCGAATCCAGCAAGAAATTGTGCATATTTTTACCAAATATACGAATAGAGATCAGAAATGGGGGAGTTTCCAGTTTGCCTTGGAATAAATTCAACTGTGAGTCAACTTGTGCAACTTGATCCCTATCCTTTTCTTTACCCCTATCCCTAGGTTGTGATTGACTAGGACCTTTGGGTGCTTGTGAACTAGAAGGCCTTCCAATTGCCTCATTGGTTGCTACTCCTTGTGTTGCTATACTTGAATTAAAGGATCCTAGGACTACATTTCTGATTTCAGCAACTCTTAATAACTCAAAAGAAGAAATACTTATTTTCACTTTTTTTAGTTCTTTAGTGACATATTCTCCCAATTGTTCTACATTCATGTCAATGTGGACCTCCTTGGAATGACCAATCTTCCTATCCTTTGCTGCATGAGCATTTATTCCTTTGGAAATATCAGGTTATCCTTCTTTTGTGAGGTATTGTGTTTGTACCTGAGGGTAGGATGGATTGTTATTGGCATGTGGATCCGATGGAATAGTAAAATTGTGTGGAGGGGCAAATGTAGTAAACGGTCCTCCAACTTGTGGATTCCTGTGGGGCTTGCTCCTTAGATCATACTTTTTGACAGGTTGCTAAAACATCTGCACTTCTTCAACATCAGCCTCTCCCTTATCCAAAGAGCCATTGTCATTATCAGTTTCTTCAAATAGCTGAGATATTTCATCTTCATTGAGCACTTTTTCTTCCTCATCATTCTGGCTACTTGATTCCTCTTCCAGTTTGTTCTCCTCATCCCTTGGGAAAGGGGCATGATTCAACACCAATACTGGGGAACCATAAGGATTTAAGGGCACCAATTCTCTGCCAATGGAGTTATTTTCAACTTCACATTGAAAGATGGAAGCAATGGTGTGAAATACAGGGCAGTCAAACTCAGATTGTTGACTTGTCTCATGAAGACTACACCATCCAGACAAAGAAAATTCTGCTAAGTATACACCACCTGGAGGTTTCTCTGGATTGGAAGGTTGATCTAGTGGAGTGGGGACTCCTCCATTGTTAGGCCTAGTGTTCCATGACCTATTCTACCTAGGTGGTTGTCTTCTTTCAAATCCTTGTCCGCCTTGTTGACTTCTATCAAATTTACGACCAAAACCTTGTCCTCTTTCAAAGTTTTGATTTTTGTCATAGTGTTGCCCTCTATTATAACTTGATTGCATGCTCTTCTGATTAGCTTGGAGTTGGCTATTCTGATTCTTCAAGTAGGTTACCTTCATGTTTAGCTTCTCACTTGCTTAGTTAGCTCATCTAACCTTTCCTTATCAGGATTGTTGTAATGGATTGGATTCACAGTGTTTGGAGGGTATCCTAACACTCCAGACTCGGTAGATTGATTCAAAACTTATGAGTTCTACAAATATGTAGGGGAACCAACTTTTGGCTGCGAATGGAGGGGATGGTTAGTATTTTTTTGGGGATAACTGGGCATTGGTTGGACCTGGTTTATTGGATGACCTGGGTGAGGGACCAAAGGCAACTGTGGAATAGGATTCATGATGGGCGTGCGATTAGTCAGAGCCTAGTTGAGAGATTCGACTTGGCTTGGGTGAGCGGTAGGTCCTAGAGATGGCATTAGTCCTAACAAGTGTTGTCTGAGGTCTATACTAACCTTAATAGTCTTTGTATATGCAGCGAGCAGGGTAGTTGGAGGGTTAGTCCTCCACTTGAGGAAGGTGGAGGTGAGACTATCTAGGGCTTCAAAGTAGACCTCTAGGGCAGTGGCCTCATTTTCAGCATAAGGTGCTTGAAGTCTAGTGTATGCTTAGTGGAACCTATTGTTGAATGATCCTATAGGCTCATTAAATTCTCTCTTGACTCCAGTAAACTATAGATAAAGCTCATTAGCACTAATGGGAATCTTAAATTTCAGCAAAAATGCATCCTCAAGCTCAGCCCAGTTATGGATGGATGCAACAGGTAAATGATTATACCAGTAAAGGGCCTCCTCTCCTAAAGAATAGGGGAAAATTATACATGAAACATCCTCATGATCAATTCTTCTATCTCTCAAACAAGTCTGAAATATCCTAATATGCTCTTCTGCTGTCCTATTTGGGTCATTTGTGTGAAACTTAGAGCAAAAATGCTCAGGGTTCTTGGGCATAACATTGTAGTTGTTGAATGTTAGAGGTGATGGGTTATTCGCCAAGAAATTCATTAGTGGAGGTGGTAACGGTTGATGGATGACTAGTTGGGGTTGTGGAATGGAACTAGTCTCAGAATCAGATGAAGATGAGGCGGATGGAGGTGAGGACGGTGGCAATGATGGGTTGGAAGATGGCTCCTCCCTTCTTCTAGTCCTTCTTCACCTGGTTGAAGGTGGCAGTTCTTGAAACTCTTCTTCTTCTCCTGGTGTAGATCTAGTTCTCCTTCTTATCCTCTCAGGAGAAATGGCATTCATAAAATTCTCCAGCTTGCTTGTTGGCCCTCCCTCTAGCGCTAATCCTATTGTTTGGTGTTTCTGCACAACAACAACTCAAATAGAATAAAATTTATCTTATCTCTCTTGAAAGGTTGATCTCTATGAACAAAGAGATAACCACAAGGTCTCTCGGGTGTCAGGTCATGACAATGTAGTAGAACAAACTAAGTGATAAATGGGAAAATATTGATAATCATGAGGGGTCTTATGTACATATGCTAGAAGCTCTAAACTCATCAAATTTTTGAGATATGGTGATGCTCAAATATTTGGTTCTAACCAAATGATAAAAGAAACAGAAAAAGACGAGGGTTTCAGAAGTCCTAATGTTAACACTACTTCTAAGATTAACCATGCAAGTGATGAAATATTTGGAATGGACCAATCCCTTAAACTAGTTTTTGTTCAACCCAGGCTATACCTGGAATCTTACAAAAAAAGTGCAATCTTCTAAGGTGTTAAAGACTTTCAAACTATGGGCATTCATTCAATAAGACGGAATTAATATCTATAGTTGAACTAAGCACATGAATATGAGGTACATGTTGACCTTGCACAACATTCCCACAATCAAGAAGTTTCCAAAAGTATGAACTAGGGATTGCTACAACACTCCAAGCATCGAATCAAAAGCATTACTAATTAAACCTAAGATGCATTCAAACATTTCCAAGCGATTTATAAGATAGATCAAGATAAATGCAAGATTATTGAATGCAAGGCACCAGTCAGAACATAATGTCTTCTCTTTGTATTAAATCATCATATTAGCAACAATTCTGGTATGTTATAGCACTTGCTTGAAATTTAAAACTAACTTTTAACCTTCTAACATGCTATTCTACTACTAAATCTACTGCCTAAACTAATTGGTAACCAACTTCACTAGCTTGGCCATTTTTTCAAACAACCCTTACAAATGAGGCAGAATGCCATACTTATAGAAAACATGCTCGCGTGAGCAGAGCTAGGGTTACAAAGAATCTCAACTGCCAACCAAATCGGCCCACCGACAACCAACAATAGCTTGTCATCTAGCAATGAATGCACAAGCACCCCATGAGATCGATCTAGGATCGCACAAAGTCAATGTAAAACACCTCGAGCCATGCCCGCCATTAATGCTCCACCCATGAACAACAACGCGCACAAAACACCAAAATGAACACAAGCCATTGATAGGATTCGAGCTGGGCAAACAAACGACTCAAATCAAGCCAAAGCAAGTTGAGCCCCACGTCGCATCTGCCTACCATCAATGGCCACCTATAAAATTGACCTTGCATGCAAGGATAGGTTTCGTCCTACAATAGCCACAAAGTGCATTCGACTGCACCTACGGATCTCGCCAAATATTCAAAGTACACCCATTCTTCCCTTGACCCCAACAACATCCTTCAAATTGATCCAACCTGCATTCAAATAGGCCACCATTAATGCTTAATACATCATCAAAATCCAAATCGGTCTATAGAGTTCCTAAGGCAAGAAAATCACACACAAACCTAGGTGAAAGCAGAGCCAAAAGTAGGCAGAGGTAGAGATGGACTGAGAACAGAACGAGATAGGAAGGAAAATAGGTGGGGATAGAGACGGAACCAACCCCGATGGAAGCAGAGGCGGAATGACACCGGGAACAAAACTGTGAACTTTTGAAAAAAATTAGAGTTAAGTCCCATCCCGATTCCGGCTTCGATGAAAGAGAGGAAGACCGAAGCATACCAAAGGGAAAGGAACTAACCCGAAGGTCAAACACCACGAAATGACAAAAGACACGGGAGGTGAAGCCAGAACAGGAATGAAGACCGAACTGTGAACTTTGGAAAAGTTCACAGTTAGGTTCCATCCTGGTCCTGCCTCCGATAAACGAAATAAAAGGAAAACCAAGAAAAACCTAAGGGAGGAAACCAACCCCTAGGACCCAAAATGGGCAAGGCAATGAAGAAAACGAGGAGGCGGGAAGTGGAGCCGGAGCTGGAACGGGAACGGAAACCGAACTATGAACTTTGAGAAAGTTCAGAGTTAGGTTCCATCCTGGTTCGGCCTTCGACAGAACAAAAGGAACAAGGCAAACAAAAGAAAACCCAAGGGAGGAAAGCAACCCTAAGGACCCAAACAAAAAAACCAAGGGAAAACATAAGGCAAAAGGAAAACCACCCCAGAGAGGACATCCACGAGACTCCAAAACTACCAAGAATTCAACACAAAGGCACCCACAACCAAGGAAAACACCCAAGACCAAAGCCCCAATATTTTCAAAGATAAGCACAAAAGAGGGGGGGGGAAAGGGTAGGCCAAGAGAGGGTCCCTACTTTCAATGGGGCGTGTGTGCAAAGCTGCACAACAGGATCTTGATCTCCAATCACTGTACCAACACACCAAGGTTCTAAAAAAACCAATTAGGGTCTAAAAAAACAATTCCCACCACTTATAACAACTTCCTAATTACCTTTCTACAAAACCCTCAATCTAAGCAACTTCTAGTGTCTAATTCATGAGATTATTGGCCTAGGGCATCACCCAAATTGCACAAATCCCCATACCCTGCTCCTAAAAACACCATGAACATATAATAAAGCCTAAATACTTCCATTTCACTGGTTCTCAAGTCCTTTCACCGGTGGAATGGCTTAAAAATTCATTTTATTCAACCAAACCCTCACTAACTAGGGGTTTTGACTTTTTTCAAAACAATGCTCTAAAACACTTCAACCTTAATGAAAACAAATCAAACCAATTTCAAATGTTAGAGGATTCAATGTTTCATCAATCCAAATTCATGAGAGGTCACCTACAAGTCGTGCCAAGCCGTACAACCTTCTGTAGCAGCAAATTTCAATGCAAAATGCAAGAAAACAAAATTTTATTGGTGCTCAAACTTCAAATTTTCATCAACAACCTCCTCCATTGACCATACATGAATTTTAAAGAATTTACCAACCAAAACAATCGATCCTAACTAATTTTCAAATCCTTTGACCATTCAACTTCCTTAAAACTCAAAAATGAAAAAGATGTTATGCAACTTTTTGCAACATTTATGCAAAATGACAACTTTTAACGACCTATCACACAATGACTCCAAACCACTTACAAAAAAAGAAATAATATTAAAGACCTTATTTCAAAACAAAATCATGACTTAACACAAGAACACTAACATACTAAACCCCCTTTACATCATGAAGGCCCAGGTACCCTGCACCATACTCCCCAGGCAAAATGAACTCAAATCCCCTTGAGGACAATAATGCAACAACAGATTGATGCTTGATCTGACAATTCTCTAACCTCCAAGTGGTATTCTCCTATGGCAAACCCTTCCAATGGACCAAATACTTGAAGTAGGCATTGTCCCTTGCCTTTTGGAGCTCCTAATTGGTACCTAGAAAATGCTCTAACTCTATAGGCTGACCTAATGAATGATTTTGAATCCTTCCACATTTGAGAATGTTGTTAAGTTTACATCATCACCTACAACCATATCTCTTTCTTCCTTGGAATGGACTTCCTTTTTCTTCACTTTTGGTGTATGCTTGAACTTTCTCTTTTTCCCTTGTAGTTTAGCTTTGATCTCTCCACCTTTTCTCCCCATCACTTCCATCTGATGTTCTACCCCTATGTCTATTGCTTGATCAGGTATTTTAACTTTGGATATGAAAGAATTAGAATGACCACTATCCTATTTTGAAAGTATTGAATGGAACACGTCTTCTATCCTCATATCAAAATACATTTTAAGCCAACCTTGAATTTGCAAAATCAATTCATCCTTGACCTTTAACTCGGTATCATTTTTCTCCAAAATAAAATCATTCTTCAAGTTTTTTGTCATACTATCTCTAGGTTTAAGAATGACTGCAAGATCCATGTGTTTCTCTTCTTTTATCTTTATGAACTCCTTTCTACCTACCATCATCACCTTAGAGCCCTTAGTTTTTCCTTTATCTTCCTCCATCAATGGTGTCAAGGTATAATAAATTCCTTCTTTGTCTATCTCATAGGTATTCCTTCTCCCATCATGCATAACATGCCTATCAAATTTCCAAGGTATCCCTAGCAAAAAATGGCACACATCCATAGGCAATATGTCACATAGAATTATGTCCTTATACCCTCCTATAATGAACTCCACCTAGCTTATTGCATTTACCAAAACATATTGACCCTCATTCAACCAAGAAACTTTATAAGGAGTGTCATGTGGTATTATAGGCAACTTGAGTTTTTCAACCATCTCAATTGAAACCATGTTATCTATGCTTCTTGAATCAATTACAACTTTACATACCTTACCCAATCACTTACGAGTTGTCTTGAAGAGATTCTTCCTTTGTGGTGGTTCCTTCTCTATTGATTTCTTGGTGAGAATTCTCATTACCATGAGGGAATCACCAAATTTTAGAGCAGAATGTTGTGTTGGAGGTTTTACACTCTCATTGTCATCTTCTTGAACCAATTGATCTCTTCTTTCTCTTGCATGTGAAGTAGAGGTTTGAACTTAATTACACTACAATGCTTGATGTCCAAACTTGTTGCATTGATAGCACCTTCCTGTGAATCCTTGTGAACCTCTCCCTTGACCTCCAAATCTACCTCTAAAGCCTGATTTACCTCCTCTAAATCCACCTCTTGCATCAACAACTTGGTCTTGGAATTTGCTTGTATCTTCTTGGCTCTCATATGGCTGCCTTGTATCAGAAAATGCTCCTCTTCCTCTAGAATTCCTTCCTCTACCTCTACCTTGTCTCTCTTGACTTCTCTTCAATTTTCCTTCAGCCTTGGTGGCCAATTGGTAACACTTCCACCATTCTTGGAGGTTGAATCTCAACCCATTCATATATCTTGCTACTATCTCTTCATCATCTTCTGTATGACATGCTCTTATGCTAAACTTATAGAACTCCTCAATTTATGTTTGCACATCCATCTCCTTTTTCTTGAGATTTTGAAGCCTCTTAAACAATTGAATAGTATAATCAGTAGATAGGAACTTAATTTTGAGTTTAGCCACCATCCTATCCCAAGAGGTTATTTTGGGCTTTCCTTTCTCTCTCCTTTCACTTTGTACATAATCCCACCAAAGAAAAGTGTGGCCCTTCAATTTTTTCTTGGCCAACTTCACCCGCATATCCTCTGGCACATCTTCATAATCAAAATAGTTTTCTAATGCTCTTATCCAATATAGGAGCTCTTCACTATTTATCTTTCCTCCATACATAGGGAATTCCATTTTGATCTTATGCTCATCTCCCTTGACTGCTTTCAAAAGCTTTGCCATCCTCAAGTCATCAAGATCCATCTCTTCCTTGGACCCTTGGGAACTTTCCTCTTCCCCTTCTTCTTCTTTGTCACTCAGGTCTCCTATGACCATACTTCTCTTTTGACTTTTTTCTAGGGCAGTAAGCCTCTCCTTCAAATCTCTCATCTCTTTAGCATGCTTTTCCTTCAACTCATTCAATTCTTTGGCAATGACATTCCCTTTTGGAGGCATCTGTGTGATTCTTTCAACTCAAATTTTTCCTTCTTCAGGTTAGACCTATGCTTTGATACCAAATTTGATGTAGAGCAAGGTATCAAGGTCAAAACTCAATCAACAACTACAATCTAAAGTCCTAACACATCAAATAAAGTGTGTTCTTTCACAGCCTACCTCTAAGCCTTCTAACACTCCAAAATAGTCTGACAGAGCATTTATCCTAGTGCATACCTGATCATCCAAAACCAAGCACATTTTTAATTACCCTTTTTCTCCCTTAAAACATATCTTGAAATGGGTCTAGGTTTCTTTGGAGCGAATGCTTTATAAACTAACTGTCCTAGTTTTCAATAGGCCTAATTCCCTGAATTGGTTAAGTAGAAACAAGGACCTTGATCTCCAATAATTGTACCAACACACTAAGGTTCTAAAAAAACCAATTAGGGTCTAAACAAACAATTACCACAACTTAGAAGAACTTCACAATTATCTTTCTAGAAAACCCTCAGTCTAAGCAACTTCTAGTGTTTATTTCATGAGATTATTGGCCTAGGGCATCACCCAAATTGTAAAAATCCTCATACGCTACTCATGCAAACACCATGAACATATAATAAAACCTAACTACTTCCATTCCACCGGTTCTCAAGCCCTTTCACCAGTGGAATGGCTTAAAAATTCATTTTATTCAACCAAACCCTCACTAACTAGGGTTTTTGATTATTTTTAGTAAAAATGCTCTAAAAAACTTGAACCTTAATTAAAATGAATAAAAAAAAAATTAAAATGGAAAAGGATTCATTGTTTCATCAATCCCAATGCAAGAGAGGTCACCTACAGGTTGTACCAAGCCATACAACCTTCTATAGCAACAAATTTCAATGCAAAATGCAGGAAAATAGAATTTTATTGGTGCTCAAACTTAAATTTTTCATCAAAAACCTCCTCCATTGATCATACATGAATTTCAAAGCATTTACTAACCAAAATAACTGATCCTAACTACTTTTCAAATCCCCTGACCGTTCAACTTCCTTAAAACTCAAAAATGCAAAAGTTGTTATATAGCTTTTTGCAACATTTATGCGAAATGACAAATTTTAATGACCTATCACATAATGACTCCAAACCACTTACAAAAAATGGAAATGGTATTAAAGACCCTATTTTGAAACAAAATCATGACTTAACACAAGAAAAATAACATAATAAACCCTATTTACATCATGAAGGCCCAAGTGCCCTACACCACCTTCCTATAATACTACTCTAAGAAAGTGGTATTGAGCTTGTGTTTATAAATAATATATGTTATAATATAAATTATTACAAAATACATTAAAGAGGATTAAACATTCTTTATTCTAGCTTGATTACATCTTCAACTAATAAGTTGGAATAATCCATGTTTTGAAGATAACTTATTACCATCCATACATATTTTAACATATATTTTTTTATATAAACAAGGGGAAAGTAAAAAGTTATTATTTTACTAATTTTTCAATTATATATTCTTTTTTTAGGTTGAAAGAGAATTATGTGATTCCATATGCCTATTTACAATGTCAACAACAAACATACAAGATGAATTTAGAGCCTTAACACTTGCAAGATGTCTAGACCTACTTGAATGCTAGGTCTCTTCACAAAAACTATGCTAGGTATAGAAGCCAACATTATCATGTAGGATGGTTTTCTTGCAAATGTTCCACTACTGTTACAATAATAAAGTAGTGTGGTACCTAAAGATAATCATCTATACAAAATTTTCACATTTATAGTAAAGAGTCATATTATGGAACTTAGTTTAAGCATGGGGAGATTTAAGTAGAAGTACTAACCGTGCATGACATCAAATGGGATCAGTCCCCAAATTATCTTCTTATTAGGTGTCAAGCAAAAGAATCAAATTACAATCTCTCATTTCAAACTCCTCAAGACAGCTCTAATTAAGCCTTTTGGTGTTTTTTTGTCTCATAAATCTTACAATTTATAACGTAAGTGCTTGGTAGACATTTCCACCTATTTGCATTAAAAATTTTATGAACTATTTTATTTATAATGGATTTTGTTAGACGCTACAAACGTTTACAAAAACCATAAATGATAGAGAGAAAAATCCCAATAGAAAAAAACATGAAATAAACTACAAGGACAAGCATCATAAATGCAACAAAATAAAAGACACTAGCCCTACACTAGTTACATTGTTGCAACAAACAACATAGGGCAAGATGTCAAGGATGAGATTATTTAGGTTGTTGAAACCTAATGACATTAAGAGAGTTTTGAATACCTTTCATTATTCTTCCCACCAAACTATTAAAATGAATATTTTATCTCCCTTTTTTAATAGTTGATCCTTTCTTAGTAGATTTCTCATTAGAGAAGCTCATGTCAAAGTGCCCAATAGGACTTGAACCCTCAGAGGGATGTAGGAAGATGTCTACAAAGAATTTTCATGAGATGAAGAATTAAAGTTGAACATTTTGGATTCTTATCAAAAAATATTTGTTATACTCTTCGTTGTATACAAACACATGCTTATGATAACAATCCAACATTTTAAAATTGACTAAATAGAAATTGTTAGCCACATGACTCATAAGGTATTTTATGAATTGAATCCCCTATTATAAATTTTCATATGAAACAAGTACAAAAACCAAGATTCTTAATGCAATTGTGCTTAAGGATTGTAAACAAACATTAGATGTGACATATAGAATTTAGTCCTCTCTAGCTTTTGTTAGATATACAACTCATGCAAAATTGTTCTAGTCCTATCTTCTTAAATGAAATTTAACTTTTATTACCATTTCTTAGGTTTCTCACAAGTGAATAATGTAGTCAATTTGACCATATTATGTATATAATTATAATATTCTTTTCAAACTTATGGATATCTTTCATTGTGTTTCTCTAAAATTCGTATAGCCTTTGACTCTTTTGAGTTCATCTTGTTTTAAAACTATTTCACTTGAAACACTTATGAAATGTCCTTTTTAGCTCTCTTCCAACCATCTTCAGATCCTTGTCTTATTAGTATCAACTTATAAATCTCAAGATGCACAATTTTGTAATACCATAAATATGCAATTACAATGGAATATAAGTTGTGGTTTTGCTTTTAAATATACAAATTTCTCCTCTCTAACATATAAAACTCATAATGTGATTTTTCCAATTTCCATGCATGTCTCCTAATTATAAAATAAACACAATTACAATTTTTTATATGGTTACTATCAAAATTGGTATCAAACTAGTCAAAGGTATATATATATATATATATATATGCACATACATATACATATGTGCATATATACATATACAATATGTATGTACACATACATATATACATGATGTAGATCAGGGTGGATAATCTTGCAAATCTCCAAATGAAGCAAACCTTCAAGATTCAAATCATCAAATGATGGGTTTTTGCTCACTAACCCTCAACCCTCTAGTAGTACTTCAAAAATGGTTTTCCCAACACAACTTTCTTGAAAGACCTCATATCCAGAATCTAATTGTAGTTATAGATACCCATTAAGCCCTTTGACAACATACCAAATTTTCAGCTGGAGGTGTTTTGGAACATAAAGGCCAAAATTCTGCTGCTACGCTTAGAATAAGCCCTAATTAGGCTTGTTCAACTAGGTCACTATGAGGTTTTAACACTCCAAGGTTTAAATATCAATGCCAATGGCTTAGACAGATCACATGAAATCTATCAAACCCTTCCCAATATATTTCAATCACCAACTAAGAGTTCTTCAAACCCTAACTCCTATGCATCTTCTATGCCTAAAACATGAGGTTTTCTACCTAGGGCGTCAACAAAATTGCACCAACCTTCCTCCCCTGCTACTGCAAACATCAAGAGCATAAAACACTACCCATCTACACCGATTCCACCTATTTTCAAACCTTTTCACCAATGGAATGGGTCGAAAACTCATTTTCTTCAATCAAACCCTCTTTAACTAGGGTTTTTTGGCTGTTTGTGGCAAAATTGCTCTAACTCTCTCCTATCTTAATGAAAACAGGTGAAATCAAAGGAAAATGATACTTAATTCACTCCTTCATCAATTACAATGCAATTTAGATTATTTGTAGGCCGTACAGGGTCGTACTATCTTTTGTAGCAGCAAAAACACAATGTAAAACGTAGAAAACAAAGTTTATCTTATTGCTTGAATACCAAAATCATGACCAGCAGTTTGCCTCAAGCTTCACAAAGCATATTTAAACCTTTATAAGCCAAAACCAACCGTTGGCCAACTACCTTTTGAATGCCAACGGTTCAACTTCCACAAAAACCAAAAATGCAAAAGTTGCATGTTTTTACAACAAATGACATCTTCCTACAAATCTAACCCCACATGACCAAATTTCGCACACAATCATGAAACATGGTCTAAATAGACCTTATTACAAACAAAAAGTGACTCAATCACAAAAACCTAACATTTAACCCCCCTTTTACATGATGAAGACTAGGTGCCCCTGCACCAATACATACATACATATGTATATATATATACATACACACGTATTTAATTTATTAGCAATTAAAAGAAATTAGATTAAAATTAAATTAAATTCAAAAAAAAATATCTATGGATTCACAAGTTTATTAGTTCTCTCACCGAGCATAAAGATGTAGAGACAAAATTATTGTACACTTATATAAAATTACATTCCGAATCTAGAATGTATAATTTAATCTCATTAACCTAAAATAGATAAAAGCTAGAACAATTAATCGAAATAAAAGAACCATATAAAATGACAAAGGTAATTGAGAGCCCTCCTCTCACATTTCTTACTAGTCAAATAAAAGATAACATCAATTAATCCAAATGAAAGAACCATATAAAATGGCAAAGGTAATTCTAAGCTCTCCTCTCCCATTTCTTGTTAGTCAAACACCATTTACTGAAACTGCTCGTCACATTTTGTTTTTAACCCATTCTCCACTTCCTCCTCCAACTTTAAATTTCATATCTTTACATATTTCTGAAAACAAAAACTTTCTTAAAAACTGAAAATACAACCTTATCCCTTCATTATTACTACAGTTATCACATGGTACACATTATTATGGTGCAAGCCTATTCTTATGGGTTCATTTAGCATCACCAATAATCTCCACAAGAACATTCTCCCTGTTTAAAATGATGGAAACGGCTCGCATCTCTAACAACAATTTCTCTACCAACAATCTTGGAGATAAATTTTGTTGCAGTGTGACAATCAGCACATACTCGAAGGTTCTTAACAATTCTAATAGTTGTTCCAGGTGGTGTGTTTAACAAACCAAATGCAATTGCCAACTTTTCACTATGATAACAGAGAAATAATTCCTTTTCCTCCTCTTCCACATCTTTAAGTAAATGTCGAGAATCTGGAAAATACCCTGCTGCCTTCATCTCCCAATCCAGTTTTTCCAACTTTGCATAGATATCCTGTGTCTGTGGATGTGATCTGTCTCCTACACAAAAAGCATGTACCGTTTTATGGTCTTCAATCCAACTACATCCAGGGATCTTTTTAACTCCTCTATCTTTCATCAATCTCCTTACCATTTGAACCTCATTCCACCTGCCTGCTTCTGCATAGATGTTTGAGAGAAGAATGTAAGTCGTGGCATTTTTTGGATCCAAATCCAAAAGCAGCATTGCTGTAAATACTCCCAAGCCTATATTCATATGTGCTCTACAAGCACCAAGATAACACATCCACATAACCATCACGGGTTTAATTGGAATCTTAATAACAAAGTTTAGGGTGTCTTCAAGATAACCAGCACGGGCAAGAAGGTCAACCATGCACACATAATGATCAATTGTAGGTGTAATGCAATAAGGGTTACTCATGTGATTGAAGTATGTACAGCCCTCATCCACTAAACCTGCATGGCTACATGCACATATAACACAGGCAAAGCTTACACTGTCAGGGTATGTTCCAGAATGCTTCATTAATTCAAATATTTTGAAAGCATCATTGCAAAACCCATTTTGTGCATATCCTGCAATCATGGCATTCCATGAGACCACATTTCTTTGAGGCATTCTGTCAAACAATTCACAAGCCTTGTCTATGCTTCCACATTTTGCATACATGTCTACCAGGGCAGTTGCAACTACAACATCTGACAAAAATCCTCTATCCTTGATACTTTGATGAATGTCCATACCCTGTTTCAAAGCCCCCATTTTAGCACAGGCAGGGAGGACGCTAGCAAAGGTTGTGGAATTTGGCTTCAAGCCTGCCAATTGCATTTGCGTGAAAGTTTCCACAGCCTTTTCAACAAATCCATTTTGTGCATAGCTTGCAATCATAGCAGTCCATGAGAACACATCTCTTTGAGGCATTCTGTCAAACAGTTCACGTGCCTTATCTACGCTTCCACATTTTGCATACATGTCTACCAGGGCAGTTGTAACTATAATATCTGGCAAAATTCCTCTTTCCTTTATTCTTTGATGGATTTCCATACCTTGTACCAAAGCTCCCATTTTGGCACAGGCAGGGAGGATGCTGGCAAAGGTTGTGGAGTCCGGCTTTACACCTGCCAATTGCATTTGCTTGAAAGTTTCTAAAGTCTTTTCACCAAATCCATTTTGTGCATACCCTGCTATCATGGCATTCCATGAGACCACATTTCTTTGAGGCATTTTGTCAAACAACTCATGTGCCTTTTTTATGCTTCCACATTTTGCATACATGTCTATCAGAGCATTTCCAACTACAATATCTGACAAAAATCCCCCTTCCATTATGCTTTGATGGATGTCCACACCTTGTTCTAAAGCTCTCATTTTGGCACAGGCAGGGAGGACGCTAGCAAACGTTGTGGAATTTGGCTTTACACCTGCCAATTGCATTTGCTTGAAAGTTTCTAAAGCCTTTTCAACAAATCCATTTTGTGCATAGCCTGCAATCATTACAGTCCACAAGAATGGATCTCTTTGAGGCATTCTGTCAAACAGTTCACTTGCCTTGTCTATGCTTCCACATTTTGCATACATGTCTACCAGGGCAGTTACAACAACAATATCTGACAAAATTCTTCTATCCTTTATGCTTTGATGGATATCCATACCTTGTTCCAAAACTCCCATTTTGGCACAGGCAGGAAGGATGCTGGCAAAGGTTGTGGAGTCTGGATTTATACCTGTCAATTGGATTTGCTTGAAAGTTTCTAAAGCCTTTACAACAAATCCATTTTGTGCATATCCTGCAATCATTGTATTCCATGAGATGACATCTCTTTGAGGCATTCTGTCAAACAGCTCACGTGCCTTGTCTATGCTTCCACATTTTGCATACATGTCTACCAGAGCATTTCCAACTGTAATATCTGACAGAAACCCCCCTTCCATTATGCTTTGATGCACGTCCATGCCCTGTTCCAAAGCTCCCATTTTGGCACAGGCAGGGAGGATGCTGACAAAGGTTGTGGAATTTGGCTTTACACCTGCTGATTGCATTTGCTTGAAAGTTTTTAAAGCCTTTTCAACAAATCCATTTTTTGCATATCCTGCAATCATAGCAGTCCACGAGAACACATTTCTTTGAGGCATTCTGTCAAACAATTCACGTGCTCTGTCTATGCTTCCACATTTTGCATACATGTCTACCAGGGCACTTGTAACTACAACATCTGACAAAATTCCTCTATCCTCTATGCTTTTATGGATGTCTATACCCTGTTTCAAAGCTCCTATTTTGGCACAGGCTGGGAGTACGCTGGCTAATGTAAACTGATCTGGTTGGAGACCTGTTTGTTGCATATGGTGAAACAGTGTGACTGCCTCGTGAGGATACCCATGTCTTCTGTACGCTACAATAATCGTATTCCATGAGACGCTGTCTCGTTCTTTCATGTGATCAAACACTTTACGGGCATCAATCAAACTTCCAGACTTGACATACATGCAAATAAGCTTATTATGAAAAGTTGTGCGGGAAGAGAATGCAAGTCCCCTGTGAGCGATGAAAGAGTGAACCCTTTTACCTTGTGAAAGCGCGTCCTTGAGAATAGGGGTTTGCAAAAAATGAAGATGTGTAGTCTTCAGGGGGGTTGTGTGTATCAAGCAGAATATGCAGCGCATCCTTGAAGTGGCTGTCTCTACATAATACTGTGAAATTGAGATGAGTAGTGGATGGCATGGCATCTTATGATTGTAATTGGAGTTTGTTATTCAGTTTAAGTTTGCCAGCAGTAAACCTGGGAGCATTTTCACTTACAGGTTTTTAATGCCAACCTTCGAAGGTAGTCTATCGAGAAGGGCCAGCTTTCAAAGCCAAGCAGACATTAACAGTTGCAAACACCCAGCATACATACAGAAGGGTGATAACACCTTCAGTATTCTCAATACTACACAGTAATTTTAAAAACTGATGGTGCAATTCATACATGATACTCACAGTCGTGTTTGTTTCTCTTATTTTTACTATATCTGAAAAAATTGCCTTGAAAACAAACTAAGTCTGCCAAAACACCAGAAGGCAACTGGTTTGATTACTCAAATCAAAATAAACACACCATGATAAGAGAATCAACCAGGCCGAGCTATATGTAAATAATTTCTCCATGCCATCAGAAAATGCAAAGTTTCACTATGTATAAAAAATATTACAAGGCTACCTCATCTGAAGTTCAAAATTTAGCATAAAATGTTGCTGTAAATTGTCTTTTATTAAATTGAAGATTATAACAATTATTAAGGAATTAAGAATGGTGAAAAATGTATTTTGATATTTTTTAAGTTTAATTCCATATTTATTTTGAGAAGATATCTTGTTATTTATATATGGTGATTTTTGACGCATTCTTATGTAAAATTGGGCCCTTTTATCTAGAGCTACTCTTGCACCATTCCATGCTTATTGCTTTATCCTAGTCATATGCTTATGCATTTCTATACATGCAACTTATCTACTTTAATTGTCTTTTATCCATGGACACATCCTCAAAATTTGTTCTCTAACATGGACTTTACTAGCTCTTTCTTCTCTTAAGTTGGATTCCTATGTGTGGTCTCCCTAGCAAGCATGAATTTGACCCGTCCTAATTCAAATCTCAAATTTCAAAATTTATCACACTTGACCCCTTTTGCACCTTATCCCCAAGTTGATTGTGTACATGTTCTCATGAATTATTTTCATGTGCTTATATAAAAAGACATTCATTCGGATTTATTAGGACATCATTAAAATACGTCAAAAACTAATCAAGATATCACTAAATATGCATGATCTCTCAATTGAAAGAAATCATACTAGTATATGTAGAAAGGGAATCAAATATTATTGAATATTGAAAGATTTATACATAATGCAAATAAATAAAAGTCTTGATCTAGATGACAAAAACAAGTTATAATAACAAATATCTCAAGCAATATATAATGTTGATCTAAAATAGATAACACATAAGAAAAATGTAAAACAATAAATGAAATAAAAATATATAGACTCTTGAACATGTGAGTCAAGGAAGTGATATGTCCAAGAGGTCATGAATTAACTCTCGGTTAGTACCAATCAAGAGTTGAGTTAACTCAATCTAGCGAAGTGAAGGTAACCCTTGATTAAATAGAGGTGACACCTAGTTTCTATTAGTCAAAAATTGATGAGGAATTCATGGCAATTGACAATCTCAAATCATGGTTGACATTTGTCATTATTAGCTACATAAGGGGGGAAATAAATATACATGATTTAACTTAAGTAAAATTACTAAATAAGTGCAATATCACACTCAGGATAAAGTATTATTCAAGGTGAAGTACAAATATTATAGTAACACCTTGCAAAAGTAAACTAAGGAAGGTAGAGTTAAGTCCCAACAAATGTGTAGTCATGCTAGATAAACATGTACAAAATAATCCAACCCCACCAAAAGAAGAGAAAAAAAATGTTCCCCCTTCTAGGCCAGGGAATTGTTTTTAAAGAGAGAGAAGAGAGAAGGGATAGATACCCCTTGTCAATGATGGAATACACTCCTACACTCCTAGGAAAGCTTGTGGATGGTGAAGCTTGCTTACTATGAAAAGTTTGGTGAAGATGTATGTGATCTACTCTAAACTAGAACACAATATTACAATTTAATGATCTACTCCTAGATGAGTTCCCTAATGTAGTGCATATAGATCTTAATGTGTTTAGTCCACTAATGATGGATTTGGTTCTTCAATGTAATAACCATTTTTGGCTACTACAATTTTTTTTATAGTTTTATCACACCTTCAATATCTTCTTAATCAACCAAGAAACTTCTTTCGACCAATTAGAAGAGTTAGTTTCATAACCTTAGTCAACCATACCAAGGGTAGTAGCTCTAAACCACAAATGTACACTATTGCATTGAATAAGATATGCTCACATGATAAGATAAATTCCTAGAACTGGACCTACCACTTGAGGGTTCACTCAAGATGGCCTTAACTATGTATCCATTTTATGAATTAAAGACACCATAGTTCACATGCCAAAAATATAAATACTTCATCCACATAATTGGCATGAAATATTCAACGCGACCATTAATTGAGCTTATGCTTCTAATTTAATCCACATATATAGTATGATATTCAATGCATTCTATTCAAATGTTAGTTTTGTGCTAACATCAAGGTATGAACCCACACAATTCATATGAATCCACATGATCCACATAGGGACCAACTTATATGTATATCACATAGATATACATAGCTATTAACTCATCTATAGAACACGTGTACATAATGGGACTATCCCATGCATACAATATCGCATGTACACACAATGACTATTTAGAAAAAAAATGAATGGATTGCAAGGATTCTCCCCTTTTACCTTGTTCAATAATACATAAGCCCTTGAAATTATCCCACCCAGAAAGAGGAACATTAGTGCATTCCACACTACATTGTGGGCCCCATTTTTTCTCAATTCACTTCCAACTATGATGATAATATAGGCATTACATACTACTTGTTTCATCACCAACAATAAAATAACTATAACAACACACAACACAAGTAGTCACTAATAATATTTGCATAGCTTACTAAGAATATAATTCATCTAATAACTGAATAAATATAATCAAAATGTCTTATTTTTTATCTCACCCAAGTCTAGTGCATGTACTATCAATCACCTAGATTGATTTAATAATCAAAAACCTTGAGAAATACTCCTCAGGAAAATGCAACACATGAGGTGCAAACATTCCTTCTTATACACCAATACTCATAGAAAACTCCTAAGATAAGTAGATGACGACAACCATCATTTGTATGCTACTCTAGTGAAATTCTATCTGAACCCTATAAAATTAGATAGCTTCTAATATTTATCACCTATATTCTAATAGTGAAATATGACTAACCATTTTATATAACTAAATACTTTTTTGGTATATCATTCCCCCTTAGTGTTGTCATGTTAGAGGAATGATAATCTTATATATAAGTTGATCATAGGTTTTATAATACTATTTTGATAATGTTGGTTGGAAAGCTCTAGGTAGAGTAACATTACCTATGTAGTTGGGACCTATTACCTTACCTACCCTAGTATATGTTATGTCAAGAAATTTACAATACAATATTCTTATAAGTCAATCATGGATACATGTTATGGGTGCATTCTTATCTACCTTACATCAATCTATCATATTTATTATCAATAATAAATTATTTATTATACTAGTTGACCCTAATACCTTTAACTATTTTCAAAAGGTTGATGTTGGTTTCTTGTCAAATCTTTGTCCTAATCTTAAGAATTTAATTTCATAATCATTTCCCAAGCTTGTTACACCACCATTGACTCCTATTATTAATGATGGTGCTAAATTTCTTCCTTCATCTATTTTCAAGGCATGTTATGGTGACAATTAGAGTTCATTATACTTTACACAATCCTTTTTCGAGAATATAAAGTCAACCAAACTCAATTTGAAACTCCATAAATATCATTAAAACTCCAAATGAAGATGCAATTTCATCTACTTCTAGAGATAATAAAATCATATGTGTTAGTATACTTCTCATATTTACTATGCTACCAATGGTGATCCTCCTTATTTTGAGGATTTACAATCATGTTATGGCTTGGGATTCAATATTATTTCTAAAACAGTTATAATGGTAATAGTTCTGGTTGTAAGGAGCAAGTTATCAAGATCCCTTTAGAGCCAAATCCACATAAATCTAATGCAAGGCTTGACAACCACCCTTCTCGATCTAATCTAAAAACTTTTGCTAAATATAAATATTATATTCTTCTTCACTTCCTCTTATACATCCTGAAATCATTATGGACAATGTAGATTTATCTATACCCCCTCTAGATGTTTTTCTACAGAAAAAAATGTAGCATATTTTTTTAGGTTTATTCTAGTTTACCTTCCTATCATCCTGATTTTATATTTCTTTATTATTTGAACCCTCAAGAATATTTTAGTGATTCCATCATGAATTTATATAAATTAACTTTAGTTTCTAATGCTAATAATGATTTTAAAATCTTTGATCCTTTGAACTGTAGTACACTTATTTTGGGAGATACTATTCATGTCCCTATGGATCCTTCTTTCCAAATAAAATGATTCAAATTAGGAAATTTCTTTCTCCCGAGTAATATGATTCACATGGAGATCTATTGCATTAATTTCCTAATATATTCTCTTGGTCATATGAGGATATGTTTGGTATAGACCCTTTCATTGTGGTCCATAACATAGTGCTATATCTCGATGCCTAGCCCATTATAAATAAATAAAAAATTCATCCTAAGGTTACCTTCATGGTCAAGACTAAGATACAAAAGCTTATAAATTATGAATTTATCTATCCTATTGACTATTCATGTTGGATTTTGAATATCGGTGCCATTGTTAAACCTGTATGCATTGATTTGAATATGATTAAAAGGAATTTTCTTAAAGATAATTTTTTTCTTCCTAATATTGATATGATTATAGAATAAAATAAAAATGCATGCATTACTCTCTTTTATGGATGATTTTTTGGGATATAATCAAATATTTATTAACCTCAAAAGATAAATTTAAGACAATTTTCATTACCGCTTGGGGTGCCTTCTATTATGTAGTCATGTCATTTGAATTAAATAATGTTGGTGCAACTTACCAACTAGCTATTACTCTTATTTTTGTGACTTTATTCATCAGATTATTGAATATATTTCAATGTTATCTTGGCTAAGTCTACAACCTATGAAGATCACATTGATAATCTCCATCTTATCTTTGAATGACTCTAACTCTATAAAATGAGGCTAAACCCCCTTAATTGCATCTTTGGTGTTAACAGTGGAAAAATTCTTGGATTTATCATCTCTCAATATGGAATAGAAGTTGATACTATTAAGATAGACACCATTATAAATATGTCTCCACGTAAAACAATTATGTAATATTCAAGGGAAGATCTAGGCTATAAGAATATTTCTCAATTAGCTAATTGCACCCTCCCTTTTATTGTACCTTCTTAAGAAGGATATATAAATTCAATGGGATGATAAGTGCTAGAAATATCTTGACTCTATGTAAATTTATTTGGATAATCCTCCTATTTTGATGCCTATTATACAAGGATAACCCTTTATCCTTTATACATTTACTTCATATCATGCCTTAGGAGCCTTATTGGCTCAACATAATGATGACGGTAAAGAAAGGTTCATATATCACATATTGTATTTTACTTCATTATGAAATTACATATTCTATATTGGAGAAATAGTGTCTTGCTCTCCTCTTTGTAAAAAGAAGCTAAGGCATTACCTTCTCCATATAGAAACTTATGTCATCATCGAGTTAATTCTTGTTAAGCATCTATCCTCTAAAGTTGATCTTTTAGGAATATTAGTTGTGGGTTATGTCACTAATATATTTTGACTTTAAGTTTACCTCCTAAAAATTAATAAAAGGGAAAGTTGTGGCTGACCAATTAGTTGATGCTCCATCATATTCCTTCCCTAATCTAGATTATTTTCTTGATGAGTATATCATTTCAACATAAAATGATGCTACATGGTAGATGTATTTCAATGGATCACAATGTTGATTTGGCTTTGGAATAGGAGTGATTTAATTCCACCCTCCAATAAGACACTCCCTCACTCCTATATACATTTCCCATGTACAAACAACATAGTTGAGTATGAAGCTCTTATTATTGGATTATGTGTTACTTTATCATTAAACATAAAAAATCAAATACATGATGACTCAATTAATAATAAATTAATTTATAGGCTCTTACCAAGATAAATAGTATAAAATACCTCAATATTGTGATTTAGACTTATCGTTGCTAAAAAAAAATCTTCATTCAATATTGTCACTCTTGCATAAAGAGAATCTCCATGTAGATGCAATGAAAAGTGCATCTTCCATTGTTCCCTTTGATGATCTAACAAATGATTATCACTTTGTGATTAAATTTCTCTCTTCATGGTGTAGAGCACCTTCACAGTTTTCACAGTTCGGTTTGTTTTTGCTTTGTAATTAAGGTCTAGTCTTGAGGAATGATATTTTTTCATTTGTAATAAGTCCAAGGTGGCCAAATTCATGGTATAGGATACATTAGTGGTTCAAGTTAGGGGGGTCTTAATATTTGCATTAGTATTATGAAATAAATTAGTGTTTGTTTGTGTCTAATTAAGGGGTAGTTGGAAGTCCAACAGTCAAATCCTTTTGAATTCTCTTTTCGATGTTGAAAAATTTGTAAAGGCATGTAAAAAGTGGAAAAATCTCTCGAGGAATAGTGTTGGGAAAATATTGTGGAGAAACAAAATAAGAAAGTCTAATTTTTTGTTCTCTTTCCTGAAAATATGTGTTTCTTTATATTCTATACAACTCATACAGTCATTAATTAATGGGAGGCATGTGCAAGTAAGTAGTTAGTCGTGTTAGCTTCCTTTTGAGTCCTATTAGAGGATCCCTCATTCAGTAGGGAGAGAGATTTGTTCATTTTTTTGTAGATTGTTCTGTAGTTAGGGTTTCTAAGGGGTTTGTAAAGAAAATGGAAATCTGGAGGCCATTCCACTGTATTTGAATGAAGTAGATTGTGGAATGGGCCTGTTAGGATGTGGAATCAAGTTGTTTGTATTTTCTAGATAGGGTGGTAAGGAGAACCAAAGGGTAGCTCGAGTTTGAGGGTTGGCAATGTGACTTGCCAATAGAGAAAACATTGATTTTTGGTGGAATCAGTTAGATTATGGACTGATTGAGGGAAATTAATAAGAGAAATGTTAATTTGATAACTAGTTTTTAGGATGCATGTTGGTTTTGAGGTCAAAGAAGTCAGATTTGAGGGACCTACTTTGAAAAAGAGGCCTAATTAGGCCATGTTAAAGCGAAGAAGCACAGTTTAGTGTACACCAGTCGAAAACAACCTTATTCATGATTTTGACATATTGAATAATAGGTTAAAGGGTCCTCAAAAGTGTGTTGATAAAGAGAAGAAGAGATCTGTAAGTGGAGATATATTTGAATAAGCATGTCTCCAAGGCTACAAGGATATAACTAACTTAACTAAGTGTGGAAATAAAAATCTTCAAATTTGTTAGCATAATTCTAACATCCTCATAGAATAACATGACATTCTTCAAAACAAATGATAAAACCAAATCAAACATGTAAAGAAGACATGAAATGTATCTATTCTATGGTGGATTGGTGCTCTTTGAATATGTGAAAGAGCCATTTCCCAACCCTTGATAAGCAATGCATCATCATCATTCATCATCATATCCAATAAAGTCTTGATGACTAGGGGACTTGTTGGACTTCTTCATATTCTTGGATTCAAGGGTTGATCCCTCTCATTCTTCTATCCTCCTTCGCGCTAGCAATGCATCCATCATGCATCTTTCATAATCATTTCATATCATCATAGCACAACATCATCCATCACATTCATTTCACATACATTGCATCATCATTTAAGATGTTTAAGATAATATAGATTTGTTATTTTAAGCATCTTCGAAACATTCATTTTCATAATCATTTAAGTTGTTTAGGATAATACAAATTTGTTAAACATATTGACTATTTTAAGAATCTTCCAAACATCTCATTTTCATCATCATTATCATATAGATCATATAGTCTAACCATCCATACATTCATTTTGAACCTCTTTGTCGCGAGATCCACCTCAATCTTTTTGCTCAATCTCTCGAGGGGGCAATGTACTAACGTACTTCTTTTCGCTAGGACATCTAAAAAAATCAAAAAAAAATTAATTTTGATGTCAGCGGCATCATTCTTTGAACCAATGCAACAAGTACATTGCTTCAAAGAGGGAAAAAATGTAGACATGCAAATTTAACACTATCAATTAACATAATTGATTAGTCATATTTCACTGAGCAATTAAATAAATCAGGTTACCTGAATAATCTCCTAAGGTCTATTAATTTAATTAAATCACCAATATTTAATTAAATGATCAATATTCATTTCCTCATTTAATTTAAAAGAAATACAAAAATTTAAATCAAATTTCATATCACCTAAACTCCTGTTAGATTAATCAAATCATGATTAGTTTAATCCTAATTACATGAATCCTCTAGATTCATCCACTTGCACAATAAATCACTTATTTGATTTATTAAAACGCGTATTTTCCCTCATTAACTCTCATGTTTGATTTTTTTGGACAAACACAATTCCCCTCAAAAACCCTCAACCACATGCATTTATGGCCATTTTCAAATTTGAATGGGCACATTAGCCAAAACTTGCACAATCATAGGCCAATCCCATGTTGACAAGTGGCTCTCTCCTATTAGATGGGATTTAGCCCCACATTGCCTAATCTTGGCTTCTCCTCTCTCAACTTCTCCTATAAATGCAATGCATTTTCTCTCATTTGATCATCTACAATCTACTATCCACATTTGAAAGCATCTCCACTATAGGCAACTTGAGTTCATGAGCATCTCATTGTCTATCATCTCATCATCTTGGAAATTTTGCTTATCAAGGGTTGGGAAAGGGCTCTTTCACATATTCAAAGAGCACCAATCCACCATAGAATAAATACATTTCATGTCTTCTTTACATGTTTGATTTGGTTTTATCATTTGTTTTGAAGAATGTCATGTTATTCTATGAGGATGTTAGAATTATGCTAACCAATTTGCAAATTTTGATGTCCACAAAATCCATCAACAAGTGCATCAACAAATAGCTCAACAACAAACCCAACAAAAAGCATTGTTGGCAAAACAACGACACGACCAACAACAAGTGTTGTTGGTTCAACATAAAACACAAGCCTTACTCATGCAACAAATATTTCAACAAATCCCCATCGCAATTGTTGAAAACAATGATCAAGATGAGCACATTGAAAATGTTTTCACCTCGACCAACGATCAAATCAACATACACCAAGAGCCACTTTTCAATCATGGTCAAAAACCACCAAAAATACCCAACAATGATCAAATTCAAGAAATGTCAACATCACTTGATCCTATGGTTAAAGACATTGGTAATCTCTCTTCCACAATAGTTGAAAACAATGTTCAAAATCTTGAAGATGCTTCTACCCCATCTAGTGATCAACTCAACATTCATCAAGAGCCACTTTTTAGTGATCTATTTCAAGATGTGTTACAATTATTTGATCCCATTAACATAATCTATGACCCATCGATCAATGATCATATCAAAAATTTCTCTACATCGCCTTATGAGTTAGAGGACATATCTCAAGAACGTATTCCAAAGCATGATAAAAAATTTCCATCAAGGTCTAGCAATGGCCCTTCCAAAGACATATTGACATCCTTTGACCTTATGGTTACAAATATTGAAGGAATTTGTAGCTCAACATTTGATCCAAATTCACTCAAAGATAAAGAGAATATTGAGCCACTTCCCAATGACGTTGTCCAAGAACCCACTATAAGCAATCCATCCTTTGAAATCAACCCATGTCAAGAACTTGATCCAAAGCATGTTGAAAATAGTTCTAAAATCACTCAAGATCAAGAATTCGCATCTCCAAGATACTACAATGATCTAATGGGCACTCTCCTATCTATACAAGATGCTGCAAATGATGATCATATACATATAGCACATACTCCTCCATCTACCCATGAGATGCTTTCTTTGGATGGACACATAGATGATCTTCATTCAAAACAAGAGTCTCATAGTCTTGAAATCATTACCAAGGAACAAGAGTCTCTTACTCTTAACATTTATAAACATGGTCAAGATATAGACAAATGCAGAGACATCAAAAATGGATCATGAAGAAGGCTTCTATATAAGTCATGAATCAGAAATATCCTATGAAGTGAGTCATTAGGAAGACTTTTGTGTGGACATTGAAGCATCAACACTTCTTGAAGAAGCACTACAATCTGATATCTCACAAGATCAAGCTAAAGATATCAAATAGGCATTCATCCCACATATAGAGAATCATATCACTTATAAAGTGGGATCACTTACCTTTCTTAGGGAAAGCTACCTCATCAACA
The DNA here is from genome assembly GCA_007115665.2 of Sequoiadendron giganteum. Classification (NCBI taxonomy): domain Eukaryota; kingdom Viridiplantae; phylum Streptophyta; class Pinopsida; order Cupressales; family Cupressaceae; genus Sequoiadendron; species Sequoiadendron giganteum. Next base: position 692,120,302 of record CM021101.1, read on the forward strand.
AAGAAGCTGTCACTTTTAAAATCCACCACAGAGAAGAGAAGGATTAGCACCTTGTTTCCAAGGAAAATCATATCCTATTGCAAACAATTTTTTTCAGCAAATGAATTATCACGGTAGAGGATTAGGCCTACAAGAACAGGGTATCCTAGAACCAGTGCAGATTGTTGGAAATCCTAAACATCAAGGCCTTGTTTATTCAACAATCAAGGGATATAAAAATATCAATGATACCTCCACAATACTGGGGGCAACTTCATCTCAAGCAACCATCAACATAGGGAGCACAAAGAATCCTTATGATGAACCCATTGCCAATACTACAACCAGCCATGTCGCGAATCTCCATCCACCCATCACCCCATCCACAAATTGGGACTAACATCAAAATAGAGATTCGAATCAAAGCACAAAGAATGCTATCAAAGAAAAAGTAGCAAAGCACGAAGGACAAATCAAATACAAGTGGATACCAAAGAATACAAATAATGATTATCCCTATCAAACTCCATTAGTCAAAGAAACTATGGGGAAAAATCAAAAGGGAAAAGTATCCATCAAATATGTCCACAAAGGAAAAAGTAGGCTTCTCAAGCGACGTACAAAGTATATCAAGTTGTTGGTCCTAATTCCATGCACACTTCCATATCCACTCATCATTGCTCATCTTCCCAAGTTTGGAGAGTCAAAGGTTCCAAAATATTGACCAATCCATCTTCTATACCTAAACACACTCCATCCATGCCTACACACATGATATTCAATTCTCACATTGACCATGTATTGGTAGCGACCCTTCATCATAAGGATTCAGAAGGCACTCTATTGCGATGTGTGCACAAAGACAAAGTTAACTCCAGTATCGGCAAAGCAGAACAAATTTCTCAAAATTTGCTTTCAAGTGCATGTATTTTGGCAAAGCAACTTCTTCAAGTAGGATACCAATGGCATGTTATGACAGAAGCATCAACATCAGCACCACCAGGTGACTCAACATCAGCTTAAAATCTCTCAGAAAATACAAAAAAATCAAAAAAATGTCCTGAAAAAATGGTCACCTTGATGAAAATCTGGCAAACAGGCATTTTGGTGACAACAAAAAAATCAAAAAAAGGATTGAAAATAGTAAAGAAAAAAATTGTCCTCTAGCGAAAACCATTTCAATGGCGCTTTGGACAAGTACCATGATGAAAATCTGGCAAACAGGCGTCATGTGTAGAATCGAGCATCTACATGCACCAGTTCAGGAAAGAATCTTATCACATCCATAATAAAGCCAATATTTCGGCCATATCATCCATTCATCCATGAACCGTTTATCCAACCCATTACCCATTACGCTTTACACTTTTTTATGGTAAAAATATTGACATGGGTCATTTTCACTAATCCCATCCTATCTAACATTATCTGAGCCTTGAAGCATTATCTAAGTGAGCATTCCTCTGTTCGAACACCTTATCTTATCGCAAGATAATCCTTGGCATCCTTTGCATGCTTACCGTATCCATATCCATTCATCCAAGAATCCACCCATGGTTGTTCAAACATTGCTAGACACTGGGGGCAGATATTTGCATCTTGCTTCGAGAATAAATCTTGATGTATATCATCCAACTTATGAAGTGATCCAAACATTGGAAAACATGAAATCAAATTGGTCAAGCATTTGTGAGCCAAAAATCCAAATCACTAGCCCATGGCATATTTTGACAAGGTGTTGTTCCTTATCAGGCTTTATATTTCACCGAACATCAATCCAAGCAATCCATATCAGTTGCATCTAATGTGTAATTTTGCGTCACATCAAAATCATCAAAGCTATTTTGTTCCAAATCAAGCTTCATCAATCTTGATCAATCGAATCCAATCACTTATCACCTTGTTTGACTTAACACACTTAGTCAAACTATCATCTTGTGCACGAGTTTACTCTAAGATAACACAAATTCCTTGGGTTTACAAGTTCATTATCATCTTTGTTTGGCTTAACACACTTAGCCAAATTATCAAATCCAAAACCACCTCATTTGACTTAACACACTTAGTCAAACCATCATCTTGTGCACAATTTTACTCTAGGATAACACAACTTCCTGGAATTTACAAGTGCATTATCACTTTTGTTTGACTTAACACACTTAGTCAAACTATCAATCCATCAATTTGATCAATCAACCTTAGCTTGGTTTCCAACAAAAAATCTCAAAATAGAGCACTGGTATCATCACATATCCAAATTCAAAAACATTCAAAATCTATCAAAAAAATCAAAAACATTCAAAAAATTCATCAAAAATAAAAAACATCCAAATCATCCAAAATCCAAAAACATGTCAAAATATCAGAAAATCTTCAAAAAAAAATTTTAAAAAATCATCATTGAGTCTTGTCAGTCTTTCACCTTGTCTGAACTACGTCGTCTCTGAGCTTGAACATAGGCAAGGTTGATCTTTGATCATCCCCCAAGACAATTAGGTTAGTCCTTTAGGCGTCTATCGCAGTGGCAATCTGTTTGTCCATCTATTTTACAGTTAGGGTCAGTTCTTAGGCGTTCATCACATGGGCAATCCATTTTCCCATCTATTTTACAGTTAGGGTAAGTCCTTAGGCATCCATCACATTGGCAATCTGTTTGCCCATTTATTTTACAGTTAGGATCAGTCCTTAGGTGTCTATCGCATTGGCAATCCGTTTGCCCATCTATTTTTACATTTAGGTCAGTCCTTAGGCATCTGTCGCATTGGCAATCTGTTTGCCCATCTATATTTTCATTAAGTTAATTTTTTTGTCAGTTGAACTACGTGGTCTCTGCACATATAACGTAGGAAAGGCTAATCTATGGATCAGCTCCCGAGACCCCTAGGATAGGTCTTTAAGTTAGTCTGTTCGTCGTAAATCTTGAAAATACCAAAAACATTGAAAAATGTGAAAATACCAAAAACAGCCTCAAAATATCTGAAAACCCAAAATGGTACATCCATTTCATCTCACTTTCACTCATGATTGTCATCACTCATAATAAAACAATCGTCACTTTCACCCTTTGGTGAGTCAGTCAGAAGCAAGTTTAGCAGGTTCCAAAGTGAACGCTTAATCGTTAAAGTCTCAAGTCTAGATCAGTAAGCAAGCAAGTTGGTCAACTCAAAATATCAATAGCTTATCACCCAAATCAGTCCCATCAAAACCCTGATCACAACATGTCCTAGGATGAAGCTTTCCTGCAATGGACATAAGCATTAGGTACCCCACAGTAGTTAGTCTTGGCTAGCGGTACAAAGAACATTAGCTTGTTTGGTTTTCTCTATTTGGTATTTTATTGACTTATCTTATTTTGTGCTCATTCCAAGGACCTCTTGATGATGCCTAAACAAAACAAGTTTAGAGAGAAGGGAATGGGGGAAATGATCATTATCTTTTTATCTATTGTGCTTGTTGGATATCCTTGTAAAATAACTTCGTTATGCATACTTTGTTTTGTTTGTAAGAAGGATGTTATAGGTATCTTGTTGGCCACATAAGAAGGCTTGCCTTTTTATGTTTTGGCTCGAGATGTCTAGAATATCTGAACTACATTTTGAATAAGGTTATGTTTGTCAAGTGTGAACAAGAGTACTCCTATCTGTTTGACGAGTCAAAGTCCATCACACTAGGCGCCACGCCATCCTGGTTCTTAATACCTTGATGCATCACACCTACGTGTGTTATCAAATATAAAGAAAGGTATTCTCTTTTCCCATCCTTGGATAAGCAATACATCATCATCATTCATCATCATATCCAATAAAGTCTCGATGACTAGGGGACTTGTTGGACTTCTTCATATTCTTGGATTCAAGGGTTGATCCCTCTCATTCTTCTATCCTCTTTCACACTAACAATGCATCCATCATGCATCCATCTTGCATCTTTCATAATCATTTTATATCATCATAGCACAACATCATCCATCACATTCATTTCACATACATTGCATCATCATTTAAGATGTTTAAGATAATATAGATTTGTTATTTTAAGCATCTTCGAAACATTTCATTTTCATAATCATTTAAGTTGTTTAGAATAATATAAATTTGTTAAGCATGTAGACTATTTTAAGCATCTTCCAAACATCTCATTTTCATCATCATTATCATATAGATCATATAGTCTAACCATCCATACATTCATTTTGAACCTCTTTGTCGTGAGATCCACCTCAATCTTTTCGCTCGATCTCTCGAGGGGGCAATGTACTAACGTACTTCTTTTCGCTGGGACATCTGAAAAAATAAGATTTTTTTAATTTCGATGTCAGCAGCATCATTCTTTGAAGTAATACAACAAGTACATTGCTTCAAAGAGGGGCAAAATGTAGACATGCAAATTTAACACTATCAATTAACATAATTGATTAGTCATATTTCACCGAGCAATTAAATAAATCAAGTTACTTGAATAATCTCCTAAGGTCTATTAATTTAATTAAATCACCAATATTTAATTAAATGATCAATATTCATTTCCTCTCATTTTATTTAAAAGAAATACAAAAATTTAAATCAAATGTCATATCACCTAAACTCCTGTTAGATTAATCAAATCATGATTAGTTTAATCCTAATTACATGAATCCTCTAGATTCATCCACTTGCACAATAAATCACTTATTTGATTTATTAAAACACTCATTTTCCCTCATTAACTCTCATGTTTGACTTTTGTGGACAAACATAATTCCCCCCAAAAACCCTCAACCACATGCATTTATTGCCATTTTCAAATTTGAATGGGCACATTAGCCAAAACTTGCACAATCATAGGCCAATCCCATGGTGACAAGTGGCTCTCTCCTATTAGATGGGATTTAGCCCCACATTGCCTAATCTTGGCTTCTCCTCTCTCAACTTCTCCTATAAATGCAATGCATTTTCTCTCATTTGATCATCTACAATCTACTATCCACATTTGAAAGCATCTCCACTATAGGCAACTTGAGTTCATGAGCATCTCATTGTCTATCATCTCATCATCTTGGTAATCTTGCTTATCAAGGGTTGGGAAAGGGCTCTTTCACATATTCAAAGAGCACCAATCCACCATAGAATAGATACATTTCATGTCTTCTTTACATGTTTGATTTGGTTTTATCATTTGTTTTGAAGAATGTCATGTTATTCTATGAGGATGTTAGAATTATGCTAACCAATTTCCAGATTTTGATGTCCACACTAAGGAAGTCACCTTAGTGGTTATTTGGTTCAATCCTAACCGGTTTGAAATTGTAGTTTGGAGTCTTAAACCACCCTGTCTTGCATCACTTCACCCATTATGGTCAATAGCTCTAATCCAAGTTGTTTAATATGTGTCAATGTAGACTCTAGGGAATGGTATTCACACATTTACAATTATTTAAATGATGGAATATTTCTTAATTTATTTCTTCTAAAATCACTCAAATTTGTATTTAAAATCTTACATGTTATATCATACTTTATCATATCATTTATCGATAATATTATAATGCTATTCTACTATGATGCTTAAATAAGTCAAAAATACCCCTTTCCCTGCAAGAAGACCATGTAGGCTCTGGATGTGGATATTTCAATGGTAGATCCTTAGTTCAAAATATTCTAAGAATGGGATACTATTGGAAATCAATGGAACAAGATTCCTTTTCCTTTGTCAAAAAATTTCCTCAATGCTAGCAACATAGCAATTTAATTCAAGCTCTAGTGCAAGAACTTTGTGCCCAAGCTTCACCTTGGCCATTTTCTATATGAGGTTCTAATTTCATTGGAAAAAATCTCCACCTTCTTTAAAGGATACACATTCCTTATTATAGATTTTGAGTATTCCATGAAGTGGGTTGAATCCATTCCACTTCATTCCATGACAATTGAAGTAATTTCTAGATTTATTTTAGACAATATACTTTCTCATTTTGGATTGCCTTTCACTTTTGTTTTTGACAATGGTAAATCATTTAAGACCAAAGAGTTTAAAATTTTCCTGGAGAAATTTCATATTCAACATCATTTTTCCACTCCTTATCATACTCAATATAATGGTCAAGTTGAGGCTTCTAATAAAACAACATAACATATTCTTTTCAAAAATGTTAACAAACACAATAAGGATTGTCATACTTAGTTTTAATATGCATTATAGGCCTATCAAATAAGTATTCATACAACTATTGTTACGACATTGTATAATCTCATGTATGATGTAAATGTTATCATGCCTTTGGAGTTGGAAATTCTATCTTTTTGAGTCTCCTTAAAGGACTTATTATGAACAACATCTTCATCAACTTGAGTTGCATGATGAGAATTGCCTAAATTCTCTAGAACACATTCAAGCCTATAAAAAGCTCTATCTTGTCAATTAAATCATTTTTTTCTTTATAATTCTTGCAAAGTAGTTGATCTAGTTCTGTATGAGAAACATCATAATGTAAATGTACCCCTAGGCACTAAAGGAAAACTTAGCCCTAATCGGTTGGGTCCTTACAACATCACTTTCATTTATGGTTTTTGACCTTATAGCTTATCTATAGTGGATGGTAAGCCCCTTAGAGAACCCATAAATGTTATGCATCTTCAATATTTTTATTCATAATTTCCTTATATAACCTTTGCATAATGATAAATCATTTAAGGATTGATATGTTTTTATCTTATGTCATTCAATCATCAACATAAATTATTTTTCTTATGATTTCAATTTGTATTATATATTTAATGTGCATATATGATCCATGCTTACAAAACACAATGCATTCAATATTTTCCATACTCAAACTATCTTCAAGAGTCTCTTGTTTTCATTTATGAATTTTAGTAATGATTATAATGAGCTTCGAACAATTTTTAAAATTATTATTTTAATGATATAGTAGAATACATTAAGGTGGTTTGCTTCCTTAATTAAATAATTGTTTGGCATTAGTTACTTTATCTATTTCATTTAATTTTATAATTTTTAGCAAAATATTTTTTATAATGATTCATCATTTGTAGATAATGTGTTCTATAGAAATAGTTAATTAATGTCATTAGTGCAATCAATTTATTTTTTGTTTATTGTTCAATTAGATTATTATTATATTTATTCAAGCATAAAATCAATTACATGAAAAAAATAACAATCTCTCATATATAAAAATGTGGAATATCCAATATATACAAATATCATCATCACTACAAAAAATATGGTGCATATACATCAAAATAATATCATTATACAAAATTCTATCATGGAGCATGAGTTTATAACCCCTCAAGTGTTGGTAGCTATCTAATCGAGGCTATCAATTGAGAGTGGGTCCTAGAAACACTTCATGTTGCAACCTACATACCTCTAAGTTCACCCTCAACACAACTATCTCCTCTCTAAGAGTGTGCTCTCACTCTTTCATCATCATTGCCAAATTCATCAACTCACATACTCTAGATGATTGAGATTAGTAGGAGTAACCATTTGTGCTCTATCTATATCACCTCAAATCTACTCAACCAAGCTCTAAAGACAATCACATGTCATCTTGGATCTCTCTACTCTCATCATTGTTTGGTCTTACTCACCCTTGAGTGGAACAAGCTCAAATTTGAGCTAATCCCTCTCTACATTGAGCACTTTCACCTCTATTTCATGTTTCTCTCTCTCTTTGTTGTAACTCTATAAAGCCTTATAAACCTTTGAATTTCCTAAACCCGAGACTCTTCATATTCCACTCTAAGTTATGAAATGGGCTCAAAGATCTCTAAGTGTCAACTATTAGTCTAATGCGACCTATAGGAAGCTCGTGTACTACAATATAATTTCATAGGTGATACCATCTCATCTATGAATCAATCAATAAAGTTGATCCAATCTCATATGCACACTCTAAAAATAAAAATAAAGTCTACATCAATAACTCATCATCATCATATATCAAAAACAAAAACATTAAATAAATTTACTCTACACGAACATATACCTGTACACACATCAAAAATCAAATATCACTTGAGTCTTTAATTTTACAATTGAGATAATAGATTTTAGATGCTACCATAGAATCTCCACTCATAGTCCTAGATAAAATCATGGTCAATCTTGTGGTAGTCACACTATTCGACTCCTCTCTCTATTTAACTCAATGTGTCAACTACTATGTGTAGTTCTAATAGCCTTTTTCATACCCAAGTTCTCTCCCATAGCTCTATCTCCTCCATTTCAATATCCTCTCCACTATTACTATGCTCTCTACCTAACCTCTATGTACTAAGATCACCTCCAAGAAAATCCTTAAGAAAAATAGGTATTGATCCCATAGTCTACCACCTCATGATGTAGCCTTGTGTAACTTCTACATCATCAACCTCCAAAATTAGGTGGTTGTCCTCTCCCTCGCTAACTAGGTCACTCAACATAAAATTAACAATGGTAAGTCAAGGTAGATATCCTACCCTAACCACATAGCAATTTGAATGCATATGATTTGATATAGCCAAGGGAACCTACTACACCTGACCAAACTACCTCATCACCCATTAGTAGTAGAATGAAACCACTATATAATCATTTTGATAGAAAAAAGTATATCTTTATATATTTTCCATCTATATCATAAAATATAACCATGCTTGGATTTTCATATAGGACCAACACATAATCTCTATAATTTTTAACCCTATCAAAAACCTATCTCTAGTAAATAAAGTCACCAAATATCCAATATTGACACAATGATAAGTGTAAGACCAAGGTGTATATGATGAAATTTAGTGTAGGTAATTAGTTGGTCTTGTACAAGTGGTGTGATTGAGGTCCCACGCCTATAGTAATATTAAATTCATCAAGCTAAATCTCTCATGGTACATAAATTTGTACCCGACAATTTAAAAATTATGAAACACATAGTAGATATGATGAATGAAAAATAGGGTTTTAAATGGAACAAATTTAGTAAGAAAGAATTTGAGGATATTAAAGAAGCCATTGCACAATCTCCTATGCTAGTCCATCCTAATTTGGAAATATATTTTATCTATTTTTATCTAATTTCAATCACCTATAGCCTTTATGAGCATCCCTCATAAAAATAATGAACTAAATTTTTCTCAAATTGAGAAACATGCTTTTTTTGTATTTACTGTTATTAAACAATTTTGGTTTTATATTCTGCACTCACATTCTATTATCTATGTGCCTAATCCTATGGTCAAAAGCATCCTCACACAACAGGATATTGGTTGTAATAAAAGAGGAGCATCGGTAGCATTGGTACATGAATATAATTTGGACATGAAACCCACTAAACTCTTTAGAGGTCAATTTTTCTTATGAAAATTAATAGTAGGGAATTAGTTAGGTACATAAGTTGACATGCCTATGGTATTGTTGGTTAGTCTTCAAGATGAGTGGTTTACACATATTTCTTATTATTTGACTTATGGGGAATTCCTTGCTCACTTGTCCCCAAAGGAAAAGAGGAATCTTAAGCTTAAGGTAGCTAAGTATGTAATTTGTGAAGATACATTATATAAGAGGGTACTAGATGGTACATTTTGAGGTGTGTTGATAACAATCAACAAAATAAGTTGTTGGAGTTGTTCCATAATGAAGTGTTTGGTGGACATTTCTCCTCTTCAATAAATTCCTTTAATATATTAAGGCAATGTTATTATTGGCTAGGGATGTTCAAAGATACATATTTTTGGGTATCTAAATGTGAAAAATGTAGACAATTTGTTGGAAGACCCCATTTGGAAATGCTTCCTTAAGACCTGTAGTGATAGAAGAGCCATTCTAGTATTTGGGCCTAGACTTTGTTGGGCCTATTAATTTGTATTCAAGTTCAGGTCACACTCATCTTATCACTACCATTGATTACTTTACCAAATGGGTGGAAGTTATACTAGTGAAGCATACTACTTCAAATGTGATTTGTGATTTCATCAAGGAAAATATCTCAGTTAGTTTTGGTTAGTAATTGACAATACACCCAAATTTTCATCAGCTGAAATATCTATTTTTTTTATTAGCATGGAATTACTCTAGCTAATTCTTCAGATTATTATCCCCAAGGGAATAGTCAAGCTGAGTCTAGTAATAAGAATTTGGTTATTATGAAAAAGCTAGTGGATGAAAACTAGAAAACATGGCACAAGAATTTATATAAAGCACTACATGGGTGGATGGGATCATGCCAAAAATGGTAATATGGAAGTATCTATTTGAATGTTTATATGTATAAGCTATACTTTACCTTACCTATGGAGTTATCATCCATCAAATCACAATTTTTTATTAAATATCAGTAGTTTCAAAAATATTTGGAGAAGAGATTAATGTACCTCAATAAAATAGAAGAACAAAGGGAATATATGGTCAATATAATAACTTCACATCAAGCTAGACTCAAGAAAATATTTGACAAAAATGCTTGACCAAGAAATTTCATGATCGGGAACAATATTATTATGGGATAGAAGAAGAGAGCCTAAGGGTGCACACAATAAATTTGATTCTTTATGGAAAGGTCCTTTCAAATTTAATAAATTATGTGACACAAATACTTTCAAGTTGTCTTTCTAAAGGTATGTTCTTGCCTCTTGAATACAATGGGAAAAACCAGAAGTTATATCAAAAATAAATGTCGGCATGTTTCACCCTTGTAAATATTAGGTTAGGAATTTTTGGCCTATTCTTTGGCTCCTTCCTTTCTTTCTTTCTATTTAGTCCTTAATTCATCATATCCTTGCTTGTTTCTTACAAGTGTTGACTTTATGCCCCAATGGATAAGGCATTAATATATTGTCTTGGATTCTTTCACATCCTTCATAGTCTTGATCCTCAAACAGAGCCAATTTTTACCATGGCTTTTATCAACTTCCTTGGAAATACTTCTATTCTTGAAAGGTTTTGATTTTGGTTGTTTGTCTTTAAAGTGGTTTTCAAAACATTCAATTTTTAATGCTATTTTCAAAAACATGTGTTACCCCCCATTCTAATGTTTTAAGCTTAATAATGCTTGTTCCATTATTTCTTTGATAGGTTTCTAAAACTTTGTTGGATCTTGATAAGGTTTTCACAACTTGGTCAAAAGCCAATGTTAAAGGAAAAAAGTTGAGGGTTTAAACTAATCTGGTGAAATTGTAGGAGTTTCAAAAGTTTATATAGGTTTTAAAACCTGTTTCATGTTCCAACAAGTTTTTATAAACCTCTTTTATATCCGACCGAGCAATCTCTTCTAAGCCTTAAACTCACATAAATTGAAGATTTGTTTCCAAATATGTTTTTTTCAAATTCTTGAACAATATGAAGGCAAAATGGTCATTTTGGAGCTCAGTCGAGGTTTCAAAGCCCTTATCGAAGCTCGATGTAGTTTTGATAACCCTTATTAAGACCAAAGAGAATCAAATTATGAAATTTGTATCATTCAAAAAAAAATTACAAGGTCCTTTGGATGATCATCAAGGTTTTGAAACCTGTATCAGGACCTGACAAGGTTTTCAAAACTCACAATTTCTTTGATAAGCTTTCATAACCATTCCTTTTAAAAAAATTCAAAAGTGTTAGAAAGGGACATGAGACGAGAATCTCACATGCACCAAGTATTAAGATCACCAATAATTTTTACCCACCACTCCTAAGAATTAATTGTTGGTGCTTATATAGAAATCATACTGTCAAAAGAGTTCATTTTAACAAACATTCAAAAGAAAAATTTGTTGATGACGAAAGAGAAGAATTGTAAAAGACCTATGAGCAGTGGAGTTGTAGTATTCAAGCTTGATAGAAAGGTTTAGTGAATTTATTCTTGGCTTAGTATAGTAGAAGATAACTCAAGGATAATTCTTATAAATTTGGGAATTGAGAACTATTTAACAACCCATATAACTTGATTAAATCATCTACTAAGCATGAACTATGATAATACTCATTTGAGAAATATTCACCATAAAATTTAAGTACTTGGGATATGAATATTTGTCTGGTATGTCAAGTACATTATCAAAAATTGGGGACACCAAGCTAGGGCACATAAATTAGGACAAATTATGGGAAAGAATTAAGATGGAAGACTAATCCCCATTTACTCAAAGATGTATTGAAAGTAGGTTCCTGCAAGCCACAACCTTTCCAGTGGTGGTACAATGTACAAACTTATTCCTTGAATGCATTAACCACTATGATTCCAATGCAAGAGAAATTAGGATGAATGATAACATACTGGTTGTTAAAATAAATAGGGATATTTTTGTCTCATGTTTGTGATTACCCGAAAGAGAAGTGTATGCAAACATCAATCCCATACTTTCTCATCAACATTTTTAGGAAAGGAAAGGGTAATACAAACATGTCATTTATCATAAATGGTTTGCCACTGTGAAGAAAGGAAAGTCCCAGTTGCCTAAAAAACTACATAGGAACCATTTCATAAATGAAATCTCTGATATGATTGTTATTTTTCATAAACTGAGAGGTAATGAAAGGGCTCATGCATTTTAAGACTTTGAGATGTATTTATTTATATATATAATTATTCATGGTGAGCAATATCTTGACTAGGCTAGCTCATTTGTGACCAAATGTATTAATTCTATTATCATTCCATTTGTCGTCAACTAGTCATTATATATGACTTACTATTTTTCTATGCTATCACATGTACTAAACCTTGACCAATTGAAATTAATGATGAAGATGTCCAAATATATGATGATTATAATCAACTCCAATTGGAAAGAAGTTTCAAACATTTTAGACAAGTGAATGATGCATTCAACATGAGAATGGTAAGAGATATTCAAGGGGACATAGGTATGAGGATTTCTCTGGAATCTATCCAATTGATTGACACTTATGGTAGTCATTTCATATAGTTTTAGAGTTTTGCTTACATTATATTTGGAGGTTTTGATAGACTCCCTTACAAGCTACCTAAAAATGTAGAGGACAAATTTTTTCGAGCATTGAAGTATGCAGACAAGTTATAAAAGGAAATAGAAGGTGTAAAGAGAGAAAGAAGTTAGGCATTCAATTCCCTTTTGGCCTTGGATATTTCTTTTTCAAATCAATGTCATATGCCCTCAATATTCAAAGGGATTTAATGAAATATCTAATGCAATTTTATGAAAGGAGATTCTACTTTGAGAGTAAGAACTTTTCCAAAGATAATCTACAATTAGGGCTAGGTTTTTATCATATTTCATAACTAGAGGATTATTGGTCATACTACATAGATGGGTATGAAGTTTGAAGGAGAAGTTGGATGAGATTGTATTTAAGGAGAATTATAATATTTAGACTAAATTGGGATATCCAAGGCATAAAAGATGATGAATTTGGCCTATTGGACCTAAATTTTATCAATCATGTGCAATCACTACCAATTATGTTGATGGATTGGAGTATTAAGCAAGTGGAAAGTATAGATGCCAATACCAGAGTTTTAATCGAAAGAAATCAAGATTGGGTTGCTAGGAAAATTGCAGAGAAACAAACAACTATACCCCTAAAATTTCAATATGCACAACATCAAGGAGAAAGCAGTCAGGCGTCATCATCTTCCACTCTATGATCATCATCCTCTTCTCAACAAACAATCCCATGTGCAAAAGGAGATGGTGATGAAGATCCTCTAGAGAAAAATTGTGGGGATGATTTCCAAGAGCAAACATAGAAGGACAAGAACCAATAGGTAACAAAAGAAGAAGAAACAATTTATTTTCCTACCTCTTCATCACAATCAAGTGAATCATCTTCTCCTAATTCTCCTAATCTTCCTCCACCTAGGGTTTTCCCTACTCCACCTTCTTCTCCTAAGGTAAGAACCTCATATACTCCTCCCTTTAGGAGAACTCTACAATTCACATCTCCTAGAACTAAGTCCATGGAAACTCCCACTTCCACCTCATGGTTAGAGAAAATATTGTCAAAGAAGAGGTAAACAATTCAGTTGAATCTCCTAAAAAATATTTTTTATGTCAATTTGTCTAGAGGAATCCTAAGTCTAATCAATTAAAAACTAAATAAGATTAATAGAAGATTTTGATACTAGAAAAATTTATGTAGAAGTAGCACCCTTCTCTATTAAAAAATACATAGAATATGAAATTTTTAGTGATTTTAATATCACTAGAGTTAACTCGGGATCTTCCGCTAGAGATAGGGATGTACATAATTTACAGGTAACAACTATCAAGCTTGTGGAAAGGATTACTAGAGATAAGAAGAGTAAAGATGAGTTGAAGCATCAATTAAAAATCGTAACTAGATATTTAAAACCATTTATTGACCCCATGCCTCAATCAATAAGTCAAGTAAGTGCCCTTTTTTATCTAACTTTGTCTATAGGGAAATATATGGCTAGTAAAATTCATGGTTATAAAACCTATGGAAAATCACTAAAGATTGGATTATAAATATTCTGGTTAGAGGAATGAAATTTATTACTGATATGAAGAAGATATGTGAATAATACCTTAAGGTGTTAAAGTTTGAGATAGATAAGAATATTACCACTACAAAGCATAAGGAGTCTATTTGGTTGAAAACTGGTGGTGATTTTGAAGAGATGCTTAAAATATGAATAGAAAAATTAGTGGCTAAACAAGTTTTTCCAAATGTTGATGATAATAGATGTATTATATGGAAAATAATCATTGAATACAATATTTCATTTTTGAACCAAAATATATTAGAGTAGGGAAAATTACATAATGAATGTAATCAGATGAAAGTTGAAATTCAAAAGAACCTTTTAGATATTGGTATCTATATCAAGAAAGAGAAAAATTCTCATGATAAGGATGTGGAAATTCTAAAAATAAACTTTAAATAATTGATGGAGAGCCTCCATGACAAGAAAAATTTCAATGTAGAAAACATGAGCAGACTTAGTGGTATTGACATGTCGCTACCTCAATTCCTCGGGCTTGCAACAACATACTCAAGTAAAATAGATGTAGCAAGATAAAACAAGCCTCTATGGAAGCTAGGGACTAAGAACATAATCATCCCACAACACAATGGTATGCCTCCAGTGGTCAAAGCATTATATGAGTACAAGGCTAGAATCAACACATCAATCACTCAGTCATCGCAAGGAGTCACCAGAAACATTCCACATTAGCAATAACCCTCTTGTTTTTATTAAATATATTTTGTAATGAATGTTAATTCTTAAAAATTCAAAGAGATTTTTTATTTTTCGATTATTCCAAGAAATAATTATATTTTTAGTCATCATATATATAATATGATGTTATGGATGTATTTTACTAGCAATATTTTGGATGAAGATAAGATAGAAAGATAATCAAAATTGAAAATTACACATCTGTGAATGAACAATTTGGATCATTGAATTAATGAAATTGGTCATAATCTATGCATTCTGATTGGTTTCTTTGATTGTTGTGTTTTTGTGTAAATGTGAGAACCATCTTTTAGTGATTAGATTTGTTTCAATTTTATTATTTGAAACATAGGGAAAAGGGAGATGATGCTAATTTTATTATCTAAACCTAAGATCAATTCCAAGTTTCTAAGGGTTTCATTAGGATGCAAATAAAACAAGGTCAAAGATTGACTTTCAAACTCAAAGGTGAGCCAATTAGACCTGGATCTAATTCTTTTGAGTTTTAGAAATGGATTGGAAATGATTTGGAATGATTAACATGATTGAACTATATGACCTACTATAGCAATATTTTAGAAATACACAAACTAAAATTCTAGATTGCAGGTGGATTTGTGAAATGTTGAATTATGTGTACCTATCACCAAAAATTGGATTTGGCATGTGCAGAAGGAATTATTTGCCCATTGGCAAATGGGTCTTTGATGAGGGGTCTTAAAATTTATTTTGCATTCCTCTGATGTTAGATATGAATGCTTGTTTCCTAGTTGTTGAGTTGTTAGAATGTCATCATTAAATTTTGTAATTGAGCTTTTGTAGCTTGAAAAATTGTATGGCTTGGAATGCAACAATGGATAATTTTTCTTCAATCCTTCCTCAATCCTCTTCAAACCTATAACCCACACATTCAAAGAAGGATAAAATATTGGTCCATTTAGAGGCTTGTCTCAGTCAAACCCCATGTAAGTGCTTCCACTTCCACAATGGAAATGCCAATGATAGGAATGATAATCGAAAGGAAGGAATGATGAAATCACAAAGTACTACAACTCACCACCCTTTGATGGCTTCCTTGAAGGAGTAAAGTCATGCACATCACCTCAAGGATTTGGATATTGCTTGTTTGAATGCTTGAATGCTTTGGAGACCTACAAAAAAGGTTATCTTTCACAAAACATGAACATGAACACACATAAAAGTTTACATGATGTTGGATCTTGAATTGTTTCTATAATGATTTGAAATGTTGTTCTTGATTTTCTTTTGAAAATAGTATTTTCTCAATAGTGTACTTAGTGCTCCTTAGATTTCAAATGATAAAATAACTAGGTATTTATATGCAATTGTTCTAATTTCCTGAAAAATAGAACCCAAAAGCTAACACTTAAAATTTGAATTTTGGATGTTAAAATACTACCAACAACATATTTAAATTTGGGTCATGGCTAAGAAGGGGGGCACATTCGCCCATGGGAAAATGGGTCCTAGCCTAAATTTATAAGACACTTAGATGGGAGAAAAACAACAATTGGATGCTTTTATTCAATGTTTGTAATCCTTCAAAAAACTATAAAAATTAGGCCATGGAATACATAATTTGGAATTTTAGGAGCTCAATTAAGTCCAATAAATTAGGGAGACAAAACATAATGTGAAATTGTTAAGGGCGACATTTTTTTATGCTACATTTATCCCCCATTTTAGTGATAGTATGAACTTACACTCAAAATCACACTAAAGTATAGATATATGTGATGTAGGAAAATCCTTGGTTCTTGGAAATATTTCATCAACCAAAAAATATTTTCATTCACTTCTTGTTCTTGTTCAGTTCTTTTCCAATTCAAGTTGTAGATCCGGTGTTCCTTCATGTTTTCTCACTAGATCTCTTGTACCTACGGTTTCATTGTGGACATGCTCAATTACCTTATTCAAAGTTTTCAGCTTGATTGGATATTTTTCCAACAATTTCTCGCTTTCGGATTGAGTGACATTTTTCAGAACTGGCCCCAAAATATTTTCAGACCTAACGACTTGTTGGATCGATTGTGAATCTCGCTCGTAACTTGTGAATTCTCACAGTGTGTTTAGATTTGTTCTTTGGAGTGTCCCCAACCTTACCTTTAGGTCCACACTTCATCATACACATTTACCATGGAAGAAATTCAGATTTGAGGCATGCATGTTCTTGCACACGTTACATTTTTTTCATTAGAGATTGAAAGGATCTTTGGCTGGTGCATATGTTTCTCAACCCACGGATGTGATATAAATCTTGTGATGGATCATCAGAATAAAGTGAATCAATATCAAGTACAATAGGTTGTATATAAATTTTGATTTTTAGGATTTTTTCTCGCATGTATGAGCACTATATTTTGAACATGTTGAAAGAAGGCCTGTGAGCCGAATCTGTAAGCTCAAATTTGGTTGACTACTTGTAATCAAGTTGATAATAATTAATTTTGTAACTACATTTTCCCCCATATTTTGTGTTGCTTTTCTTTTGTCACTCTTGCTTCATGGTCCGTATTATTCTCTTTTAGGACCCTGCTACTGTGACTGCATTAAATTGGTATCAAAGCAAGATTTGTTCCTTGTGAGATTGTCAGAGTTTGCACAATCCTGTTGAAGATTTATTGTGGGGTGGTAGATTGAGGATCCGACCCGTAGCTGTAGAGGATTTGTGTAAGGATGGCAGGAAGAAGAAATGGTAGAGGAAATAGAGCGCATGGAAATGCAGACCCAACTATGATGGAAATGTTGAGGGGAATTGTTGGTAGATTAGAAGCAATTGAAATGACCCAAAGAAGAGTTCAACTAGTTGATGATGTAAATGATGAAGAAGTGGAAGAACATGAAGAATTTGCAAGAGAAGAGTAATCTAGTCTTGATCAAGGAGAAGAGAGGTACATAAGATCCCTAACCAGAGTGAGCACTAAACCACATTTCAATCCACCATATTATAATGGTAAATTGGATTCAGATGAATTGCTTGATTGGATAAAAAATATGGAAAAGTATTTT
Organism: Sequoiadendron giganteum; assembly: GCA_007115665.2. Taxonomy (NCBI): domain Eukaryota; kingdom Viridiplantae; phylum Streptophyta; class Pinopsida; order Cupressales; family Cupressaceae; genus Sequoiadendron; species Sequoiadendron giganteum. Next base: position 692,138,453 of record CM021101.1, read on the forward strand.
GATTTTGAAGGAACCATAGAAGATAAGAAGGTGAAGTTTTCTTGTACAAAACTGAAAGGACATGCATCCCTTTGGTGGGAAAATTTGCAGACAGATAGGCAAATAAAAGGGAAGGAGAAGATAAGATCATGGGATCGGATGGTGAATAAGTTGAAGACAAAGTTCATGCTTGTAGACTATCAGATCAATTTATTCTCAAAATTGCATAATCTAAAACAGAAGGAATCAAGTGTGACAGAGTATACTGAGGAGTTCTACAAGTTGAATATCAGATCTAGACATTCAGAAGATGAGACCAAACAAGTAGCTAGATATATGAATGGTTTGAGGTTGTCTATACAAGATGAGATTAGTTTGATTAAGTTTTTGAGTGTGGAAGAGGTGTATCAGTGTGCCCTAAAAGTATAGGAGAAGTTGAATAAAAGACATGAGCAAAGAAAGAGAGGAAGAGGTGGAATATTTCAAAGAGGAAGAATATTTACTGGAGGAGGAAGAAGACCTTTATCATATCAGGATAAAGATAAGGAGGTCAGTAAGAATGATATATCATATTGTAGAGATGATGGGAACTCTTATAGAAGAGGAGGATATGGTGGTTACAGGAATGAAGGATATAGAAAAGGTGACAAAGGACAAGAGAAAAGAGCTTTCAGAGGAACTTGTTACAAGTGTGGTGGGAAAGGACATAGAGCATTTGAATGTAATCAGGGAGAAACAATCAAGAGAATAGAGAACAATATGAGAGAAGCCTTTGCTAAAGAGGACCATGATGGATCACCTAAAAAACCAGAAGAAGGAGAAGTGTTGGAAAATAGAAGAGTATTATGTCAAAGTGAGATGGAGCAGGAACCATTGCAGAGAAAGAATTTGTTTCAGACCAGATGCAAAGTAGCTAGTAAATGTTGCAAATTGATCATAGACAATGGAAGTTCAAAGAACCTAGATTTTGAAGAAATGGTGACCAAATTAAAGTTGAAAATATTGAAGCACCCAAAGCCCTATTTGATAGCATGAATTCAAGATTAGCATAAGATTCCGATAAGTGAAAAATGTTTGGTGAAATTGAAGATATGGAATTACCATGATGAAGTTTTTTGTGATATTATGCCTATGGATGTATGCCATATTTTGTTGGGGAGACCTTGGAAGTATGACAAACAAGCTATAATTGATGTAAAGAATAACATATATACTATTGTTGCTAACAGGATAAAACAGGTATTGTTGCCCTTGGAAGATGCCCCTAAAATTGAGGTTTGTACAAGTGCTAGAATCTATTTAGTTGATGGGAGGAGATTCCTAGATGGACTAAGACATGAGAACATGTGCTATGACCTAGTTCCCAATAAGGTTGAAGATTTGAATCATGTAGAAGAACAACCCGAGGAGATAAAAGAGTTGTTGATGAATATGAAGTTGTGATCTCCTAAAATGTTATGTCCTAATATGAGATGCTAAACAACTAATGATGTAATAAAAATAAATAACACAAAGAGGACACCTCAACAATTAGCCTAAGGAAAGATAAGCATAAAAAAAAGATGAAATGAATTAAGATTGATTATACCTTCATGGTACTTCTTCCTTGGTTGACCCTTGATCTTTGGATGTCTTGTGTGCTCCTTGGCTGGCAAGATAAATTAAGTATGCAAAGTGATATGCAAGATGGGTGAAGACATGATAATGGTAAGATGCTAAATGCTATGGTGGATGAGAGCTCAAATGGAAATTTTGCAAGAGTTTTGATAGCAAAATATCGATTCCTTAAATGAGAGAAATGAGGGGGTATTTATAGAAAATTTTGAATTCTCTAGAGAATTCAACAGTTGAGATTGAGCCAACAAGATCAAGATGAAGGGCTATGGTGATTTGAGGACTCATAAGCCTTCACATCTTGACATATGGAATGTGAGATGGCCTAGGGTGAGATGATGTGGGAGTGAGGTGGAAGAGAGGTAAATGAGGTGGAGGAGGGGGATGAGAAGATTCCTTGGAGGAATACAAGTGAATTAAAAATTCACAATGATTGGAAGAATCTAGTGGATAAGAGAGGGTTTTCAAAAAGGTGGGGATTTGGCACATGTGAATGATGTGACAAGTCCAAAGTTCTAGAAGACTTTGGCACATGTGATGTGACAAGTCAAAGGTTCTATAATTTTGCATGGGGAGAGAAGAGCCTTGGAGGAATAAAATTGAATTAAAAATTCACATGGGGAAGAGAGGAGCGTTGGATGAATAAAAAGGAATTAAAAATTCCTTGGGAGATGGGGAGAGTTGACCAAGGTACTGATTAGATCAGTAATTAGAAGATAATTAGTAGTTAATAAGGATTAGAATCCAACTTGCAAAAGTTGGAGGATGTGACACATCCTAATCAAGGACTAGGCATGTGCACATCCCTAATGAAGAGATTAAGAGGCTGATTAAGATTAAGTGAAGGATGTGACATGTGAAGAATTTAAATAAATGTCATATTTATTTAATTCATTTGATGAAAGGGGAATTAAAGGGATAAGGTATTTAATTATTTAACTAGATACCTTAGGAATTAGAGGAACTTTAGAGGTATTAATTAAATAATAGTGTTATTATTTAATTAATGCGGATAAGGGGATATTTGGACGAAAAAGGGGTAAATTTGGACGAATGAACTGTGCAAATTTAGATGTCTACAGAAGCTGTCATGTCAAAAAATGTACCCAATGGATTGACACTTGTGAAGATTATTATTCATTGCATGGATCTGATTCCTAGAGCTAGTTTACCTAACAAAACAACACACTGGATGACACTGGCAGAAAATGAAGAGTTGAATAGACAAGTGAAAGATTTGTTGAGGAAAGATTTGATCAGAGAAAGCTTGAGTCCTTGTGAAGTACTTGTTATATTAGTACCTAAGAAGGATGGAGAATGGAGGATGTGTATAGACTCTAGATCCATAAACAAGATCATAGTGAGGTATAGATTTCCTTTGCCCCGGATGGATTACATTATGGATTGTTTGAGTGGAGCTAAGTACTTTACAAAGATAGACTTGAAGAGTGGATATCATCAAATTAGAATCGGAGAAGGGGATGAGTGGAAAACAACATTCAAGACAAATGAAGGATTGTATGAGTGGTTGGTGATGCCTTTTGGACTAAAAAATGCACCAAGTAATTTCATGAGATTGATGAATAAGGTATTGAATAAATTCCTGGGTAAGTTTGTGATTGTCTATTTGGATGACATATTGATTTTCAGTTTGAATAGAGAAGAACATTTGTTGCACATAAGAAAATTTTTGCAAAGGTTGAGAGAAGAATAGTTGTTGATAAACATTAAGAAGTGTAGTTTCATGAACGAGGAGTTGGTATATTTGGGAATTGTGATATCAGTGGATGGATTGAAGATGGATCCTAAGAAGGTAAGAGTTATTTTTGAATGGCCTACACCGGAAAGCATTGGAGAGGTAAGATCATTTCATGGATTGGTAAGTTTCTACTAAAAGTTTATTAGGAATTTCAATTCTATTTGCAGCCCTATGACAAAAACAATGAGATGAGATAGGAAGGACTTCAGATGGACATCTGGAGCATATAGAATTTTAGAGTTATTGAAATAGAAGGTGATTGATCAGCCTGTGTTGGCTTTACCAGATTTCAACAAATTATTTCAAGTAGATTGTGGTGCAAGTGGAAATGCAATTGGAGCAGTATTAAGTCAAGAAGGAAGACTAGTAGCTTATTTCAATGAGAAGTTGAATGATGCTAGGATAATATATTCAGTGTATGATTAGGATTTCTATGCCATAATTCAAGCTTTGAAGAAGTGGAGACATTATTTGTTATCTAAGGATTTTGTATATGAATCATCAAGCTTTGCAATATTTGAATATTCAAGGTAAGTTGAATTAGAAACACATGAGATGGGTCGAGTTCTTGCAAAGTTATACTTTTTTTTTTAAGCATAGGAGTGGAAAGTGAAATAAAGTTGTTGATGCTTTGAGTAGGAGAAGGAATTCGCTAGCGCAAATGAGAGTGGAAGTATTAGGCTTTGAAGAATTGAAGAACTTGTATAAGGAAGACACAAATTTTGCAGAACCTTGGAGAGCATGTAAAGAACCAATTTTTGAAGGATAGGAGTTAGTGGTTGGACTACTTCATTCAAGAGCATATGTTGTTTAGAGGAAATTAGTTGTGTATACCCCGGAGTTCAATGAGGGATAACTTGATAAAAGAGAAACATAGTGGAGGATTGGCAGGATACTTTGGAATTGATAAGATAGTAGCATTAGTGAATGAGAATTACTTTTGGCCGCAAATTCATAAGGATGTTAATAAATTTGTGGAGAGTTGCAGAGTTGTTCAAGTTGCAAAGGGGAGTATTCGGAAATTTGGATTGTATAAACCTTTGACAATATGAGAAAAACCTTGGGAGGATATCAACATGGACTTCATACTTTGTTTTCCTGAGACATAGAGAGGTAATGATTCAGTATTTGTGGTGGTTGACATATTTTTGAAGATGGCACATTTCATACCTTGTAAGAAGACAACAAATGTAGTACATGTAGTAGACTTGTTTTTCAGATAAGTGGTCAGATTGCATGGATTACCTAGGAGTATTATTTCAAACAGAGATACAAAATTTGTTGGTTACTTTTGGAGGACACTTTGGAGGAATTTGAAGATGGATTTGAAGTTCAGTTCTAATTTTCACCCACAAACAAATGGGAAGACAGCGCTAGTAAATAAGATTTTAGGAAATTTGTTGAGATGTTTGGTTGGAGACAAGACAAGAAGTTGGGATTTGGCCCTTGCACAAGAAGAGTTTTCCTGTAATAATTCAATGAACAAGAGTACTAGAAAAAAAGCTTTTGAGATTGTTACTAGAGTTCACCCTAGAGGTATATAAGAATTAAAAGAAATCAATAGGGAAGATAAAAGGAGTGAAGAAGTAGAGGAATTTGCAGAATACATGAAGAAAGTGCATATTAAAGTGAAGCAACAGTTGGAATATATGAACTAGAAATATAAGGAGAAGGAAAATGAAAAGAGGAGACATAAGGAGTTTGAAGTTGGAGAGGAAGTGATGGTGTATTTAAGGAAGGAAATATTTCCAGTTGGCACATACAGTAAGCTCAAGATGAGGAATTTTTGACCTTGTAGGATTTTGAGGAAATTTAATTCAGGAAATGCATATGAAGTAGAGTTACCAAATGAAATGGGTATTTCACCTATATTCAATATTGCAGGCCTTCATCAGTACCATGAATCTGAATTCAGTGAAGACAATAAGGCAAAATTGGAAGAACAACTTCCTAAACAACAATCAGATGGGATAGAAGAGCTTTTGGATGTTAGAGATGGAAGAAAAAATCATGGAATACAATACAAAGAATATCTTGTGAAATGGAAGGGTAGACCAGTAGAGGATTCTTCTTGGATTTGTAAAGCTGAGGTAAACCATCTTGGTTTTCCTTTAGCCCCAGAAAAGTGAGGGACTCACTTTTCATTAACCCTAGATGTCTGATGTGGTAGCATCCTTGGTTCTTGGCAATCTTGCATCAACTAAAAAAATATTTTTATTCAGTTCTTGTTCTTGTTATTGTTCAGTTCTTTTCCAATTCAAGTTGGTAGATCTAGTGTTCCTTCATGTTTGCTCACCAAATCTCACGTACCTATGGTTTCATTATGGAAATTTTCAATTACCTTATTCCAATTTTTTAGCTTGATTGGATCTTTTTCTAACAAGTTATCACTTTCGGATTGAGTGATAGTTTTTGGAACTGGCCTCAAAATAATTTCAGACCTAACGACTAGTTGGATCAATCGCGGATCTCACCCGTAACTTGTGGATCCTCACATTGTGTTTAGATTTTCTCTTTGGAGTGTCCCCAACCTTACCTTTAGGTCCACACTTCATCATATACATTTACCATGAAAGAAATTCATATTTGAGGCCGGCCTATTCTTGTACACGTTACATTTTCTTCATTGGAGATTGAAAGGATCTTTGGATGATGCGGATGTGATATAAATCTTGTAATAGATCATCAGAATGAAGCGAATCAAGATCAAGTAGATTAGGTTGTATATAAATTTTGATATGTAGGATTTTCACTCACATGTATGAGCACTATATTTTGAACATGTTGAAAGCAGGCCTATGAGCCGAATCTGTAAGCCCGGATGTGGCTGACTACTTGTAATCAAGATTTTTGATAATAATAAAGTCTATAACTACATTTTCCCCCATATTATGTGATGATTTTGTTGTGTCACTCTTGTTGCACGGTCTAGATTGTTCTAGTTAAGGACCCACCTACCGTGACTGCACCAATATCTATCAAGAGGGGTTCAACACATACAAAATGTTGAATAAATAGGATGACTAAGGATCAAGGGAGATGGTCAAGCCCCCAGGATCAAATATCCCATGGAAAAACAACATAAGCACAAAGGAACACACATGTGTGAAATGCAGTAATACAAGATACAATGTCAACATGAAATGAAAATAAAAGAGGGTATGGACTAACAAGTTGTATTATGTTAGGACCCATACAAAAAGGTGTTCATGAATCATACCATATTAAAGTCTGATATTTTCTAGGTGAATCATAAATTGGAAGGAACACAGTCTAGTGATGATCGTTTTTCACTAGGTGAGCACCCAAACAAGGATGAGAAATAAACTAGGTCTACTAGGTATACCCATAACAAGGTGGAAAAATGAGAAACACGCAATAGGTCAATAAGGTGTGCCCATAACAACCATACCAAGAGTTATACTCCCTGATAAACTTGATAACGTGCCACAAAATGATCATGCTAATGCTACACTAAGTTCAACTCTCGTTAACAAAGTGAGGCAGAGAAAATGTCAATATGAATGTCTTCGTCAACACACCATTAAGTCCAGCCCCTGTGGACAAAGTGAAGATAAATAATGTCAATGTATTCCCCCACTTTAAAGAAATTGCAAAACACCATGCTATGTGTAATTACTTTAAAGTAGAAAATGATAAATTCCTTGCATCAAGAGATCACAAGATCTCATATGGAAATCCCTATATACCAATGATATGATTCCAAATAAAGCTACATAATGATAAGGGGTTTCCCCCAAATACAATGTGACAAACAACATAGAAAGGTACAATTAGGGATCCATGGATTTGGGATTAGTATACGTCTTTGCTATAATGATATAATAGAGCTTAGAACTAACATAATTCTCCAAATACTCGTGGAACAGAATTAAAAAAAAAAAAAAGGAGGAATGACACATAGAGAGATAAGACAAAGAAAATTTTGGGCCAACATGGAAGAGACCTAAATGTCTCAACACTTTGCATCATCCCTAAGAGGAAAACACAAAACAAAAATAAAAGACAAAGTTTATGACATATAGATGAATGAAGATACAAATAGAAGAATGTCACGATAGATTTGTTTCCTTTGTATCCTTGTGCCAACAGAGCAACAAGGGTCATCCAAAGAAAAATCACAAACATGAAGACATGCCAAGAAGCACAACACGAGAGATCACATCACTTGCAAGAAAAAAAACAAAAAGAACACATGACACAAACATAAAGGAGTACAACACATGTGATATGACCTAAAGCAAGTTGTTTGCATCCCAATCTTGTTCATCATAAATGGAAGGCCAACGACTAGCTAAAGGGACTGCAACAAGTGTCATACTAGGATCATCTCTAGGTGTAACACATGGTGGGTCACTCTCATCAGGAGGATCATCACAGTGGCCTCCATCTAAATTTATTTTCTTTGAAAATAAAACATTAAGATCATTATGCACCTCTTTATCAATTTTAGCAATTTCATTATTATCATCCAAATTGATCACAATGGGAGGTTTTATGAAAAAATTTGTTGAATTTTCTTGTTTTAGTGAAAGTTAGATTTCTTCTTCATTTTTTTCCATGGGTGTTGGTTTATCATGCATTTTTTTATTCTTTTCTTCCAATTGACAAGCAATAGCATGATGTCTATGCCTACGCTCTTTAGCATTTTGGTTTCTTCTTGCACAATGTTCAAGTTGTGATGCAGTAGGAGTGAGTTTATCAACCATTGGTTTCCTTTCTTCCCTTAATGGGGGAATTGAAGGAACCAACGAGGGTTGGGAAACCATTATCTCTTTAGGTATATATACTTGTTTTACTTTGGAAGCACAAAAGGTATCATTTTATTGTCCCTTGGTCTTTTATAGGAGTTGGGTGGAGGGATTGAAACATATTTACCTTGATTACTTGGAAGGGTTTTGGCTTGGGGTGTAGGTTCATCCATAACAAGTGGAGGAGGAGGAACAACCATGGACCTATCATTCTCAGGAATATTGCTAAGAGATAACTTTGTTATGTTCTTTGCCTTAAATTTTTGATATGACTTGAAAAATAAATATTCACAAGGCTTTATAGGTTCCATAGGTTGAGGCCAAAATAAATCCAATGAGATATTCCTACAGGAAGAAAAATGATTAAACCCATTATGATGCATTGTATATATCTCATTTTCAAAGGGGAGCTTTATGCAATTGTGAATAACCGACAGGATGGCATTCATGGAGTGTAGCCATGGGTAGCGCTTCACACAAAATTGGTTTGACAACGAGATGATGAAGAATGATACATCTATTTTTTTGGTCTAATTTTTAGAGGAAGAGTGATCAAACCTATCGTAAGGAAAGAAAAACCATTATGAGTTTTTTTCCATGATTTTGGTTGTTCATATGAATCTTGATAAAGCTCTTACATAAAAAGGAACTCCTCAATGATCAAGTTCTCTACATTTATGTGAGATCAATGAGTATTCCTTATACATATTTTTCATTGATACAACTAGCAATGTAGAGACGACCATTAGGTGCATGTCTAAGTGCATCATCATTAGTGAAAGAAATGTCGAGTAATATGGTGGTTTGGCTCTTATGAGATTTCACATCTACAAAACCAACCATTGTTTGCAGACCATCCTCATTATTATTTTAATCATTATTCATGCCATTAGTTGTATCAATATTCATCTCATCATTCTTAACATCATAAGATTAGACAAAGTTGGTTGAATGATTAGGCATTGGAAAGGTAAATATTTACAAATTTTGGTTAGGTGAGGCAACAAATTTATTCCCTTTATCATTAACACCACCGAACTGAATGTGATTAGATTCAATGAGGTCTTGAACTTGATGTTTAAGATATATGCATCATTTTGTATCATTTCTATTCATGCAATGATATTGACAAAATTCACTTGGATTAAAACTTGGAGGTCTAGATTTGGTTGTATTTGTAGGTCTAATCGGAGGCAAGCAGATTAGGTTCTTACTCAAAATTTGTAGCATGATCGCATGGAGGGAATTAGGTAGCGAGGTAAATTGTCTATCTTTTTCTCTAAATTGGTATGGGATTGAACTTATGACATCAACTTGAGGCTCAACATGATTAGTTGTTTGGGATGGATTTATCTTTATGAAGTTCTTTTATTTCTTCTTGAATGGTTGGTTGTTTTTATGGGGTACAGATTCAAAATTTTCAGCATGAGCTAATGATGATGCCTCTTCATACTTAATAATAGAATTCTAATAATCATGAAGTGTTGTACAAAAATGTATAAAGGATGTAATTTTTATTAATAGGACCTTGCCCCTTATGTCAATATGCAAGTTATCAATGAACATTCTTTGGATATTTGCATCAAGAAGAGTTAGATTAACTTGTGATAATATCATCTGAGAGTGGCTTATGAAATCTATAACCTTTTCACCTTGCCTTTTTTTACATTGCATTAAATCAATTATGTTGATCTTAGGACCAATGTTGACTTGAAAATGATTGAGGAAAGAATCAACAAGTTCATTCAATGAGTGGATTTAGTTATTAGGTAATGAACAACTAGGGTTTTCCAACCCTTAACATTCAATTCCCATCTCTCAATAGGAGACAGGTTTGTGTGCATCTATTTCTTGATCAACCTTAATGAATATGGAATTCTTAAAATCTTTATTTTTCATCAAGTTGGTGTTAAGGATGAAGCCCTCACCAATACCCTTAACATTTTCTATTCCTCCTTTGAGGCAAAAAATTTCCCTTATGGGGTGATTTTCATAAAGGGAGTAGGGAATAACCTCAATCTTGCATCCTTCCTTCAATGACACTACTGAGAAGAATTTTCTTATGTAGAACATGTCCAATATACTATATGTTCTTCTTTCTCCCCTCTAAGCAGTACACCAGGTATACCTCATTTCATAACACTCATTTTTCTATCCCTCTATAGGGTCTTCAATTTTTAATTTAGACCTCATTATTTGCCAATAAAACCTTTAATTGCCTTTCCAGTCTAGGGCTATTTGTGTTGGTTTGGAGCCTGATTAGTCTCCAAGTGGGAGAGTGTTGGTTTGTGGCGATTGATCATGCTATATTTTACACTCTTCATGTATCCTCGTCAGGAGCTGGGGCCGAGTTGGGCCTCGAGTGGGGGTTCGGAGGCAGCAGCCCCCGAGAATTTTTTTTTCCACTTTTTTTCGCTTCGTCGTCAAAAAAGAAAAAGTTGACTTTGTAGAACCCTAATTTTTGGAAGCTTCTAAAAAGCTTGTTATAAGAAGTTGGGATGGGGAGTTCTAGTATGGAATTATTCGCGAGACTGTAATATATTTTTGCACTGGATAATAAAATCATTGGATGGCTACGGTTTTGTGGATGTAGCCCAGGTTGGGTGAACCATGTTAAATTCTCTGTGTTGTCTTGTTTCTACTATAATTTTATGTGTGTTTTATTTCTCTATTTTATTGATCAAATATGCATTTAACTTGTTAGATATTTTCCTTCTAACCCTAACACTATCCCTCCCCACTTGTCTTCCCCTCTTTCCACAAAATTGAAGTCCCCCCAATGATCCAAGGAATTTTTTGCAAGTTGCATAACTAGTTCCATAGCTGGATCCTTTCTTTATAATTATTGGCCGTATACACAAAGCATATACCAAAGTAGGATTCCATTTTTTAATGATTACCCAGACTACTTGGTATCAAGGTTAGGCACCATAATCTATTACATATTGTGCCCACTCTTTTTCTAGGAGGATGGAAACACCACCTTTGCCCCTCTCATGTATGGTAACAAAGTGTGATGCTTCCCTCCATATAACCTTCAAATTGGTTTCCAAAGTGAAGCATGTAGCTTTAACTTCCTAAGGGAGAAAAATATATTTTTCCTTCCTTTGGGCTAAGAATCTTCTTGCAGCATGTTTTCTATCTGGGGATTCTAATCCCCTCACATTCCAAGACAAAAATTTTATGTTCATGAAGACTGATTTATTTAAGGGGTTTCCTTATCACTTTTGAAATTATCAAAGCATTTAGGAAGCTTACTTTCTATCTCAATTATTTTGGCAGTGGGTATGGGGATGATCCCACTATTCGTTTTTCTTTTTTCCTTTACCAAGGTATTAAGATCTTTGATCATACTAGGTCTGTTGCCTTCTACAACTTTCTTCTTTTTATATTTTTGGTATTTTTCAAGATTAACTCCATGGGGATCTCTTCCCCCTTAGTGATATCTTTAGTAGAGAAATCCCCTACATCATCTATCGATTCCATGCCAGATTGTGAAACTAGGCCATCAGAGGTTGTCATTCCATCAAAAATTCTAAGAGGATCCACCTCTTCTTGGAGAGCCTCTATTTCTCCCACCCTTTCATTTCCACTCATCAAGTTTATAGTGGTGGAAATTGGAGCTATTTCACCCTCAATTTTTGCAATGTGATTCCCTTCATTCATCCCTCCCTCAAAGGATTGGGAGTAAGTTTCTTGCCTATGAATTTCATTGTCCATTTTTTCTCCATGTACAGGGCCTTCCATTTTGTATGCCTCACTATCCGTTATAGCTTGCTTAGCATTAATTCCTTCTTTAAATACTTTTGAGTTAAATGTGCGGATTTATTTTACTGGTTTCGTTATAGTTTCCTTTATCTTCTAGCTTACTTAATTTTTAGCAAGGCTAACTACTGCACATTCAAATTGTTATTATGTATGTTCTCTTTTTCCCCAAATTGGGTCAAGAAAAATACTATCACCCACTTGAATATTGTTATTAACTTGGCACTATCTCTCCTTCTCCACGTCTTTAGCCAAGAGGGAGGTGTTTATTTCTTTCTCTAGGGTTTCCAACTTGTTGGAAAGTCATTCTGAATCTCCATTCACAACTCCTTACCGATTTATCTCCTCTCCCCTCTGCTCATAGGAGATGTAATTACCTTCCTCTACATAATTAGGGTTTGAGAGGTTATTTTTCCCTGATTCATCCAAGCTGAAACTACAATCAATAGTTTCAACCTCAACATTATCCAATTTCAAACTCCATTGAATTAATTGGTGGAGGAGAAAATTTCTTATTCCCTTTTCTCGTGATGGAGGTTTGATTATTTCTCTTTCTAATTAGTGGGCAATTGCTTCTAATATGGCCCTCCTTACAAAAAATATAGCAAGCATTGAGCCGACCCAAAATCTCAATTTCATAGTGTGAGAGAGGGAGACCACCCACTGCAAGGCCCTAGGTCATGAAAGGCAAAAAGCGAAAAGGCTGCCCTAATCCACCTCAGTTTAAAGGATAGTTAGGATGACGAGGATGAGAATGATGAGGATTATGCGTCCTTCGATCACTCTGCAATCCCGAATGTTGGAAGGAGACTAGATGAGTTGGTCTTTAGAGTCAGATTCGTGTCGCAGACATCTCTTTGTCTAAGGATGAAAGTGCAGTTCTAGGATGACAACACGGCATGCTGGTGTCTCATAGGTGTGTTGGCGTTCGTACAACCAGAGAACCAAAAAGATAGAAATCTAACTCAAAAGGAGAGATTGGCAGCCTAATCTAGAGGTGTTTTAACTAACAAAATGAGATTAAGTAAAGAGAAATATAGATACGAATAAGATAAAAGAAATGTATTACCATCGAGGTGATGAAGACAATCTCATACAATACTCTCCTCCCTAGCTTGCTCCAAGCTCTTTCCACCTACACACAATGAAGGGAGAAATTGTTGGGGTTGTATAAGGGCCTGCGTTAGTCAGACCCCCATCTTGGTGTTTCCACCTCCACGGACAACCAAGTTTGGAATAGTAGAGATAATATGATAAAAAAACGAAACTATAAGCTACATAAATACAAAAACACTACAAGAAGTACATGCTTACCCAATCAAAAGAAAAATGAGAGATTGTAGGAGCTTATCGCCTCCATCCAAAGCTCTCAAGGTTCATGGAGGAGTGAACGAGAGGGACTCAAGTCTTTGTTTCCACGGTGTTTGTCTTGTGCTTGCCCTGTTGGAGTGACGGAGTAGTGGATATTTGCAATGGAGTGAATGGTGTTGTTGCAAAGCTTGGAAATTCTTGAAAATGGTGAAGGTATGGATTCAATATATTGCCAAACTCTATCCAAACTTTTGTTGAAGAGAGCTATGGATCAAAGAGTGAATATTATGAAGGATAATGTGAAAAACTTCCATATTCAGGTCGATCAACCAAAGAAGGACGTTACTCTTTGACTTCCAATCGAAAATGTAATGCCTTTGCAGTATCTAGCTACAGGAATTTGTTAGGGACGTAAGCACGTCATGCGGACGTCTACGCACTGCACAAGAATCCCTGACAGAAACGCCCCCATCGACACACAGAATAGGTGCCAAGTGGAATTAAACCTCCACTTTTGATTTTCTAAAGTGTTAAGGGCCAAAAGTGGATTTGCATTAGGGGTGCAAATTCATGTTGATACATTTTTCCCCCACTTTAGCAAGCAAGAGTACTGATGAGTGCTTCGATAAAGTAGAGTAGTTAAGAAGTAATAGAGTAAGAGATGTATACTTGAACTGACGAGGAAGCAAAACACAGTCTGGCGAACTCAGAAGTGTAAGAAAGGGCTTCATAGCTCTGTAAAACTACAAATTTGAAGTAAAAAAGTACCTTATAGGCTTGTGGTCCTACAAGGGTGGTATCCTTCAAAAAATCTCACATGAAGGAAACCAGGAAAAGCACCTTACAACCCCGCAGACCTACAAGGAAGGTATCCCCCAAGAACTCTCACATGAGGGAGATCGAGTAAAGGGGACTCCACAGAGTCAAAGATGGCAACATGTCTACCCATAGATAGAACATATTAGGAAGCGGTCGCGTAGGCCAGTAAACAGACAGTCAAGCAAACCATCACTAAGTTGTAAATATTTCAAAGGGGTCCCTTGGGAACCCTTCAAAAGGAAGGAGGGTCCACTCAAGGGATGCATTGTTTGAAAAGTAAGATCTAGTCGGTTTTCCCCCAAGCTAGACATAAGGATGCGAAGATGGTCTAGTCGAGCTGCCCCCGGACTAGACGTCGAGGTGTGAAACAAGTCTAGTCGGGTTGCCCCCAAGCTAGATGCCATAGAAATTTTTTGGAAACTTTTGAAGGGGTCCCTTGGGAAACCGACGCGAAGATGCAGGGTCCACTCAAGGGATGTGTTGTTCAAAAAGCTTAATGTCTTCCTTCTTGAATCGATTCATCACCAAGGAATCCTTTTGAAATATATTCACTTCATCAAGGAATTTGAAAGGAAGAAGAAGTGCTCATGTGAGCGGAAGACTAAGACCATTCCTACTTCGGAGGAGGATTTTCAAGTCCTTTCCTTACGAACCTGTGATGAAGGAAACACGTTTCGTTGGGGTTCTAAGTTGAGAATGCAATTCTATCAAGGAAGTGTGTGAAGGGTTTTCAAGAAAAGATTCATTTGGGAATGAATGCGCTTTCTAAAGACCAAGTAATGTAGAAGATGCGTTGTCACACATGGAAGGGACAACTCAAGCAAAGATGAGAGAAAGATAAAGAAAACAAATCACACACAGAGGGCACAGGGGGATCTGGTTACGCAGGGGTGGATCTGTCTTTATTCATATATATGTAGGTAACCACGATAAGAGGCGAATGATCATAAATCCCCAACTAGATCAGGAAGAATGCACGAAAGACAAAGTAAAAATAAAAAAATTGGGTCAATATGGAAGGAGGCCTAAATGCTCTCGATGCTTTGCATCATCCCCAATTTACTAAAATTCAATCACTAACATGGAAGAATGATGACACACATAGAGGAAAGTTTACAACACTAACACCACACCCGTATCCCCGCACCAACAGGGGTGACAAGGGTCATCTAGGCACATGTATCATGATTACAGGGGAAGCACATGTCACGACACACTCACATATATAATCTAAAGATTAGGAAGATGGTCTCCCCCTAACACTGGTCGACCAAGAGGTCGTCAACTTCCCACTCTAGATCATCGAAGGAAGGAAGACGAGCGTGCAATAGTGTAATGTTAAGGGGAGGAGCTTCGGATTTTCGTGCAACAAGAACAAAATTAGAGAGACATGTAAGATATTTGTCGCTTAGCTCATGTGGGTCCAGGTTCAACGACCTAGAGAAGATCACTGATAGGGTTGAACCTTCATCCATCGAGTTAAACATGCACTTGATGAGAGTGCCACGTTTTACCTCAGTGGATGGAGGAGTTCGCACCTAAGGTTCATTTCTAGGCTCACCAAGGGACTCGGGAGAAGTGACAAACTTGGGGGAGGCTGGGACTGGTTATGTTACTAAGACAGAACAAGTCAGTTTGGGGCCACCTTTTGGAGAGGGTGGTCTCTTCTTATGTCCTCCATTGTTGGAGGGGCCACACTATACTTTCTTCTTCATCGGGGGAGGTAAACTCCCCATAGATGAAACAAGGGGTGGCAAGGAAGAAGATGAAAGAACCGAAGTGTTCACCATGTCCACGATCTTTGGGAAAGGCAAGACATTCATCATGGAATTCAACAAGGGTGGCTCCGTCGAAGGAGAGATGGACACTTGTACCTTTTTAGGCACATGTGCGATCACAGTGGGAGCCAAAAGAGATTCAGGGATAGAAGGAAGTAAAGAGGAGGACACAACAAGAGGTGCGGTCTTCTCTTCCTCCCTCTTCTATAAGAAGGATTTCTCGGCTAGGAGATCCTTTCCTCGGTGCTTACACTCATGTGCAAGGCGGTTTCTATGACTCTTCGCACCAAAATCCAGAACTTGTGAAGGGACAGAAGGATCCTACTAAACCATGGGAGTGTCATCCACGACTGTCTCCAGTGGAAGGGCAGACTCCTAAATGGGAGAAGGAGGGGCAGGCTTGGAAATGGCGAGAGGATTTGACTCTACCACCTTAGAGGTGGATCTTTTTTTGTTCAGGGGAACAGGAAGAGGTCGAGGGGAGAACTCTCTCTATGAACCTTTCTTTTTGTCGTACAAATAGTACCAAGGTCTCGGGGACTCATTAGGGAGATCCGATATCCTAAATTTGGGCTTTCGCCAAGGAGGCATCATCGGACTTTGCAGGTATAACCTGAGCTTGTTCATCTAGTTTTCTTCCCAGGAGAGGGGAGCGGATGAATCAGCTCGAGAGGGAGCGATCTTCTCCTTTTAGTTTTGAGAGGAGGAAGTAGTTGGCTGCTCTAGCATGGGAAACGTCAACTTTGGTTGTCCCCTATCCCCAATTTTGTACTTCGCATAATTTTTGTACAGTAGGTTTGCTCTCTGTGGGAGTGGACCGACTGGAGTGGGCCAAAATTGATCCAATGAATATCCTCCATGGGACACCACAGACTGATATCCAGTGTCATGTACTACATGTATGACACCTTCATGGGAAAACTTACGACACTTATGAATCACGAAGGCAACCCCATTCATGGAAGCTAGCCAAGGTACGCCTAGCTTCACTTTGAATAGGTCTAACTCGGGGATGACATCGAAGACCATGTCTATACTCCTAGGTCCAACTAGGATGGACAATTTTATCGATCCATAGGGTTTAAGAGAAAGCCCATCATGCGTGTCGATGACGGACTTTGTTTTGTCATATTCCTCCCTTTGTAGGGAATTTAAGAGTAACATCTCCTCCGTGATGATGTTCATTTTACTCACGGGGTTGACTAGGACCCTTGTCATAATGTTTCCATTGAGGTGAGTGGGAATATAGAGTGGAGAAGGTTTTCTATTTGTTGGAATGTCTTGGGAGGTAAAGGTTACATTCGGTGATTCGGTTGCAAGACGACTAGAGGGAGTAACAATTACCATATTAACATACGCCTTAGGGTGAGAAGTAGAATAAGTGGGATCAATAATCATGTTAGCAGAATGTGATGAAAACGGGTCTATGTATATCTGCAACTCACTGTTAGCTTTCACCACCGATTTTGTCATGTTTTGTTTTCCTCCATCAAGACGGATACTACCATCCTTGATGTGGTCCTATATCTCATGACGCAGGTGCATACAATGTTCAGTATCGTGTCCCTTAACTTGATGGTACTGACAATAAGTGTTTTCTTCATACTAGCTAGGGTATGGCTCTCTAACTGGTTTAGGATGTGGCAAGGTAAGGATCTTATCCTTCACCAGCTTTTGCAAGATGGAAGAATAAGATTCTGATAGCTTCATAAAATTTTGGTCATGTCTGAGGTCGTTGTTATCCGTAGTGGCTACTACATTCGCAACAATTTTACCCCTTCCCGAGATTGATACAATAGATCTTCCTTCAGAATGGGATTGTGAGGGAGGACCCCCAAACTGATCGCATTTGCAAAAGAAGGATACTTCATGAGGGTGAAATTCTCTTTTCAAGGCCTTTGTAAATTCCCTATGAAGACCTTATGTACATTTGAATCGGGCAACGAATACGAGATCTATGAGAAGAGTGCTTGGTACCATGCTATAAAGTTTGTAATCTTCTCATTGTCCCCCTGTTTGCATCTGATGAGGTCGGAGAAGGTCATCTTTGGTCCAATATTGGCTTGGAACTGTCACAAGAATTGGTTCACAAGTTGATCGAATATGAAGATGGAGTTATCGGGCAAAGAATAGTACCAATCCATTGTTGTATATTTTAGAGATCAAGGAAACAGTTTAGCCATCAATGCATCATGATAAAAGAAATTTGTGCACAAGGCATTAAAGACAGACACATGTGTCTGTGGGTCCCCTTTACCATCGTATTTCTCAAATTTTGGAATCTCCATTCCTTGCGGGAAAGGAGTGTTTAGGATTGCAATTGACAACGAGATGTGTCAGAAGAAAGGTTGGAAGATAGGTTGGGTCGAGGCCTGGGAAAGGTTTGCCAACTGGTTTTTCATCTTTCCCATATTTTGAAGAAGGGTATTCAGAATAGGATCGTTAGAAGACATAGGTTCATTGGAACCACTACTAGGGTCGCTGCCAACACTGCAACCGATGTGACCTTTATCGGTGCCACTATCATGACCACCGACGTCGCTGCCACCAGTGTTACTTCCGTTAGAGCCATCGCTAGAGCCAAAGCCGTTACCATGACTTCCATTGGCACCGCCTCCGCCAATGTTGCCTCCACTCCTGAAGTTTCCACTGCCAAAGCCTCTGCCTATCATTCCGCCAAATCCTCCACCACTGGAGGCAACAGAAGGGGTGAAGTGGAAACCCAAAGGGTTTCTATTTACTTTGACAGTATCTAAAATTTCTGAAGTAGAGGGTATATTGATCAAGGGGATGTGTCTCAATCATATACACGGATATAGGAGGCATTGACATCTCTAGCTTCCTTTTGTGTTCCCTGAAGAGGCCACCTCGTATCAAGTGACCAAATTTTGAGAGGGTGCATGCTTCGGCTAAACCGGCAAGACTAGCCAAGAGTTATACACATGTCCGGTCTTTTTCCACCATGTATCTTATTTCACCAATCACCTTAGCAACCCTAGCCAACTTCGGATTTCCTTCCAGGTGAGTTTACAATGCACGTAACCCCTTACCGAGGCCGATGACGTACTTGGAAGGGACATAGATGACCTCATGCTCGTCTATATATGAGGAGGTTGGTGATGCAGGAGGAGTAGGGACGCGATTAGTTTCATCAAGGAATCTAGATTCGCCTCGAGCTACATGCTCCTGTGTAGACAGACCAACCACAGACCCGAAGAAAAGGTCAGTAGTGAAGTTAGAGGAGACCTTCTTCTTTTCCATGGAAGGTGTCATAGACTTCTTCTAACAATATGCCCAGAGGTTTTGGACTAGGTCGTGAAGCTCATAAAATTTCACAACACACCACAGTACAATGACCAAGAGGTATATGAGAAAAAGTTCAGGATGTCAACAAATGGATAGACATTGGTTCACGTTGGGTTCACCAAAAATGTGAGAGAGGGGGACAACCCACTATAAGGCCCTAGGTCATGAAAGGCCAAGAGCGGAAAGGCTGCCCTGATCCACCCCAGTTTAAAGGATAGTTAGGATTATGAGGATGAGAATGATGAGGATTATGCATCCTTCAATCACTCTACAATCCTAAATGTTGGAAGGAGACTATATGAGTTGACCTTTAGATTCAGATTTATGTCTCAGACAGATCTCTATCGAAGGACGAAAGCACAGTTCGAGGATGATAGCATAGCGTGTTGGCGTCTCACAAGTGTGTTGGCATCTGTATAGCCAAAGAACCGAAAAGACAAAAATCTAACTCAGAAGGAGAGACTGGTAGCCTAGTCTAGAGGTGTTTTAAGTGACAGAACGTAAAGAGAAATGCAGATATGAATAAGATAAAAGAAATGTATTACCACCGAGGTGACGAAGATGATCTCGTACAATACTCTCCTCGACAGCTTGCTCCAAGATCTTTCCACGTGCACACAATGAAGGGAGAAATTGTTGGGGCTGTATAGGGTCCTACCTCAGTTAGCCCTCATCTTGGTGTTTTGCACCTCCATGGATAGCCAATCTTGGAATAGTAGAGATAATATGATAAAAAAAGGAAACTACAAGCTACGTAAACACAAAAACACTACAAGCAGTACGTGCTTACCCAATCAAAAGCAAAAAGATAGATTATAGGATCTTGCCGCCTCCGTCCAAAACACTCAAGGCTCATGGAGGAGTGAATGAGAGGGACTCAAGCCTTTGTTGCCATGGTGTATGTCTTGTGCTTGCCCTGTTGGAGTGACAAAGTAGTGGATTGCTACAATGGAGTGAATGGTGCTACTCCAAAGCTTAGAAATGCTTGAAAATGGTGAAGGTATGGATTCAATATCTTGCCAAACTCTATCCAAACTTCTGCTGAAGAGAGCTATGGATCAAAGAGTGAAGGTTATGAAGGAGAATGTGAAAAATGGCCATATTCGGGTCGTCCAATCAAAGAAGGGCATTACTCTTCGAATTTTAATAAAAAATGTAACACCTCTCCAATCTCCAATCGTAGGAATATGCTAGGGACATAAGCATTTCGTGTGGACGTCTGCATGTTGCACAGGCATCCTTGATAGAAACACCCCCACCGACACACAAAACAAGCGCCAAGTGGAATGCAGGCAGTGGGCTTGAGTGGAATTAAACCTCCGTTTTTTATTTTCTAAAGTGTTAAGGGCCAAAAGGGAATTTGCATTAGGGGTGTAAATTCATGTTGATACACACAGAAAAAGGCTCCAATTTTTAATTTAATTTCCACCTTTTCAAGGAGATCGGCCCTTGGATACATGGAGATCAATGCTCTCGCATCTAAGTGTAGAAGCGATGCCTTTGTATCATCCAATTTAATAATGTTTCCATACGGATCCAATAGGAGTGACACAAATTTCTAGATCTGAGGAGGGACATGTTTAATTTCCAACCATCTTGAGTTGGATAGTGCCAACACGTCCTCTTCTAGGGCTTACGGCAACCAAGCCAAGGCATGAAAAGTTGATTTCCCAACATGCCAAAATATTTTTTTAACTATTTATTCCTGGGCTTTAAAATTGTTTAAAAAATCACAACAATCTTTTTTGCACCATCTTACATAGTAAAACTGAAACCCTAGTTTTTTTCCCAAACATTGTGAAACCATTCTTCCATATATCTCCTTGTCAGAACCCTAGTGATATCAACGATGACAAAAAAAAATAGCAGATTTGGAAAGTCTATTGTCTTCTATAAAAATTGCATCATCAAACACCTCATTTGGAATCAAGACTACTTTCTGGGGAGGTTCGAAGGTTGGTTACCTTGTTCTTCCGCTCCCATGGATTCGACATCTTCGACACTATCCATGAATTTTGTACCTTGCGGCAAGAAACTCCTCTCGCTTGCAACAATGTCTCTGAAAGATTTGGCTTGCACCTTACTAGTAGATTCTTTTTTATGGCCATTTAATATTCATATGGGGGATTTGTATCCCTTCCATAATTAAATCCCCACAACCAGGTTACCACATATGCGGCAGCAAATGCAAATCAAGCGAGAAATGAAACAAATTAAATTAGATTTGAATAAATGAAATTAGGGGGAAGTCGTACCACTAAGAAATGATGAATAGACATGGAGGAGGCCAAGCCTCCTCCACAGAAATTCAGAGGAACCCTCACCACAGCCGAACCAAACCACCACATGTGCGACACAACACTTCGACCATCTTCCTCCCCTCTCTCTAGGCCTAAATGTAATTTTATATGTGTATAGATTATTTATAATGTTGTTTCAAATCCTTTTGCTTGGTGAGATAAGTAAAAGATTTGTGAATTTACAAATGTTTTTAGTTTAATTTGATTTTAATCTATTTGGTTTTAATTAGGAATAAACTATTATAATTATAAATGAAGAAGTAAAGAAAAATTATGATCAAATTTATGTTATAATTAGAAAATACATACGAAATTTGAAAAACTCACATAATAAGAGGTTTATACATTGATTTTAGAAAGAAGAAAATAACATTTCTAAGTGTAAAATGATAGTCACGAATTATATTATCTTGAAATCGTACATTTATGGTATAACAAAATTGTGCATGATGAGATATATAAATTGATACAGAGGATTTGAAGGTGGTTAGGAGAGATCTAAATACATCTCATAAGTGTTTAAAGTGGAAATAGGTTTAAAACAAGAGGAACTCAAAGTGATCGAGGCTATAAGAATTTTAGAGAAACACAATGGGAGGCATCCATAGGATTAAAACAATATTATAGTTACATTCAAAATATGGTCAAATTGATTACTTTATTCATATATTACAAACCAAACAAATGGTAATAGAGTTCAATTCCATTTGATAAGATAGGAACTAAATAATTTTGTAGAAGTTGTATACTTAGCAAATGCTAGTGAAGACTAAATTTTATATGTCACATCTAATGTTTGTTTACAATCCTTAATCACAACTACATTAAGTATCTTGAATTTTTGTTCTTGTTTATGTCATTTTTTATAATAGAAAATTCAATTCATAATATCAAAGTGCTTATGATTCATGTGCATAACAATTTTTGCTTAGTCAATTTTAAGATGTTGGAATGTTATAATAAGCATACATGTTTGTATACAATGAAGGCATAAAAATAGCTTTGGAAAGAATCTAGAACAACAAAATTTAATTCTCCATCTTTTTTTTCTTGCACACACATGTCATTTTCTTTGGGTTAGGTTTTTGCTTCCATAGTTTTCTTTTTCATCCCTTTAGTCTAAAGAATGTACTTTCAAGTAAAATGATGGCTAAAGTCCACATATGTTAAGTGATGATTTTGTTTATAAAAGTTTTGGATTGTTTTTCTTAGTAAAATTACAAATTTCAAGTCTTTTATAAGATTGCAAACTTTTGAAAGACATCTGGACTTCCACTTATCTCCAAATCTCCCGAAGTCCATTCCTCTCTTGGTTTCCCACTAAGTCTCCTCTTTTTTCATTTTAAGTGTTTATTATCTGTGTGAAATAGGTTTTGTATAATTTCAATACCAAACTCGTGCACTTAAGGTCTTAAATTTTAAACATTCTAATATTTCTTGTAAGCCTTCCCTTGTTCAGTTAAAGTTTTAAATTTTATTGTAATTAGATTTTGCAGATTCTTAATGTACTATTGGGCATTTGACATGTCCAAACTTCCCAACATCTAGAAATTTCTTGAAAAATCTCTCCTTGGAAGGTTAAATTGTTCAAAACTCTTGTAAGTTAAATTTGCAGACTGAATGCATAGCCAAACTCCCAAGTTATGTCTCTACCTCTCGATGTCTTGTATTTTTATGAAAATTTCCCCAAGGCTGCCCATTTATTTAATTCTTCTTGTTTAGGTAAGTTTTTAGGGATCTCAATTTACATCTAGAAATTTTTTATCATATTAATCTCCTGACATTTGATATATTCCTACAAAGTCTTTGGGTCTATGGTATAAAGTGGTTTTGTGTCCTTGTGTAGGAGATTGTGGAGTTTGTAAGAACTAGTTCCATTTTTTCATTCTCTCGATGTCCTATATTTCTTGTGATCTTGGCAAAGATGTCCCCATACAATATTTTCCATTGTTCATGTTGAACTTCCCAAACTAGTTGGTAGACTTATTTCTTGCTCTAGTTTGAATTGATGCTTGTTATAATGTTAATCTTTTGGGTGGAAATTTTTTCTAGCTTCAAAATGTGTTAAAATATATTGAATTGAATTGAATCCTTGCAAAAATCACTCAAAAATTATAAGATGCACTTTTATGCAAGTTGCAAGATTTTAATGGAGAAATATAATTTAGTTCTTCCAATCCAATGTTTAGAACTCTCTTCCTTTTCTAATTTTTTTTTTGTAATAGGTTAGTTTATAGCTAAATAAAGAAATCCTACAAAAATATAAAGTCGCAACATTTCAATAGACTAAAGGGAATTTCAATGTCTAATATCCAAATCTCTCAATCTTAAATAATTCCCCATAGACCTTAGTTAAATAAGGAATTCTAAATGATATTGAGAAACATAAATTTGTTGGTTGGACTTTACTTACAAACATTGTACTCAAAATCCTATAAGCTAGTAGTCCTCTCAATTTCTAATTTCTTTCAAAACAATGTATTTTAATTAATCTTTTATTAAATTTGTAGAACTTGGACTTGAGGACATCCAAACCTCCCATCCTATTATAGTTTCTCTCAAAATTTTAAGTTTAAAGCATCACAAGACTATGGAGTTCGACCTAAATATTGGACAATTTTTTTGAAAAATTATCAAGTACAACATGACATCAAATTCCTATATTCCTATTTAAAGCAATATTAACACTTCACAAAGTTTGCTCTTACTTTTGGAATTTTATTCAAACCTTCCAAAGTCCAAATTCTAATCGATTTATCGTAAGAAAGTGCTTCAAAATTATTTTATCAAAGGAAGCCAATGTTTGTGGAGTTTATATGTGCTCATTAATAGATTTTGCACTTTTGAAACTTTAGATTATTCACTCTATTGCCCAATCTAAATCAAGTCAATAACCAATAGTTGAGTAAACTACTTCTATATGAAATAGTTTCTCTTTGAGTTTTATGAGGTAAAAATCCCCCTTTTGATAACTAATATATGTTTTTTTGAATTTCAAAAATTAAAATGGGGTATGCTTTTCATCAAAAAATAGAAAAGGTGTGAAACTAAGAATGCTTATAACTTTTAAACACTGGTCATCAAGAATGAATCTTAATCATGAAAGGCATTTAGAACACATACTAACTTGTACTCCATGAAATGTAAACTGATAACTTTATTAATTGAAGATAATAGTGTAGAGTCGAAAATTGTAACCCTTAACAATTTCACATTATATGTTTTCCTCCTAATTTATTGGACTTAATTAAGCTCCTAATTTTCCAAATTATGCATTCCAAGGCCTAATTTTTACCCTTTTTCAAAAGATTACAAGCATTGACTGCATCCAATTGTTATTTTTCTCTCAACTAAGTGTGTCCCAAAATTTGGGCCAGGACCCATTCGCCCATGGGAAAATGGGCCCCTCTTCTTAGCCCTGACCTAAATTTAAATATGTTGTTGGTGGTATGTTAACATCGAAAATTTAAATTTTAAGTGTTGGCTTTTGGAATCTAATTTTCGATAAATTAGAACAAATGTTTATAAATACCTAGTTATTTTATCATTTAAAATCTAAGGAGCACTAAATACACTATTGAGAAAATATTATTGTCAAGAGCATATCAAGAGAAAAATTTCAAAGAATTATAGCAGCAATTCAAGATTGAAAATCATGTCAAAGTTTATGTTTTTTTATGTTCATGTTTTGTGAAGGCCGACCTTTGTTGTAGGTCTCCAAAGCATTCAAGCATTCAAACAAGAAAGATCCAAATCCTTGAGGTGATGTGTATGCCTTCAGTCCTTCAAGGAAGTCATTGAAGGGTGGTGAGTTGCAACAC
The DNA here is from genome assembly GCA_007115665.2 of Sequoiadendron giganteum. NCBI lineage: Eukaryota > Viridiplantae > Streptophyta > Pinopsida > Cupressales > Cupressaceae > Sequoiadendron > Sequoiadendron giganteum. Next base: position 692,163,677 of record CM021101.1, read on the forward strand.
TTTTTTATTTCATCATTCCTTCCTTTTGATTATCATTCCTATCATTGACATTGCCATTATGGAAGTGGAAACACTTACACAGGGTTTGACTGAGGCAAGCCCTTAAATGGCCCAACATTTTCTCCCTTTGTGAATGTGTACATTATATGAATTTGTGTATTTCTAGAATATTGTATTTTTCATATTAGGTCATATAGCTCAATTAGGTTAATCATTCCAAATCATTTTCAATCCATTTCTAAGAAAAGGATCATATCCAAGTCTGATTAGTTTGCCTTTAAGGTTGAAATTCAATCTTTGTACCTTATTGATTTGCATCCCAATGAATCCCTTGGAAACATAGGATTGATCTTAGGTTTAGATAATAAACTTAGCATCATCTCTCTTTTTCGTATGTTCCATTTTGGTGAATCTAATATTTGACATCATAGATTTTTTATTTGTTAGTCTTTCAAACCCTAGATCTAGGTTTTGCATAATTTTATCTTGCATTTCTCATTTAGGGTTTTATATTTGTCTCATAAAGGTCATAAAAATCCAAAAATATTACATCTATATTGCATCATATCTTTCATTAGGGTGTTTTTTAGTCATTTAGATCAGACTACCATTTCAATATTGCATTAAAAAGGTGTCATTTTGTTCCGAAATTTTCATACATTTGCATTATATTGAAAAATTCTGGAAAAACTGCCACTGTAAAACCTATTTGCATATAGGAATGACAACTTAGACATTAAGTGTTTCAATTTTCAAAACCTTTAACAATGAATCAGATGCCCTTGGGGGACCATGTCATTGTACACGTGCACCAATAATATTTTTCATACTTGTCTATCTTTGTCTACTTAGTTTGTATGTACTTGTAGATCTCAGTTTGAAATTCATAACTACATAACTTAAGAAAATTTACATTTAGTTCATATGGTGAAAGAAAGTGCATTTTGTAGGAGCTAACATATAGCTCATAGAACATGTTAGAGTCACTCATGGACTCAAGCCTCCAGGTTCATTTGCAAAAGCCAACAACAACCTTCCATAAGAGAGAAAAGCAAGAACATGAAATTGCAACAATGGATGCAAGATATGGCCAAAATGCAATACTAAAGATTGCAACAATATATCGGACTTACACATCTTAGTTGAGTTTTTTGGATTGATGTGCATATCAATCCTTTCTTATATAGGCAAGGAGTGAGATAGGATTAGACAAAATCATGACAAATGTCTTAATCCTATCACATGAGACAACTAAGTCATAACAACCTAGGACACACATTAAATTCTCAATGAAAATATTAAATTCATGAGAGAAATATTAAATGCTTACATAATTAAAATTAAATAATGAGACATGGCCCCATTATAACTAACTTCTAGAAATGACACTAAGAAACTTAAATCCTAAGTAAATTTATAATAATGTGAATAGGTCCTCACTAATAACTAGTTAGGAAATAACCCCTTTCACACCAACACTGCCCCATAAGTGCAACTTAGGGAGTAGATTATTATGCAAATGATGGAAAGATGCAATGATGGGTCCCAAATACTAGGCTATGTTAGGTACCCATGTACAAATTCAAATACAAAGAAATATCTCACAATCAGAGAAAAGGAGAAAACACAATGAAAAAAAACTTCTCAAAAGAGAGATGAAGAAGAAGAGACCATTTAGTGCCCCCATAATGAGATAACCTATTGCAAAGAAGCATTGGAAGCACATTGTGAAGTAACACTAGAATCCTTAATTCAACAAGCAAAGAAAAGATAATTATGTTTGCTAGAAACCATATTAGAGTCCCTCAAGGACTCAAGTTTGAATTATGATAACACAACAATAGATCTGATGCCAAGGAACATTGGAACACCCACTATATCATGCAAAACTCAAATCTATGAATCCACTGTCGATTGAAAAATGATCTAGAACATAAATGAGGTGCAGAGAAAATGTAAACCTAATGCAAGCAAAAAAAGGAAATAGTGCATGCATTAATGAATGTTCACATCTGCCTCCATGAATAGAAATGACCTTAGATCTATGTAGAGGACAAAATCTGAAAAAATCAGCTGCACCATTGTGAATTTCTTGAAACTGGCTCTTCATTGATATTATGTTTGCCAAAAAACAAACACTATGGCAAAAAGTTATGAATTTTTTAAAAAAGGTAATTTTTTCCAGTTGATAGTCAGCAAACACAACCCTTTTGATTTTATTTCTAAACAAATTTCTAGATATATGCAAAAACTAATGGATACCTGATAATGTTTTGATACTACCAACAAAACCCAGAAACAGATTTTGAATAAAAAAAACTACAACATGCAATTTGGTAAAAAACGTAAACTTCGCCTATAGGATAAATAACTATGTTGGGCTATTTAGCAACCATTTCTGTAAAATTTTCTCACTATTTGCAAAATATATTAGATACCCAGATGGTATTTTATGACCTTTTGAGCAAAACCCAGTAATCATTTTTCTCAAAAATATACAAAAAAAAAATGTCATTTTTTATCCAATATGCACCCTAGACAAAAGCTCAAGCTCAAATCACCTTCAGATCTGAGAAGGGGTTTTGTAAGTTTGAAGCTTTGATACCATGTAGGATCTGACATATAGCTCATAGAACATGTTAGAGTCACTCAAGGACTCAAACCTCTAGGATCATTCGTAAAAGCCAACAACAACCTTCCATAAGAGAGAAAAGCAAGAACATGCAATTGCAACAATGGATGCAAGATATGGCCAATATGCAATACTCAAGAATGCAATAATTTATTGGACTTATACAACTGAAAAATATCTCAGTTGAGTTGCTTTGATTGATGTACATATAAAACCTTTCTTATATAGGCAACAAGTGAGATAGTATTAGAGAAGATCATAGCAAATGTCTTAATCCTATCACATGAGGCAACTAAGTCATAACAACCTAGGACACATGCATTAAATTTTCAATGCAAATATTAAATTCATAAGAGAATTATTAAATTGTTGCATAACTAAAAGTAAATAATGAGACATAGCCCCATTATAACTAACTTCTAGAAATGACAACTAAGAAACTTAACTCCTAAGTAAAATTATAATTATGTAAATAGGTCCTCACTAATAACTAGTTAGTAAATAACCTCATTCACACCAACACATTGTTTATGTTCAAGAATTGCATCAAAAATCATCATTTCTGGGTCTTTTGTTTATTAGAATCGTTCAATTATTGCATTTCAGATCTAAAATTTGCATTGAAACCTATGCAAACATCTTCAACATCATTACATACTTGTATTTTGCATCAAATTGGGATACATTAAGCGAATTCTGAAAAAAAAAAATTACTATTACTATTTGCAAGTAGAATCAACATTCTTAAATAGTGTTGTACACAATCAAACTTTGAAATTTCAAAACCCTTGACTAGGACTTAGACATTGTTGGGTGAACCTATCCTACTTGTCTTTGCCAAATAAAATCTCTAAGATCTATGTTACTGTGTTTCTTGTTTGCTTTTGTTGTCTGATTCCTATTTTTGGCTATTTTGTTGTGTCTATTTGTTAATTTAGTGTTCATTTTGTGTACACTTTGTTGGACTCAAGGGAACACTGAGAGGGGGGGTGAATCAATGTTTTTCAAATCTTAACTTCATTTATATGATTTTAAAACCATTTCAACATTAAACCAAAGGAAAGATGCAAACACATAAAGTAATCATCCACAACACCATAACACAAGGATTTTTGTGTGGAAACCCTATTAGGGGAAAAACCATGGTGGAGGTTAATCCACAATTTGAGTACTCAAACATAAGTGTTTACAAAAGATAATGCACTTCCATTCGGGCACACTTCCTAGAGCACACTACTCAAAAGGAAGGCTCACTGCCTTACAAAATTTTAGATTAAAACCATCTGAAAGTTGAGCTGAATTAGTAGCATCTATTTATGCCAGATTACAATTTTGGTTGAGCTCATGGATCAGATTCTAGATCCTCTTTCTAATTCTGCACTTTGCTCTTCTTTGCTCTACACTTTTCTGCTCTTCATATCATAAATTCATGTACAGATGAATTCTCACTATCACCCTTCTAAATTTCACATCACACACTAATATACTTCACATTCCACACATTCGCTATATCAAAATGATAAAAATGATCTCATACATATATCCACTATCAAGGATTTGATCATTCACATGCCAGCTTCATAAATATTAAGTTCTTTTCAACTTTCGGCTAGATATTTTTATGTGCACCATTTATAGTCGGCCAAAACATAGTAGGGACCCAAATAAACATATTCGAACACAAAAACATTTAATTAATTGCTCCTTATACATCCACAGTTACTATATTTGACCGGTCGGCCTATACGCACAAATAACCAAAAGATTATTGTATCGGATCTCCTTGAACATACACCAGTGAATGTGCATCAAGATAATCCTTGAGTAAGGTATTAAAAAACATCAACAAACCTTTCTCTGAGATCCACAACCCAAAATACCAGTTTGGTGAGGTAATCAGATCGATATTCATGCCTTTAACCGAATGCCATGTTCTTTACTCTGTCTTGCCAGTATAAACCAAAACTAGACTGTAGACCAGATGCATAACTTAGGTTGTCATCAATGACAACACTAGAAGCCATATTCCAACAATCTCCCCCTTTGGCATTTATGACAACACTTAGTGAAAAATGACTAAGTGCCAGAATCATTATGAGTACGTTGCCAAACTTTTACTGCTCTCGCTCCCTTATGCTTCAAAAATTTCATAATATAGCTCCCCCTAAGATTGATGAGGCATTTTTCACTGCACTCTCTCCCCCTTTGACATCAATTACAAATCATAGAAACCATATGCCAATGATTCAATGACAAAACATGTGTTCAAAATTTCAAAACTTCAAAACTAATTCAAAACTTTTGAAAAAGAGTTAGAAGATTATCTTATGATTTTCCTTCATTTCCGAAAGGAACTTCTTCCAAGAATCTATTGTGATCCCAATGATTATGATCATACTGTTATTCTTGGATGTCTTGTTGACAATCTCAGTGAGGGATTCCAGAATTTTAATTGCTTCCTCTAGTTTTTCACCTTTCCTTAGTATCTCAACCATTTGTTCCAGCCTGCATTTAGTCAGATCCTTCACTTTCCAGAAAGTGTCCACAAGTGTGTTCTTAGTGAATTGAACTTTTGTGTGCTCGGACTGTAGATCTTGAATCATTTTCCTGATTGTACCGTCTTGATCCTGAAACATATCAAAGCTTCTTCCAATCCCATTCAACTCTATTTCAATCTGCTCCAATTTCTCTATGTATTTTCCAACTACATGAGGCAAACGAATGCAATAGTTGTAGATGTTGTTAGCTTCATTGATGCATTGCCTCAACTCATTCATCTTCTTTTTTCAATTTGGTAAGTGATAGCCTGGATTGCCCCTTCAAATGAGAGATAACTTCACCTTCTTCTTTGTCTTGAAACTCAAAGTTCATTGTTTCTTTACTGCATTCAATCATTTCTTTAGGTAGAATGTTCTGCAAACTTTCCAATATGATCTTGCAGTGCTCAACATGAGCATTCAATACACTCATAATCATATCTTGATCATATGATGGTCTAACAAACCATAACTTAGCTATTTTCTGCATTCCACCTTCCTCCTAAATAAGTTGTTGTAGCTTCTCCTTGGTTAGGTCATCTTCTTCTTCTTTTGCCTCTGATATTTCCTTTTCTTGATCTGGTTTAGCTAATCCCAATTCATTTCTTTGTGGGTCCTTAATTTCATCATCGGATTCTTCATCCAATATATCAATAATTTCCCGTTCCTTTTCTTTTTCTTCAGTTCTAGGAATCTTGCATTCTAGATGGTTATACTCAATAGTTTCCTTTTCCCTTTTCTACTTTTTCTCCATGCTACTGGAAAAGGAACCAACTTCAAGTGTCCTTTCCAACAGAGAAACACCCACTGAACCAAACTTCCCTAGCAAATTCTCACTAAACTTTCCAAATTATTCATCACAATTAGCCAAATTCTTGAAGTAGGAGTAGATTTATTTGCATACCAATTCATTTTCTTTCCACATCACATTGTTGATCTTAGGTAAAAAATTCAAGAAGTACATCACTAAACATATGACCAGAGTACCGAACCTGAAAGGGTAGCTTGTCTCTTTCGTTAACTGCACATTCTCCATTAATTGATCCTTTATCAATCCACACGGGCCAAAGTCCTAACCTCCAATTATCATTTTATGAGAGATGTAAATTATGTCAGCCGATGTTACTCCTTAATGGTTTCTGAAAAATATTTTATATGATATTTCATGCGTAATGTACTTTGTAACATGGTTTTTTATCGTCAAGATTATCAGTGCCATCTGATCTCCAATTATTTCAATTAGGGTTTCAACTTCTTTGTTTCAGATGGATTTCTTCCTTGGTATGTCTCTGACTTTGCACAATCCAATCAAATTTTTGATTGCCTCCTTCAAAATGATGTAGGGTTTGTCCAGAATCAAGGTGTCATTATGAAACCTGCTCAAGATGAATTTAACGAATTCTACATTCTCGAAACGGGGAAACTGATTCCAAATATCAAAATTCTTGTGTTTGGCTTCTTTCAACTGCTTCAATTTGTTGGGTAATAGAAAATTTCTCATGGACCTAATATTTCCACTATTGTATTCATCTAGGATGATTGTCCTTTTGATTTTTTTCATTTTTCTTTTGCACTTAGGTTTAACAACCACACACCAAATTGTATGAAAATTTTGAAAACAATTGAAATACCTGATAGATTTTGAGGTTTGTCGACGAACCGCTTCAAAATTCTACCACTAAGTGCTCTCCTTCTTCTCTTCTTTGATGCAAAGTGACAAATGAGAGTTACAACATATATTTTATAGCTCGCACACTTGTAATAAATGTGTTTGCCCTAGATTTCTTGGATGCTCTATTTTCTCAGACAGTGAGAGAAAAATTCTTCCGCGAACTATGATTCTTTGAATTTCATGTAAATGTTTTCCAAAACCTCGGTAGACCTTTGATACACCTTTTTGACAACTTGTTGTGTTCCGGTATCAGCTACGAATAGAGGAAAAAGGATTTACTTGAAAAACTCCCCATAGGCTAGTGGTTTGAGATCAATTATCAGATGAATTACCGGAAGCAGGTTCTGGTGCAGAACCATTTCCAACATCAGACTCGTTCTTCCTAACCCATTTCTTCTTCATTTGATCTCTTATTTCATCCGTAGTCACTTTTCCTTTTCCTTTATCATCTTTCTCTATATTTTAGTCTTTGTATACCAAACCTCTCCTATCCATATTTTTGTTTCTACATAATCTTTCAATGTGACCATATTTGTTGCAATTGTAGCACACTGTATTTTCTTGTTCAGACCAATCATTCCAATGGTTTCTTCTTGATCTGCATTGATTAGAAATATTTCCAAATTTTCCACAAGTATAACATTCAACATTTCTTCTTTTAACATAGTAGTTTGACACATCTATGCATTCAATTGATTTATGACCAAAATTTTTTACAATTGAAACACTAACCAAAGAATGATGAATCTCTTGATTTCATATTTCTACACTAAGAAGCCATATTCCTGAATTTGTTACAAGAAAAAAAAATCCATTAAACTTTTGACCATTAGGTTGTCTTACCGGATACCTTCCACCTTTGTTCATTTGGTTACCTTGTCTGAAATTCTTTTGTCCAGATCTGAAAATTTCTCCTTTTTCATATCCAAGACCTCTCTTATGATTTCCACTCTTATGTCCTTGATTCAACTCATCAAGCTTCACTGAACTGATCTTAAACTTCTCCTTGTATTCATTTGCAGCGGTAAGATCACTCCTAAGAATAAATTTTTTTTTGCCAAGTTCTTCTTCATTGTTTCTAGATCGTTGCAGTTCACTTTCCAACTGAGTGAATTCTCCATTTGTTCTTTTTCATTCATCATATTTCTCTTTTAAGGACTGAACAAGGTTCTCCTCAATATTCTTCCTTTCTTCAATCTCTTTAGTCATCTTCATCACCATAGATTCCATTTCATGTTTTAGAATTGCATTGTCTCTGGCAAGCTTTTCACATTCTTCAGTTATTTCCTTCAAGGTTTGATTTAGGTGAGCATCATCCATATTTTCGTTCTCTTTTTGTTGTATCTGATCACAAAGATCCTTTCTCTTCTCCCTAGATTTAACAATCTAATCCTTCAATGTCTGAATGAATTTCTCAGCATCTTTAATATTTTCTCTCAATTCCCTAACTTTTGCTTTAGACTGATCAAGATCATCAAGTTCCACCATAATCTATTACTGAAGACCATCAGAGTCCATTACATTCCAAGATCTGCCTCAAGTTGCTAAACTTCTTCAGAGGAACTAGGCTCTGATGTTAGGGTTAGAAGGAAGATATCGAACAAGTTAAATGCAGATTTGAATAATAAAATAGAGAAATAAAACATAAAAAATTATAGCAGAAACAAGATGACACAGAGAATTTAACATGGTTCACCCAATCTGGGCTACATCTACAAAACCACAGCCATCCAATGATTTTATTATCCAGTGCAAAACATATTGCAATATTGCGAATAACCCCATGCTACAACTCCCCATCCCAACCACTTATAACAAGCTTTTAGAAGCTTCCAAAAATTAGGGTTTACAAAGTCGACCTTTTTATTTTTTGGTGACGAAGTGGAAAAAGGTGAAAAAAAAAATCTTGAGGGTTGTCGCCCCTGAACCCCCGCTCAAACCCCGACTCAGCCCCGGAACCCGATGAGGATACATGAAGAGTGTACTGTATAACATGATCAGTCACCACATACCAACAATCTCCCACTTGGAGACTGATCCTGGACAACACTACTACAATTACAGTTCTCACTGGAAATAAGCACCTTGGACCTTGCTGCTCTGTTATACTTTTAACCATGAAGACCAACCAGAGCTGAAGAGGAGCTCAACTTCTCCCTTGTCATTGTCTTTGTAAATATATTTGCTGGATTGGCATCTGTATGTATCTTTTCCAGCTTTACCTGTTCATCCACCAACATCGACTGAATGAAATGGTATCTCAGTTGTATGTGTTTGGTCTTAGAGTGCAAGGAAGAATTCTTTGCAATATGTAAAGCAATCTAGCTATCTGTAAATAAGTGATTTTCAGCCTGTTGTTTGCCCAAATCTTCCATGAAAAATTGCAGCCATATCATCTCCTTTGTTGCCTCTGCTGCACCAACACACTTTGCCTCCATGGTGGATAAAGCAACCACCTTTTGCAACCGAGAAATCCAACTCACTACTATCCCACCAACTGTAAATACATAACCTGTGGTACTTCATCTGGTATCTATATCCCTTGCCAAATTTGAGTCAACATAGCCTTTTAAATCTGTATTAGAGCCCCCAAAACATAAACATATATTGGATGTACCTCTCAAGTACTTTAGAATCCATTTTATCGCATTCCAATGCTCAACTCCAAGATGACTCATATACCTGCTAACAACTCCTATGACATGTGCAATATCTAGCCTCGTGCATACCATGGTGTACATTAAACTGCCTACAGCTGAAGCATATGGTACCTTGGACATTTTTTCTTCCTCCTCTTGTGTCTTAGGACACATATCCTTAGTCAATTTTACATGACTGGGCAAAGGTGTGTTCACAGATTTTGCATTCTCCATATGAAATCTCTGCAACACCTTTTCAACGTAATCAGCCTAAAATAGAAATATTTTTTTGTTTTTCCCATCTCTTGTAATCTTTATATGAAGGATTTTTTTTTTTGCCCCCAAATCCTTCATATCAAATGAATTTGGTAACTGTTGTTTTAACTCCTTTATGTGATCCATGTTAGACCCCGCTACAAGCATATCATCAACATATAAACATAAAATAATGTAGTTATCTTCAGCTAACCTCTTAAAGTAAACACAATGATTTGAATTACACCTGTTGTAGCCTTTCTCATCCATAAAACAATCAAATTTAATATACCATTGTTGAGGTTCTTGCTTCAAGCCATATAATTTTTTCTTCAATCTGTACACTAGTTTCTCCTTACCTTTGACCTCAAATCCTTGTGGTTGTTCCATATATATTTCCTCTTCCAAATCACCATGGAGAAAGGTTGTTTTAACATCAATTTTTTCTAAATTCAAATCTTCAACAAGCACAATACTTAAAACAATACAAATAGAAATCATTTTAACAACTGGAGAAAAGATTTCATCAAAATCAATACCCTTTTTTCTGTGCAAATCTCTTTACAACTAATTTGGCTTTAAATCTTTGTTTACCTTCATCCTCCTCTTTCAGCCTATAAACACATTTGTTTGGTAAATCCTTTTTACCTGCAAGCAACTTGCATAATTCTCAAGTCTGATTTTTCAACAAGGAGTCTATTTCTTCTTCCATTCCATGCTCCCATTGAACCTTGGTATCCACATGCATAGCTTCATGATAACATTTCAGTTCACCGGCATCAATTAATAAAATAGAATACAAAGAGGGAGAAAATGTTTTTGGAGGTCTACTTATCCTTGAAGATTGCCTAAAATTAACTGAATTTTGTGGTATTTCTTCTTGTTGTTGTTGTTGCGGAGCATGAGGAACCACTAGAACATTGTTGTTTGTAATATCATCCAGTGCTACATAATCCTTTTCTTTATTCTCATGTTGTTACAATAGATCTTTGTACAACACTTTCTCATTGAATATTACATCCATGCTTCTCACAATTTTCTTATTTTCAAAATCTCAAAGCCTATAACCAAATTCGTCAATGTCATACACAAAAAATATGCATTTCTTTGATTTTGCATTAAGCTTGGTTCTATTTTCATAATCTACATGTGCAAATGCTTCACAACCGAAGGTTTTGAGAAAATAATAACTCACCTTCTTACCTGTCCATGCTTCCTCTGGAATACCGCAACCTAAAGGATTAGAGGGACATTTATTAATGAAATAAACAATAGTGTTTACAGCCTCTACCCACATGTTTAAAGACAGCCCAACATGCAATCTCATAGTCTATGCACACTCCATTATTTTTCTATTCATGTGCTCAACAACTCCATTTTCCTGTGGAGTCCTTGGAACCGTTTTCTGCCTATGAATACCATTAGAGGAACAATAATCTTCAAACTCTTTGCTGCAATACTCATCACCATTATCAGATCTAAAACATTTTAACTTTTTATTGTCTCATTCTCAACCAAGCTTCTCCATTTTTTTAAAGTTTCAAATACAACAGATTTATTCTTAAGGAAATAAATCCATACCTTCCTAGTTGCATCATCAATGAATGTAACACAATACTAAGAGCCACTGAGAGAAGATACCTGAGCCGGTCCCCATACATCCATATGCACAAGCTCCAATTTCTCATCTTTCTTTTGTTTCTCATTTTTGAGAAAATTAACTCTCTTTTGTTTTCCATACACACAACTTTCACAAAAATCCACATTAACACATTTTAGACCCGGTAAAACATTCTTTGAATGAAGTAATTTCATACCTTTTGCACTCATATGCCCAAGTCTATTATGTCATAGTGTTGATTAAGAATCCACAACAACTATCTGATTTTCTACCTATTGAACTGCAACAACTGTTCATGAACATTGATTTTTATCTGCAATAACTAAAGTAGAAAGAACAGTATGACTTGTACAAAGATATAAGGTGCCTACTTTCACACCTTTCGCTACCACTAAGGCAAATTTTGTAACCTTCCATTTTTTATCACTAAATTTAACAACACAACCTTCATCATCTAGTTGCCCTGCTGAAATTAAATTTCTTTTTAACTTTGGAACATGCCTTACCTCATGTAGTAGCCAATGATTCTCATTTTGCAACTTAATCTTGATTCTTCCCTTTGCAACAATCTGATAGGGTTCATTATCTCCCAAGTATACCAACCCAAAATCCCCTTGGACATAATCAAGAAAATAATTTCTATGGGGTGTAGCATGAAATGAAGCCCCTGAATCTAACACCCAAGAATCATCAACATTGTCAAGGGAAAGAATCAAAGCGTCATCATCGGATTTATTACTTACCACATTTGCCTCTTTATTTCCATCATTTTTGTCTCCTTTATTTTTTGAGACCAACAATATTTCTTTAAATGACCTGGCTTACCACAGTACCAACAATCCCTCTTGTCTCTAGATTGGGACCTTTTGTCCTTTGATTTTCCTCGTGACTTTCCACGACTTCTAGAATTATATCCTCTCTCCTTTATTTTGCCCCTACTTTCCGCATTCAAAAAACTGTCTGATGTAGATGTTCCACCTAAGCTTTTCCTACAAATTTCCTCACTCAAAATAACACCAACAACATCATCAAATTTCAATGTATTCGAACTAGAAACAAAATTGTTAACAGCCATTACCAAGCTATTCCAGCTTTTAGGCAAAGAACACAGAACCAAAAGAGCCCTAACTTCTTCATCAAAGTTTACATTTACAGAAGTTAATTGACTGGTAACCGTATTAAACTCATTTAAATGAACAACAACTGACCCACCTTCTACCATTTTCAAATTAAATAAATGTTCCATAAGAAATACCTTATTCAAAGCGGAAGACTTTTCATATAACTTTGCTAGGGTTTCCATCAATTCTTGAGTTGTCTTTGCTTTTGTAATATTGAATGTCATCGATTGTGTCAGGCATAAACAAATACTGCCAAGTGCCTTTCTATCCAAAATATCTCAGTCCTCATAAGACATTGTTGAGGGTTTCTTGGTTTTCCCTTCCAATGGCCGCCATAAATCCTTCTGATAGAGGTAGTATTTTATCTGCATCTTCCATAATTGATAGTTCTGCCCATTGAACTTCTCAATCTTCAACTTACCCTCATCTACCACTGCTCCCACTCAACCGTGAGAGCTTCCTGCAGAGGATAATTGAAAAACAATCTGCTTTGATACCACTTGTTAGGGTTAGAAGGCATATATCTAACAAGTTAAATGCAGATTTGAATAATAAAACAAAGAAATAAAACACGCAAAAAATTATATCATAAAAAGACAACATAAAGAATTTAACGTGGTTCACCCAATCTAGGCTACATCCACAAAACCACAGTCATCCAATGCAAAACATATTACAATATTGAGAATAATCTCATGCTACAACTCCCCATCCCAACCGCTTATAACAAGCTTTTAGAAGCTTCCATAAATTAGGGTTTACAAAGTCGGCCTTTTTCTTTTTCGGTGACAAAGTGAAAAAATGTGAAAAGGCGAGAATACATGAAGAGTGTGCAGTATAGCATGATCAATCGCCACATACCAACATCTGATACCAATTGTTGGACTCAAGGGAACACTGAAAGGGGGGGGGGGGGTGAATCAGTGTTCTACAAATCTTAACTTCATTTATCTGATATTAAAACCATTTCAACATTAAACCAAAAGAAATATGCAAACACATAAAGTAATCATCCACAACACCATAACACAAGGATTTTTGCATGGAATCTTTTTAGGAGAAAAAACACAGTGGAGGTTAATCCATAATTTGAGTACTCAAATATAAGTGTTTACAAAAGAGAATGCACTTGCATTCAGGCACACTTCCTAGAGCACACTGCTCAAAAGGAAGGCACACTTCCTTACAAGAGTTTAGATTAAAACCATCTGAAGGTTGAATTGAATTAGTAGCATCTATTTATGCCAGATTACAGTTTTGATTGATCTCATGGATCATATTTTGGATCCTCTTTCTGATTCTACACTTCGCTCTTCTCTGCTCTGCTCTTTGCATCATAAATTCATGTACAGATGAATTCACGCTTTCACCCTTTTGAATTTCGCATCACACACTAATATACTTCGCATTCTACACATTCTCTATATCAAAATGATAAAACTGATCTCATACATATATCCGCTATCAAGGATTCGATCATTCACATGTCGGCTTCATGAACATTAAGTTCTTTTCAACTGTTGGTTAGATCTTTTTATGCACACCATTCATAGTCGGCCAAAACATAGTAGGGACCCAAATAAACATATTCGAACACAAAAACATTTAATTAATCGCTCCTTATACATCCACAATTACTATATTTGACCAGTCGGCCTTCAAGCACAGATAACCAAAAGAGTAGTGTATTGGATCTCCTAGAACGTACACCAGTGAGTGCGCATCGAGATACTCCTTGAGTAAGGTATTACAAACATCAACAAACCATTCTTTGAGATCCAAAACCCAAAATACTAGTCCGGTGAGGTAATCAAATTGACATTCATGCCTTTAACCAAATGCCTTGTTCTTTACTCTGTTCAGCCAGTATAAACCAAAATGAGACTATAGATCGAATGCATAACTTAGGTTGCCATCAATGACAACACTAGAAGCTATATGCCAACACACTTAAATATTTTGGAACTTGAATGAGTTTCACAACCTAGTGTCCTATTTCTTATACTTCAGTGAGACATAGTTCTAGACTTATGGAATCCCACATTGGCATTACACTCAATGTGGATCATTAGTCTCCTAACTCTCTCATGACGAGTGTTGTCAATACTCAACCCATTTTGGACTCTATTCTTGATGTTACCATGCCAATGACAATACAAAAACCCACCTTTACAAATGTTGAAACTATGGTTGCCCATGTTCCCGAAGACAAATTATAAAAATTGGACAAAAACTTAAAAGGACTTCAAGACTATGTAAGTACTAAATCTCTAGCTAGTATTTTTGTCCCTATGCTAAAAAACATGAGGAAATTGATTGGTGATGCCCATGAATTAGAGGTTTTGTGTGGCCTGGCTCATATAGTTGATAACAACATCCCTACTATAGCTAGTTTTGCTCAAATATTGATGAACATTCAAAATAAGGAGGAAGTCAAGTCTCCAGCCCTACAACCATAGCCTTTATTCCTACATACACAAATCCAATTGTTGCTTCAACAATACAACCAAGCATTGGCATAACTTCAACAATAGGTCTTTCCACTAGCAATCCTTATGGTTTTGGATCTTCACATGTCACACCTACAGTTATATCCCCACTCGTAAATTTGCAACATAGTAGCTCATCTAATAAATGCACACTTCTACCATATTCACCTTATCCCCAAAACATGTCAAGCAATGATTCTATCATAAACCAACTCTTACAAAATGTGACATTACTTCAACAATGAACCAAAACCAAAATAGAAAACCACCATAATATATCAAAAAGAGCTCATTGTCACTTGAATTTTATTTATTTTTTGATGGAGGTCATCCACAAATTCTTTTTTGCTACCCGATACGAGAGCACGAGCCTTCTTGGGCTAAACCTCTTCGGCTAAGAGCTGAGGACTGGGGGGTATCCATTCCACCAAATTTGCTCGGAGCATGATCCCGACCTTGTCCCTTTTTCGATGTCGGAGCCTTTGCACTCAGCAAGACTTGATCCCTGGTGGGCTCATTTAGAACCTTTCAACTTCACCAGTAGACCAAGGGCCCATTGACTCACTTGAAATATTGAAAGCACAAATGCCACCAAAGATAGAGATAGCCTGATTTGACAAGTATAATGGTAAAGGGGACCCTATAAATTACATATCAACATATACCGCCATGTGTAGTGACTTTATTTTTGAGGATAACCTCCTAGCTAAACTTTTCCCTAGGTCATTGAAAGATATGGCTTTGGAATGGTTTAATGACATTCAAAAAATAGATAAGGAAATTCTTGTGGTTTGGTGGGAAAGGGGATAAGACGAGACATGTTGTAAAATGGGAATGGTGTACCATTGGTAAGGAAAAAGGGGGTCTGGGGCTGAAGAACCTAAGATTGCAAGGAATTGCTTTGGCTTCAAAGTGGGTGATTGGTGCCTTGGAGGGGGAGGAGCCTTGGAAGGTCCTCATTCGACAAAATATTTCAAGAGCGGTGCCTAAAATAGCAAAATCATGGAGACTTTTGCCTTTCAATGATATCCTTAGTAGTGAGTGTCTTGTAACACCCGCAAGCTCTAATGTGTTTAGAACTATTTGGGAAGCATGGGAGGTGGTTAAAAAGAATCTAACCAATTTTCATTTCACCAAGATTGATAACATTATCATCATGGCCAATAGATCCATATGGTAGAATCTAAAACATAAAGATAAGCCCCTCGCCTGAATTCAAGGTTGCTATGCTAAGGGGTGGGCTCAAAAAGGGATCGGATGTTTCAATGAGATCCTAAAAGATGGAAAACTGAAAGAATGGAAAGAATTGTGCTCAAAATTCAACCTCCCTCAAAGTAATTGGAGGACATACACTGTCCTAAAAGAAGCTTGCAATCATATTTAGTTCCTAGTAGAGGTCGAATCAGATAACATACAATATAAGGATTTCAAGTGGTAGGATGGTAACTTAATAATGGAAGACTAATGCTAAAACAATATACTGCATGCTAACAAATCAAATTAATCTAACCGACCATACTAATAAAGTATGGGGAATGAACCTTGACAAGAACCAATGGCAAAAAATCTTTCAAAAAAATTGGTGTAAAAATATAGAGGCAAAAAAGACCTGCTTTAGATGGTTACTGATTTTGCTGAAGCTGGCTTTTAAATTTAAGCCTGATGATATTGATATATGCAATTCATGCAAGGTACCAAAAACAATCAATCATATTTTCTTTGAATGCATTTTTGCTAAGGAAATCTGGAAACTTTTCCGTAATGAACATAATATGGGGGAATCCTTTGGGCTATTTGGAAAGCCCGGAATGAAGATAAGTTTGAGGGGCGCAAGAGGTTGCTTATTGAGTCTTGCAACTCACATTCTCCAAAGTTGCCATGCAGGTGTTCATAATAGTGGAGCTGTCAAAGGAAAAATTCTGGAGGTTCTTAGAGAATAGAACGGTTAACATTGACATCCAAGAAGCAAAATATGGGCACACTTGGCAAGAAAGGCACCCATGGGTAGATATCTTCTTGAGGGCACTTCAAGCATTTTAGAAAGAACTGAAGGAGGGACCCAAGAGTAAAACAGATGGGGGTCAGAGCAGGCATTCCTTGGTCAACAACAACACTACAACAAAAGAAGAAGTGGCAGAGGTATTGGTTAATATGAAGTATGCTTCAAGAGGAAATGAGAACAGGGCGAGCAACAGGGATGGTTGGCAATACAGTTGGTCTACAGGCTAATATTTCTCAGCTAGAGCAGTTCTGATTAAGCAAATATATTGCATTATACAGGTGACAGTCATAGTTGAAGGCTGTAATTTTGTATATCTACTGTAATTTTTGTATATCTGTATAGAAAGGAAAGATGTAAAGGATGTAAACTGGGGTGAAAATACCCATACTTAATACTGTAGACTCAAAAACAGGAGCTCACTAGATATGTTTGTATGTTGTTTCAAATATATCTAATATATAAAAAAAATTACATTCTAAATCTAAGATGTATAATTTAATCTCAAATGATTGATTTGACATGGACAAAATATATTACAATTAATTCAAACAAAAGAATTATACAAAATGGCAAGGGTGATTGTGAGCCTTAAACAATTTTCCTCAAAACATATTTCCATTTACTTGAAGTGTTCCTTGCCTTTTGCTTTAATCAATTCTCCACCCGCTCCTTTAACTTTTCATTTCATCCATTCTTGAAATCAATTCAATGAAACATCCATATTGTCATAAAAGCAGGTTTTTAACATATATCCTAACATTATTTATAAGCATTGATCTGCACTACACTATATGCATCTAATTTTAGAAAGCCAACATGTGTTGCCAAATACTTGAATTTTTTTTAAAGTAAAACAAAGAGAAAACAAAACAAAATAAAACCTTAATCCCTTCATTATTACTGAACTTTAATCCCTTCATTATTACTGCACACCTGACATGGTGAACATTATTATAAAGCCTATTTTTCACCAATAATCTCCACAAGAGCATTGTCCTTGTTTAAAATGATGGAAACGGTTCGCATCTCTCACAACAATTTCTCTTGCAACAATCTTAGAGATAAATTTTGTTGCAGTGTGGCAATCAGCACATACTCGAAGATTCTTAACAACTCTAATAGTTGTCCCAAAGGGTGTATTTAACAAACCAAATGCAATTGCCAACTTTTCACTATGGTAACAGAGAAATGTGTCTTTTTCCTCCTCTTCCACATCATTAAGTAAATACTTTGAATCTGGAAAATACCCTGCTGCCTTCATCTCCCAAGCCAATTTCTCCAACTTTGCATAGATATCTCGTGTTTGTGGATGTCTTTTGTCTCCTACAAAAAAAGCATGTACAATTTTATGGCCTTCAATCCAACTACATCCAGGGATTTTTTTAATTCCCCTATCTTTCATCAATCTCCTTACCATTTGAACCTCACCCCACCTGCCCACTTCTGCATAGATGTTTGAGAGGAGAACATAAGTCGCAGGATTTTTAGAATCCAAATCAAAAAGCAGCATTGCTGTAAATACTCCTAGGCCTATATTCATGTGTGATTTACAGGCACCAAGAAAACTCATCCACACAAGCACCACAGGCTTAACTGGTATCTTAATGATAAATTTTAAGGCATCCTCAAGATAGCCAGCACGGGCAAGAAGGTCAACCATGCACACATAATGATCAATTGTAGGTGTAATACAATATGGGTTACTCATGTGATTGAAGTATGTACAGCCCTCATCCACTAAACCTGCATGGCTGCATGCACACAGAACACAAGCAAAGCTTATAATGTCAGGATATGTTCCAGAGTGCTTCATTGATTCAAAGAGTTTGAGAGCATCCTTGCAAAATCCATTTTGTGCATATCCTGCAATCATGGCGTTCCATGAGATCACATTTCTTTGAGGCATTTTATTGAACAGTTCACGTGCCTTGTCGATGCTTCCACATTTTGCATACATATCCACCAGAGCATTTCCAACTGTAATATCTGACAAAAGCCCCCCTTCCATTATGCTTTGATGGATGTCCATACCCTGTTCCAAAGCTCCCATTTTGGCACAGGCAGGGAGGATACTGGCAAAGGTTGTGGAATTTGGCTTTACACCTGCCAATTGCATTTGCTTGAAAGTTTCTAGAGCTTTTTCAACAAATCCATTCTGTGTATATCCTCCAATCATGGCATTCCATGAAACCACATTTCTTTGAGGCATTTTATCAAATAGATCACATGCCTTGTCTATGTTTCCACATTTTGCATACATGTCTACCAGGGCAGTTGCAACAACAACATCTGATAAAATTTCTTTACCCTTTATGATTTGATGGATGTTCATACCCTGTTCCAAAGCTCCCATTTTGGCACAGGCAGGGAGGATGCTGGCAAAAGTTGTGGAATTTGGCTTTACACCTGCCAATTGCATTTGCTTGAATGTTTCTAACGCCTTTTCAGCAAATCCATTTTGTGCATAGCCTGCAATCATCGCAGTCCACAAATACACATCTCTTTGAGGCATTCTGTCAAACAGTTCCTGCGCCTTGTCTATGCTTCCACATTTTGCATACATGTCTACCAGGGCAGTTGCAACTATAATATCTGATAAAATTCCTCCATCTTTTATGCTTTGATGGATGTCCATACCTTGTTCCAAAGCTCCCATTTTGGCACACGCAGGGAGGATGCTGGCAAAGGTTGTAGAGTCTGGTTTGACACCTGTCAATTGCATTTGTTTGAAAGTTTCTAAAGCCTTTTCGACAAATCCATTTTGTGCATATCCTGCGATCATTGCAGTCCATGAGATGACATCCTTTTGACACATTCTCTCAAAAACCTCATATGCCTTTTCTATGCTTCCACATTTTGCATACATATCTACCAGAGCATTTCCAACTATAATATCTGACAAAAATCCCTCTCCCATTATGGTCTGATGGATGTCCATACCCTGTTCCAAAGCTCCCATTTTGCCACAGGCAGGGAGGACGCTGGCAAAGGTTGTGGAATTTGGCTTTACACCCGCCAATTGCATTTGCTTGAAAGTTTCTAAAGCCTTTTCAACATATCCATTATGTGCATATCGTGTAATCATGGCATTCCACGAGACCACATTTTTATGAGGCATTTTGTCAAACAGTTCACGTGCCTTGTCGATGCTTCCACATTTTGCATACATGTCTACCAGAGCATTGCCAACTATGATATCTGACGAAAGCCCCCCTTCCATTATTCTTTGATGGATGACCATACCCTGTTCCAAAGCTCCCATTTTGGCACAGGCAGGGAGTATGCTGGCGAAGGTTGTGGAGTTTGACTTTATACCTGCCAATTGCATTTCCTTGAAAGTTTCTAAAGCCTTTCCAGCAAGTCCATTTTGTGCATATCCTCCGATCATCGCAGTCCATGAGAACACATTTCTTTCAGGCATTCTGTCAAACAAGTCACGCGCCTTGTCTATGCTTCCACACTTTGCATACATGTCTACCAGGGCTGTTGCAACTACAACATCGGACAAAATTTGTCTATTCTTTATGCTATTATGGATGTCTATACCCTGTTGTAAAGCTCCCATTTTGGCACAGGCTGGGAGTACGCTGGAAAATGTAAACTGATCGGGTTCGAAACCTGTTTGTTGCATATGGTGAAACAATGTGACTGACTCGTGAGGATACCCATGTCCTTTGTATGCTGCAATAATCGTATTCCAGGAGATGATGTCTCGCTCTTTTATATGATCAAACTCTTTACGGGCATCCACTAAACTCCCACACTTGACATACATGTAAATAAGCTTATTATGAAAAGTTGTGCGTGTAGCAAATGTAAATCGCCTGTGAGCGATAAAAGAATGAGCCTTTTTCCCTTGTGAAATGGCGTTATTGAGAATACTGGTCTGCAATAATTGGAGACATGTAGAGCAGTCTTTAGAGGGGTTGTGTGTAGTAAGCATAATGTGCAGCGCATTCTTCGACATGAGTAATGGATGGCAATGGCATTTTATGATTGAATGGTTGTTTCGACTATTTTGTTTGGTTTATAGTGTTTTAGTTTCTGTCTGTTGCTGAAGCCATAAATATCAAGCTAAATTATGTTGCTAGGCTTCAAATGCAATGGTGTCTATAAATATGACATTTTAGGCTGATTTTTCTGTACATTTGCTTTTGTGAAGGATTCTTGGTGATGATGTTCATTTTGCTGTGTAGTTTTAAGTTGTAAAAATGGATGATAAAATCTTGTTGAAGTGAACCAGTGGATGGTGCTCCTGAGCTTTCATCCTTTTTGGTTTTGTGAAGGTTGCAAGTTTTAGGTTTGACTCATTTGGCTTCTTCTTCTTCTAGCATGTCTCCATTCACATCGAGATCTACACAGAGTGAAAAGTATGTCTTCAAATTCAAACAACAGGCTTGCTCCTCATAATGGCAGCAAGTTGTCAATTGGTAGAAACCCCAAGTACAATCCTAAGCCTAAAATCCCTGAGCATAAGTCACCAAGGCGTCTATCATTTGAAATTATCTTTGCCCTTTTAATCAAATGAAAGTTGGCAAGGGTATTAACTCTTTATTTCTGATAAGCAGGATGCTGTGCGCAATCTTGGCTCAATTGCAATCAGCAGTAAAGAAAGGAGATGGTGATATTGGGTTTTTTGTTTTAAATTTTTTATAAATTTTTAATTTTAATTTTAATTTAGAGTGTTTTTAAGATTATATGAAACTTTCGATATAGTTATAGGGGTCATTTTGATTGATTTGATACATAAAATTTAAAAAATGGTATCAATTTTTACTAACTTTGGTGGAAAGACTGGATATGGTGTCCAAACACCACTTTTCAAAATTACAAACCATGGAAAGGGTATCACTAGCTCTCTCCTCATTTGCTCATGGTTCCCACCTTGAATCAACAGTGACATTTGTAGTCACCAATCTCTATTTGACAACATAAATTTCACACCATCTAGTTAATTCTGGAACCAAAATTCGCTTATTTCGCTTGGTGTATTCTTTTCCAAGGCCTTCCCTTTGGGTCCAAGTTATCCCTATTTGGGAGTCCTTGATCCTCAATACCCCCTTTGTGAGCAACATGAATCTCTCAAACACCCACACACCTTTTCTAGTTTTGTCTCAAAGCTTACAATGTTTGGGCCTAGATTCATGACTTTTTCAATCTTTTCAAACCAAAACCTTTTTCATGGAATATGATTTTTTTATGGGATTGTCTTGCATCTCTCACAAATTCAACCAAATTTGGCACACTTTTAAGGTGGAGATTCTATTAAGCATATGGAAAGATAGAAATTCAACTATTTTTGACAAATTGTTATGTGGATTGTTACGTTATGTTTTGTTCTAATATTTTATTGTAGATCCACGTGCAAGCTAATCAAGTTACACTTGAGTTATCCCACTAATAGGTGCTTCTTGACCATTGAGGTAATGTCCCTTTTGTTGTTGCTAGAGTTCTTCCATCTCCCTCTTCCTCTAGGCATTGTTCACCTTCTTATGGGCATCATTGTGGATGTAACCTCTATGCTCAAGGAAACCAAGAGAACTACTCCCAGGCTTCTCCCCTAGTTGTGGGCAGGGATCATAGTTAGTGGGGCTAGTTGCAACTTGCTCTTTGGTATTATGCTTCTTCATTGCCTACAAGAGGAACTTATAGGTGGCCTGCTAGAGGTGTTGTCACATCCCACATAGTCAAGCCTACAAAACGAAAAACAAGGAGAGTAATGGCACAAGTATGGGTGCCACAATAGGAAAAAAAGGGATGGAGAAGGTGCATTTAGTGAGGCATGACACCCTTTCCATTTTCCTTTAATGTTCACATGAAGGTATGGGTGTCCCTTCTTTTGGAAGGGAATACTGTAGGTTGTGGATAATGGTACACAAGACAATCATTAACCCCTGCCTCCCAATGACTTAAATAAACATGTGTTCAAGGGCATATAAATGAAAAAAGGTAGAGAGAGAGCATGTGGGAGAGTGAAAGCAGTATCAAGGCAATTGGAGAGGAGGCAATCTTGGGGCAATTTGAAGGTATGGGAAATAAAGGAAAATGTAGAAAATCATATGGAACAAATAGAGTAGATAAATGTGACCAGGGAGGATTTGAGCAAAGAGTTGGAAGAGGAGGAAGGCAAAAAGGGAAAACATGAAGGATAAGAAGAAATGGATGGGAGGGGAGTAGAAATTTTAGGAAAATGCAATTGACGGGTGAAAAGCCAAATTCCACAACTGTTGCCAGCATCCTCCTTGTATTTCTTGAAAAGAGAGCTTGCAAACAGGTTATGGCGTCCATTATTGCAAAAAGGATAGAGGAAACTCGTGAGAATCAAGGGTGTCTTTGAACTCATAGAGCCATTACTACTCTCGTGGTGCTGACATGTGCTACAACAATATTTATTATGTTGTTATGTGTGGAAGCAATAAATATTGATTGGGGCATTAGTTATTTCTTCACTATATGAAATGTTTGAAATAATTGTACCATGAACTTCACCTCTCCTTGGTATACATGTTTTCTTATGAGAAGTATTATTGGCTCCATTTGGGTAAGACCTTGACACCCTACAAAGCCTTGTTTCATTTAACAATTTTTATCATATGAGTGAATGAATGAATGAATTTTAATGGTGTCCACAAGACCAAGCAAACTAAGGGACCTAGGTTACCAACACCAACAATTTTTCAAGTTCTTTTCGATGTCGGATTTTTTATTATGAATCTTGACTAGGAAGCTTGGCATCTTTATGAAGCCTTGCCTCAAATAGCTCATTCAGACTGCCCACCTTCATATTGTTTTCAAATTGAATACAAATATCATCGTACATTGCACATTCAAAGATGAAGTGTTGCTCAATTTCAACTACCCCTTTGTTGCAAAAATGTAAGTTCTTTCTTTCCATTCTTTCTTGGGGACCCTCCACCTGCATGTCTCACACCTAAGATTATGAGATCTGGTCCTCAATTGTGCAACTAATATTTTAGCTTTTCCCTTAACATCTTCCTTCAATTATGCTTTTTCATCATGTTCCCATTTGGGGTTGAACCCTTTGACATAATGCTCTTTTTTTGACCAATCTAATTTGTCCACATGGCAATCCTAAAATTTTCTAACAAAAATTGTTTATCTCTTCGATAGTGTTAGGAAATTCATGTAGTTTAATGTCCCACTTTCTCAACCACTTGTTTTGATTCATCCAAGTCTTTTTCCTATGTTTTAACTCTTCCTTAACAACCAAACTGGGCCAACAATTCTTATCCGTGTGTTATCAACCTTATTTAAATAGCTTAGCAAACGAATTATTGTTGATGCTTCCATTGGAAACATACCTTCCTTAGCCAAAAGGATCTCAAACAGGATTGTTGATTTGACTTTGAGACTACTAGAAATTAAATGTTTTTGGATTATTTCCACTTATCACCACTTATGGGTTGACATGTTATTCCCCCTAACCTTGTAGCCTAGAGGACAACCAACACAACCAACAACCCAAAAAGAATCTTCTTGATTTTCCAATCCCATAAATCCACTCTTCTACATTTGTTCTAGAGTAGGAATGAAGCTCTCCACCCTCCCTATATCCTTTTTTCTCTACAAGTCACCCAACTGAGCCTATCATGAAAATTAATTCCTAAATACTTGTATTCTTCCACTATCTCCAATGAACTTCCCTCAAAGATAAGTTAAAATATTGCTTCTTTCTTTTCAAAGACAAGATCATGACTTTTGTCTTTCTTGTGTTCACTTGCATCTTGACCTATTGAAAAAAAATTCAAGACTTGTGGGTTGACATGCTATTCCCCCAAACCTCGTAGCCATAGAGGACAACCAACACAACCAACAACCTAAAAAGGATCTTCTTGGTTTTCCAATCCCATATCTTTTCTCTTCTACATATGTTCTAGAGTAGGAACAAAACTCTCCACCCTCCCTGTATCCTTTATGTTTTGTAAGTCACCCAGCTAAGCCTATCATGAAAATCAATTCATAAGTACTTGTATTCTTCCATTATCTCCAATGAACTTCCCTCAAAGATAAAATTAAACTGTTGCTTCTTCCTTTTCAAATAAAATATCATTAATTTGGTCTTTCTTATGTTCACCTGCATCTCGACCCAATTGAAAAAAAAATCAAGAGCCTTCAAATGCTCTCTCAAAACATGGGTAGTTCTTGTAATGAGAATGAGATCATCCACATATAAAAGTAGCTTCACCACATGCCTCACCAAGTAGATCCCTTATCTAATAGATTTGTTTAACGAATCTTTGAGTTTATCAATATATAAACTAAACAAAGTGGGGGATAGATGACAACCCTGCTTGACCCTAACGTCACTACCAAAGCACTCAAACATACCCTTTTCAGTTCTTATTTTAGCTCTAAGTTGTTCGTACAACTTATGAACAGTCGCTCTATACACCTTAGGAATCCCAAGTTCCTTCACTTTGCTCCAAAGCTTATCCCTAGGAACAATTTCAAAGGCTTTCTTGAAATCCACAAAGCAACAAAAGGCTTCACCACCCTAGGTGTCCCAAACCTTCTCAATGAAGTGTCTAAGAGTGATGTAGTGATCAATGGTAAAATGCTTCGATCTAAAGCTAGCCTACCCCTTTTCTCTTTTTCCCTCTCTTTTTTCCCACCTATTGATTCTACACTCTATCATGCTCCCAAAAAGCTTTCCAAGAATAGGATTGACCATAATTATACAATAATTGGAAGGTTTATTGATATGACCACTTTTCTAAAGTGGGATAATGACACTAGTGATCCATTCATTGGAAAGTTGCCTTAATTGTCATTGTTAATGATTTCTTTGATGTGTGGAGCAAGTAACTCAACTCCCCATTTTGAAAATTCTTCTTGCATCCCATCAATATCTTGAGATTTACCACTTGCCAAATTCTTTATTCCTTGCTTGATATCTTCCATTAAAAAAAGCTTTGTCGATGTGTTAATTATCAGAGGATTACTTTTCTCGTATGTTTGTTCATATAAGAGCTTTGCATAATCTAACCTATGGGTATCTGTGATATTATTTTCGATTCATTTTAATTTTTTCTATAAGATCCCTCCAAAATCCTTTGTGGTTGTGTTTCCCTAATATATTAAATGTTTTCTTCTTGAAACCACGTAACTTTCTTTTTTAGATTTTAAGAATTGTTTATAATATTTCATGCTTTCTTTGTTTGGCTTATTCTCTTTAAATATTATTTTAGCAACCTTGCATTCTTCATCATACCAAGGATTAATCGAGAAAGTATTTGAAACCTTCTTCATAGGACAAGATCTCTTACAAACTTTTAAAGCCTTGTGGATTATAGGGATCAACATCTTGATGCATATAAATCCAATTTCTTCATTTTTTTTGTCTTCAACGTAGGTTTTTGTTAGTTGAAGGTGTTGATCAAGAGCAGCAACAAAGAGCTCTTTCTTTTCTTCATTCACAAGAATTTTATCTTGGACATGACCTTTATTGTGCATGTGTTGGATTTTATCATCATGAAGGTTGGTTGTGTTGATGCCAATTTTAACAAAGAGGGGCATTTGATCAAATTTTAACTCAAAAGGACAACCCCCAATATTGAATTCCAACAACCTAGAAATGGAATTATGAGAGAAAATTGCATAATCTACCACACTTTGTCTATTGTGTGTTTGACAAATGACCCCACCTAGATCTTGACCATGTTCTCATGCCATTTAAAGTAACCATGCCATATAAGCTACATAAACCTAGCAATTTCACTCCAAAGTGACACATTCCCATTCCCATCTTGCAAATTTATTTCCCACACCTTATCCCCATTTTCCTCTAACCATGGAGGATTGCTATTCTCCATCCTTCCTACCTAACTAAATAGACTAATTGTTTGTTGTCTTAGCATTAAAATCACCCACTAGCACTATTTCTCCCAGTGTGTTGAAAGCAATTTTTTTTTTTTAAGCAACATATTGGTGTTCGCTATCCAGATTTCTCTTGTAGAACTTTGAGGTTTTTGGAGCAAAGTAACAAGCAACCAACCTAAAATTTACCTCATTAAGTGTTATTTTCGTGATGATATTGTCGTGATTCTATGGACGGTGATGAATTTCTAGTCTAGTAAGTTTTGGATTTAGTAGTGTCAATATGGATAAGGATAGCTAGTGGTTATTTCACATTAAAAGTATTATGCTATAATTTTTAGGGCTGGTGTTTAGTGTGCATTTATGTAGCACTAGGTAAAGAATTTATTTTGTCCCATTTTTTAGGGTTTAATGCATTTACAAATGATAGTAACAATATTTTTAACTTAAAAATAAATTATATGTTAGTGATATCGACAATGAAAACTTGTTGTCACATTAAAATAATGTTAAAAAATTAATTATTGAGTTTTGTTTGCTCTCATTTAAAGAAGGTAAGTATCTCTTATGAGCATGCCTAGTGAGTGGTGTAAGATTTTTATCACTATTGTTGTTCTATTTCTTAGCTTAGTTGGAAGAGATGAATGTTATGTTTTTGGACTAATAAAAAATGATAAGAAAAGGCTCAGTTATTGAGCTTAGAGAAGGATTGGTTGTTAGGTTAAAATATTATAGAATTTATGTCTCATTTGATAATAGAACATTCACAAAATCATATACCTTCAAAACATAGAGCTTAGTGGTACCTTTATATAAGACTTGACACTTTCACATATATGGATTAATTTGGAAATATTTTTAGTTAAGATTAATTTACAATTATTTAATGAATATTATTTTTTTATCAAGGTTTTTGTGAGTTAAGTAGAGATTTGTTGTGGATATGGCTCTAGAATGACATGTAGAAAAGGGAAAATTGGAATTAAAATAAATAGTATTTTATTTTTGAATAATTCTTGCAGTATCTTGTTAATCTTGAAACAAAATGAAACACTACAATTTTAATGACTATAGGGAAGATCATTCCAATCTTGATATGTAATTAAATTAGTCGTGGAGGTGGTTGATTATTTCTTCTATATTAGGCCCTTAATATGATGAAATGGTCAAGCGTTCTACTGTGAGCCTCAATCATTAACAAGGATAAGCCCTAACAAAAATTTTAGTCAATGATGCAATAACATAACACAAGTTTCTTTATGGTTTATCATTTTGTGTCTAAGAGTATGGGCTAGTAAGCCTTACCTAGTAAAGGATTTGTGTAAATTTAAATTATCCTTTGTGCTTGCACTATAACCATCACCCTGGTTGGATATAATGGTTGAATGATAAAACATGACACAATACAATATATATATATATGGTACTTAGTTCCATTAAGTCATGTAGTATAATATGGAATTACCCTATTCCATGCCAAAAATTGGTCAATGGTCAACTCTTTAAACATATTAGTATTATTATTATATGGTTGAGTTGTGGAACACATGATATAACAATGCCTATGACTGTTATGTGCAAATGAATATACATGTCAAGCTTAATCGGAAGGTTATTTGTCATCATAATTTAGATGGTATGTGATAGATACAACTTAGCATGAATAATTAAGGGATTTGAGTTCTAATTCCCTTCTAGTATGTATCCATCTAAAATGCTTTAACTATAATTTTAATACTAATATTGGCTACTAAATCATGAGGACTATTGAGCATTGAGTTTAAAGATCATCCATCTATATTCTATTATAGGCCCTCTAAAGTTTAGATGTCTCTTATGTGGCCCTATAGATTCATGTTGTGTTTCATGAAGGAGGATGTCATATATTATAATGATACTTGATATCATTGAACTATGTTTCAATGTGACCTCATTGGGAGCCGTATCCAAGCCTTTGCCTTGTTATTGCATCATAGCAATATTTTGACTATTACTATCTAGGGATGTACACTCTTTATCGATATTCCAATATTAGATTGAGTCTAGATTTCCTAAAAAATTGTGCATATGTGTGTTTATATCTCCATGCATAGAGAGACATATTATGGATAATATCAATATTGACAAAACCCAACTAATCCTTATTCTTTGGCATGATTCAATATTTTTTTTTATGAGTCAATCTTAATATGTATAGAATCTTGATGGACTTGCAAGAAAGAATCAATGTTAGTTTTCTAAGGTTTTAAGTAACTCTGCTTGGGTGGAAAATCATATTACCCATGTTTATAAATTGGATGAGGTGGTTTCCTGTGTAGGAATTCAAAGGGTATGTTCCTTGCGAGAAACCTTGTGAGGAGAACTACATGTGACTTTGATATTGTTTGGGAACGGGCGTGTAGGTAGTCCTTTGATGAGGGGTTCCCTTGTGACCTCAATTCCATCAAGAGAGGGTTAAGGGGGATAACTACAAGGTTTGGGGTTGCTCCTAAATTTTTTTGACCTTCCCTCTTCAATTAGCTTTAGTTTGAGGTTAAAATTTGTAATAGATGGTTATGGAGGAGTTAAGGGAACTAGGTAACTCATATCTTGATGTAAAATTTGGTTAATAGGATCTAATGAGGTAATGAGTATTTGAATGGGATATGAATGGCCCACTTGTTGTAGCTATGTACCTAGTTTTGGGTTGAGTTTGGGATGAAATTCTTTATGATTGTCTATGCCATCAACTGGCAAAAACTATTTATTATTGAATAACGTTGGATATTTTGCCCTTGTATATTTTCAATAAAGAATGTGTTTCTAAACAATGTGTTTTGGTTATCTAATTTAATGAAATAATTGGATTTGAATACTTTATAATCAACATTTGTTAATGTGTACATGTTGAGTAGAGGCCATCTCGTGTGGATTCAATACAATTTTTATGTGTTTGACCTATAGGACTCTATGTATAGGATTTTGAATCACTTGATTGTGATATAGTTACCTAGTTCCACTTGACCATTACTTGTGAGCCCCTATTATGTGTAGATTATGTTTACATGGTTATGAGAACCCTACAAGTGTGAACCTCTAAGATACTTAAGCAGTGAGAAAATCATTAAATCGTGTCAATGGTTGATGCTTGGGCTATTGCAAGGGATTAGTTGGCATTCGCCTAGTTAATAGAGGTGATGGGTCAACCAAGATCTTCCCTATTTATGATATGAGAATGAGGGTGATCCCATAATAGTGGTTTTTTGGGACATCCTAATTTTTGTTAAAATCACATATTTTTAGAAAATATAATGATTTAATCCTTGAAAATTTTCATTTAAAGGATTCCAATTGAAGAGGGTTTGATCAAACCACCTTAGATCAAACCCCCTTGGATAAAACCCCACTATTTTTAAACCATACCTAAAACGAAGTCTCCTTTACACCTATCAAAATGTTGATAAAAACCCACTTTTGATTTAACTTTTGGGGGATCAAATGAATTCATTTAAAATTTATTTTTTGTAAGTATGTAGTCCTTATTATAAGCTTACCAAAAAGTATAGTTTTAAATATATTTAATTTGATTATTATATTTATTTTTTATTTCTTGTGAATATAGGTTTTTCACCAAAAATCAATCTCTATGTTCTGCACATGTGGCAAAATAGTAGATTACCAAAAAAAAAATCTAAAATATATTTATGTGCTAGGTATTGATATCCTTGATCTAGCAAAAAAAAAAAAAGAATTTTGATACTCATAAAAAATGTTATGTTGTATACGGTTTGCCTATGTCTAAATTGTAATTGGTTTGACTTCAAATTTTAATTAAAAAATATATATTCAATAAAACACTGTGAAACCAAATGAACATGTTAGATATCATAGTTACAAATCTAAATTCGAAAAAAAATTAGAATTTTATCCTTCATAGAAAAAAGTTATGTTGTTTACGGTGAACATCACTCTCTAAAAATGGTGTTTATTGTTAAAAACTAGTTTTCGAAGGAGATGGAAAAAGAAATGCAATCTGATTCCAAATCTTTAAAAAAAATAAGAATCTAAAGACAAAGTGTCACAAATCACTAGTTTGCATCATCTTCAAATTCATTATGGTTTAGTAGCTATATAGGTGCCTGAAAGTGAAGATTTAGTTAAAAAAATTCAGTTCAATGTCAAGTTTAGCCAAACAGTGTAAATCACTATTGTGAGATCACCCATGATTGTGTGGGTAGTTACTCTACCATGTGATTAATGATAACTAAAGCTAATTGTTGTATCAGGAGGGCTAGTAGATAGTCACCTATAGAATATGAGTGATCAATTCTAAGTGCTACACATATGCTAAACAATATAGCTAATAATATCACTAAGGTCACAAGGTGGTATATGTTAGAAGATACTTGGTCATAGGTAGATAGACTTGTCACAAGTGGCCTAAAGATGATTGAAGTTGGAATCCACTAGGTAGATAAGTTCACTACTTGTGGAAATCTCACTTATACCTATATGACCCTTGGGATGAAAGGTGAACTTCTAATATAATATGGGATACACCAAATCCTCTTCCTAGTCATTTGATGGTGTCACAAATAGCATGAAATGCTTTCCATCATCATGACAGATGCAAAAGACTAGGAAAAAGGATGTACCCTAGTGTAGTGTGCAATGCAGCAACATTCTTTTCTATCTAGGATGCACTAAACTTTGGGTAGGTGTTAGTCACTCATTTTGTATTTATTACTCACTCATTATTTATATGTTAATCACCCACTATTTACTTATGTAAATGGCCTTGAATTTTGTGCACATTGTTAATGACACCCTTGCCAATGATGACATCAAGTAGTGGGATGGTGCATGCAATAGGTTGTATATGTTTCCTCTTTACCAATTATTCTTTATGTAAACATGTGATGTATGTTTGGATTGTTTATATTAGATATGCGTAATGTATGTTTAATCTAGCTATTGGTGTACTTGTGATGTGCATATGAGCTAGTCTCTATTATAGTTGTGATATGTGTATGAACCAGTCATTGTTATACTTGCGATGTATATGGGCTAGTCAATGGTGTCTTTGTGATAAGTGTATGAGCTAGTCATTATTGTACTTGTGATGTGTATGATCTAGTCACCTTGTGTATAGGTGATGTATGCTTGAGACACTCACTATGTGTGAACTTGGAATTATGAAATGATATGACCCCTATGTGAAATTGTGTGTCTATACACCAATGATTGGTCTTGATTGGTATGGAACCAACACTTGATGGAAATTTGTTATCATTCTCTAGTAATTGGACTAAATTGAAATCTTACACCTAATTAATTGTTAAGATTCAAAGAGAGATTAAAGATCTCATACAAGAGAACAGGGTGAACTCTCTCTGTCATTGATGTACAAACTATGAAGCCTTTTATTTCTTAAAGGGAATTCGTAGGTAGGGTCATCATGCATGAACCCTCGAGATTTATATTTGGATCTAGGGATGACCTTGATATTGAGAGCTTACCACTTTCTAACATAACTATTTGAGTGTTGGCATGGAGTCATCACCACGATGAGATTTGGAAATAATATGAAGTCAAAAATTCTAGATTAGTTGGAAGATGCTTAGTTGATTAAGATGGTTGTTGCAAAGTTTATTTGAAAAAGTTAGTAGTAATGGAGGGGTGGTTTTTATAGGTGCTTCTAGTTGGTTTGATTCTAACAAATTCCCTCAACTGGCTCTTGCCATTTTTCCTATTTATGCAATTGAAAAAATAAATAAAGAAAAGAATAATGTGTGATGAGCACAATTGGCTCTCTCTCAAACCCCTATGTTAAATTGCTTATCTTTGTGTCTTTTTAAGTTTTTTAGAGAATTTTCTAGAGAGAAATAGAAGGGACGGCAACATGTAAAAGCTCATAAAATTGAAATATAGGAATCTTTGGAGAAACAGATGTAATCGATATTCATTTGCAATACATACAATGAGATTGCAAGCAAATTACATACTCGAATGACTCTCGAATAATTAATTAAGAATCTTAATAGCTTGGCAGGCAAGAATGTTGAAAACTAGAAGAACTCACTGTCGGGGCTCAAGATTTGCTTTCTCCCATTCAAAAGCTAGAGAAATGATGTTGACCATGAAGGACGCCCATGATGGAACACAAAATCAGCCTCAAGGAAAGGCATTTTTTCCTTTGAGTTCACACACCTCAAGTAAGGAAACATGCATCCCAAGGAGAAATCACAACCCTCTGAAGCTATGATACGACCCTGTCAAAAGCTAGGAATCTGATGAAGAATGGGGCCCAAAGTAGGAAGCCCTTCCCTTATTACAAAACACTGAAATGCTGAATTAATAACTCAGATGAAGCACAATAGAACTTATGTATGAAGCCCTCATAGCTGCACTAATTCAACTGGTCTCTCACAGTCTCAAAAATGCTCAACACTGAAAAAGATCTCGCTCTCCAATGGAAGAATTGCTCAAACCCTTGTCTCAAAGAATAACACAGAGGAAAAATCAATGGCAAAGTCAAATAATCAATGAATGACTTTTATTTGCCAAAATTGCCTTATATTCCCAAAAGGCACGAATTCCAAGAAAGTACGGCTTTTCTCTCAAATAAAATACATTAAAATGTATTTAATAACCTTTCCATAGTTTAGCAATTAAATAATTGCCCTTTTAAGTTGAGCGCACTTTATTCTTAAGTGATTTAATTTTAAATCACTTTATGACATATTTAAGTGATATAATATTTATAAAGTCAATTTGACTTTATAATAAAGCGTTAAGTTAAATAATTAACTTAAACCACTTAAATATCCATAACTCCCTCTAAACTCCATATATCTCTGTGTCGTCATAAGCTGGCGAACACTGAACCATAGATGTTTGTAATGGAATCAATACTGGAGTGAAGGAATGGGCAACGACAGTACCCACTAAAACGGCCACTAACCCTCTAACTAGATCTTGTCAACCTACAAGGATCCAAGAGATAGGCTAACTCCACTGCTCATGAGAACTGACTAGAGCAGGGACATCACAATCTGCCCTCCCCGAATTTTCTTGTCCGCAAGCAAACTCAAAGATGGATGTTGTAGAATACTGTCACCCTCCCAAGTAGCATCCTCTACCAATAAACCTTTCCACTTCACCAGATATTCCCTAATAACCCGCCTTCGAAGATGATGCTCTCTGGACTCTAGAATGGTCTCAGGTATCAAAATCAACGTCCCCTCATCATCTAGGGGTGGTAAATCTGCAGAAGGAATCACTAGTTGTCTTAACGCCTTCTTGAGGCGCAACACATGGAACACATTGTGAACCTTACTATTCACTGGTAGATCCAACTCATAAGCCACTTCATCGACATGCCTGACAACCCTGAAAGGTTCATAGTATCGTGGCTTGAGTTTCTTGGCACCCTTCTTATGAAGGGTGGACTGCCTATAAGGCTGTAGCATTAGATACACCAAATCATAGATCTCAAAATATCACTCCACTCGCCGTTGATCAGCATATTGTTTTTTCTAATTTTGAGCCTTCTGAATGTTCTCTCTGAGTGCTCTCATAATGTCCTGGTTCTCCTGTAATAGATCCCCAGCACTAGGTACTCTGCTATCACTCAGCAACAAATCTAGAAAACTCGGAGCATCATATCCATATAACACTCGGTATGGTGTCATCTGAATACTCATGTGATGAGTGGTATTGTAGCATACTCACAAAGGTATAACCACTTCACCCATGCCTTCTGCTGCCTTGAACTATAATTCCTCAAGTATCCCTCCACCCATTTGTTGACTATGTTTGTCTGCCCATTTGTCTGTGGGTGGTAGCTAGGGCTCGAAGTGAGTTTTGTCCCATAAAGTTTGAATAACTCCTGCCAGAAGTTACTCAAAAACTTGCTATCTCTGTCACTGACTATGCTCCGAGGCAAACCGCGCAATCTGAATACCTCGCGGAAAAATAAGTCTGCCACCTGTGTAGCCGTGTGAGTAGTAGTGATTGGGAAGAAATGAGCATACTTTTTCAATCGATCTACTACCACAAAAAAATTGTCCTTCCCTTGAGCTTTCGGCTAGCCCGTAATGAAGTCCATCGACAAGCATTCCCACTTCCTCTCAGGAATAGGAAGCGGCTGTAGTAATCCTACAGGGTATGTATGTTCTTGCTTGTTCTGCTGAAAAACAAGGCATTCCCTAACATACTGAAGAACAAAAGACTTGAGACCTTTCCAATAAAATCTCTCACGTACCTGCCTTTAGGTCTTAAAGTAACTGAGATGTCCTGCCATAGGTGAATCGTGAAATGATCTCAATACCCTACCCCTCATCTCAGAACTTGGGACTAGAAATATCCTCCCTTTGTAAATGATAAGATCATCTACAAGTGAGTATCTGCCATCCTGTACTGTCCCATCCACTATGCTAGAAGCCCACGGGTTCTTAGCATACTCTACCACTATCATGTGTCTCCAGTCCTTAGCAATCTCTATAATGGAACTCAAGTGTGGACGGCGAGATAATGCGTCAGCAACCACATTTTGTGTACCCTTGACATAGGAGATGTCAAAATCATAGTATTGAAGCTTACTGACCCATTTCTATTGTCTTTCATTCACATCTCGCTATCCTAGGAAATGTTTCAGGCTATTGTGATCGGTTTTAACATAGAATTTTCTACCAACCAAATATTGTGATGGCCAACATCTCCTTATTATAGATGTTGAAACTCCTCTCAGGACCTCTCAGCTTCCTACTCTCGAAAGCTATAGGATGTCGATCCTGCATAATGACTGCACCAAGACTCTCACCATTGGCATCACAATGTAGCTCAAATGGCTTGGTTAAGTCTGGCAATGCTAGTACTGGATATGTAGTCATGAGAAGTTTAAACTTCTCAAAGCACGCTTGTGCCAAAGGTGTCCACATAAAGGCTCCCTTCTTTGTCAAATCTGTTAGTGGCGCAACATGTTGCGAGAATCCACTAACGAACCGATGATAGAAGGCACATAATCCTACAAACCCCCTGAGTTGTGTCAACGTCTCAAGTGTAGGCCAGTCAACAATAGCACAAATGTTTTTTGGATCTATGCTGACTCCCTCTCTGCTGATGATGTGACCTAGATACAAAAGTTCTACCAAGCCCAAGGCACACTTGAATTCCTTGGCATACAAGGACTCCCTGTCAAGTATACCCAATACTGCATCCAGGTGAGCTATGTGTTCCTCCCAAGACCTGTTGTAAACTAGTATGTCGTCGAAGAACACCAACAAAAATTTCCTCAAGTGAGGATGGAAAACCCTATTCATTGTGGACAGAAAAGTGGCTGGAGCATTGGTTAAACCGAATGGCATAACCAAGAAGTCATAATGTCCATAGTGACATCTGAAAGCGGTTTTCTCAATATCCTCCTCTCAGACTCTAATCTGATGGTACCCTGTCCTCAAATCAATCTTCGAGAAATAGCAAACTCCATGTAGCTCATCTATTAACCTGTCAATCTGTGGTATGGGATACCTGTTCTTGATAGTCTTCCTGTTCAACATCATGTAGCTGATACACATTCTGAGTGTACCATCCTTTTTCTTCACCAAAACAACTGATGAAGCAAAGGGAGACTTACTCAGCCTAATGTTCCCCATAGCTGAAATTTCCTTAATAGTCTTTTCAATTTCATCTTTTAAATGCTTGGGGTGCCGGTAAGGAGTGATCATGATAGGTTCTGTGCCCTCATCCAGCTCTATAATATGCTCAATACCTCTATCAGGAGGCCTACCAGGTGGTATAGCACTAAAAACCTTCACATGCTTGACTCAGAGTTCCTGGATATCTGGATGATAAGGAGATTCTTGCTGCTCTTGTTGTGAAGGCATTATCTTGCATTCAACTACCCAATCTACCATGTCATGCTGAATCAATCTTTCCATTCTTCTGAGTGAAATTTCTTTTATGTTGCTGTCCTTGATGGCTTTGAGAATATGATTTGCGCCATCAACTTTAAACTTCATCTCCATGTCTCATAAATTAAGTGTGAACTCTCCTATTGCATGAAGCCACTTCATGCCAAGGACTACATTTGTACCTCCCATGTTCACAACATAGAAATCTGCCTTAAACTCAAAATTGTTGAGTTTCATTGGCAGATCTGAAATCGTCCTCTCACAATTGAGAGTGTACCCATCTGCAACCTTCACTCTAATGCCTTCAAACTGCTGAGTTTGAATGCCTCATTTTTAACCAGCTGTGAATCAATAAAATTATGGATTGCACCTGTATCCAAAAGAGATATGACTCTTTGACTAGCTAGTAGCCCATGAAGTCTGAAAGAACCTTCTCGCTGCATACTAGACATATGAGCTTCCTGTAGCTCAACTTCAACCTTCTTTTCCACCTCATTTTCTGATTTTCCTCATCTGTAGATCATAAATTGCAGCTTGCTGGTCTGAAAAATCAGTCACCTCTTCTTCCTCGAAGAACCACTCCATATGCCTATTTTGTCCTTTAGGTTTGAGGGGGCAATCATGGTTGATGTCATATGGTCCCTTGCAATAAAAACAGAGTTTCCTCCTACGTAGATTGTTAATTGTTTCTCGATCCAATGGTGCTGCAATTTTTTTTTTCTGATCAGCATTCAAACTTCTTTGGTGCAGATTTAGTATCACTGTAGAAAGTGGACGGTTTGGAGCCAAATTGTTTCTGAGGTGTTGTAAGCTCCATACTGCAAGCCTTCCTCATGGCTTCTTGCAAGGTAGGTGGATCAAATGCCTTGATCCATCCTTTCATGGGTTCAAAAAGACCCTCAATAAACAGTATGATCAACCTTCTCTCAGATATGCTTGTCACCATAACGGAAAGTCTCTAGAACTCTCCAATGTAGGATTCCAAACTACCCAACTGTTTTAATTGAGCAAGATCTCTGAAGAATAGTTCAAGATCACGTCTATCAAACCTCTCTACCAATCTATCAATAAACTCCGGGTACGAGATAATCTTGTCATGATGAAGTGTTACCATGCCATGAATCCACCAGTCATGTGCCACGCCATCAAGATGAAGAGCTGCAAATCAAATGGCAGCTTCCTCTGGCATAGCACGTAGTGTCAGGAACGTATCCAATTTACTCACCCAGGCATGTGTTATAACTTTTCCACTACCATCATAGTTCGCTAAGGTAAGCTCATCGGTAGCCTGTCGTAGATCATTATGCTTGTGTCTAGGCCTTATGTCATTCCTATTCCTGGTGTGTTCTCTCTTCTGGCTCATGAAACGGTCGAAGTTAAGGTGATCCTTAACTCATGGAGGCATTGCATCCCATTCATCATGCATAATCATGATGTTGTCAGCAAAGTTCACTTCACTACCTTCTTCCACCTCCTCTTCCTCCTCAGTGTCATTTTTGACAAAAGTAGGGCATGTGGGTCTCTCAAAGGTGTGTGTTGGAGCAATTTTCCTGTGGTGTTCTCCATGTATGCTTCCTTCCTGATCTTGATCTAGATTTGGCCTTCTCAGAACTGTCAGGTTTTGCACATTACTACTAAGTTGTTGGAGGATGTTTGCTACCTATTCTTGACCTACCACCATTCCTCTCAGTACTTCTCTGGCTTCCCTGTCTTCATCATTAAGATGAACATCATCATTCCTTTCAGCCATATTATCAAAATCAAAATCTTCTTCCTATTCGTCCAATGGAAAATCCTGAAAAGGTTCAAAAGTGTTTCTCTGGATTCTAGGGCCCCTGCATGTGTAGTGCCTGTCAAATATGTTCTGGTTTGGCTGCATAGAATTATTTTTCCCACAAGCTGGTAGGAATAAAAAGCTCTGATACCACTGTGATGAGCCCAACTGGCTCTCTCTCAAACCCCTGTGTTAAATTGCTTATCTTTGTGTCTTTTTAAGTTTTTTGGAGAATTTTCTTGAGAGAAATAGAAGTGGCGACAACATATAAAAGCTCATAAAATTGAAATACAGGAATCTTTGGAGAAATAGATGTAATCGATATTCATTTGTAGTACATACAATGAGATTGCAAGAAAATTACATACCCGAATGACTCTCGAATAATTAATTAAGAATCTTAATAGCTTGGCAGGCAAGAATGCTGAAAACTAGAAGAACTCACTATCGGGGCTCAAGATCTACTTTCTCCCATTCAGAAGCTGGAGAAATGATGTTGACCATGAAGGACGCTAATGATGGAACACAAAATCAGCCTCAAGGAAAGGCATTTTCGCCTTTGAGTTCACACGCCTCAAGTAAGGAAACATGCATCCCAAGGAGAAATCACAACCCTCTGAAGCTATGGTACAACCTTGTTAAAAGCTAGGAACCTGATGAAGAATGGCGCCCAAAGTAGGAAGCCCTTCCCTTATTACAAAACACTGAAATGCTGAATTAATAACTTAGATGAAGCACAATAGAACTTCTATATGAAGCCCTCACAACTGCACTAATTTAACTGGTCTCTCACAGTCTCAAAAATGCTCAACACTGAAAAAGATCTCGCTCTCTAATGGAAGAATTGCTCAAACCCTTGTCTCAGAGAATAGCACAGAGGAAAAATCAATGGCAAAGTCAAATAATCAATGAATGACTTTTATTTGCCAAAATTGCCTTATATTCCCAAAAGGCACGAATTCCAAGAAAGTACGACTTTTCTCTCAAATAAAATACATTAAAATGTATTTAATAACCTTTCCATAGTTTAGCAATTAAATAATTTCCCTTTTAAGTTGAGCGCACTTTATTCTTAAGTGATTTAATTTTAAATCACTTTATGACATATTTAAGTGATATAATATTTATAAAGTCAATTTGACTTTATAATAAAGCGTTAAGTTAAATAATTAACTTAAACCACTTAAAAATCCATAACTCCCTCTAAACTCCATATATCTTTGTGCCGTCAGAAGCTGGCGAACATTGAACCATAGATGCCTATACTGAAACCAATACTGGACTGAAGGAATGGGCAACGACAATACCCACTAAAACAGCCACTGACCCTCTAACCAGATCATGTCAACCTACAAGGGTCCAAGAGATAGGCTAACTCCACTGCTCCTGAGAACTAACTAGAGCGGGGACATCACATAATGATAGGTGAGACCCTCCATTGAACACTCCAAACCTTGCTAATGTATGGAGCAAACTAGATGCCTAAGATCCTCGTTCTCCCCACACTACCACTACTCTTGTTTCCTAGCAACCTTTTTTGTGTTCTTATGCTCTAGACTATTTTCCCATATGGAAGGGGTGCGACTATTTCCACCCATTTTTTCTTTTGTGAATATGTGTAACACTAGTTTATAAATGATAATGTAGACATTTGTTCATTAAAAAAAAGAGGTGGCATGTTTCTACTTTTTGATTATTGTGTTGTTAGATTCAAATATTTTTGGTTAAGAGTTGTTATGATATTGTATATAGATATCATTAATTTTCCTATTTTTATTAACATTTTACAATATAAAAAATCATATATTGAGGTACCAATAAATTTGTGATGATCTAGATAAATGTTTGTTTAAATCATAAAGTTAGTTATTTTGATAAATTTAGTGAGCCTCATTAATTGTTTGATTCAAGGTTGCAATGTGAAATATAAGCACTATGGGGGGATTAATCTTAAATATAAATAATTTATTGACTAAGTTTTTATAGGTACAACTTTTTTTTACTTCTTACTCGTATTTTTTATTCAAATTTTCTTATGTATACTTCGCGATAGTATTAAAATTTCATTTGCATTTAATTCAAGTCTTTAGAGGTTTAATGTGTTACCCATAATATTATAAATGACAAAATTGACTTAAATTTCCTATCGCAATAATGTTGGCAATAGTCATTGTAATACAAAAGACTACAAATTAGGATTCACAAGTATAGAGTTTCCATATTTTTTATTATTGGAAAAGGAGGTTTTGAAGGGGCCTTGAAACCATTTACAAAAGAAGTTGGTTGCTAGAGAGAAAAGACAAGAAAAACAAGCAACCCCAAACCAAAAATGTTGTCACAGAAAAAAGAAAAATGACACCAACAATAGACCAACAACCAACAATCAACAAAAAAGCAATCAAAAATAAGAAACTACTATAGATTCTTTAAGATACTAGTTGATTCTAGATCCCTAGAGATGACCTTCTCATGCATCTCAATAACTTCATTCAGTTCTCAAACCAGAATGACAACACTTTTCTTCATCTTGCTTTTAGTTCAAATACAAGGGCCAACATCCATACCCTTGTCTAGATCTTCCTTCAAGCCACCATCCTCCACTTCATGCACTTATTTCCCTTTAATTAGTGGTTCCCTTGTCCATTTACAAGCCTTCTCATTGAGCATAGACAACCCCTGCACACTATTATGAAGAGACACTAGGCTAACATGCATGAGAGTGCTCAAGTTGCCAAGAATCTTGATAATCTTCTCCTCAAGAGCTATTATTATGGATTCATGGTCCTTTCCCAATTTCACAACATCATCCACAACCTTATTAAGGATTGCATTCATATTATTAACCTTACTGAAAATAGTCATCTCTAATTTGTTGTTGTTGTTGATACTTGCACTAATATTAGCCAGTGAATTCAACTTAATATTAATTTGCTTAACTTCAAATAGAAGCCATTTGAAAAGTTTGAAGAGGTTCCCAGTCCCATTCTTTTTCATCTTGATGACAACATTGAATTCAACCTCTTTCCAATTGATAGGTTCTTCTTGTAGGCTAACTAACCCCTCGAGTTGGACATCTTGAAGAATACCACCAAGAGAAAACTTAACCACAAATTTTGAACCAACAGAGGAATCTTCTAAATCCAACACATCCTTATCAACTCTGATCACTTGGGAAGTAAATTCAACAACCATCAACTTCTCAAGTATTCCTTTCTCATCCACTACTACACACTAGATCTTCTCTTCGCCAACCATCACCTCAAGCATTGTGAAATTCTCCTTGTCCTTACCCAAACCAATATTGCGAGATTTCTTCCCCATAGAGCTCTTTCCCTTAGCCCCTTTCCCGCTTTCCACTGCCAAACTTTTCCTTTTGTCACTCAGATGTAGAGATGACCCCCCCTTCTTAAAGCTCTAGCTCCCTATCTCAATCGTTATAGGACCTTTATTCTTGGCCACAACTGAAGGATTCTCCTCATTGTCCAAATCCGTATGTGAACCACTCGACCAAGATGGTAGAGCCTCTTTATATGCCCTTTTCTTGGGCGGGCTATCAACATCCTCCTGGGAAACAGAATGCACTTCAAAAGAACTCGACCCTTCATCCACTTTGTTTGTTCCAATAGACACTACCAGTTTCATAACCAGAGGGGAATTTTTTAACCTTACAAACTTTGGATAAATTTGGGACTTCAGGCACATATTTCACTTTTACATATTCCATAATTAGGAGCATTAGACCCCCATGTAGAAAGGCGTTATTGGGGTTTTTTTCTGAATTCCATAATCTTGTTTTCCAATGAAAGGAGCATATAAAATGGGAATGACACCAATTTATTATGCCTAAAATGGTTAAGAAGCATGAAATGAAAACCATATAGAGTAGAGAATCTACCATCTAGCATGAAATACCTCAAAACTGCCATGACAACTTGCCCCCAGATGGCTTAATGGAGTGTCTGTCATATCCACCATATTTCAATTTTTGAAGCTTTGCCCTTTCCTTTCCATTGAAGAAAATGGTTAATTCCAACTTTGAAGCTAACCTCTCCCTATAAAATTTCCTACCTCCAAAAGATAACTCGGTAATCTCCATAATAAGGTCCTCTGTGATACTAATCTCCACTTAAAGACTCTTAACACCCTATTACTCCACCCATTGGAAAACTCCTCGGAAATTTGGGTATCAAACCCATGGAGTTTCTGAATAAAAGAGGTAACCCCACCTTTCTCTATGATCTCCCAGACCAATTCATTCAATTTAGTTTCTTCATAGGTAACACGTTCCAACCTACACCTATTCCCCCCATTATCAATTGAGCACGACTAAACACAACTTTTTCCCAGAAATGAATTGCAAGCAAATGAAAGTTCCAAATGCAAACAAGGAGGAAGGACCAAGCACCCAAAATCTATGTATAAATGACAACACAAGGACTAAATGGTATTGTTGTCAACAAGGATTGTGCCCTGAGTGCTAAGCGTGAAAGCTCGGCAATCTTGTGCACCATGGGGACATCCTCAGGCCTGTGAGTTGCCTAAGATGAGGATGAACCTCCAGATTATGGGATGGATCCCCTTGAATAACCTCCTAAAACTATTGCTTGATAGGGAAAAAGGATAGAAGAACTAAAATTGGAAAGATTTCTTATCCCTAAGAGGTGATGCACCAAAGATCCAAGACTTGTACTTGCTAGTTCAACTTACAATTTCTCTCAAAAATCAACCTTACCCTATGCACAACTCATCTTTCACAAGTTTACACAATAGTGTTTCATAAGAAGGTTGCTTTCACGTTTTCTTAAGGAAAACTATTTTTTTTTCTCAACTTTGATTGCTGAAAGAGATAAGATGACCTATAGCCTATATAAATCTTGCTTATTCAAGTATACAATGTTTTGCGATGAGACATAATTTAAGGATCTTGCATTCATAATCACATAAATTAGATCAAATCTTCTATAAAGAAACTCAACACATGAATTTAGAGAAGGAAAAATATGCTGCTTTTATTAAAATAATAGAAGTTTTTGCTTGTAAAAATTTGAAAATACTAATAAAACTAAAAAAATTGAGTCACAATGTTTGTACTTGTCGTGTATCCAAGCAAAAAGGAAGAGCTAGCCTTAGAAAGGAACAAAAGAAGAAGTTATAGAAAAAGGAGCTTGCTTGTAACTGAAAGAGAAGATTGAAGATGAACTATGTGTCCTCTTTTCTTGAAATCTCCTCCAACTTGCATGATGAATCTCCTTTGGGTCGTGCACAAGAGGAAACCTTTCAAAAAAGGTCTTAAAACTGCTCCAAATTGATTGACTGCATGCTGAAAAGTTGTCTCAACTCATACTACACCCATGTGGGGTCTTGAACTCAACTAGAACTACCAAAATCCCTTCCTTTTAGGCCTCTAACTGCCACTAAACTGAGCATAAAGACCCCACTCAACTTGTGAGAACTCATTACACACATTGCATGATATTTTCAAACTATTGAGCATTTAAGGCCAAAAAGCCTTAATTTAAGGGTTCCAAATTGCCGCAATTTGCATGCAAAAGGCTCCAAACTTCACTTAACTTCAACCTTATCCATTAGGGCTTTCTAAAACTGGCCTAAACTGCCTGAAAAATGCTACTAAACTGAGTTTAACAAGTCATTAACTTGAGAAAGCTCTCTTGGATGATGATAGGTGTGTATTTCATCATTGTGCTTCTTCAAATGGTAAAGAGAAGAAAAAAGGATTGCCACCTTTTGTCTTAGTTCACTTACAACTTGATACATTCAATGAATTTCAAATAGCCTTGCTTCTTCATTTGTAGGTGATTGTACCTAATCTTAATGCTTCACTATCATACTCAACTCTCTGCCATGATTGCTCTTTATTCCTCATAGGTCTGAAACCTTGATTTTGCTGCCCTCTTTTCAACTAAGAATGATGACCTCTATTTAACTGCCACAACTATTGTCATTCATGTTATGGTTGTCTTAGAGGACTGTCTT
The DNA here is from genome assembly GCA_007115665.2 of Sequoiadendron giganteum. NCBI lineage: Eukaryota > Viridiplantae > Streptophyta > Pinopsida > Cupressales > Cupressaceae > Sequoiadendron > Sequoiadendron giganteum. Next base: position 692,208,143 of record CM021101.1, read on the forward strand.
CAAATTTGGAATAACTCTCATCAAAGACTTAAAATGTATGCAAAACCTAGTCACTTGGGTGCTCAACATAGTAGGTCTGCAATGATCACAGTTGTCTTTGTTCATTTTTATGTCTTTACACAGTGTTGTCGTCAAAAATGGCAAAAATTGGAGCAACCTACCAAAAAATTTGAAGTTTTTCTCTCTAAAGCACGTTTTACGAGGTGTTGAGGTCAGAATACTTTAGATTTCAATTGATGATCCCCTTGGGCATCCTTTCATCAGCTCCCCTTTCCATTTTTGTAAAATTTTGAGTCATTTTTCCTATTTTTTTGTCAAATTCGGGTTTTTAAGGCAGCTTAGCAGAATAGGGAATTTTAAGTCTAAAAGCAAAATTGGTAAAGTCTCTAAAAAGTCTGATTTTTGCTTAAGTTGTAAAAAGTTCCTACTTTGCTAAAAGCAAAATTGTTAAAACTTCAAAAAGGTTCGAAATTGCTTAAGTTGCCAAAAATCCCTACTTTGCTAAAAACAAAAATTGTTAAAAGAGCTAAAAAGTCCGATTTCACTTATTTGACAAAAATAAAATTGTTGAAGTGCTAAAAAGTTCCCATTTTACTCATGAGTAGTGAAAAAAAGTTGATGAGTGAGCTTGAAAACCCGATTTTGGTCATTTTTTATTGTTGCTTGGCTCTAGAAACCCGATTTGAAGAGTTCACCCAAATTTTCAAGAGGAGTTTGTGTTCAAGTTCGGTTGCTTGCCTCTTTTTGTGGAGCTTTCATAAATTCTGCAATTAAAATCACATCCTCAACTTGATTATTAATCTTCTCTTCTTTGTTGAAGATTGTGCAAAATATTTCGGGTTTTTCTCTCCATTTTTTATCTTCTCCTTTCAGGTATGCGTTTCTTTTCTATTCTACCCTTGGGTTAAGTGTTTCTCTTAACCAAATCGCGTTTTTAATAAATCATTTTTTCTTTTATTTATGGTGTAGGTTTTTATCAATGTCTATTGTTTAAAAAATGCGTTTTTTCCATTAAACCGCTTTTTATTTTTCTGAAATGCCCTTCCTAGCATAGTCATCATTCCTTGCATTGTGTGTGAAATCGGTTTCTAGTAAAAAACACGTTTTTTCCTCTTCAAATCGCGGTTTCTAATAATCACGTTTTTGCTTGAAACATCTTTTGCAGCTGTATAAATCTTATTCATTGTCATGAAACCCACATCCCCTTGTGATCTGAAAGAAGTTGTATAGATAAGTCTTTAAAGAAAAAGGTGTTTTCCTTTCAGCCAAATCGTGGCTCTTGGCAATCATGTTTTTGTTTAAAAAACATCTTTTGCAGCTGAGATATCATATCTTAGAAGTCAAGTCTCATTATCTTGAACCTCATTGTGCAAAGAGATATCCTTATTTCATTATTTCAGCTAAAGCATATTTTCCATTTCCCATTTTTTATTCTTCACTAAATTCGCCTCATTCATTTTACTCATTTTATTTACCTTCGTTTTCATCTCCATCAAATCTCCATTTTTCACAAAATATGCCTTGGCTCAAATTCGGGTTTTTGGTATCAAATAGCAAGTCGGGATTTGTCATGAGAATTGCAATTGTAAAAGTTGCAAAAAATAAAATTGCTAAGTGTTCAAAAAATCCCGACTGCACTTTGTAAAGTTGCTGAAGACACTCAGAAACCCGAAATGCTTCAAAAAGCCTAAAAATGGAACTTTTTGGACTTGACTTCAAATTCAAGTTAGAAAATCTTTTTGACTTGCTGTTCCAAAAAGACAAAACGTTGCTTTCAGTCGCAATCAGCCCACCAAGATTTGAATTGATATTTACCATTCATTCTTCATCATCATTCAAAAACAGTTTCATTGCCCTAGGGTTTGAATCTTGTTGTTAATGGCTACCATGTCTTCACACATTGATGTTGATGATGTTCTGACCTTATGGGGTTTTCACCACAGCCTTGCAGATTCCTTCTCGATGACAGACGGACCAGCTTTTCCAACAAACAAGAAGATGAAATACAAATTTGATAAGTATAATAATGAGATTTCTCCATCTCACATGGTCTCAAATATTGATGAAATCAAGGATACAGAAATTGGTCATGTTGATATGCCTGAATTTCTTAAGAGGGCAGAGAAATCAACTTCTCACGATATGCAGTTGTTGTTGAGAAGTCATATTCACTTGGTGTCTACTTTTCCTATTGTTGCCCTTGAGCCATAATTCGTTCTTGCATGTGCATCCTACTTTGATAGTGAATCTAGAACCATCAAGGACAATGACGAAACGTGGTTATTAGACTTGATCCTGATACTATCAACAAAATCTTCAGAGTTCCTAATGCTCCTACATATTTATAAATCACAATGAAGAGTGCTCATAATCATTACGAGTAGAAAAAGAATGATTGTATCAAGCATACCAATCACAAGTGGCTTCTCAAATCACGACCTTGTGTGACCTAGATACCCAAATTGTATCGGTTTGATTTTAAGGAAGAGATCAATGATATGATCACTCTCTTGAGTAGAATAGTGGGGTTGAAAGTTTCCAATATGTTTGAAAGTTGGATGTATAAATTCATCGTGGTTATCAAAAAAGCACAGTACCCAATTTTCTGGGGAGAAATAATCAGCAACAGTTTGTGTGAGCAACTTGCACAGGTTCCTACAACACTCACCTTCTACATGAATTCATATTTGGTTTATATTGCAGCTTCATTGAGGCAGTTTCCAGGCCTTTCTACTAAAGGTGATAGATCATTGGTTCCTATGTGGGAGTATTACGATCAGTTGACTTTAAGGCAAAGTCGGGTGCATTATAGAAGAGTTCAAGATGCCTTCTTTGGTCATCTCATGTGTTTATTTGACAAAGCATTGGAAAACAATAATATATCTGAGGCTGCTTGGAGGAAAGTAAATGAGTATGGTTGCCTTTTTCTTCAATTCCCTACCTTCACTTACATGAGAGTTGGTTGTTTTGAAGACCAACCTTATATGCTTCCAAGGTATCCGACAGATAAGATCATTTTGATGGAGCTGGGAAGACAATTGATGATAGTGCATGCACGCCAAGCTACACAACATAAGACCAGAGTCAGTATTTCATCACATAATCCATTGATGATTGGGAGGTATTCTTTGACAACTTCCTCAAGGGCAAAAGCAATGGAGGTTGAACTTCAGGAGATAAAGTTAAAGAAATTCCAGGCCAGAATGGAATTCGACTATAGAAGAGTGAAAGATAAAATTAAAAGAGCCTTCACTCATGTGCACTACATTGAAGACATTTGGGTAGACCTCTGAACATAAAAAGATATCTATAGAATGGATTACTACAGGCTCGCGGTGGAACAAGTTGTTGATCTCAATCTGACCTTAGTTCCTAAAGGAATAATTGATGATGGGCAGGTTTTAGATCCCGAATATGAAGAACAAGAGGTTGCTGATGCTCCCATTCCTGCAATCCAGTGGTCTCAGAAGGAATCTACCTCTATTTTTGATAGATTTCAGTTAGTCTTAGCAAATACCAACACTTGGCTCAAAAGCATAGGTGTTAAGACTATAAAAATCAGAATCAGAGCTGAGGATGATTCAGTTGGGCCCAAAGGATTGAATTCAGAGGTTAGAGACAAATCAAAAGAAGGAGCTTCCTCTTCAAGTACCAGAATTAAGTTGAGAGTGAGCTGAGCTATGGAAGAACCATTGGAGAAAGAAACACTAAAGGGGAAAGAAATTAAGGAAACATAAATTCAAGTTTTGGATCAACAAGAAGAGGAGGTTCTTGAAACCTCTACTATTCTAAGTGAAATGTCTCCTCACGTTGAAGCTCCAATACCTGTTTCAGCGATATCCCCTATTTCTCCCATTGACAGTGATGTTGATTCTTTCTCCACAATATTCGTTCCTTCTATCCCACCTTCAGAAGCTATTCATCATTCCTCAACTACATCAATAATGAATACACCTGTGAGAAGCTTGCATGACAACTTGGAGAATGTATTTGATACAAATCCAATCTTTTCGGCAATGTCAGAGATAACTCTCCTAGAGATAGATACATCAACAACAAGCTTTGATTGTTTCATGGTTGATCCTATTCGCAATTTGTCTTATGAGAAAACCATTGTTGCTATACAAACTGAGGCACCTCCTAGAATTTCAGTTGTGTCACAAAATGAGTCCATTTCTACGCATACTGCAGTTGTTGTTTCAGATGTGAGAACCTTAGATCTTCCTCCATGGTTAAACTCAGCTACTCTGAAGAGAAAGAAACAAGCATTCTCTCCTGATGTGTTTGATTTCCAAAAATTGAAGAAATCCAAACCAATGGTTGCAAAGAAAACAAAAACAGTCTCGCAAGTGTTTATTGACAGCAATAAAATGAAAAATGTTGAGATAGTAGAACCTCTTGTTGACAAACCACATGAAGAGATGCAGGTGTCTGATTACAGATTCACTATGGTGGAATTAGGAAAGCAGACTCATGCTAACATGATGCAAGATGCTCAGAGTTCAGTAACAGTTTTGGCACAAAGCTACAATGAACTTCTAGCCAAAAAGGAGAAGCTCGATGAAGAAAATGAACAACTAGTTTCAGTTATTCAAAGGATTATTGGGTCATCAGAAACACTTGATTCACTATCTTCGTTTGCTCCTAAGGAATCAGTCAAACAATTAGAAAGGATTGCGCAAAAGGCTAAAGCAATTGATTCCTGAACAGTCCAAATAATTGATCAAGGAATACTAGTGGTTGAAAAGGCATTGAAGAATTTGAGTACTGTCAAAGCAGCAAGATTCAAAATGAATCAAACTCTAGAAGCCTTTCAGCAAAGTCTACATTCTCTTGAGAAAGATTTAAAAATCTGGCATGAGATAGATCAAGTGAAGTTGGAAATTCTATGCAGCAACTCAGTGATTTCAAAAAGGGAAAAATACATAGAGTTTGAGGAACTTATGACAAACAAGTCATTAGTTATTCAAGATCTTGTCAAAGATGTCTAGGCTACTCTTGAGATGAGTGCTGAAGTTGAACATGACATGCTTTCAAACTTTGAGAAAATCCCTTGCCAAGTTTTAAGTCATGATGGGGAATTGCTTGCAGCCAGTGATGTTGTTTCTCAGATTATTGCAAATCTTCACCAGGAGCTAAATTCAGATCAGTTTTCTATGGATACAATCCATAAATTTGTCAATCACCAGCTGGTCTTTAACAAGATGCAAGCTGCTTTTGAAGAACATAGAGAGGCAACAGTCAGATGCTATGATGTTATCATAAAGACTGTTGTCGTTGCTAGAAATACACTTGGTCCCAATCCTGATGAGTTGCAGGGAATTATCAACAAGTTTTTATCTTTCAAAGCTAGGAATGGGACAAAATGAAAAATATTAGGTTGTTTTATGTATTTTACTTTCGACAAAATATATGTAAAAACAAGTTTTGCAATTGCAAGTGTTCTTTTCTTGCAGTTTTGGAAAATGTAATTACATGTAAATTCTTACAAGACAAATCACAATTTGGATTGTAATTTTGAATAAGTTAATTGCAGTTAGTTAGCGGTTGAGAGATTTTCTCAAGTTTGTTGAGATCCTCCCACCTTTTTCTCAAGGCCTCTCTCCTATAAATACTTTTGTAATCTTTATCTTTTTAGCAAGTAAGAAATCTCTGCAGAATTTTGTACTCATAAAGACTTTGAGCTTTATAGTTATAAGTTGTGACTTTTCAAGTAATATCAAAGAGTTGGAACTTTAGACTTTGTGTTGAAGCCCTACTTTGCATCCTTTGTGTTCTTATGTCATTTTGGAGCATTACTTTGTGACTACTTGGAGATTGTGGGATATTGTTGAAGAGAGATTCAATTGAAATATCTGCAGACTTTGTGCTATGAATGTTGAAGGTTGAATTCGTAGTTAGTATTAGAAATTGAGAAGAATTGCAAAACTTTGTGCTCGTAGTAGTTCTCATTTAGAGTAGTTAATAGGTACATCATAGTTGCAGACTTTATGTGGTTTTATGCTGTATATTTTCATTAAGTAATCATTCTAAAAAGGGTAGATAGGATTTCATTCCTCAAGACTTTGCGCTTGTTGGTTGTTTTCCCGTCCCGGAGGAAGTGACGGAAGTCTTTGTGCTTTCAGGAAACTTTATTTCCTCTTTCTTGGTTTCACTGCATAGCTGCTGTAATAAGTTTTCTTAATGTTTGCTATTGCTTTTCTGTGAAGAGAAAAAAATATAATCTTTCCTGAAATAAGAGAAACGATTGCTGTCCTACCCATATTAGTTTTGTTTAGTTAAAGGGGGAGCCTTCCCTTAATTAGGAGAGTTTTATCTTGCGTGCTGTGGTTGAAACCACAATTTTGTATGCTTTCCCAAGTATACAAAATTTTCAACCAACACACAGCCATAAGGCTTATGACTAATATGAGGAATCAAGATTTCATCATAGACTTCCTCTTTAAGATTGCCTCTGCCTTTTGTTTGCACAGTCCACGCACTAAAGACTGTCCTATTTGTCATCTTTGTCATTGATGCTTGAAGACTCATGACTACCTAGGGTTTGACTGTCATGAAAACCCTAAGGGTCTTCCCTTTTTCCCCTAATCTTGACCACTTATTCCTAAGCATTAATGGACTGTCCTATTCATTGCAACAGTCACCTTTGCATTATACTCCATTGTAGTCCAAAGTCTGCACTTTTAATTTCTTGGCTAATTTTTGAAGAAGGATGCCCTCACATGTGTTCATCTTTATGTACAATCTGCTGCTCTTTTTCTGAAAATTTTGATGCTCATTTTTTGAAAATTTCTTCTCATTTTGTATCATTCTTTGCTGCACATATTTCATAATTTCTGCTCATTTTTGTATCATTCTTTGCTACACATTCATGTCATAATTTTCTGCACTTTCAAGTCAAAATTTTCTGCATTTTTTAGACTTATTATTTGCAGCACTTAATTGAGTCCATTTGATGACATGACTGTCATTAATTTTTGCACATTCCCATGGAATTTTTTGCTGCTCTTTCATGTCTATATGCTATGTTCTTTCTTTGACATTTTTGTGCTCTTTCACATCGTATTTCTGCTCATTAATTGACATTTTTTTCTGCTCATCTATTTGATATTGCTGCTGTCTTCATAGACATTATTTGCTGCACTTATTAACAGGTCTGCAACTTATCTTTATCAGACCCATTTTGACTTGATGACCTTTGTTCATGAATGTATGACTGTATAATGAAATTGCTGATTTTGACTCTACTCTTTTAAATATGGTTGCCTTCAAAATGCTACTCTGAGTTTCATAGATCCATAACACAATCTTATATTCTTTTTAGATTTTCACAGTGACATGACTATTTGTCATATTACCATTCCTCTCTAAGATATATATAAAAGTCTTACACATAATACTGTAGAACTCTTGCCAGGGATCATCTTCTACAGGAATCATACCTCCCTCATCATCATTGGAAACCCTCATGAGCCTAGAATCAAGGCTGCCATGCTTTATCAACAAACCTATACTCACTGTGAAAGGACTGAAATCATGTGTTTTAGTTAAAATCAAGAAGAAAACCCTGTTTTGGTACTACATAGGTGCTCTTGATGACAAGTCTTTGTCTCTTCAAGAATGTCGTCTTTGTCATCATACTTATGCCATGATATTCAATCTCATTTATCACTGTCCCTTGATCAATGAGATCATTGCCCTCATTAGATCTGCACTTCTCTTGTTATGACTGTCTTCATGGGTTTTGACTGTCCTTTAGTGAAAAAACTTCTCCTTAATCTTGTCTAATAACCACTGTACTCTGGAATTTGGTTAATGGCATGACTGTCATGCATTGCATTTGTGACTGCTGCTCTTTGATCAAAAAGACTGTGACTGTCTTTTTTATATTGTCATGGACTGTATCTTTTAACATCACCGACTATAGAAATATGCTCTCATGAATGCATGGCTGTCCCTTCTAATACATTTAACTGCCATCTCCCTCTTGCCTAGTTTGTCCATGCCTTATCTTGGTTTGATCTATCTTGTCATTTCACTGTCCCTCATCCTTTGTCGTATGCAACTGTGAACACTGCTACTTAGGATTGATGACATGAAAACTGTCCTCAAACCTTGCATTATCATTGCCTTTTAGACTGTCATAATGACCATCTTTGCATCTTTGAGTAAACACTTCAATATGTGAAAGCAATGTTTTGAAAATATTGCATTAATGAAGCCACCCCAATTGAAAGACAGCACAGTAAATGATGCCATGGATACACTCAGAACAACAGATGTCAAAGACAATCATAGTGTAAAAAGGGATCTATTATCCGAGAACAAATTGAGAAGCAGCAGCACTGAAGAAAGACTCCAAAATTTTGATGGTGTGTGTGAAAGATATTGCGACAGTTGCAAAGGAGACACTTAAACACCAATACAATAATTGAAATATATGCATATAAATTTGTGTTGTTCATGCCAGCTATAACTTTCTTGACCCATCATGCCCGAATAAAGCATTTCTTTCAAACCATGGTGACTACCCTGCTACCATATCTCAGTTAAGTATGACTTCCATACTTCTAATGCTGTTTTGAAGATGACTGTTGTCAAACCTAACTCTGACTGTACATACTTCATTAACCATGGCTACTTGAAAATAACTCTCTAAAATTCTAGATGCTTTCAAAAGCCTTGATATCTCCTTGTTAGAGAACCCTATAGATATTCAAACAGCAGATAGGTTTAGAGATATAGGATCATACTGTTCAAAACCTGCCTTGAGACCCCTTTTGCAAGTAGTGTTTGATCTGAAGCTTTCCCTCCTCGCCATCATGCAGCTCCTTTGGGCTCATAACTGGAAGATGAAATCCTAGAATTTCTCCTCAACATGGTGGTTTTTTAGTTTTTTCCACTTTTCTATTATCTTACCTTTCCTCTTTGCATGTAATTTCACCAAGTCTTGACGTGAGAAAACCTCCTCTTGAACCTTTGGCGTGGAAAACTCAGATCTGTTTACTTTCACATGAATCTTTCTCCTTTCCTTTGTTTTACATGTGAAAGCATTGTTTTCAACACTTTGTCATGGAAATAATTATAACCTAAGGAGTTAATCTTCACCCTTTTTTGATATAAAATCTTTTTACAAGATCTTTTAAATTAAAAGATTAACTCTCTCCCCTTTTAAAACATAAGACCTTAAGACAAAAAAAACATTTAAATCAAATATCTAAATTTGATTTTAGGCAATTGCATAAGACTTATTCAAACTATGGATTACAGGTATCATGACCACTACTTGAGGAATCTTTCCTTTAGCTTCGCCATTATTCATGACCACTACTTGAGGAATCTTTCCTTTAGCTTCGCCATTATTAACAGGACAGAAGCCAAGCTTCACATTGTTAGTGTGAATGGGGATATTTCCTAGCTAGATATTAGTGAGGACCTTTTCACATCATTAATAAGTTTACTTAAGAGTTAGTTTCCTAGGTGGCATTCTAGAAACTAGTATTTAATGGGACCATATCTCATTAATAGGCATGTAGTTATCTAGGCATTTAATATTTCTCTCATGCATTTATAATTGTGCATTAAGCATTTAAAGATTGCAACTAAGGTGGTTATCCAACTACCTCTCTCCTTGCCTATATAAGCAAGGCTCTTGTACATTAGCAAGGCTCTTGTACATTTGTAAATCATCTCATGAGTTCAATCTCAATGCATTATAAGATCATCATTTGATCATATTGTCGTCTTGCTCACAGTGCACTACTTTCTTGTTCGTGTGGATGGTGTTCTTCTTGGTGATCCATTGAAGACTACAACTTCAAGTGGGTTATTATTGCTTCATATTTCCAACATGGTATCAGAGCTTAGGCCATAAGAGATTCATCTCATATCTGGAAGTTGAGCTAAAGAGATTTTTATTGCAAGTTGGAGGGTTTACATTTTGGGCTAGTTGTCATCATCTGGAAGGCAGTTGATTTTTGGAGCAGATTGGGTTAGATCTGACCTTTCCATTGCGTATAGAGTGCCCAAAACCCCCCATTTTCATATAAAATACTTCATATTCTGAGGTAAATTTACTTTTTGATGATTTTTCAAAAAAATCAAGTGACTATCTTAAATTTGATGGCCAAATGACCATCACAAAAGTCCCATCATGTCTTAATTAAACTTTTTTTTTAAATCGCCATAACTTTTGACTCGGGTATCGGATTTTCACAAACGAGATATCGTTGGAAAGCCAGTTCTAAGCACTTTCTAGTGGTGTAGAAATTATTATCAAATTTTATTCTTGTATTATTTTATTGTTGTTTGAAGTCAGATCTCCCATTTGGACTCCTGAGTTCATATCTTTTCACTAGTTTGCCAAGATTTAGAGATTCCAACGACATTGCAAAAGTGATTTAGAGCACTATCATTTTTTCCATCTACTATTTTCAGATTTAGCCCCAAGTACATTCTATTTAGTTTTTGCAATTTGAGGCATTTTCTTGATAACTTGGACATACTGCAATTTGGAGAAGATATATTTGCATTGAGAGGCTTCATTTTCAGTTGTGCATCATATTTGGGAGTTTCTAATTAATACTGAAGGTCAACAATGTCTTTGTAATATTAGAGATCAATCATAGTTTGTTATGAGGTTTTTATTTCATCCTTCACTGATTATATTGGGAAGGGGAAACTATAAACAATGGAGAGATTGTATCATACACCATCTCCAATCACTTCAATCGTTGCCACATTTGTATTGTTTAGTTCCCCCTCTTGATAAAGGTATCCAAAAATTTGCTTGGAGTTGCAGAAGGTATGATGTCTTAGAGGTTATTGCAATGCATGTTGTTCATGGTGTTTTGAAAAGTATTGATCATTGCAATTGTCCTCATCTTCTTTGGACTAAGATTTGGGAGATATATGGAGATCTTGACACTCCACCATTCCTTGATGATCATGATTCAGAATGTCATGTGCCTCTTCATTCTTCAAACACGATACCCTATGATGATAATCTTATACAAGAGCTTACAGATTTGGAATAGCTTTGAATCTTCAGATGAGGATGTCAAGGGTTCTTCAGATGATTCTTCTCCATCAAAGACAATTGATGTACCTTCACCTTTAGTGATTCCTTGTGCAGAGTCATTGATTGAGGCTTCCATCATTCCTATTCAACAGGATCATTCATCTTATGTTGGTGATTCATTGAGAAATTATGATGATTCATCACAAGTATCTCATTATTTTTCAGACTTGGGATTACAAGATGGTTTTGTTTTAGGTATTGCAGACTTGGCTACTTTTATAGGTTTGGAGGACATTCTTGAGGGGATATCTCTCCTCTATGCAGATTCTACCTTGGAGGGTATTCTTGAGTCTCCACATTCCATTGTTTCAACCTTGATTAGGGATCCTGACCTTGGTGAGACCACCTTGGAGGCACTTGATTCCTTCTCAGAGATTTCATATATGAGGCTTCTTTCCTCACATTCCTTCATGAAGTTGGAGTTTCTTCAACATCTACCATTATATTTGCTTCTTCCTAGAGGGAGACATGTGGTTTTTCGTCACTAGACACTCTTTTGGCTTCAGACTTCTTTTAGTGGTTTTGAGGACACTTCATTCAGGGGGGGAGATCTAGTCTCCATCCATTCCTTCAATGAAGGGATCATTGTATTGTCTTTGTATCTTGTTCAACATTAGTTTTTGCATAGTCCTAGTTTGTCACCTTCTTCATTGATTAGGCATGTACCTGATTTGATTGTGGTATCTTCATCTTCCTTGGGCAAGGAGACACATGAACAATTTTCAAAGACATCATCATCACACACATTCATCCTTCCTTCCTTCAATTCCTATTCAGAATGGGAAACATCCCTAAATTTGTACTTATTTTTGTTTCTTTCAAAAGGGAGACAAGTTGTTTGTCAACATTGGATCATGTTTTGTCTTGAAGCACTTACTATTTTTGCAATTGATTACATATTGTGGGGAGGCTACATAGTCTCTCTATTTCCCTCTTATGGGGGGCTATTGATTATTGTACTCTTGTTATGGATGTAGCTCTTGGGGGTATTGATGTTGAGACCTCCATACATCACTTCCATTACTTGTACATGACTAGCATTAGATTTTGCATTATATCATTTTTTGGGGGAGGAGTTTTGTCCCATGAGGTTTTCTCCTTTTCTTCATTTGTAAGAGATTGCATTATCATTTGTACATGGTTACCTAACGTGGCCTAGTAGTTGGGACCCATTATATTGCATTTGCATAATAACTACACTCCCAAGTTGCACTTATGGGGGGGTGTTAGTGTGAATGGGGATATTTCCTAACTAGATATTAGTGAGGACCTATTCACATCATTAATAAGTTTACTTAGGAGTTATTTTTCTAGGTGGCATTATAGAAACTAGTATTCAATGGGATCATATCTCATTAATAGGCATGTAGTTATCTAGGCATTTAATATTTCTCTCATGCATTTATGATTGTGCATTAGGCATTTAATGATCACAACTAAGGTGGTTATCCAACTACCTCTCTCCTTGCCTATATAAGCAAGGCTCTTGTACATTTGTAAATCATCTCATGATTTTAATCTCAATGCATTCTAAGATCATCATTTGATCATATTGTTTTCTTGCTCATAGTGCACTACTTTCTTGTTCGTGTGGATGGTATTCTTCTTGGTGATCCATTGAAGATTGCAACTTCAAGTTGGTTATTATTGCTTCATATTTCCAACACACATGTATTTTTGACTTAATGAGATAATTACGACACAATAAGCACTCTCCTCTAGATCCTAAAATGTCTGTGAACATGTGATGTTTGATCATATATAATAAGATTTTGAATTTCAATAGGGATAATGTCATGAGAGTCCCAATGCTTAGGAAAAGAGGACACCCCTAAATTCACAAGGCAATCAGTGAAACAATTAGCTTCACGATAGGCATGAGAGAGATAAAAATCCTGAAAAGAATCCAATATAGAAATTGAGCCCTCTATTATATGCTCAATTGATCAAGAGGAAAGATGAACCCTCTTAAGGCAATTAACAATATTTAAAGAATCACCCTCCAACCAAATTTTTTCGAATCCCTTCTCCTAAGTGAGCTTTAGGCCATGATAGGCTGCAAAAGCTCTTTTAAAGGGTGTAACATTGGGACTTCCCGGGAGGTCACCCATTCCAATACTACTCCGATCCAAGTACGCTTAACAATGGAGTTTTGATGGGATCTGATGCACTAATGCTGGTATGATAGCACCCAAGTATATAGTTTGCAAGTTATGCTTGATGGTAAGTTTGTGATTTGTATCTTTAAACTACAATTATTTTTCTTGATCAAAGTAGGCATTATTGAATTGTATCAGTAATTCATAGTTGATTAATGCCAGTGCAAAGGCTTTGAGTAAGCTAGGACTAAATTGGAAGCTATAACTAAGCAAGTATTTGACATTTTCCCTCAAGCTTTTTTTAGGGCTTGAAAGCCTAAAAGTATTTTTGATGCAATGCAATTTTTATATATTTTTTTGGTGCCATGTTGTTATGTATATTAATTTGCATTGACATTAATCTCATTTGTTTTCCTTTTCTTTCAAGAAATCACAATCAATGAAGAGATGTTGGATGTATGTTATGAAGTTCTCTAATAGGCTCTTAGGGTGTGTGATTTGACAATGGAAGGCCAATTGAGATTTTTTGTCTTCATAAGGCATTTACAAAAGGCATGATATGACATTGTATTTTTATTCATTCAAATGTTTTTGCTTTGTTAGAAGGAACTCAAAATTTCTATTTAATCAATTTTAGGCTCAAGTGGCTTATGTCTTTGGCTATCCATACTTACATGTAGTAAAGATCTTTGAAGCATGGAAGCCTTAGGTGTATAGGCTTAGATTCTTTCAAAGGATGGGTTGAACACTTGATTTTTTATGTTATAGTGGTAATTAAGTGTGGCACAACTCCAACTGTCAAAAAATATAAACTCTTTTGCAAAGCAAAAAAATGTGATTATGTGAGGAGTTTATTGAAGAAAAAGGGATGGACATTGAGTTAGCATTATTTTTCTTGTGATTATTTGAAATTGGCAAGTTTATAAGGGCAATTTTCTCAAATGGGTAGTGCTCAAATAATGAGTTTTGTTTTGTTTTGGTTTTTTTGTTTGTTTATTTTTTTATATATATTTTTCTATGTTTGGTCCTATTTGGCTTTTTTAGTAGCTATTAACAGACTATAGGAAATGATTTTGTGATGACGCAAAGCACACATTTTTTGTCAATGAAAATCCTTTGTATGTTAATGGATTTAACTCTTATTGGTTAATGTCTTTATAGCATCAAATCCACCAAAAATAAGTAGAGTTGCCTATGTTCCCAAAGAAGCTTTAGACCATGGTCTAAATCTAGTTGGGACTTGGTCCTTCAATGATGACCAATATAAGGCACTATAAGCTTATCTTGGTGTTTATGACAAGCAAGTCTTGTAGGTCTATTCTTATAGTGTCCCGCATTGTACTTTCTATTTGATTATCTATCTATTTATTTATGATATTTTAATGTCTTTGTTCTTTATGTTAAGTAGGCTCTAGATGTTGTGGTTTTTAAAGCCAAAAGTCCAATGAAATACAATGAAATCTTATTGGAGTCATGTGACTATTAGGTATCTTAAGCCTTGTTTGAAGCTCTCTATGAACGATAGTACTTGACATTTTAGGTTAGCTTGTGAGTATGCAATCACTAAAATTGCATTAATCATTGTAGTGACTATAGGTTAGAATTTCAATTTTACATTTTGATCATATAAAGGTTATATTCAAATTTTGATAATGCAAGGGACAAATAAAAGCTATAAGTTCATTCCCACAACTAGTTCTTGTTAGAAATATATGCATTTGGTGGATAATTAGGAATATAAGAATATTTATACCTCTCAATTTCATTGGTTAAAAAACATCTTTTAACTTTTGGATTATGTAATGTGTAAGAGAGACATTGAATGAAACTAGCAGTCTAGGACAAAGGAGGCCTTAAGCTCTAACAAGAAATGAGACCGGTAGATATAAATCTCAACTCAAATACACTAGATAGCATTGTACCTACTTGTGCTTATGTCATAACTCAAATAAGGAAGGAGTGCTCAAATGTTGGAGCATAGAGAAGGCTCATGAAGTATTTGATAAAATTATCCAATAAGATGTGTCAGGACAAATATGATCGTAGGGTATGTTGTTCATGGTTGTGATAGGTAGGCCCTAATGCTTTTTCAAGAAATTAAAGAATTCAGTCTCATGCCAAACCATGTTACTTTGTGTTCTATTTTCATGTTGACATGTGGGTTTGAGGGATGAGGTATCCAAGTAATTAAATAGCGGTAGGGGTTATTATAGGATTAGTATAAGAATGGAGCATTACGGATATACAGTGGATCTTCTTGGTGAGCCAAGCTAGTAGAACAAGCACTAGATTTCATTAAGAAAATGCCAATAGAACTTGGCATTGCTTTTTGGAGGTGTGTGCTTCTTGTTTGTAGATATATCATAACAATATAGAGCTTGGAGATATATCAGTATAGGATTTGAGATTGGATTCTTGCATGCTTCTCTTCCTGTTCCAACATCTTGAAATGTCCATGCTTATCATAAAATAGGTCTTTGACAGATACCCAAACCGTGTATATAAGCTGTGATCTCATTGCACTCCATACATCTAATTTTAGATAGCCAATAACACGGTTTAGATTGCCAAATACTCAAAAGAAAAACAAAACAAAATCAACTTTCTGAAAACTGGAAATCAAACCTTGTCTCTTCATTGTTACTGCACGCCTAACACAGTGCACATTAGTATAGCGCATGCCTATTTTTCAAATTGCTTCATTTAGTATCACCAATAATCTCTGCAAGAGCATTCTCCCTGTTTGAAATGATGGAAACGGTTTGCATCTCTAACAATAATTTCTCTTGCAACAACTTTGGAGATAAATTTTGTTGCAGTGTGGCAATCAGCACATATTCGAAGATTTTTAACAACTCTAATAGTTGTTCCAGGTGGCATGTTTAACAAACCAAATGCAATCGCCAACTTTTCACTATGATGACAAAGAAATAATTCTTTTTCCTCCTCTTCCACATCACTAAGTAGATGACTTGAATCTGGAAAATACCCTGCCGCCTTCAACTCCGAAGCCAAATTTTCTAGTTTTGCATAGATGTCCCATGTTTGTGGATGTGATCTGTCTCCTACACAAAAAACATGTACCATTTTATGGCATTCAATCCAACTACATCCAGGTATCTTTTTAATTCCTCTATCATTCATCAATCTCCTTACCATTTGAGCCTCACCCCACCTGCCCACTTCTGCATAGATATTTGAGAGAAGAACATAGGTTGCAGCATTTTTAGGATCCAAATAAAAAAGGAGCATTGCTGTAAATACACCTAAGCCTATATTCATATGTTGTCTACAGGCACCAAGAAAACTCATCCACACAACCTCCACAGGTTTAACTGGCATCTTAACGATGAAGTTTAGGGTGTCCTCAAGATAGCCAGCACGGGCAAGGAGGTCAACCATGCACACATAATGATCAACTGTAGGTGTAATGCAATAAAGGTTACTCATCTGTTTGAAGTATGTACAGCCTTTATCCACTAAACCTGCATGGCTGCATGCACACAGAACGCAAGTAAAGCTTACTATGTCAGGATATGTTCCCGACCGCTTCATTAATTGAAAGACTTTGAGAGCATCCTTGCAGAATCCATTTTGTGCATATCCTGCAATCATGGCATTCCATGAGACAACGTTTCTTTGAGGCATGTTGTCAAACAGTTCACGTGCCTTGTCTATATTTCCACATTTTGCATACATATCTACTAGGGCAGTCGCAACTACAATATCTGACAAAATCTCTCTATCCTTTATGCTTTGATGGATGTCCATACCCTGTTCCAAAGCTCCCATTTTTGCACAGGCGGGGAGGACGCTGGCAAAGGTTGTGGAATTTGGCTTTACACCTGCCAATTGCATTTGCTTGAAACTTTTTAAAGCCTTTTCAAATAATCCATTTTGTGCATATCCTGCAATCATTGCAGTCCACGAGAACACATCTCTTTGAAGCATTCTGTCAAACAGTTCACGCGCCTTGTCTACATTTCCACATTTTGCATACATGTCTACCAGGGCCGTCGCAACTACAATATCTGACAAAATTCCTCTATCCTCTACGCTTTGATGAATGTCCATACCCTGATCCAAAGCTCCCATTTTGGCACAGGCAGGGAGGATGCTGGCAAAGGTTGTGAAGTCTGGTTTTACACCTGCTAATTGCATTTGCTTAAAAGTTTCTAAAGCCTTTTCAATAAATCCATTTTGTACATAACCTGCAATCATTGCAGTCCATGAGATGACGTCTCTTTGAGGCATTCTGTCAAACATTTCATGTGCCTTGTCTATGTTTCCACATTTTGCATACATGTCTACCAGAGCGTTTCCAACTATAATATCTGACAAAAATCCCCCTTCCATTATACTTCGATGGATTTCCATACCCTGTTTCAAATCTCCCATTTTTGCACAGGCAGGGAGGATACTGGCAAAGGTTGTGGAATTTGGGTTTACACCTGCCGATTGCATTTGCTTGAAAGTTTCTAAAGCTTTCTCAACAAATCTATTTTGTGAATATCCTGCAATCATTGCATTCCACGAGATGACATTTCTTTGAGACATTCTGTCAAAAAGTTCACGTGCCTCGTCTATGCTTCCACATTTTGCGTACATGTCTACCAGAGCATTTCCAACTATAACATCTGAGCAAAACCCCCCTTCAATTATGCTTTGATGAATGCCCATACCCTGTTCCAAAGCTCCCATTTTGGCACAGGCAGGGAGGATGCTGGCAAACGTTGTGGCATTTGGCTTTATACCTTCCAATTGCATTTCCTTGAAAGTTTCCAAGGCTTTTTCAGCAAATCCATTATGTGCATATCCTGCAATCATTGCAGTCCACGAGAACACATTTCTTTGAGGCATTCTGTCAAACAACTCACGTGCTTTGTCTATGCTTCCACATTTTGCATACATGTCTACCAGGGCAGTTGCAACTACAACATCTGACAAAATTCCTTTACCCTTTATGCTTTGATGAATTTCCATACCCTGCTCCAAAGCTCCTAGTTTGGCACAGGCTGGGAGTACGCTGGCAAATGTGAACTTATCGGGTTCGAAACCTGTTTGTTGCATTTGGTGAAACAATGTGACTGCCTCGTTAGGATACTCATGTGTTTTGTACGCTGCAATAATCGTATTCCATGAGACGGCGTCTCGTTCTTGCATGTGATTAAACACTTTACACGCATCAACCAAACTTCCGCACTTGACATACATGTAAATAAGCTTATTGTGAAAAGTTATGCGTGTAGCAAATGCAAATCGCCTGTGAGCGATGGAAGAGTGAACTTTCTTCCATTGTGAAACCGCGTTCTTGAGAATGCAGGTCTGTAATAATGGAAGATATGTAGTAAGCAGAATGCAATCAAAATTAGTATTGAATGGCAATGGCATTTTAAGTTTGTAGTTGGAGCCTGGAAAATGGGCATTGTTATTCGAAGATAATCTGTCGAGGAGCGTCAGCTTTCAAAACAGAACAGACATTAACGGTTAAAAACACCGAGCAGACATACAGAAGGAATGGTACGTTTCAGTATCCTCAAAACTATGCTAACCTTCAAAATGACGACGAACAGGTTTATAACGCCGATTATGGGTTACATAAACACAACCAATCTCTGAGCCAATCTCAAAAAACCAGAACGGCAAATGCTTCTAGGCTGCCTAAGTATGTTTTGTTTGTTTGGTTTTTTTTTTTTTTTGCCTGCATAAATGTTGTAAATTGATTGATTTTTATAAATAGCAATATGTGCAAAATTGAAGGTTATAAAAATTATTAAAGAATTATTATGATTTTGTTGTATAGATTATTGTGTCAATAATATATATTTGATGTCTTTTTATTTAGTTTGTGTCTATTTTGAAAAAAATTACTATGATTTTATTGTATAGATTATTGTATCAGTGAAAATATATTTGGTGGCTTTTTATTTAGTTTTGTGTCTATTTTGAGAAGATGTCTTGTTATTTGTAAATGATGGTTATTGGTACACTTTTCTCTATTTTACTATCATTCTATACTTATTGCTTCATCAAAACTATATGTCTACACCCTTTAATTGTCTTGATTATTTGTGTACACATCTCTAGAATTGTTGCCTAACATGAGGTTTTCTATCTTTCTTGTTTTGGATTAGATCATGCGTGTGAAGTTACTCTTGCAAGCACAAATTTGACTTTTCTAAAATCAAAATTCAAAATCCAATTGATTGGCCCCCTTTTACACCTTGGTTCCAAACTGACTTCAAGTGCATTTTCTCATGAATCATTGTCATATACTTGTGTAAATGGGTGAATGCAAGATTATGATAGACCAAAGAATAGTAATGAAAAAAATAATTAATAACATTTATATTTTAGATAGATTTGGATGAAAAAAGTATTAATACTTTTAGCTCAAATTTACATTCACTCAAAAAAAAATACCTTGAATAACCTTAAATTTAGGCAAGAGGAAGTCTAAAAAAAATTCATGAACTTAGTGGAATCATACATTTAGTGTTATTCTAATTTTTTAAGACTCTCTCCTTAAAGCTAACAAGCTTTTTTTTAATCACATTTAATAAAATGAAAAGGGATTGTGAACAAAACTTTCAAGATTATAAAAATTTAATTTATTCTACTCTAGGTTTCAATGGTTCTAGTTTTTTTTAATTTTTTTTTAATTTTTTGACTAATTTTTTTAAGATTATAATATAGTGTTTTTATTTATGGGCTCTAGTCTTAATAAACATCATAGAGATATACACATAAAAATTACATTATCAACCTAAGATTATGTGTAGTAGTGGAAAGCGAGATAACCCGAATAAGAAACTAAACTACCCATAAGTTGTCATAGTGATATACCATAATGTATACCAAGCATAAAATGTCTACACTACAAATAGGTGACATAAACTAGCCACAAAACCAAACCACAACAACAACCTTACTTGGGAGATAAAATATTGCCTGTTATATCATTCTCATGCTTTGTAGGGTGATTTCCATCTTTCACAAGCCCTAATATACTCAACATTTCTAGTCACATTCATGAACTTCATAAGAAGAACCTACAGTACCTTTACAATATCCAACCCATCAAGTTCAATTTAT
This sequence comes from Sequoiadendron giganteum, assembly GCA_007115665.2. Taxonomy (NCBI): domain Eukaryota; kingdom Viridiplantae; phylum Streptophyta; class Pinopsida; order Cupressales; family Cupressaceae; genus Sequoiadendron; species Sequoiadendron giganteum. Next base: position 692,228,417 of record CM021101.1, read on the forward strand.
TTCTTCACCTCTACACATCATAAAGAACAAATGGAATTATCATCTTCTAAAACAAGAATTATGTATCTAGTGATCACTTCTAAGACATGCCCTTATGTTGACAAATTATAATATTTTTCATCACCAAGTTGATGCCCTTATAGAAGACATCAAAGACTCATACATTTTCCATCAATGCCAAAAACCTAGAATTCATAAGTAAAATATCAATAACCTTCAACCTAATAAGCAATTTCTTATATCTCATTGTTGAAGAGGAGGCTAGATTCACATCCTTCAAGCCCTTCATAAGCTCAAAATCTAAATGAAGGAGAAAAGCTTCCAAGATTCATGTGAATTCTACATCCACTACAACAAATTTTCATGTTTTTAGAAATTTATTTGATATGGTTCCTTAAGACATTAGATTCTTATTATTGTAAGAGTTTATGGTGACCTCCTCAACACCCCATGATCACTTGCAAGACAAAATAACTTCCATAAGGGAGATGGTAGAAATATCATACTATGATTAAGGATGCAAGAATGCCAAAATAATAGCCACATTGAATATTGCAATGTACATATGATGCCTTGCTTATATAGGCAAGGTGAGGAATAGGATTAGACAAGATCATGACAAGTGTCCAAATCCTATCACATGAGACAACTAAGTCATAAAAATGACACAAGCATTAAATAAATACCAACTAGATAAGATGAGTGACAACTAATGCTTAACTAGAAAGATTCCTTCCCAAGACCTAAGTGGACTTAATAATGCAAATAGGACCTAAATAGGTAAAACACCTATTTACACCAACACCCCCCCCGCCCCAACCCCCACACCCCTTTAAGTACAACTTAGGGAGTATTGGCACAAAGATGGGTCTTATCTATGAGGCCCTGTTAGGCACCCATGTACATATACAAATTCAATCTCTCACAAATGGAGAAAGGGAGAAAACTTAGTGGGATAAAGTTATCCTCCTCAAAAGAGAGATGAAGAAGAGACCGTTCAATCCCCCCTCAATGAAATGATCCATCACAAATCCAATCAATCTCCATCCACACAAAGGATGACAAGAGAGACCATACAACCCCCCTAATGAGATAACCTACGACAAAGAAGCATTGGAAGAACACTTGTGGAGTAACATTGGAATCCTTAATTCGATAAGAAAAGGAAAGATAATTTTGTTTTCTAGAAACGATATTCTAGAGTCACTCAAGGACTCAAGTCAAAATCATGATAAAGCAACAACAAACCTGATGCCAAGTAACACTAGAAAACTCTCAACTAGAATGAATCTAGAATCTATGAAGCAACAATCAATTGAGAAATGATTTGGAACTAAAATGAAGTGCATAAATCAAAATTGCATCCTCTTAACTATCAATATACCTAAGTAACCTCTAGAACACCTTTTGGGGAAAAATTGAAATAATGATCAACTTGGGACATATACAAAAAAGTGCATGGATGGCAATGTAGAGCTCCTTAATACCTTGCCAACACTACAAGAATCATGAAGATCAAAGATTTTGGTAAAAAATTATGAGCTCGAGAGCCATAAAACAAGATCTAACTTCAACTGGTAATAAAATTTGCAAAACAAAAAAATCATGCAAAATAACCTACACCACTAAAAAATTCATAATATCAGCTTTCTGATGATATCTAGTTTGAAATTTTTTGCCTCTTGGATTGCAAGTTATGATAAAACAAAAAAAGCCCTAGAAGAGGGCACCTGCAAACTAAATTGGGTCAAAAGTGAAGCCCCCTAGGGATTGGTGACTGGTCCACCATATGACCATGTTGCCAAAAACTAGAAAATTAAATCACCTAGCAACAACAACGCCACTGAAGTCAGTAGTTGGGGGGCCAGTGAGCTAGAGGTCACACCGCCCAAGGCTTAGCCCCCCCACTAAGGCAGGCCCGAGGTCTTCACCCCCTGCAACCAAGGCTTCTACAGTGGCTAATAACAATTCTCAATGAATTTTTAAAAAATAAAACTTTTATATTAAAAAGCCTATGGTTAATATAAAGGTAATTTCATACCAACACAATCAGTACTAGTCATGATGTGATGACAATGGATCAGACCACAAAAAGGTACATATTGTAGACACTTGAATTAACATCATTTCTTTTGTTAATCAAATAAAACAATTTATTTGATTAATTCACTAATATGAATTATATTTGATTAAATAAATCAATTTATTTAATTAAAGTCCTAAAAGTCCTCTCATCTGATTTAATAAATCAAGTTATTTGAATCAAATGTCAAAACCCCTAAATCCCTTCAAGTTAATTAATTTGAATTAATTAACCCCTAATCACCATTACCCATTCTCTAGGTTTTGATTCAACCTTGGTCAAACTCAACCCTTGATTAACCAACCCACTTGCACATGAAAATAGTTTCTTTTAATTAACTAATTACCTCATTTATCCTCTCAAAAGCATATTCTAAGGAATATTCTCTCATTAACTTCTTTTATTTGACTTTCTTACCCCAAACAATTTTCCTCCAAAATCTCCAATCGCATCATTCAATGCCTCTTACAAAGCCATTAATCTCTCTTATACCCTTTTTCCATCTCAACCACATGCATTAACTATGCACATTCTCCAAAGTGTGCTCCAACTTCACCCATTAGGATTGAGACAAGTGTCCCAATCTCATTGGATCTCTTTTACCCCCATTTTCCTCCCATCTCTCTATTTTTCAACCCTTTGATACACTTAATCGAAATCCCATTTTTAGCACTTGCGTTCAAGCATGGGAAGCCTAGGATGAAAATTATATTAATTTTGAAGGATGATCTCATGTAGAGTTTGTATTTGGACTTCATAGGATGCAGACTCTAGCCACATTTTATTGATCTAAATTTTCATTGATGTTGGTATGAATTGTTATTGTAGTTAATGATATTGTAGATTCATTTGAATAATACAACAATTATTTTAATAAGAAGAGATATATATGTACCTTTTTTTTTTCATTATAATAAGAAGATCAAAAGTTATTTCTATCATTTGTTCAAAATATAACTAATGCATAAACAATAATTTTTATCTAATGTTATAAAATATTTGAGTATATGATAGGGTTTATAGTGTTGTTATTAAAATAATAAGTGTTTATGGAAGGTTAAGAATCAAATTTGCATTATTATTTTGGTTAGGGCATTACAACCTCCTAATTTGGAGTGGTTACAAGTTAGTTTGTGACTTGATAGACACGTTGCTTCCTTGATTCATACATCTAAGAGGTGTATATATTTGTACTTCATCTATAATTTACATATTTTTATGGATTCTTTGCAGTAGGTCAACATTTTACGTTGCCTAAGATATTTTTTTCTAACTCAAATTTTCCATTTAGATCAAGTTTTGTGTTGATTTGTATAATGTACAAAGCCCATAATATTTAATAATATTTAATTCTCTTATATTCTTTCATTGATTTATGAATACTTTGACAATGTACTAATCAATGCAAATGAATTCCTATTTAACAAGCACATGAGAATAATCCATAAGAACATGTATAAAATCAACTTGGGACAAAGGTGTAAGAGGGGGCATGTCTACTGGATTTTGAATTTTGAATTTTGAATTTAGGTGGGTCAAATTCACACTTTCTAGGGCAACCTCCTACATTCCAATCTAACTCAAGAAACAAAAAGTGGTAAACCTCAAGTTAGACAAAAAATTCTAGGCATATGTGCAAAAATAATCAAGATAAGCTAAATGTGTGGAATTGTGTGAGCAAATGACTAGGATAAAGTAATAAGAATATAATAATGTGCAAAAAGAGTTAGGTAAAAGGGCCCCACTTTGCACAAAATCTCCCCAATAGTTATCATGTACAACTAACAAGACATCTTCTCAAAATAGCCACAAAACTAAGGAAGATGACCTAATGGATAAGCATAATCTACTAGCTACTATGGTGATACATAAAAATGGGCCTCTTATTTGAATTTCACACATTACTTGTAAAATTAAGCACTAGTAGTTTTGTCTCTAAAAAGGACAAAAAATACTCATTTTAAAAAGCTACATAAAAAACAACAACCAATCACATAGTGACACATAATTGATAATTGGTAATACATGTCTTGATGCACATATTATATTCTAACTTTTTGATGGGCGTGTTATTGGACAACTCAATAAAGATGTAAATGATGTGGATATGTCATAAATGCCAAGAAACCTAAATAATATCTTCAATTTTAATTCAATTGCAAAGTCGTGCTCAATTTATTTTTACAAAATTTCATTTATTTATTAAATTTATAAGTTGTAGCTAAGTCTTTTTTGTATATTAATTGAAAGAAAAGGATTTACATAAGTTTCAATTTTAGCCTTATATATATCATCTCTAGGCTAAAATCACCTAATATATCCACACTTCTATGCTTTATACTTTTTCTTAAATTTCTATTACATAGATGTGATCAAAATCATGACCTACTTCTTTTTGTGTTATATCATTTACCATAAATTTACTCTTCAATCACTTTCCACTACTTTCTCTTGATCTATAAACTCATACATCCATCTGAGATCATGAAAGGGCTCTAGGATTGTTACATATTTTAGAAAGGAGCATCCCTTCTCAACTTTATGGCAATGTTGCATCAACATGCAACCTTTGAAGTTGGACAAAAATCATAGCCATTTCACTGCACACCATCATTTAAGAATATTTGCATACCATTTAGAGTAGGAATGCAAAATCCTAAACAAGTAGCCAACACCAAATCATCTAAACCGCCCAGAAGGTTTGCTTTGATCAACTCTTGTGACAACACCAAAACCATCTCCTTCGCCTCCCCTTGATCTAGAAGTGATGACACAAATCTTGATGAGATATCTTAGTTAACTCTGTGGTGGTAATCCCCCACCATGAATTCTTCTGTAAGAACAAGCTTTATTTCCTTCAACATCAAACCATTAGGAGATTTGAAAAACACTTTCAACCTTTGTTCTGAAATAAGGCCCAAGAAGGCCACTTGGCTTCATGGACACACCTGTTGAATTGGAGTATCCATTGACAACTCCCCAGCCAAAATAATACACCTCTCACTTTGTTTTTAGCTCCAACCGATAAGGCTTTTAAAGGCCCCTTTCTCCTCATTGTGCACAAGTCAAGCGTAGAAAACATCCTTTAAACAATTATTTTAGAGAGATGCCTACACAAAGCATAAATTTTTATAAAAATTATGTACCTTCTTGCCCTTTAAAGGATTCAATATCCTCTCCATTTGGTGTGTCCCCTAACTTGCCAACCAAGTCTGGCATAGTTTCTAGTAATCCTTTCAACTTCCAATTAGGAATAGAGTGGTTTCTTAGTGTGTTAATAACAATGGTCGAATCCCCTTTTATCTCCAATTGGTCAATTTTTAGATATATGCATAGTTTTAGTCCATGTATAAGTGCTTGGAACTCTGCAACATTGTTTGTGCCAATGGATATTAGCTTTGATGATCTACACAAAACTTAGGCTTGTCGGTCTTTGATAACATCCCACCACAAAAATTCTTGAGTTTTCCCTAGAAGCACCATCGAAATTTAGCTTATACCAACCATGTTATGGGAGTTTCCAATGAACATGGATCTCATTGAAACAAACTCAACTCCCCCAACCTCATTAATGGAGCAACATTTCAATTTACTATTTAAAAACTTGAAGATTATAAAATTAAAATACACCATAAAATTCTTTTAATTTATTAAAGAGTTATAATTTGATACAATAAAATAATTTTAATTTATTAAATAATTCTTTGTGATTTTCAACAATGTTTGTACTAAATTTTAAACTTTTTAATAGATTAAATAACATAGGAGTATTGTTTTTCAAGGTAGGGGAGGGGATCCAGTAGTTGTGCACCCTAACTTCGCACTTCTCAAAATCTTACATGGAAATTTCAAATCACTCCAATTTTTTTATAGCAGCTTACATGGCAAGTCCTCTGCATATAACTTTCGTTTCAGGGTCAAATCATCAAGTATGATGCCACATCAAAATGCTTTTTGTCAAGGTGTCTAAAAAGACCCCAAAAAAAAGTGCTACCAATACTTGTGCATTCACATCATGGGTAGTTGAGCACTGATGTGACATCATGATTGGTTGCTTTTTAGATCAAAGGAATACATTTTGTTTAAGCTAGAGTACTTATATCACAACTATTAAACATAATATAAACTACTATCACAACTATTAGACATATATTAACAACTACTATCACAGCTATTGAAACATGTTCAACTACTGGGTTCTCTACCCTACCGAAGTTCTGATTTTTTTTATGCCACGAGGAGATTTTTCATGTGCAGCTCAGCCAATTTTCATAGCGAAGAAGATTTTTCCTGCCATGGTGAGTTTTATTGCGGTTTGAGTAACCAAAAATACTTCTGTACCTGTTTGGTTTTATAACATTTCTTAGATGATAATATTGAGTGAAACGAACACGACTGCGAGTATCATGTATGAATTGCACCATCAGTTTTTAAGACGGATGTGGAGTTTTCAAAATACTGAAAACGTTATCGTCCTTCTGTGTGTTTCTTTGGTTCTGAAAGCTGGTCCTCCTCCACAGATTACCTTCGAGGGTTTTTATTCCGACTTGAAACTTGCTTTCGAAAGGGCATTAAAAACCTGTAAGTTAAAATGCTCCCAGGCATACCACTGGCAATGTCATTGTGGTATACTTACTGAATATCACTGCACAATTTCCATACTCCAATTACAATTAAAGTTGCCATTGTCATCCACCACTTAAGCTCACAGCATTATGTTGGAGGAGACGCTGCTTACTACACACAACCCCCTTGAAGACCACCCTACACATCTTCAATTAGTGCAAACCCGTATTCTCAAGAACGTTCTTTCACAAGGGAAAAAAGTCCACTCGTTCATCGCTCGTAGGCGATTTGCATTTGCTGCACGCACACCTTTTCATAATAAGCTTATCTACATGTATGTCAAATGCGGAAGTTTGGTTGATGCCCGTAAAGTGTTTGACCACATGGAAGAACGAGACAGCGTCTCATGGAATACGATTATTTCAGCGTACAAAAAACATGGATACCCTCACGAGGCAGTCACACTGTTTCAACACATGCAACAAACAAATCTCCAACCCGATCAGTTTACATTTGCCAGTGTACTCCCAGCCTGTGCCAAAATAGGAGCTTTGGACTGGGGTACGGATATCCATCAAAGCATAAAGGATAGAAGAATTTTGTTAGATGTTGTAGTTGCAACTGCCCTGGTAGACATGTATGCAAAATGTGGAAGCATAGACAAGGCACGTGAACTGTTTGACAAAATGCCTCAAAGAAATGTGGTCTCATGGAATGCCATGATTGCAGGATATGCACAAAATGGACTTTTTGAAAAGGCTTTAGAAACATTCAAGCAAATGCAATTGGCAGGTGTACAGCCAGATTCCACAACTTTTGCCAGCATACTCCCTGCCTGTGCCAAAATGGGAGCTTTGGAACAGGGTATGGACATCCATCAAAGCATAAAGGATAGAGGATATTTGTCAGATTTTGTAGTTGCAACTGCCCTTGTAGACATGTATGCAAAATGTGGAAACGTAGACAAGGCACGAGAACTGTTTGAAAAAATGCCTAAAAGAAATGTCTTCTCGTGGACTGCAATGATTGCTGGATATGTACAAAATGGATTTGTTGAAAAGGCTTTAGAAACTTTCAAGCAAATGCAACTGGCAGGTGTAAAGCCAAATTCCACAACCTTTGCCAGCATCCTCCCTGCCTGTGCCCAAATGGGAGCTTTAGAACAGGGTATGAACATCCATCAAAGCATAGAGGATAGAGGATTTTTGTCAGATGTTGTAGTTGCAACAGCCCTGTTAGACATGTATGCAAAATGTGGAAGCATCGACAAGGCACATGAACTGTTTGAAAAAATGCCTCAAAGAAATGTGGTCTCGTGGAATGCCATGATTGCAGGATTTGGCCAAAATGGACTTTTTGAAAAGGCTTTAGAAACATTCAAGCAAATGCAATTGGCAGGTGTAAAGCCAGATTCTACAACCTTTGCCAGCATCCTTCCTGCCTGTGCCAAAATGGGAGCTTTGGAACAGGGTATGGACATCCATCAAAGCATAATGGAAAGGGGGGTTTTGTCCGAAATTATAGTTGGAAATGCTCTGGTAAACATGTATGCAAAATGTGGAAGTATAGACAAGGCACGTGAACTCTTTGACAAAATGCCTCAAAGAAATGTGGTCTCATGGAATGCCATGATAGGAGGATATGCACAAAATGGATTTTGCAAGGATGCTCTCAAAATCTTTGAATTAACGAAGGACTCTGGAATATATCCTAATATTGTAACTTTTGCTTGTGTTCTATGTGCATGCAGCTATGCAGGTTTAGTCAATGAGGGCTGCACGTACTTCAATCACATGAGTAATCCTTATTGCATTACTCCTACAGTTGATCATTATGCATGCATGGTTGACCTTCTTGCCCGTGCTGGCTATCTTGAGGACACCTTAAAATTCATTATTAAGATGCCAATTAAACCTGTGGTGGTTATGTGGATGTGTTTTCTTGGTGCCTGTAGATCACATATGAATATAGGTTTGGGAATATTTACAGCAACCCTGCTTTTTGATTTGGATCCTGAAAATGCTGCAACTTATGTTCTTCTCTCAAACATATATGCAGACATGGGCAGGTGGGGTGAAGTTCAAATGGTAAGGAGATTAATGAAAGATAGAGGGATTAAAAAGATCCCTGGATGTAGTTGGATTGAAGGCCATAAAATAGTACATGCTTTTTCTGTAGGAGATGGATTACATCCACAAACACAGCATATCTATGCAAAGTTGGAGAAATTGGCTTGGGAGATGAAGACAGGAGGGTATTTTCCAGATTCAAAGACATTAACTTAATGATGTGGACGAAGAGGAAAATTATTATTTCTCAGACATCATAGTGAAAAGTTGGCAATTGCATTTGGTTTGTTAAACACACCCCCTGGAACTAATATTAGAGTTGTTAAGAACCTTCGAGTATGTGCTGATAGCCATACTGCAACAAAATTTATCTCTATGATTGTTAGTCCCTGTCTTAAAGGCAGTGACTAATGTTTTCATCTCAATTTCTATGTATTAGTGTTGCCTAGAAACGGTGCTGAGCAAAAATTTCTGCATGTTTTCTAATGTTTCGAGTTTTTTGAACTGATTTCCAATTTTTTTAATTGGCTGGTGCTTTTTCAGCGGGGAGTTTATCATTTGTTTTTAATAAAAAATAGGAGGAAAAGTTATTGTGGCCAATAAGATCTCAGAGGGAAATATTATCTTGGTTAGGCTAAAGTTTCTGGATGGCTTTTGCAGGTAAGGCACATGGTTCTGCAAGAAGCTAGGTGGCATTGTGCAAGGAAGTTTACGTGCCTTGTGTCTGCTACTACATTTTGCATATAACAAAAATCCCATTCTGCAAATGTTATTTATGGACTGCGGGAGGATAATTACAAAGACTGTTGTCTAGGGTTTTTGGAAGAGTTTGGTGTTGCAATAAAGGTTGTTGCCTCTGCTGTCACATTTTGCATGAATGCCTAGCAACTGTGATGTTAGAAGCAAAAGGGAGGGCTTGGTAAGGTCCTGCCATCTTTTACACTGTTATTTATGTTTATTTCTCGCTGTGTAATGGACAATTTCTTTAAACCTTTGATCATAACAAATCAAATTTACAAAAATATAATGGTTTGAGAATTTCAATTGGCACCTACTAATCGGTTCAGGGTTTTTAGACCAAACACTAACAGACCTGGCTGCTTTGAAGCAGTGCGCCTTGCCCATTGATCATGAATGGAATGTCCTTTGAATGTATTTCACTAGATTGGATTCGGGCTGTAAGTAATTATACACCATATTTCCTCTTTGTTTGCTTCTTTTTGCAAAAAACTTAAAATCAGTAGAGCCGTTGTCTGCTCCAAGAGTTTCAAAGTAACCTAGGAACAGCGATAGGGGTACTCCAGTCTTACCTCCTTAACTTCGGTCTGAGTGATAGGGCAAACAAAGTCTCTCCCGGGAGGAATCATGTAATGTCCCCTTTTGGGATCACCTTATATTTTGCCTGAAATCACAATTCCAAATGAAACCAGTAGCAGATTGTAGTTAAAGATATAATTCCTACTTAAAATTGAGATGATGTTAGTCTGGTTATGGGAACTTGCAACCATGTTGGATGAATATGACAGACATAATCCATGAAATACATTTAGTTCTAAGTCTAAGAAAGATTATATATATAAATACAACAAGTCCCAAGGACTACGTGGGCTCAACCATAATGAGGAGGATATGATTCAGTGCCCCAAGTATCCTCTACCCTAGGCCCAACAGCAGGATCTTATCCTCTATGGCCTCATGTGGTCCTTAACCAATGGTCCTCAATCATCATGATGAGGTGGTTTACCTAGTGGGGGTTTTACATCATTCTCCTCCATCATGCCAACCTCTCCTCTTATGATTGAAGACCTTTCTTTATTTACTTCAACAATTGATTCAAGCGGGGATAGTTGGGAGGCTGCAATAGGGTGTCCTACTCACAGTTCTCCCTTTTTGCAGTCCTGCCTGATCCCTTCATGACCAATTATTGCCAAACTAGAATCATATCACGGTTATAATACCATAAAATATATGCTACAAAATATGCTATTATATCATTGTTTAATATCCATATTTATCTGATTGAATAAACATCATACCATAGAATATGATTATGTTGTTACCCTGGTTGCATTTGCTGTATATGGCATAAGAGTTTATGTTGGGGGTCGATCACTTTACTGCTGTTTATCCCCTGCAGATTTTGTATATATAATACTTTGGTCTTCTATCTATGATGTTCTTTGCCTTTGAGATGTTCTTCATCTTATACCCACGATGGGATGAAGGTCACCTCTTTTCATGTTGTGTCTTCATCAATAGTCATGTTCTTTTGTTAACTACTTTGACTAATCTTCCCTCCATTAATCACAAGGGAAATCAATTCTATTAATATTATCCCTTGCATAATTGCTGCTCCAAATCGCTGCTCTTTAAATATTTGCTGCCTTTCATAATGACTTGTTTGTGATATCTGAACTTGGATGTTCTCATATACATATATATAGCTTGCATTAGTGTGGGGTAGGCTCTGAACAATTAATAATTTAAATTTATTTACCAATGACTTAGGCGCCAAGGGTAAAAGGAGTCGGCCAGCATTTTGCCTTGTATAAATATATGCCAATATGAAGGGAGGTCGGCCTTCATTGTGAATGAAAGTCTACAGTAGCTTGCTCATGGTGGGGACATGACAAATCATAAGGCTAGTCCTAACTCCTATCTATAGGGGTACTCCGGTCTTTCCTCAAAACCATATTCAAATCTTTGCAAAAATCGGTAAGGATATTCACATCTTTCATCAATGCTTGAACCTCATCCTTCAACGCCAATACCTTCATAGCGTTATCACCTTCATTTGTCAGCCTTGTACCATGTGACCGCATTTCATCCTTCACCAAAGTTGTTCCTTCCTGCAGATCCTCCCCCTTTAGGCATGACCTAAAAAGAAGCTCTACAAGGCTGTCCCACACCTTAGTTGATTGTACAGCTGCCACTAGCTTTGTCTTGAAATCGTCCAGAATTGAAACATGTGACTACAACATCCCAATATCCTCTAACCCATCTCTACCAGAATAGCCTTAATCACTTTCAGGTTGACCATGCTCAAGCAATTGAAAATCTTCTTTAAACAGTGATTTGAAACATGCCCTTGGCAAAGTGGTTCCCTAGGGCCTTTTAATATTGATATATTAAACTTACAGCCACCCACATCATGGACTCACAATTTCCTTCTATACTCCATTTCCCCGCAAGATCGCTTGTTTCCCCTACATTGCGGGAATTTTTTGCCTATTGGGATATATCTCGATTAATGCAAAACTTCTGCAATATCCTTACATAGCTCAAAACTCTATGACAATCTCAAATGGTTTCAAAGTTCTAAAACCTTGCAATAGTCATATCTAGTTGAAGCTCCATAGAAGAGTTTGGAAGTGAAATGTAAAAGTGAGAAATATAATTATTATAAAGTTGATAAGCATACCTATAATTGGATTGAATCCCCACAATGTTCTTATGTGTTTGAAATTTTGCAATGGTCGGAAAATACTCGAATGTTTAATTCTAAAAGAAAAGAGTTTCAGTGCCTTGCGGAGTTTTTATTCCATTTAGGATAGTATCCTTTAACTGTTTAAATTTCCACAATCTCTTTGATTAGACGAAACCCCACAAAATTCACTTATTACCATTGTAGTTGTGAATTTACTAAACACAAGGCATCATACACAATTAAGATGATTAGCCATACAATCCATGGTGAATATATTGTTTCAAAGAATACATATCATCATCTATAGAGTGCTCCACTTGTGAACAAGTGTTTTGAGCAATATTTCAGCACCCTACTCTCTACTTTAGTGGTTGCATCCATTAACAAAACCATCATCACCACATTGTACTTGCTCCTATCTCCCTAATTTTAATTTACTCCTTATTGAAGACAATCAGAAATCAAGTAGATTTCTTATGAACTCCATTTGTCTCTCCTTACTCATCCCCATCCTCAATTGACAATAGGAGCTGTTCTAAGTAGACTTCCTTGCAGCTCCAAGATGGAATTTTCAGAGTGTTAGTGTTAGCATCTTCACTCCCACTTCATGACCTTGCATAAGTTCCTTTATTTAGCAAAAAGGGAAAATAGCAACTTTGCACTAGTGTTGCATGGGGATGCATCCCCCCAAAAAACCCATGTTTCCAAGATGCCCCCATTTCAGAGACTTGGGGACTGGGGGAAAGTGGGGGAGGGGAGGGATGTACCCCCACTAGCCCACCACCAACGCCACCATCTGACCACCGACGTCACCATCCCATCACTAGTGCTGTTGTCTCCAAGATGTTGCTAGGACTTTGAGGACATCGGGTTGTCCTCAAGACGTCTAGGGGACTCCTAGTTGTCTTTAGACCATCTCGAAGATGCCTAGGCATCTCTTGCGACCAAATGACCAAAAAACAAATCTTTTTAAAAAATCAAAATTTTATGTGCCCAAAGCCAAACCCTAATGGTATATGGGCTCCACCCAAACCTCAGAAACTCTATAAAACCGCCTCTTATCCTCAATTTCAATTCACAAAAAACAAATCAACAAGAAGCTAATAGTGTGAGTGTGAGAGTGAAAGCTGCAAGTGTAAGGTGAAAGAATGAGAATGAAGAGAAAGAGGGTTGAGGAGGAGCAGGAAGAGGAGTGATGTCAAGTTAAGGTTCAATTCAAAATTCAAATGCTTAAAACTAGTTTGCCGAAGTTTTATTTGTAATTCTTATACTTATACATCTTTTTATAACTATTTTCTCAAGTACTATATGGATTTCAATGTCACTGCCCCACCACTACCCTGCCACCGTCCCCTTGTTGTCCCGCCACTGTCTCCTTGTTGTCCCCCCACCATCCCCAAACTTAGGCCCTTGGGCCCCCATCCTTGAAACCCATCCCCACACCCCCCCCATCAAGAAACTGTGTAGAACTATGCTTTGCATTCAAATAATCCATATATGACATCATTGTACACCTTAGATCCAACCTTTGTGCCTATCTAGTATTATCTCCTTAGTATGGAGATCTTTTTCCATCTACATCGTCATTTTGTAGATCTCAAATATTCATACGAGCATCCTTTTGCCATCAACAATGCATTTTAGTCTCTAGGATATTTTAATCCTAAGTATTCCAAGTCCCCCCATTGTCATTTAGATTCTATTCATCTTGAGAATATATCATAATTGTTTCTAGATTCTATTCCTTTTTTTCCTAACTCATTTTGCCAACTACAAGGTGGTCTGATTTACACATTGAAATTGGAAACCATTTTCTTTAAGCAAGGAGAACACTATCATTTTAATTATCTCGGATGAATGCTAGTCCCAACTCACTGAACCCTAACAAACTACATATAAATCAGACTATATGAGGAGGATTTCAGTTCATGAGAGCCTTCCTAAGTGCAAGTAAATTAGACTGTCTGTCATGATTTTGCATGCCCAATTCTTCGAGAATTTCAGTTCATGAGAGCCTCATTGACAATAAGTAAGTTAGACTGTTTCTCATGATTTTGTATGCCCAATTCTTACGTAATTTACATCTTCTTTGTCTTGCACAGCCATCATTCATTGTCTATAATATCTATATAATTATATTTAACCTAACTAATGAAACCTATCTAGCACCATCTTGGGAGGAAATTCTTATTTGACTTCTGATATTCTAATTTTATGATATTCATGTAGGTCTGCATCAATAGTAACCTATAAAATTGATCTACAACTTATAAGTCACATCTTTACTTCAATTGCATATGCTACCTACACACTTGATAAGATTTTTGCCAATTAAAGACTTGAAACTAGGTAATGGTTTATAATTTAGGTTGGACCTTCCTTATGTATTAAAGGCAGCAGGGTAAGTGTTCCTTACTGTTAGTAAGCATGGAAAGTCATGTATTTGTATACGGTGTGCTCGGTTGGCCCTTGTTCTAAAAAAGCATTTATCACCGACATTTGGCCAAACATTGGCCTTGGTTTTGTTTAGTGGCATCAAGGATACTCTACAGCCTCCAATTTTCTCTATTTTTTTAATGTGTCAACTAAGCCCAGAGACTTGAACTAAGGGCAACAATTTTAAACATGGCTTATGCATTGCAAAATAGACACAAATTACTTACAACATGTCTTCCATCTCATAGGGCAAGGTTTTTCTTATTTTACAATATGAGTTTTCCAACCAATAAATTGTTTGCGTACTTCATAAATGCCCATAATATGATGCATAGCAACCAAAGTCAAGTAATCTTAATAAATAGTTATATTGGATCTGGAATGCTACTTGCAGGACAAATTTACAATATGTCATCAAAATGGTAGAAATAATAGAATCAATCTGTTTGATTGCTTCTCAGACACATAAGTGTGATCAAATATATTAGAGGATCCCATGCTAACAAAATGAAACACCATATAACATTCATACATAAATATCTTGCAGATTGGAAATCTCTATCCTTATTTTTCAAATGGAAAAAAAAGATTGCTTTTAAAAGCATCTTAAAATTCTAGTTCCTGTATTGGAACAACACAAACATAAAATTGTATAGGCTTGAATGCAACAAAGAGATAAGTTTAAAATACACTCCAAAACAAAGGAAACTGGAAGGTTGAAAGGAAACAACAGTAGCTCTACCTTAAAACATGGAATTTTTCTTGTTCAAGAAAGCAAGAAATGGTTTTCCATTTGGCTTTGAACTAGCTCACCTGGTATGTAAAATAAGTAGTGTTTCCTACTCATATTTGGCAATTTTAAGATTGCATATGCTCTCTCATTTGATTAATGGGAATTTATAATTCATTCCCAATTGATTAACAGGAATTTATGATCCTTTCCCAATTGATTAACGGGGGGAGCTTATGATCCTTGACCAAGCCTTGCCATAGAAATTTATGCCTGATAACAATAATGCAATGGTTCAAATTTTTTGGGATGACCAATTCAGATAGAAGATAAATTTAGCTTAACCATGTACGACTCTGGGATGCTAGTTTAGCTTGGATTTTTTCAATAATTTCAGACCAAAGTGTGCTGCAAATGCTGCCCGTAAACAAAGAGATTCCTATTTCTGCCAATGGCCTCAGCCATCAGGATAAAGAGGTAAGGGGATAGAGGACAGAGAACCAAACCTTTGTTACACAGTTCATCACTGAGTTTATCCATCTAGCTCCTTGCCCTATATGTGATATGGATGGGGACTAACAAATGCAGGTGAGACTTTCCATTTACTAGTGAATAATTTGAATAGTTCTCTTTCGCAAGAATAGCAAAAGGCAGCATAATTAAGTTTCAACAAAAGAAGAAAATTTGGCTGCCCTAAAATTTATGTTCACGAGTTCTTGAGAGCTGTACTAGAAATGGTATTCTTTCTTGTGTACACACCAGAAAAAATACCTGCATATAGAGACAGCTGTTTGTATTCCATTTTAACCCATCACAGGTGTTCCTTTAACTTTGTTACAGTGAGCTGATATTACTAACTCAAGCAATTACCAATATTTATGTTAAATTAGGATGATTAAAATCCTTGATTTAACTGTTTAACACACCAAAACAATATGTATATGGGTAATTTACCAATTATAAGTAACCATGGAACACAGCCCTCGATTGTACAGAAAAATGTCCCTCTTTGACAAATACTGCATGTTGCTAAATGAAAAGATATGGATAATATTCCATGTTTAAAAAGCAAATAATACTAACTTGCACTTTTGAGAAGAGATATATCACAGCCAAAATTGAAATTAAAAGCCAAGATAGTGCTGAATTATTACAAGGGCTATACATGCACACAACTTTTTTGCCTAATTATTGCTAAGAGTTTCTAGATGACCTACATAGTTGTTTTTGATTCAACATTTCAATTGAACTGCTTCATTCCTCAACAGGAACATGCACACAAAAGGATGGGCTTGAAATGTTCTGAGTAAATATAATTACATAGGCCACCTCAAAAATCTGAGCAACACTTCAAAACAGTTGAATAATGTGCAATATAGGACCATCATATTTTTAAACAAAAAATGATAAACTCCCCACTGGAAATCAGTTCAAGAAATTCGGAACATTAGAAAATATGCACAAATTTTTGGGCAGTACCGTTTTCTAGGCAACACTAACACATAGAAACTAAGATGAAAACACTCTATAGTCATTAAACAGATTGGATAGTATTTAGCATTTTTAGTGAGAAAATAAGTATACTTAATACCGCACAAGAAAGCTCTTCTCTCAATTGCTCAAATCACTCTTCTAACATTGGATGCTAGTTGTAGCCACTAACATGAACAATCTCAGAGGGAAATATTATCTTGGTTGGGCTGAATTTTTCAGATGTCTTTTGCAGGTAAGGCATATGATTCTGCAAATAGCTAGGTGGCATTGTGCAAGGAAGTTTACATGCCTTGTCTCTGCTACCACATTTTTCATATAACGAAAATCTCATTCTGCAAATGTCATTTATGGACTGTGGGAGGATAATTAGGAAGACTGTTCTGGGTCTGAAGCTTTTATTGTTGTTGTTTCTCCATCCAGAAACACTGCATGGATATCTACTTTGAAACAAACTATGGACTCTTCCAAAGGAAAATAAGGATTTATAGACTAGTTCTCAATCAATGCTCGGTTATTTGTTTTTCCTGGGTGGTTTTAGACTTTTGCATATACTTTTTGTTCCAAATTATTGCCTCAACTAGAACCACTTGAACTGCGAACTAGGACACACCAAAACCTATTCATTCAAACGATATCAAAGAAAATATTTTCCCAGTGCCATCTTCATCACCATAGTATGCAAATGAAACACAAATACCGGAACTTGACTTACACAGTGATTCAATAGTTCAATGTCGATACTATTTCACAAGGGCATTTATGGTTTGAGAATCTTAATAATAGGATGACCTTACAAAGATAGGTAAAGATTTACTGAAATTTAATCCAAGAAAAACATAGGGATCAAAATTTATTCTGAAAGATTTACAAAATTTATCAATAATTTTGATCATATCTTTTTAAATATTTAAATAAAATGAAAAGAGGAAGGGTTTGGAATCTACATTCTCAACAATATTACATGAATACACTTTAACTTTGTGAATTGAAACCATAAAGTAGAGAATTTTGATGCAAAGGTTATCATTTGAGCCATGGATACTATGACTTTAATGAATAAATATAAAGGAAAAACCAAAGCTAGAGCTGCAAATTATGCTCAAATCTCTATGACATGATGCAAAAATACAAAGTTGAAATGTGAACCAGGCAACAACAACAAGCAAACAAAAAGATAACAACTAGATAAAAAAATAAAACCCTAGCTATCATCGTTGCTCTACATTTTGCTATTGAAAAGCCTACAATACCATGGAAGCAAAGGCTGCTATAGGTTTCCAAGCCAATATGTTATGGCATAGCTAAAAGTATTCTATAGATATTTTGATTCCTTCATTCTATTATGTAGTGAACTGAAAGTGTATAGAACACTTGTAACTATACCATGACATATTGCTTCAAAATCTAGTTCTGCTGCAACAGAATGGTCCATTCAAGAGCTTGTAGCAGAGGCAGCTTCCCTTTGCTTCCATAGTGACATTTGTCTGTATTATTGTGCTATCAAGCAGTAGATTGCAGATATAATGACTAAACCACTTAGTAGAGATAAATTTATCAAATTTAAAGATAAGCTTTGAATTGCTATTAGTCCCTGCCTTAAAGGCGGAGACTAATGTTTTTATCTCAATTTCTATGTATTAGTGTTGCCTAGAAAACGGTGCTGCCCAAAAATTTCTGCATGTTTTCTAATGTTCTGAATTTTTTGAACTGATTTCCAATTTTTTTAATTGGCTGGTGCTTTTCCAACGGGGAGTTTATCATTTTTTGTTTAAAAATAGGAGGAAAAGATATATGCAAATTGTGGTAGCAGAGACGAGGCATGTAACCTTGCTTGCACAATGCCACCTATCTACTTGCAAAACTTGTTGGAAGTGGAACAACACTGAGAGGAGGTGAATCAGGGTTGTTAAAAAATCTCTTTTAAAAACAAACACACCAGTTTATACAAACTCTTATGTCAAAGCAAAATGCTGTTTGAAAAACCATATAGATTGAAATCAGCAAAAGCATAACCGATTAGAGAGATAGAAGCTTCAGACTATAACATCACTGTTCAGATTACCAGACGAGACAAATTCTTTCATTTTCCAGGAGACAAAAGAATCATAATTTCACCATGAAGCAAAGACAACATATTGTGCAAGAACATGTATCAGAGCATTGACTGACTAACAATTTTCAGTATAAACAAGAAGAACAGATTGAGAAACAAATATAACATAGACACACAAGGATGCCGAGTGGAAAACCCTCCAGGGGTAGAAAAACCACTCCAAATTGCCTTGAAGGCTTTATCTTAAAACAATGGATTACATCAATATTCCGAGCACCAACTCAGTCCTTTAAACAATCTGAAGCACCAACTTCAATAGGAGTATCAAAACCTCTTTCCAAACATCTCTTACATGTAGTATTCTCTTGCAAAGTAAGGACCTTACAACTGCACTGTATGTGCAATCCTAAAATCTCCACTGTACAAAACAAAATCATGCAACGATAACAATTACAATGTAGAAACTCAGTTCATCTTTGTTCTTCACAAAAAGTTAAACCAAAACTGCATCTCTGTTTTGAAAACCAGAGTCAACAAAACAAATCTCTTTTGCTTCGTTTACAAAACTCTTGCAACACAAACATCTCTCTTTTTCATGTATCTACCTCTTTCTTTTTCAACTTATTTATATGACTTTCAGTTTCTGTTTTTGAAGATAACAAAAAATAGTTACATCAAGAAACCCGTAACTATTAAATAGGATTTGTACCAAAACAAACCTTCAACGAATTCCTTAACAAAAAAGGTTCACCCAACTAAGATAGATGAAAGATCTGTTTTCTCTTAGAAACATACTCTACCAGATATGGAGAAAACAATATTTTACCATACAAAATGAAAACCTTTGAGTTTTTCTTAAACCCTAGTCAACAGCTCATCACAACTAACTGTGAAGAAAGAAACCAATATTGCAAGAACTGAAAAACAAAAGAAACTGAATACCTGTCATGGCGGCCAGTCACCAAGCATAAGAAAATAAAATGTTTTTCCAACGAAATACCTCAACCATTTTTCCGTTTGTGAGGTGTCCATCACAGCAAACAAACGCCCATCGGATACCTGTCACTGAAGGAGCAATACAAAATCAACTGAACATGTTTGCCTTACAACAAAAGCGGCTAGGGTTCGGCTGTGTATCAAAATGATAAACACAAAACATAGTAATGCCCTAATTCCTTTACCAACGAACCCTTTAGGCAAAAACAACATAATGATTGAAATCTGTTGCATACTAAGTCAAAAACCAATATTAACAAATAATGATATTGTCTTCAAGTCCGTGAACAAAACAAGTGAGTGCAATCGACAACATCATAAGCCTTGGAAAAAGTCAAAGAACCTTCTTAAAACAACTGCCAGCTTGCAAACTCCGTAACATGTACACCTGTCCAAAGTAAGCCAAATGTCATCAAGGACAAATGACCACAACAAAACCATGTGCCTTACCTGCAAAAAACATTCAAAATCTTTAGCCTAACCAAGATAATATTTCCCTTAAAGATCATTCATGTTAGAGGTTACAACTAGCATCCAATGTTAGAAGAGTGGTTTGATAAATTTATCAAATTTAAAGATAAGCTTGGAATTGTTATTAGTCCCTGCCTTAAAGGCGGGGACTAATGTTTTCATCTCAATTTTTATGTATTAGTGTTGCCTAGAAAACGGTGCTGCCCAAAAATTTCTGCATGTTTTCTAATGTTCCAAATCTTTTGAACTGATTTTCAATTTTTTTAATTGGCTGGTGCTTTTTCAGGACGGAGTTTATCGTTTTTTGTTTAAAAATAGGAGGAAAAGTTATATGCAAATTGTGGTAGCAGAGACAAGGTACGTAAGCTTCCTTGCAAAATGCTGCCTAGCTACTTGCAAAACCATGTCTTTACCTGCAAAAGACATCTGAAAACTTTAGCCTAACCAAGATAATATTTCCCTCCGAGGTCGTTCATGTTAGTGGTTACAACTAGCATCCAATGTTAGAAGTGGTTTGAGCAATTGAGAGGAGAGCTTTCTTGTCCGGTATTAAGTATACTTATTCTCTCACTAAATATAATGAATACTATCCAATCTGTTTAATAATTAAACAGTGTATTTCCTTATATCTTCACAACATCCATTATTTTATTATTTTTGTAGTATTTACCATGTCCAAAGAGTGTCCCTGGTGTGAGTGTATGATGTTACTTGTTTGGAAGGAATGGGCCTTGAACTTACATGTTGTCATTCCATTTTTATATCTAAATCTCTGCCCCATGTGACTACGGATAAATCACAAGTACATGTCTATGCTGGCTACTATGCTATTAATTCAGAGACCAATAATTTAGTTCTTTTCTAGCTAGCGAAGGCATGGAGCTGTTATTTATGCATGGTTGCGTGAGGCATAGACTTAGGTGTAGCAAAAGAATGGAAGCTTGATAGTCATTTCCCTTCAAAGAAGCAAATTATATGGAATGCAGTTTGATAAGTTCTTAGACAATGTTGGTGGGAAGCTTATAACAATAAGAAGACATGCTATATAATGGTAGCTACAAACAAACATTTGATAAAAAGGGAAGGGTGAGAGCAACTTTACCAACTTTTATACTAGGTTGGTTAATCATTGTGCAACATAGGTTTTGCATGATTTTTTGCAAAATTCAATGTTATAAGTACAACTGTGTAAACAATAAAACAAGGAAATCCGAGGACATGTCCCCTATTTGAAATGAGTCATCCCTGGCCTTGGGATGTCTCGGATACAAGGGGACGGTCCCCCCAAGTTTCCTTTTTTTGACAATACATAGGAAACAGTTCGAAAACGAGGGGACAGGTGGGAGAAAAATAGGGGATGACTGACCGTCCTGGGGATGGCCACGGGACGCCTAGATGTCCCTCGATCCTCCTGGGGACGGCCGACCATCCCCTACGTGTCAACAGCATTTTAAAATTAAGAAAACACATTTTAATAAAAAAAAAAAGCCCTCAATTTGTGGCTTATGTGGGCCCCCACCTTCCATGTTGCCCTTATGGCTTGGGTAAAGGCCAAATGAATAAACATCAACCACTCAGCCAATCAATGTACATAATGGAAGCAAGAGATACACATGTTAATAAAATCAACACTGTTATTTCTTCATTAATTCTAAAACAAATGATTACATCAAATATTTTGGAAAATTTACATCAACCACCACTTTTCTATGCTTGTTCCAATTATAGAGACACTTCTTCTCTGAGCTCCTCTCAACTATAACAACAATACTCATTCAACATATATCTTGACTTAAGGACTTTGATGGCTATTTGACTTGGCCCTCCAAAAGCAAGTTCTAAAGCCCTCATCTTACATTTGGACTAGTGTGTTAAAGCAGGAAAGAAACTGATGGGGGAGGTGAAACAAATCATCTTTAGGTTGTTATAATTAGAAAATCATTCAATGTAACTGGGAAACATTTACTTGCATGTTCATAATTCAATTCAGAATATCTACAAGCTGCTGAAAGTACTAATAATCATCATATTTCTTGTTTCCCTATGCAGCATCTTTGTTCTCTTTTGCTTCACCTTTGTATCTGTCGTCAATTTTAACTGCAGTCTGACAACTTACAATCTGTTTCAATGAGTATCGAGACTTCAGAACTATTATTATCTTAAGCTCTCGAGCTGCCTTCATAGCTGTTGATCAAGAGTTGATCAGAAATCTTATGAGTTCTTATTATTTTGGAAGGCATTAAAAGCCTGTGTGGACCATATGGCAGCAATGTAGCCTTTAGCCATTTTGATATAAGTTTATAAATTAACTTGGAGGTTGTATCATGTATGTTAATTCTGAATTTTGAATGCGTATTGAGTATTGACAAAGAATGTTGAACACAAATGTTATAAGTTAAGGTTCTATAATATATATTATGCATGCTTTATCCATGTTTTCATATGAATATTTAAAATTTCCCAATATATTTTGAAT
This sequence comes from Sequoiadendron giganteum, assembly GCA_007115665.2. Lineage (NCBI taxonomy): Eukaryota > Viridiplantae > Streptophyta > Pinopsida > Cupressales > Cupressaceae > Sequoiadendron > Sequoiadendron giganteum. The sequence goes on from CM021101.1 coordinate 692,251,218, forward strand.
TTTCCCTATATTTTATATAGCCGTCCCCCTGCCCTCCCCAAATTTGGCCTCAAAAATTGGAAACTTGGGGACTCGTCCCACTGTCCCTTGCCGTCCCCGTCCCAGAAACTTGGGGTAACACTGCAGTAAAAGCATTGATTCTGTTTAAGTGACAGCTATCTAGTGGTGCAAAAGAATAGATTGAGCTGTCAAGTAAGGTTGTTATAAATTGTAGAAGAGAATGAAAAAGAAGAAAGATTTCATGAAAAAATCAACAACAGACATTATGGCCACGGAGCAAGAAGAAAACAGCTTTTCTACCCACAAGTCTGCACACAAAATTGACAATGGTATGCAAATTTTTCCCATTCATTTCTATTCACATTTCACTAAGTTGCTCTGCCTGCTATGGTTTATATTTTGTGTTTTATAGAGTAAATTTCTATCTTTTTTATTTGTTGTGATGGTTTTCAAATTCATGGCAGAAAGTGGGACTGATGTATATTATTTACTCATATGTATTAATCATGCAGCCCAGAAAATGTACTAAATAAGTTGGGCTTTTCAGTTTGCAATTTCATACTCTGCAACATGGGATTCCTACTACTTTCTGGGAGAGCTCTCAAGGTACTCCATTTCATTTGCCTATTATCATACGCAAGACAACTAATGGTTACATTCTGATTCAATGGAGCAGTGACTGAAGGTGATCTGTTTAAAAATTGATTGTAGTTAAAACTAGAACTGATTCATTGAAAAGTAGGTACTTCAAAACTAGATATCATGCTTACTCTATTTTTCTCAAAGCCTTCTCAAATTTTGAATTTCTTTTAAGATATTTAGTTTATATTCTCAGAGTTAGATTAGTCTAGATATCTATTTTTGTAAGTATGCTTTGGTCAAATTGAATTTCATCTCAAGAAAGTTTTCGTATAGTCAATTTGAGTTCTCTAACAACAGCAGTTGTTCAGACGATCCAGTGATCCAGAAGCAACAGCAGCAGAGCCAATATGAGCAGCCATTAATTCTGTTGATTCAGTTCCATATCCTCCAGATTCAGAGGTTCCTCATGCAAATCTTAATCTTATGACCACTCACAGGTCAATGATTAGCCTGCAGCCCCTGCTGTCTCCAGATTGCCTATTAGCAGGTCCACTGTCGTTAATGGAAATTTGTACAAGAAACATTTATAGAATCTTCTTATTTATGCATCTCAAGAAAAAAACAAGTTTAGTGCTAGGAACTGCACACTCAATGTGTTCATACAGGTGTAAGAAACTTTTGAGACATTTTCCTTTTTTTCTGTTCATGTTTTGTTGCTCGAATTCACTCCTTTAATCGGTAGGTGCTTTCTGGGAGTGATCAGATTCTAGGAATGAGAACTACATATATATTTGACATTAAGTCTTCTTTCGCATATACAAATACATTTCTCCTTAATATTGAAAGGCATTGTTAGACAGTTCGTAATTCCAAGAGCTTATCTACATGATCAAAAGAAAAACAATTTATACACCATCAATCTGCTTTGAGAGCCTTATATGACCTTGCACTATAAAATTCAATGAATTTTTCTTCAAGTCTTTCTTTTTTGAATTGAAAACTTTGAAAATCCCCCTTCAACAGTGGGCCAATGTCACTTGATGTCTTCTGGAATTTACATCAACTATCTAGCAGGAAACACCAAATTTTAATTTGTGTTATTGGTAGATTAGATGTATATTCTTAATGCATGTTCTTACATTAAAATCTATGTTTTGATTCCTATGCAGCATGGCCATACAAGCGTGCGATCAATACGATAGAAGCATGTGCAATTGATGCATGGACTAATTTGGTGAGGACTAGGTTTTTAGAAGTTTCTTCATTCATCTTTTTAAATTTCATTGTTCTTGTCTTTGAAATGTGTTTTGTATAAAGCAATGTATGCAGACTTTTAAGCATCTTCAAGGATTTCTTCCTACACATAATATATCTTGCAAGTTCACTTTCAAGTTTATGGACTTTGCAATATATTACTTGAGCCAATCAGTTTTGTTAATTTTCATATTGTTAATTGTGGATTCAGTTGTTTATGGTTCAAAGTTTGACAAGTCTTTATAAAAGAATTAGATGCATATAACTCAAACTTAGCACATTCATGATTAAAACATTCTCTATCTAGTTGTGTGCTTGAGGTGATCTACTGATAAAAGTGCAAATGAAACATAGCCTTATCAAAAGCTACATGCTGGATCTAATTTTTAATTATAAGAAACATAGATACTTAAATGCAAAGCACAGTGAGGATCATTCAAAACAAGTATCTGTAGTAATTAGCTTGATAGTGACAATTGTAATATACATAACCACCCCAACCGATTAATTTAATCTTTGAGTTTAATGGCATGGCATGCTCTGATAATTCATTTTCAAAATTTAAATTCTCTATAGTTTGTTTTCTAAAATAGCATTTGTGTTGTTTTGGTTAGATTAATGAGAAAAATGAAAATCATTCATGTTCTTTTTGTTTCAATGCAACATTCACGAGCATGCAATTTTCCAATCTGCCTCAGTGGAGACCGTTGAAGATCACACAACAAATATTGAGAGTGGGAAGGGGGGGGAAATCAGTATTTGAGACTTTTTAAAACTTTAAACCAGACTAATCATGCAAATCAAAAATCCAAATCAATACATAAAGAGCAACATAGACACCATAAAGAGATGAACACTAGGATTACGTGGAAAACCCTTTCGGGTAAAAAACCACGACAAAATATCACTTTTATTTATCTCCAAAGGGCACCAACCCTGTTTACATAAGTGAGCACCAACTCACTGAGAGCTCCAACTCTCATGAAGCACCAACTTTGATTTGTAGAGGCACCAATCCCGAACCAACTGAAGCACCAACTCTAGTGTTGCTGAAGCACCAACTTCAGACTTCAATAAATGTTGTAACTAAAAGCAAAACTTCTTCACCTTGCACTTAAACACAAATTGATCTTGTTGCTTCAAATTGATCAACAACAACACTTTGAATCTTTTGCACAATTATATCAATTATCAGAAACAACACTTTTATACTAACACCTCCTCACACTCAGCTCAAGCAAAAATGTATATCTTCACATACACGGTCCATCATAGAATCCTCTGCTCTTTTTTGATACTACACAATCTTTTATGAAAATGGTTCATATACTTGTCTATTCACTCACTATGGCTTTCACTAGTCCAAAAATCACTTATATGCAGATTAACACCAGTAGCTCAAAACAAATAAGCCAAAGCATGCATATTATGTATATCGTGACATTCAACATGTCCCCACTCAAAATGCATCTCATACCATATAAATCATCAGGCTCCATCAATAAACATCATGGTATTTTTGAACACCTACAACAATACCCTACTCATGCCTTCAACAATTCGTGCCTTATAGAAAGACGATAGCATAACTCATGTTTTTTTTCAAATTCACAAAGGAACGACTTTTCAAAAAACGTAACACAATACATCCGTCGCATCTTTTCCACTAATAGCCTGCACTGATAATAATGTCTTCAGAAACCATCGAGCATAATATGAGAACATCGAAAAGCCCATTTTCAAAGAGCACAACACCACGAATAGTAAAGGTAACATATTTTTTTTCAAAAACCCACAAGACACGGTGAAAATAAAATGGAGCAGCTCACATAAAGAATAATAAATACATTTTTTGGAGACATATCATTCAAAGCCGCTGAAGAAATAAAAGGAATCACCCAACAATACTCGAACCTTTTTAAATGTCTTCAATGTATCCTCTTAAAAAACTGTCACTAGAAAATAATGTTAGCTCCCCAACATCAAAAGATATTGATAGATTTTGTCTTATAGCTGTAGCCATCGGTCCAATCAGAAGAATTATGAAGCCGCTAGGTAACAATGCAATGAAATAAAGAAAAGCTGTCCCATATTGATTTTCGTCTGAGATTAAAGAGGAGTCTTGAAGCAATTGACCAAAATAAGAGCCGCCTAGTATACATAGCACGACTACAAAATCCATTTCTCATTAATTTTTGTCCTAACGCATGGCCTGAGTATTATAAGATGATCTTCAATAGTGCTAGAGAAACCTCAAGCCAACGCAACAGGAGATAAATGCTCCATGTGTTAACAAATAGAGCCGCCATATATTCTTAGTAGAGAATAATATTTTCTGAGTATATTAAAATAAGTCGACTCAGATTAAAATATTAAACCGTTCAAATTAAAATGAAGCTGCCATATTTGAAAACGTTGCCAAGAATTAATTTAATTCAAAAACATAAGCTTTGAAAAGCCCACTGATAAATAGCCGCCTCATTCAAATCGTAGAAGTCTCTTTTTTTAAAACATAAGCCTCCAAATAAAATAACATATGATTCTCTAAACCATCGATCTCTTTAAGTTTGACTTTTCAAACATGCCGACTAAGCAAGATGACTCATCAAGCTAACTTGACAAAGGATACTGACGAAGCATACAACCAAACAACTGATGTAGACAACTAGAGGCAACTCAAGTAGACAACCAACTACCTCAAGCAAGTAGCTAGGCAACTCAAGCAAACAATCAAGCAGCTCAACACATATGCAAGTAGCTCAAGCAACTCAAGAACACAACCACCCTGCTCAACCTTGACATCAATGACAAAATATTCCAACAATCTCCCCCTTTGTCATTGATGGCAACACCAACTGAAACCACAACCAAACTGCACTTGATAACACCTCTTGAAAATTGAAATGCTTTGAAACCAACATTGAAATCAATCTGCACCCCTTGGCTCATTATTCCCCCTTTTACATCAATGACAAACTGAAACCAATGTTGTGGCATAAAGAACAATTTTTTTGATCACATGACAATAAAAACTGAAAACCATCTTAAAAGATAATGAAGATTTGATGAATAATCAACAACTTTACAAGCTAATAAGTGCTCAACAAACTTACTCCAAAACTCATTTTCAGAAAGCCAAAAACATAACAAGAATACCTACATACCAGAACCAACTTACATAATTGAAATGGGGCCTAATAAGATATAACAATGAAAAATCCCCCTAAGTCTGAGCTCCTTCTCAAGGGTGGAGTGAAATCTTTACTGACTTCTTTTTCTCAACCTCTTTCTTATTCTTCCAAACCATCTTAACCTCTTTTGCATTGTCAACTTTCTTGTTTAGTTTAGAAAAATCTGCTACACCACTTCTACAAACTCTTGCAGTATGACCAAAGTTATTGCATTTGTAGCAAATCACCTTGTAATTCATTTTAGGGGCAAAATCATTCCTATTCACATGTTTGAAATTATTTCTTGCATAGACCCTACAATTTGCAGCCTTGTGACCAAAACAATTGCAAGAAAAACAATATCCATAAAAAAAGGAATCATTAAACCTGGTCATGCGATCTCGTCTCTGAAAACGAGGTCTTTTGAAAGTATTATTTTTTACCTTTGAATGCAAATCTTTTGAGCAATCAGCACAACTCTTTTGCTATTCTTCATTTTCAGACTTGAAACATTGTACTTTTTCAAACCCAACTCCACACTTATCAACTGAAGACTTTTGTGAATCAATAATCTTATCCAAAGACATAGAATTTATCTAATTTATTTTCTCATTGCTCAGTAGTGTTGATGATTTGCTTATGTTTCTAAGAGAAACAACCTTAGCTTCAAGTCTTTCTACATTCTCTTCTTTAACCTTTAACTGATTTTTGATTTCTTCCTCAATTTTCTTTCCCTCTTCAACTCGGACCTTCAAGTTAACAATCAAATTTTCAGCTTCTTTAATCTGATTTTTCAGATCAACCATCTTCTTCTTAACTTCCTCAAGTGCTTGAGATATCTTTGTTTTTGCATCATCTTCTTCTTGTAACAACAACGTCAAGTTCTGATTTTTCCTCCTAAGTTTCTTAATTTCACTTAAAGCACTAATTAGTTCTGCTTCAAAAGCAACTTCAACTTCTTCATCATATTGCTCATCATCTAAATCTTCATTTTCATTCTCAGATGAGTTTACTTCTTCAACCATAAACAAAATTTCTTTTGCTGAAGACATATCACTAACTTCTGATGAACTATTATGATCATTTGAATAAAAACTTTTAGTTGATTTCTTATGATATTCTTCTTACCTTTATACTCCTTGAAATGTTTTAATTTCTTCTCACAATCACTGTCCTCATTCTTCTCATAGGGGCATTTTGTTGCATAGTGTCCTATCTTACCATAGTTGAAACATTTAAAAGGCAACTTGCCTTTGTATTTACCGAAACCCTTCTTCAACTTCAACATGAAAAAATCTTCTTTTGAATCAGAATCATCATCTGAACTATCACTTGAAACTTGTTCTTTTTGTTTGCCTTTCTTTGATGCTTTAAAGGCTGACTCCTTCTTGGATGAAGACTTAGTAATTGTTCTCATTTCATAAGCTGTCAAAATACCATGTTCAACTTATCAATAAACATTTTATCAAGGTCAACTATCTCTTCTATAGTAGAAATCTTTGCATCAAATCTTAAAGGTAAAGACCTTAAGATCTTTTGAATGACAACACTATCTTCAACCTTTTCACCAAGACCCTTAAGAGAGTTCACAACTTCATCTACCCTTAGAAAATAAGCAGCCACATTCTCTTCCTCATTCATTTTTAGACTCTCAAATTGCATCCGATGAGTCTGAAGCTTGGCCTTTTCCACCTTTTCATCTCCTCCATAGGAATTTTTAAGCTTATGCCATATTGCTTGAGCACCATCACAATGCATGACTTTCACAAATTTTGATTATGATAATCCACACAAAATAACATTCATAGCCTTTGCGTTGCATTCAAAAGCTCTCTTTTCATTAGCAGTAGATGGAGGATTCTGTGGAGGTGTGTAACTAGACACAATGCTATTCCAAACATCAAATACTAGAGACATCAAGTATGTTCGCATTCTAACACACGAAAAAGCATAATTGGTACCATTAAATAGAGGAGCCCTATTCGTTGCTAGTCCTTCCAGAGCATTCATTTTGCAATCACACAAAAACAACCTTTAAGCTTTTAAGCTTTTGCAGAAGGTACTAGCTCTGATACCAATTGAAGATCACACAACAAATATTGAAAAGGGGGGTGAATCAGTATTTGAGACTTTTTAAAACTTTAAATCAGACTAATCATGCAAATTAGAAATTCAGAATCAATACATAAAGAGCAACAAAGACACCATAAAGAGATGAACACTAGGATTACGTGGAAAACCCTATCGGGTAAAAAACCACGGCAAAATATTGCTTTTATTTATCTCCAAATGACACCAACCCTATTTACATAAGTGAGCACCAATTCATTGAGAGCTCCAACTCTCATGAAGCACCAACTTCGATTTGGAGAGGCACCAACCTCGAACCAACTGAAGCACCAACTTCGGTGTTGTTGAAGAACCAACTTCAGACTTCGATGAATGTTGTAACTAAAAGAAAAACTTCTCCACCCTGCACCTAAACACAAATTGATCTTGTTGCTTCAAATTGATCAACAACAACACTTTGAATCTTTTGCATAATTATAAAAACTTATTAGAAATAACACTTCTATACTAACACCTCTTCCCACTCAGCTCAAGCAAAAATGTATATCATAGTATATCTTCACATACACAATCCATCATAGAATCCTCTGCTCTTTTTTGATAAAACACAACCTTTTATGAAAATGGTTCATATGCTTGTCTATTCACTGACTATGGCTTTCACTAGTTGAGAAATCACTTATACGTAGATTAACACCAGTAGCTTAGAACAAATAAGCCAAAGCATGCATATTATGTATATCGTGACATTCAACATCCCCACTCAAAATGCATTTCATACCATATAAATTGTCAGGCTCCATCAATAAAGATCACGGTAGTTTTGAACACTTGCAACAATGCCCTACTCATGCCTTCAACAATTCATGCCTTATAGAAAGGCGATAGCATTTAACTCATGTTTTTTTTCAAATTCACAAAGGAAGGCTTTTCAAAAAAAGTAACATAATACATCAGTCACATCTTTTCCACTAATAGCCCGCGCTGATAATAATATCTTCAGAAATCGCCGAGCATAATATGAGAACAACGAAGCCCATTTTCAAAGAGCACGACATCACGAATAATGAAGGCATCGTATATTTTTTTAAAAATCCACAAGGCACAGTGAAAATAAAATGAAGCAACTCACACAAAGAATAATAAATACATTTTTTGGAGAGATATCATTCAAAGCCGCTCAAGAAATAAAAGGAATCGCCCAAACTATACTCAAATCTTTTTAAATGTCTTCAATATATCCTCTTCAAAAACCGTTGCTAGAAAATAATGTTAGCTCTCCAACATCAAAAGATATTAATAGATTTTGTCTTATAGTTGTACTCATCGGTCCAAGCAGAAGAATTCTAAAGCCGCTAGGTAACGATGCAATGAAATAAAGAGAAGCCATCCCATATTGATTTTTGTCAGAAATTAAAGAGGAGTCCTCAAGCAATTGACCAAAATAAGAGCCGCCTAGCATACATAGCACGACTTCAAATTTCATTTCTCATTAATTTTTGTCCTAATGCATGGTCTGGGTATTATAAGATGATCTTCAATAGTGCCAGAGAAACCTCAAGCCGATGCAACAGGAGATAAATGTTGCTCGTGTTTACAAATAGAGCCACCATATATTTTTAGTAGAGAATAATATTTTCTGAGTATATTAAAATAAGTCAACCCATATTAAAGTATTAAACTGTTTAGATTAAAATGAAGCTGCCATATTAAAAAAACATTGCCAAGCATTAATTTAATTCAAAAACATAAGCCTTGGAAAGCCCATTAATAAATAGCTGCCTCATTCAAATCATAGAAGTCTCTTTTTTTAAAACACAAGCCTCCAAATAAAATAACATATGATTCTCCAGACCATCGATCTCTTTAACAAGTTTGACTTTTCAAACAAGCTAACTTGACAAAGGATACTGATGTAGCATACAACCAAACAGTCGATGTAGACAACTAGGCAACTCAAGTAGACAACCAACTAGCTCAAACAAGCAACCGGATAATTTAAGCAAGCAACTAAGTAGCTCAACACACATGCAAGCAACTCAAGCAACTCAAGAACACAACCAACCTGATCAACCTTGACATCAATGACAAAATATTCCAACAATCTCTCCCTTTATCATTGATGGCATCACCAACTAAAACCACAACCAAACTGCACCTGATAACACCTCTTGAAAACTGTAATGCTTTCAAACCAACGTTGAAATCAATCTGCTCCCCTTGGCTCATTACTCCCCCTTTGACATCAATGACAAACTGAAACCAATGTCATGGCATAAAGAACAAATTTTTTGATCACATGACAATAAAAGCTAAAAACCATCTTAAAAGATAATGAAGATTTGATGAATAATGAACAACTTTACAAGCTAATAGGTACTCAATAAACTTACTCCAAAACTCATTTTCAGAAAGCCAAAAACATAACAAGAATACCTACATACCAGAACCAACTTACATAATTGAAATGGGGGCTAATAAGATATAACAATGAAAACTCCCCCTAAGTTCGAGCACCTTCTCAAGGGTGGAGTGAAGTATTTACTGACTTCTCTTTTTCAACCTCTTTCTTATTCTTCCAAACCATCTTAACTTCTTTTGCATTGTCAACTTTCTTGTTTAGATTAGAAAAATCTGCTACACCACTTCTACAAACTCTTGTAGTATGACTAAATTTATTGCATTTGTAGCAAATCACCTTGTAATTCATTCTAGGAGCAAAACCATTCCTATTCACATGTTTGAAATTATTTCTTGCATAAACCCTACAATTTGCAGCCTTATGACCAAAACAATTGCAAGAAAAAAAATATACATAAAAGTAGGAATCATTAAATCTGGTCATGCGATCTCGTCTTTGAAAATGAGGTCTTTTGAAAGTTATTTCTGATCTTCAAATGCAAATCTTTTGAGCAATCAACACAACTCTTTTGTTGTTCTTCATTTTCAGACTTGGAACATTGTTCTTTTTCAAACCCAACTCCACACTTATCAGCTGAAGACTTTTGTGAACCAATAATCTTATCCAAAGACATAGAATTTTTCTTATTTATTTTCTCATTGCTCAACAGTGTTGATGATTTGCTTATGTTTCTAAGAGAAATAACCTCAATTTCAAGTCTCTCTGCATTCTCTTCTTTAACCTTTAACTGATTTCTGATTTCTTCCTCAATTTTCTTTCCCTCTTCAACCTGGACCTTCAAGTTAACAATTAGATTTTCAGCTTTTTTAATCTGATTTTTTAGACCAACCATCTTCTTCTCAACTTCCTCAGGTACTTGATATATCTTTGTTTTTGCATCATCTTCTTGTAACAACAACTTCAAGTTTTGATTTTTCCTCCTATTTTTTAATTTCACTTAAAGCACTAATTAGTTCCTGCTTCAAAATCAACTTCAACTTCTTCATCATATTGTTCATCATCTAAATCTTCATCTTCATTCTTAGGTGAGTTTACTTCTTCAACCATAAACACAATTTTTTCTGCTGAAGACATATTACTAACTTCTTATGAACTATTATGATCATTTGAATAAATTTTATTAGCTAATTTCTTATGTATATTCTTCTTACCTTTATACTCCTTGGAATGTTTTGATTTCTTCTCACAATCGTTGTCCTCATTCTTCTCATAGGGGCATTTTGTTGCATAGTGTCCTATCTTACCATAGTTGAAACATTTAAAAGGAAAATTGCCTTTGTATTTATTGGAACCCTTCTTCAACTTCTGCATGAAAAATGCTTCTTTTGAATCAGAATTATCATCCGAACTATCACTTGAAACTTGTTCATTTTGTTTTCCTTTCTTTGATGCTTTAAAGGTTGACTCCTTGGATGAAGACTCAGCAATCGTTCTCATTTCATAAGCTATCAAAATACCATTAAACTTGTCAATAGACATTTTGTCAAGCTCAACTATCTCTTCTATAGCATAAATCTTTGCATCAAATCTTAAAGGTAAAGACCTTAAGATCTTTTGAATGACAACACTATCTTAAAGGTAAAGACCTTAAGATCTTCTTGATGATCTTGATTTCATACAATTTTTTTTTGACTTGATACACTGTCCTGAGAAGCAAGAGCATTCAAATTCTCATCAACAAGTTTTTCAGGCATTTGAATATATCTTGTACGAAGAAGATGCTAGTAGGATTTATGAAAATAAAGAGGGAATTTCTTTAGGTAATATTGAAGAAAGAAGAAATTTCAATTGGTCTTTCAGTAGTGGAGAGGTGGTTCAAGAGCTAAATGAAGAGGAATCTACTACTGCTTTTAGTACATCCATTCAACAAGGAATGGAAAATTGAGGACAACGAAGAAATGAAGATATTCTTCCGATTCATCAACAAAGAGTTGACTGGCGTATTGATGAGGACTTTATTTATTATTTGATGAGGATGCTTGTGAGGTTCTTGTCAGATTTCTCTATGTCACCATCTTCTCTTAGAATAATTGATTCTAGAATTGAATTTAATGAAGGATTCATGGAATCTTTCCGACAATACATGACAAAATATTTTGGGTTCAATTTCTTCAATGAACATAGGTTTGTTGAATACTTCTTGGAGTTTCAAGAAGTGTTTATTCAGATGGAATGAGAGAATCAGAGGATTCATGTGAGAATAGTTCTCCGTCTGAGAAATGGTTCTTCATTGTTGATGGTATAGGATCCCGACATTACTTGGCAAGAAGGTAATATTGAAAATTCTAAAAGGGATAAACTAGCACATTGTTTTCAAAATGTTGTTGTGATCATTAGCTCTTGGGTTGGGACTTGTCTCCAATTGAAAGTTAGTATTTGGGATCCCAAGTATTTTCTAATGAAGAATGGTAAGCATTAAAAGAAAGTTGGTTGGAGAGATAAGTGTAAAAATTTCAGTTCTAAGATTTTTGGTACCTTTTTTTTTACTATCTGTCAGTGGATCATTATTTCTGATCATAAATTGGTGTTTTGGGATGGAAATATGATTGGAAGATGGTTTGTGGTGGCATTGGGACCTTTAATGAAGAAGCCACCCGCCTTGTTCATGAACAACTATGCCAATTTTAATGAGAAATTCTTTTGTTGCAGCTGCTGTTTACCTTCTTGGATGCTGATTTCCCAAAAAATAGATCTCAAGATAATTGTTTGAGACCTATTTGATAGCTAGTTATCTCATTTTCAAGTTTCTCCATCTCATGTTTGGATTGAATGCATGCCTCAGATGAGCAAAGGAATGATTTAGAATGGTCAAAATTTTGGCATGAGTAGTTCATTGATGATTGACAGTGGATTTCTTGTTACCAACTCATACATTATTGTTTGGGGTAGTGAGCTATTAGCTGATTTGACTCATCAATTTGAAACTTCTATTGTAATATATGTGAAGATTTCTTGGAGTTCTTTTAGCGAAATCAATTTGCTTCAAAGTGAGCATTATGCAATGATGGAGTTTGGAGTGTTGTTTTATGATTGGCATTGGTTTGGAAGGGTGTTTGAAAAAATTTATGATGCTGATCAAAATTATGACAGTGAGATTTGGAGGTCCTATAGACTGATTTGGGACCTGGGCATTGAATTATTTGGTGCACCATCTTTTATGGACTGAGTTATGTTGCTCCACCTTTGGTTTGCAAATTTTTTAATCAGAGTAGCACAACGGATTAGAGGAGCAGTGTTCTTGAGAATGATTTGGAATCCTGGAATCACTTGGGTTTACAATTTAACAACTGAAGATGGGGAAGCCCATGTTGGCTTTCTGGAGTTTTCTCCCAAGGTGTTTCAGTTTAGTCTTAATCATGAGGTATCTTGTGTTGGTAGCTTGCAGAGCAGTACTTCCATCAGTTGGTGCTATCGATCTCCTAGGTTGATTTGGGACCCTGTGATCAAATTCAGTTCCAGTTTGGTTTGGCATGGTGATTTTGGAATGCCAATTGAGTTGCTTGAGGACAAGCAATTTTGGGAAGGGCGAACTATAGTGTCCCCATTTTTTCCATTCGCTCTTCGATGCCTAATAGCCTATTTCCAGAATCCCGTAGGCTTCTCAGAGGTAAAATTAGGGTTTCCTATTTTATTGGAGTTTTGAGGCAGTTTTGAAGGTTTGCATGTATGAGTTTCTGATGCATGTCTAGTGATGTTTTCTGGATTTTTGAAGAGCTTAAGAATGGTGTGACATGCATCTTCATTGGACAACCTTTTCTGGAACTTGCTATTTGTAGCCAGAACATCAGAGTTGTACAGTTCTGACTCTGGATTCCTTCTGGGTTTTCAGAGAGCCTCACAATAATATGACATACAAAGTGAGTTGAGCAACTTTCTAGAATTTACTATTTTTAGTAAGTTCTATTTTTAGCAGGACTGCAGTCGACAACAACACAATAAGCTTTTCACTTTGAGCAGAGCAGTTGAGTATTCTTGAATTTGGCTTTCTGAGGTGCATTTTAGAATAAATGATTATTTAAATCATTTAATTATTCTAATATTCTTATGACCCCTTGTCCTAGCATAATAACTTGAAGTTCTAAAAGGTGGTCATAAATGGGAGGATGTCTCATTAAAGAAATATTTAATATTTCTAAAGTTGAAAAATGACCTTAAGGATGGACACCACTTTGAAGGTGGTTATTATTTTATTGAAATTTTATTATCTCCCTAGACTTGGATGCCAAAAATAAGAGGAAGGAAATGTTTTAAAAATTAAAATATTTTCAAGAGCAAGAAAGGGAGTTTCTGTTGGAGAAGTTGAAGAGTCATCTCAGAAATTATAAAATAAAGCCTTTGCTCTCTCAATTCTCATCTTTGAAAATGTTGTAAAGTTATGTTGCTGAATTAATTTCATAATCCAGCTAAGGGAGAGCTTAGAAATTCTACTCCATTCTTCGGGCCTAAAACTATGGTCTCCTAGATGGTTGATTGAGAGTGTGCTTCACCCAGAAGTGCACATTGAGCTTCAATGTTGAAGATTTAGATGTTATTTCCAGATTTTATTGTTGCTGGTTCAGTCATGGCTATAGGTGAAAATCATTAACAACTTTAAGGGTGATTTTTATTTGCATATGGATATTGGTTCTTTCAGTTAGTATGCCTGAGGCGACCCTTTCTATGCAAGAGAAGATTTTATGATGAAGTCTTTGAATTTTTAGAAGAGTTCGACCCTCTCATAGGGCCATACCATTCACTGGAGACTTAGAAAATTCGTGCTTGGTGTTTGTTGATGTTTGGAGCTTGGAAAGTGAAGGTTTTCTGGTCGCCTAGCTTCTCAAGTGGTGCACTTTCAATTTGGTAAGAATTTATTGAGTGTGGTATGAATTTGGTCAATTTTGGAGTTTTCTTACTTTGCTGGTTCAAAATTACAGTTCGCAGATTTTATATCAGATTTATTCCAGTTTGTGATTTCAGTTCATAACTTCAATAATTGAGAGATTTATGAGTGGAAGATCATCCATTTCCATTGTGTTTTGAAATTATTATTATCTCTTGTAATAAGCAGTTGTTCTTTATATTGTAAGACTGTAAACAGTAGTACTGTTCTAGTCATTTCATTGCTGCAATTATTCATGCTTAAATTCTCATATTTGTACCCCTGGATGGTTTACCGCTAGTGTGGAGAATGAACTTAATAATCTCTCATGTTGGTACCCATTGTAAAGTGGCGAATCCCCACTCACGAGTGGATGCCCACCGCAGCGGATGAATTAGTATGTTTTGTTTTCTTTTTCCCCCCACTGAATAAGTGGAAGCGCGAAAATTGTTCATGGTTGGTTCACCGCCTCTTTCTGCTTTCAGTTGTATTTACCTTCAGTTATAATTCAGTTTCCTTTGCCATATGTTAGCACCTCACCTTCTAAAGGATTTTGTGTGCACATTCTTGGCGTGGAGTGCATTTCAATTGTTTCTCTTTTGAAGCTAACGCTAATCCATTTGACGTAGTGCTGGTTGTGTTGTGATAATTCAAAGAAAAAATTGACTAGCACATTTCATAACACCTCTTCCCACTCACCTCAAGAAAAAATGTATATCATAGAATATCTTCACATACACAGTCCATCATCAAATCCTCTACTCTTTTTTGATACTACACAACCTTTTATGAAAACAATTCATATGCTTGTGTATTCACTAACTATGGCTTTCACTAGTCCAAAAATCACTTATACGTAGATTAACACCAGTAGCTCAGAAAAAATAAGCCAAAGCATGCATATTATGTATATCGTGACATTCAACATTCCCACTCAAAATGCATCTCATACCATATAAATCATCAGGCTCGATCAATAAACATCATAGTATTTTTGAAAACCTGCAACAATACCCTACTCATGCCTTCAACAATTTGTGCCTTACAGAAAGGCGATAGCATAACTCATGTTTTTTTTCAAATTCACAAAGGAAGAATTTTCAAAAAAAGTAACACAATACATCAGTCACATCTTTTCCACTAATAGCCCGCGCCGATAATAATGTCTTCAGAAACCCCCGAGCATAATATGAGAATAGCAAAGCCCATTTTCAAAGAGCATGGCACGATGAATAATGAAGGCAATGTATATTTTTTCAAAAATCCACACGGCATGGTGAAAATAAAATTAAGCAGCTCACACAAAGAATAATAAATACATTTTTTGGAGAGTCCTGATTGTTGAATGTGAAACCCAATAGTCACTTTGTTTTTTCCCTCCAATAACTTTTGGCTCTTCACATTCTGGAAATGTTTGCTTATAAAAGAGCATGTTGTTGTGATATGTAATTGTATCTGAGATTGTTAATAATATATTGCCCTACTTGAGAGTGGATGTGGCCTTTATGGTGAACCATTGTAAATTTGTGTTGTGTCTTGTTTTTTGAATCTCAAGTTCTTTTATTTTGTTGCTCCTTTATTGTTTAACAATTGGTATCAGAGCACTATGGTCAATTTTTTGGGCACGAGAGATTCAAATTTGAGTGGGAGCAATGTCGTTTGACGAAGTAAAGATTGGAAGGTTCAATGGCCACACTTATCAATTGTGAAAATGCAAATGTAAGATTTTTTATATCAAAAATATTTGTGGCGACCATTACATGGTAAATCAAAGAAACCATCAAGTATGGCAGATGAAGATTGGGACATTCTTGATAGAAAAGTATTGGGAGCTATCCGGTTGTGTTTATCTCCAACAATAGCGTTTAATATATCCAAAGCAACAACAACTACTGAATTGATGAGTACGTTGGATAAGTTGTATGAAAAGCCCTCAACATTGAACAAGGTATTTTTGATGAAACTGTTGTTTAACATAAAAATGGTTGAAGGTAGTTCTATTGTGAATCACTTGAATGATTTCAATACTGTTACGAGTCAATTATCTTCTCTAAAAGTAGTTTTTGATGATGAGATTCAAGCTCTTTTAATTTTGAGTTCTTTGCCAGAAAGCTGGAATAGCTTGGTTATGGCAGTAAGTAACTTAGTTTTTGGCTCAAATACATTAAAATTTGACGATGTTGTCGGTGTAATTCTAAGTGAGGAAATGCAAAGGAAGAGCACCCATGAGACTCCAACATCAGGTAATATTTTGAGTACAAATGACAGGGGCAGATCAAAAGAAAAAGGGAAAAATCCAAGTGATCGTGAGAAATCACAAGGTCGAAATCCAAAGGGAGAGAGACTGGTTTTTGGTATTGTGGCAAGCAAGGCCACGTCAAAAAGAATGGTTGGTCTTTCAAGAAGGCTAAAAATCAACCAAAAGGAGATGAAGTGAATGATGTATGTGAGGATTCCGGTGTTTCTTATTTTGACCTCAGAAGAAATAACAACAAATGTTTGGGTGCTTGATTCAAGAGCATCGTTTCATGCCACTGTGTAAGGAGTACTTCAAAAATTTGCAAAGCAGTGACTTTGGTGAGATTCTTCTTGGAAATAATGATTCTTGTGATGCTATTGGTAAAGGAGATGTTTTTATTAAAGTTAATGAATGGAAATAGTTGGTTACTACGGGATGTTAGATATATCCTTTAGCTTAAACAAAATTTGGTTTCAACTAGACAATTGGCTTCTCAAGAATGTAAAGTCACTTGTGAATCCAATAGGTGGAAAGTAACCAAAGGGGCCTTGGTAATTGCTCGGGGCAGCAAAATAGGCACCTTGTATACAATAGAATGTAACATTGAATGTAATGTCCTGAATTTAAAATAAGCTTTGGGCCAACTTGAATAAGGAATTTTTTTTTTGAACACTAATAAGTTAGTAATAAAATAAATAAAATAGGATCTGGGCCAACCTCCCTTGAGGCACCGAGTTTTAAGTTCAAATTTGAATTTATTTTTTTATGTTTTTTGGCCGACATGTTTAGTGTGGGTGAGTCAATTTAGTATTTAAATGGAGATCATCTTCTATGTCGTTCATCATGAGTTTTGGAGTAAATCTTTGGCTGGTGATTGAGGACGTAGTTTCTCAAACCCAAGACCCCAGGTTGGGACGTAGTCCAAGCCGTGGGAAAGCTCATGAATATTATTCAATTCATCTATTGCTCTCTTAGACATATTCTCATTCGTCGAAATCATTGCAGGGTCACAATAAGGAGGAACGATTACATCCGCTGTCTATGTAGAGTCGTTGGCTCTGGCCAATGTCACTCGAGCCCATCTTTTCCTGTCAAGCTCATGATAAGTGATCAACAGATATATGCAAGTGAGCTCATGACTTCTCCATTTCATTCCTCATGCATTCCAAGGTCAACCACATTGAAGGAGAAGATCACCGTTCATTGAAGGTTGTGGTTGAGTGACACCACTGAAAGGGTGGAACTCAAGAAAATATTGAATTGTGTGGTCGCTACCAAAGAAATAAGTTAGATTCCATGTCGTTTCTAGCATCGGAGGATTAATTACTTATTGGCTATGAATGCTTACTGTTCCAACATCATATGTATTCGAGTTGGATTTACTTGACAAAGTTCATTGCTTTTGAGTACTATCTATTGTGCCGAGTTCCTACAGTCTAATCTATTAATCAATAAAAATTATGAAGTATTCATTTTTTAGGCTAGTTTCTCTGTGGCATTGAATCTGTATGGTTTCTATAAGAATATTTTTCCCCTATTTTCTGTAGTTGCAGTATTATTTGATTCAATAATTAGTTAGGCTCTTTACAGTGGTATCAGAGCCATAAGGCTTGCCAGCATGTGGGCAAAGTCTTATTCCATTGAGCCAGAGAGATATTCATGCTATCGAGCGAGAGACGAAGTACGAAGCTGCTCAAGGAATAGGAGTTAGAGGTAAGGAGAGAATGGGGGACCAGGATTAGAATGATACGTTGAACAACTTCATGAAGAAATAGGACCAGAAAAACCAGACCTTGCTGCAAGCAATACAGTCTCTTATTGATGCAGTCAACAACATTAAATCAGGATCCAACAGTGTTGAAGGAGGCCATCTGAAATGTTCAGGAGGGGGAGAACATAGAAGAAATTCAAATGGTCATAAGCACACTCAACCAAGGTTTTTTCCTAGAACAGAAGGCCGACAGGAAGGGGAAGAACAACACAGCTATACGAGTATTGTGCGTGAGTACTTGGATCTGGATGTTGATGCTCAAGCTACAATCGCTTTCAATCAGTTCTATAGTGCTAAATGAAGTGATGAGAGACAACACTGTGGAAATAGAGATCTCCAACATAAGATTAACAAGCTTTCACTCTCGACATTCGATGGTTCAAGAAAGATGACTGCACAATCATGGATACAAAAGCTGGAGACATACTTCTCTCTCAACCCCATGACTGAAGAAAAACCTATTAAATTTTCCATTTTGCACTTGGAAGATCTAGCACATGAATGGTGACACCATGGTATTATGACCCAAGGATTTAGACAAGTAAATTCATATGAAAATTTCACTCAAAAATTGATGGAGAGGTTTGACAGAAAAGACTCAAAAGCATACTTCTAGGAACTAACCAGATTGAAGCAAACATGCACCATGGATGAGTATGTTTTAGAATTTCAAAGACTCATGGTGATGGTGTCTGATGTATAGATAAGAGGCTCACCTTCTTCATCGAAGGCTTATCCGATTCCTTCTGTGGTTTGGTGAGAGCCTTGGAGCCAACAGCTTTAGAAGACGCCATTCAAAAAGCTTTGAGTCTTGAAGATTCCACCAAGAAAGGGAAGGCCATTGTCAAGAATGCACTATCTGGGCAGCCAAAGAAGCCTTTCATTAAGGAAAATCCACCACCAAAGACCCCCCATGCCCACATGGCATGTCAAGGAATGAACTACACAAGAAGGGCTTGTGCTACTACTACAATGAGAAGTGGAATAATCAACACAGGTGCCAAGGAAGAGGACAAGTTCATTACATCGAAGTGGTATCTGATGATGAAGCAGATATTGAAGAAGGGGTCAATGAAGAGGACACTCCTGGGGAACAACAAGAGTTCATGATGAAAGGAAGCTCAATAGGAACCACTTTGGCAACACTATCAAGAATACCTCGATACCATTCTTTCTGAGTAAGAGGAGTTCTTCGGGGGTAGAAAGTGATAGTGCTAATCGATAATGGAGCTGCACATAACTTCATCAACAAGAGAATAGTGGCTAAGTTGCACTTGGCAACAAAGGACTTTGAAGGGTTTGACGTCCTGACAGCTAGAGGAAATGTCCTTCCTTGCACGACACAAATTCCACAAATGGAGCTGATATTGGGTGGACACAAGATGAAGGAGGATTTATATGTTGTAGATGTCAGTGACACAGACATGGTCCTGGGGGTACAGTGGCTTCATTCACTAGGAGAATACACTACCAACTACCAAACCATGGAGCTGAAATTCAAGCATGAGGGAAAGGAGGTTTTACTCAAGGGCCTCTCTAAGAATGGTCCTATGGTGGTTTCAGCCAAAAGAATGGAACGATCTTTCCATAGGGATCAAGTGGCATGGGTAGCATAATGCTTGATTACAGATACTAGCACACTAAAGCAGGAAAGAGCATTTCCCAATGACATTTAGGCTATCTTGGATAAAAAGTGCAAAGTTTTTCGAGAGATTCCAATAGGATTTCTGCTAGATAGGGGGTTTCAACATGTCATAGAGCTTGAAGAAGGAGCAAAACCGGTGATCACTACCCCATATTGTCATCCACGGATGTACAAAGAGGAGATCGAGAAGGACATTAAGGATTTATTGGATATGGGGCACATTCACCCAAGCTCGAGTCATTTTGCTTCATCAATAGTGTTGGTCAAAAAGAAGGATGGGACACTCAGAATGTGCATCGATATAGGGCTCTCAACAAGAAGACAATCAAGAATCGCTATCCTATTCCCAGGATTGATGAATTGATAGATGAGCTACATGGAGCAGTATACTTCTCCAAGATTGATTTGTGCTCAGGCTACCATCAGATTAGAGTCAGGGATGAGGATGTGCATAAGGAAGTCTTCAGATGTCATTACAGGCATTATGAGTTTTTGGTGATGCCGTTTGGGTTAACCAATGCCCCCGCTACATTCTAGTCTTGCATGAATCAGGTATTCATCCTTTAGTTAAGGAAATTTGTGTTAGTTTTCTTTGATGACATCTTGATCTATAGTAAAACATGGGAAGAGCACTTGAAGCATATAGAGGAGGTGCTTGACATTCTTGAAAGGAATTCCTTCTATGCCAAGATGTCAAAATGCGAGTTTTGGTTGACCGAGATCTTATACTTGGGCCACTAGACTAGTGCTCAAGGGGTTAGTGTGGATGAGGAGAAGTCAAGGCCATTCAGGAGTGGGCTACACCCAAGAATTTAACACAATTGAGAGGATTTGTAGGACTTTGCAGCTACTATACGAGATTTGTAAGGGGATTTTCTCAGCTAGCAACACCATTAACCAATCTCACGAAGAAAGGAGCCTTCTCATGGAGTCCCATAGCTCAACAGGCATTTGAAAAACACAAGGAGGTAATGAGCTCGTGTCCTGTTTTGGCCATCCCAAAATTTTTCATCCCCTTTTATACTTGAGTGTGATGCTTCAGGAGAGGGCATTAGAGCCATATTAATGTAGAATAAACACTCTATTGCATATGAGAGTAGAAAACTCACCAATCCAGAAAGCACTCTCTCTATTTATGACGAGATGTTGGTTATCATGCATGCCCTTGCTAAGTTCAGGCAGTACTTGGTTTGTGGGAAATTTTTGGTGAAGATAGATCATAACAACTTGAAGTACTTCCTAAATTAGTGGGATTTGAATGATAGACAACATAAATGGGTAAGAAAACTCCAAGCTTATGACTTTGATATTGAATTTGTGAAAGGAAAGAACAATGTAGTGGCTAGTAACAAATTTTTCCCGCTTCCCTCTCCTCTGCCTACGCTTGAACTTCCTCTATGCATGGCAGATTCTGTTTTGGGGGTACCTAACGGTCCCCCTCTGACCCCCCTGACCTAGGCACCTCACTTTCGGGCCCATGTCCCTCGGGTACCACTCTTGCGGGGACAATGCTTTCACCTTCGGGCCTTTCGAAGACCTTTGCAGTCCCAGGTGAATCTTCTATGCCGGCGGTGGAGATCTTTCTGATAATAGGCTGGAAGGATGTGTTATCCAATGGAAAGCAAGCCTCTTCCACGACCCCTCTTTTACCTGAGGTTGTCATGGCTTCTGGGACAAATTTTGACATTCCTAATTCGGTCTATGATAGGATTCTCTTCTCCATGGAGAATGCTATGGTGGGAAGATTTCTTTCTTTCTATCCAACAGTGGATGTGGTTCGGAAATGGGCAACGAAAAAATGGCATCTCAAGGGTAGAGTGGAGATCTGCGCGATGTATGGTGGTCTTTTTCTGTTCAGATTCATGGCTGCAAAAGACATGGCGATGACTCTTTCAACGAGTCCGTGGGTGTATGGGAAACATAGCTTGGTTATGTGTCGCTAGAAGCTAGGGTTTGACCCTGCTATAGATCTGATTATGTCAGCTCCAATTTGGGTGTGGCTACTAGGCTTACCTCTTGAGTATTGGGATAAAGTCATTTTCAAATGTATTGGGGATTCGTTGGGTCAGTTTGTCACCACTGACTCTAATACCAAGTCGAAATCCAGGTTAGTCTTTGCTAGATTATGTGTTAACATTTGTGTTGATAAAGTCCTTCCGAACATAGTTAAGTTGTGCTCTAAGTTTGGTAACTGGACACAACTAGTGTGTTATGAAAATGCTGTGGTCTACTGTCAAAAGTGTGCTAAAGTTGGTCACCTTATCTCTGACTGCAAATCTTCTTTTAGTCCGGAGGTTAAGGTTGACTGTACCTTGGAGAATCCTACACCTCCTACAGGAAATGTTCCCCATCCGTTGGAAGACTCTGGGCTTATTTCCCTGAGTGTTGCACCTTCCCTTGATGACCCTCCGCCTTCACCCACCTTTGTTGAACCACCATATGACCTAGTCGACCCTAGTGCTTTATTGGAGTTTGTTGTTAAACCCCTGACTATCCAGATGACCTAGGACCTTGGCTCTTCGGCTGCTGATCCTCCATTTGCGATGGTCTCTATGGAGACTTGTGAGACAATGATTGAGGATGGTGAAATCTGGGAAGAAGAAAGCATCAGAATGGTTGATGAATCTATAGAAAGTATGGGGGGTTTGAAGCTTGAGAAAACCGTAGAAGAAGGGATTTGGACAATGCCAAAGAAAAAAGGAAGGAAGAAGAAGGCAGATGTAGGAGGTGACTCAAAGCCAGGTAGGTCCTCCCAGAGACTCACTAGGACGAGAGAAATGACAAATGAGATTGCCCTGGGTAAACAAAGGACATTAGATGTGTCCTAAAAAAAAGGTTAGAAATGAGAGTTGTATCATGGAATGTTCGTGGGCTCAATAGCTCCCACAAACAACTTGCTCTATAGAACTATGTATTGGAACATAAGATTGATGTGTGCCTACTACAAGAAACCAAAATGATGAAGACAAATTTTGATAAAATTACTAAATTTATTTGGCCAAATGCATCTTATGTCTACAATGATGCTGAGGGTACTTCGGGGGGTCTGGTTGTGCTTTGGAACCCATCAAAATTTCTAGGCTCTGAACTATTCCACTGTAAAAATAGTGTGGGGGCCTTGTTTACTTACCTTGGTGAATCATAGTCTATAATCAATATTTATGCTCATAACTAGAGGAATGCGAGGAGTACGCCGTGGCATGACCTTGTGGTTAAAATTAATTAGAATAGGGGAGGCAATTGGCTGGTTGCTAGAGATTTTAACTCTCCTCTCTTTCCGTCGGCAAAAAGTGGTGGCCTATTGGATTACCCTGACAACATGTCTGACCTGGCTAATTTTTTGAATTCTTCGGGTTTAATTGGTATTGATATCATGGGTCAAAAATTTACTTGGTCTAACAGACGCTCTAGTGAACACTTGATTCAGGTTTGTTTAGATTGTTTCCTCTTCTCTCCCCATTAGACTAATGCTTTAGATGCTAATCTAATAACCCTGCCCAGGACGGTCTTTGACCATAACCCTCTTTTTCTGACCACTAATATTCGTCCTATTGTGGGTCCCATCCCCTTCCGTTTTGAGATAATGTGGAATTCTCACCCTGACTTCAAAAATAAAGTTTCTGAATGGTGGAATATTCCTGTCCATGGCTCTCCCATATTTAATTTTTTTTTCAAACTCAAACATATTAAAAACATGGTTAAAGGATGGAACAAGAGTGTGTTTGGTGATGTGTTTCAAAAAAAAAAGTTGTTAGAAGTAGAGTTGAGGACCTTACAAAAAAAAATGGAGGAAGGAGATGACAGTCAACGGACTCACAACCAGGAAAGGGGAATCAGGATGGAATGGGAACGGGTTCTCAAAAAGGAGGAAGTCTTTTGGAAGCGAAAATCCAGAGTCCAATGGTTGAAGGAAGGTGACATGAACACCTCTTTCTTTCATGTGTCAGCCATCAAGCATAGGAAAATGAATCAAATTTCTCAACTAACTGATGATTCTGGTGTGGTGATCTCGAATCCTATCCAGATTGGCCTTCGTGCTGCTAACTACTTTCAGGAGGCTTATTCGGCCCCAACTGAGGTGCCAAACTCGGCTTTGGACAATGTGTTCCTCAACCATCTACCTACCATCATTTCCCAAGAAGATAATAAGGGGATTCTCAGTGCTATTTCTCGGGAAGAAGTTCGGTTGGGTATGTTTAGCATGGGGGCTTTCAAAGCCTCGAGCCTTGATGGTTTTCCTCCTGCCTTCTTTTAGATATTCTGGGATAGTGTGGGTGGGCACCTCGTGCTAGCGGCCAGGGATTTCTTCAAATCTGGTAAAATCCTTAAACAACTGAATCACACCTTCATTGCCTTTATTCCTAAAATTGGAGAGCCTCAATCCATGACTGGTTTTCGACCCATTAGCCTATGTAACACCTTTTATAAAATCATTTCAAAGATTTTAGTGAACTATATCAAGCCCCTTCTGGATAAAATCATCAGTCCTACCCAAAAGGGTTTTGTCTCTAGGTGCCATATTCTTGATGCTACTTTGACCACCAACGAGCTGCTCCATTCGATGAATAGATGTAACTATGTGGGGATGGCCCTTAAAATGGACATCTCTAAAGCTTATGATAAAGGTTTATGGGATTTCATCCCAAAGGTTTTGGCTAAGTTTGGGTTCAACAATTCGGTTATCAAACTCATTATGGAGTGTGTTAATACTGTTAAGTACTTTGTTCTTGTTAATGGGTCCCCCTTTGGGTTCTTCTCTGTTGGCAGAGGGATTAGACAAGGCAACCCCTATCTCCTTATCTCTTCATCATGATTTTTGATGTGCTCAACAAGAACTTTATTGGTTTGCTGTCGAAAGGCTCCATTATGGGCATTAGAGCGGCTTCTTCCTTGGAACCGGTTATTGTGCAACAATTTGTGGATGACACTTTTTTTTTTTGGGAAAGCCTATGTGGTGGAAGCCAGGAAATGAAAAGCATGCCTTAACAATTATGCCTCATGTTCTGGTCAAAGCATCAATTACAATAAAAGCATGATCTATTTCTTTAACAACACACCTAATTTGCAAACCAGAGTGAATGTGGTTCTGGGTTGTGTTGGTGGGTCCCTCCCCTTAGTTTACCTTAGACTCCCTCTCACGGTTAAGGAGGTTACCCTTGACTTTTAGAACTCGATTCTGGAAAGAATCCAAAGGAAATTGGCTGGGTGGAAAGGCTCCATCCTAGGCCATGCTGACAAACTCCAACTGCTCACAGCGGCCCTTCAAGGTATACCAACTTATTTCCTTTCCATATTTAAGATGCCTAAGTACATTGCTGATAAGTTTGAAAAAATTTAAAGGAATTTCCTCTAGTTTGGGACTGAGGATAAGAAGAAACTCGCTCTGGTAAAATGGGAAAAAGGTCTGTCAAGCCAAAAATTGTGGTGGCCTAGGAGTCAAGACAATTGTCAACAGTAACAAGGCATTGATGGCCAAGGTTGGTTGGGATCAGTTAAGGAACAATAAGGATTGGTGCAAAATTTTGAATTCCAAATATCTTCAGGACATGCCTTTGATCAATTGCCTCTCAGAGTCTCACCCCTAGGGCTCCTTGGCCTGGAGGAGCATCTATAGCACACAAGGTTTGCTAAGGAATGAGATTAAATGGAAAATAGGCAATGGAAATCGGATCAGATTCTGGGAAGATATGTGGCTAATTGATACCCCTCTGGTTTGTTCTGACTTTAGGACTCTTATGGTATCGGCTCAGAGGTATTTTGTTATCCATATCAGTGATTATGTTTCTGGACCCCCTGGGGCTAGGGCTTGGAAGGACCTAATCCTTTGTTGTCCCCAGTCTCAAGATCTTTGTTTTCTGGCTCGGTCCCTCCAAGAGATTCTCTCTATCACTAGGTTTCCCTCTTATGACAGAGAAGATGAGTTTTTTTGGACCTTTGACAAACAAGGGGATCTTTTTGTTATTTCGGCATACAAACTGCTGACAAACCAAGGTACTATAGAGGAACCTTGGAAGAAAATATGGAACCGCCACATGATCCCTAAAATAAATTTCTTTTGGTGGACGACTTGCCATAACATGATTCTTACTCAGGATAATTTGAGGAAACAAGGATTTTATATTCCCAATAGATGTTTACTTTGTAAGTGCAGGGAGGAAACTTTCAGTCACCTGTTGTTACACTTCCCGTTTGTTGCTGAAGTTTGGGGACTAGCCTTTGAAAAACTAGGAGTCTCTTGGGTTATGAGTAGGGATCTCTTATCCTTCATCCTAGGCTGGCGTGGTCCTTATTCCCATCCCCTACCTGATGAAATTTGGAATCAGGTTCCTCCTATTTTGGGTTGGTGTCTATGGAAGAAGAGGAACAACAGGGTCTTCATGAAAATTGAGAGGAATCCTAGGGATGTTTTTGGCATTGGTGTTTGGCTCGTTGAGGAAAACATAACCCTCTTTAATGGGAAACTCCCGGAGAAGGGACCTCTTGATTATGAAATTAGAATGGCCAAGGCTTGGCACCAGGGGTTAGAGGCTAACTCGTTTGACAATTCAAAATCTTTAGCAAGGAAAAATACCAGATGAGAGCCTCCGAATAGAGGTTGGTTTAAACTCAACTTTGATGGGGCTGCTAAAGGCAACCTAGGCAGGGCTAGTATTGGTGGTGTGATTAGAGACCCCGAGGGGGTTATGGTTGCGGGATTTGCTGGAGGTATTGGTTTCCAGTTTTCTATTATGGCGGAAGCCCGTGCGTTGCTCATTGGCCTCCAAATTGTTGTCTCTCTGGGGATTGCTAATCTCCATATTGAAGGAGACTCTAAGTCCATTACTGATGCTGTGAATATGGATAGACTAATTGGCTGGAATACTAAGGATATCTTGTTGGACACTAGGTTCCTTTTATCCAAACTTAGGGGTAAAAAAGTGACACATATATTTAGGGAGGGCAACCAAGTGGCAGATGCCTTGGCTAATCTTGGAACTTGTTGGGGATACTCTAAATGTTGGAGGCGAATGGAGAAGATACCACCAAAAATTCAAGATATCATCTTGAGAGAACAAAGCAACCAATTATCATGATGAATTCAAATCTTCGGGTGCTGGGTGTTGGATGGGGGGTCCACTTGATTATCTTTTGGGTCAGGTGGATGAGCGCTAATGTTGAGATGGCTAATAGGTGGAGGGATTCTAACTTTATGGCTCATTATGTGTTTAGAGATCTTCGGGTGCTGAGTGCTAGTTGGGGTACCCACCTGTTTGTCCTTTGGGCCTAGTGGATGAGCTTTATTACTGAGGTGGCTGACAAGTGGCGGGTTTTAAATTTTAAGGCTTGTAATATGAATGAAAAAGGCAGCTTTGTGAAGGGAATAAGAAATTATGTGACTTTGATGAATTTGAGAGGCCGTATCGTGCGATCTCTCCTCTTTGGGATTGTGCGATATCTTGTTTTAACTCATTATAGCCTCCGTAAGACTGTGAGTTTAAATACTAATTTGACCCTTCATTTTGAAGGAATGCTTCCTTCTAGTGCCTTCGTGCTTGCTATTTTAGTGTGGGTCTCAATTTACACTCATAGGAATGTTTCTATTTTTAGCCATACGACCAACTTGTCTTATTTTTCGCATGCCTACTCCAAGGCTAAGGAACCCTGCATGCCCGCCATTTCCTATTTAGCTGGACGCAATCTTCCCAAGATCCACATTAACTCCATTATCAAGTCACCTTGTGGTGATTTTCCCTTCCGCGCGTGTGACCTGCACACTGGCGTCATTACCCATCGTTGCATTTCTCGCCTAAATGACCACTATATGATGAATATTTGTTGCCCTGCTAGCTTTTACAATTTATGTCTTCTGCAAACTCTTTGGTTTTATGTGCAAGTTGAAAGTATGGGTGGTGATCGCGTTCGAACTAAGCTGAAAAACTGTGATGAATTCCGAAAGAATCTATTAGTTTGGCACATTTGTGCTGAAGGTGGCATTGCTCCTCTCATGGAGATTTTGGTTGGCCATGACCCTGATTTGTCTGGTCAGTTTGCTAATTTGTGGAAGGACTGAAGGGTCACAATAGGTGGTATTTCTTTTGAAGTTAGTGAAGAAGTTATCGCGCAGGCCACCAAAATGCTGTGCACCAAGAAAAAATACCCTAAGCATCCTAAGAAGCTAGACAATGAAAGCTTGAAAGCTTTCTTCATGGGGAATGAGGAACCGGTGCAAAACCAGTCGGGTTTTGAGCGAGAAGCTCTTCCAGAGCCTTGGGACCAGGTGTGCCTAGCGTTGATGAAATATGTCACCTTGGAAGGTAGGTTCAAAACCTATTTCTTCTATCATTTTCCCCTGTTAAATCATTTAAGACATAAAATTTTGCTTAGCTTTCCCTTCTTTTTGCTTATGGACCTGGAAAATTCTGTCAAGAAATGCAAAGAGCTAGCCAGCCTTAACCCCAGTGACCTCCCACCTCTTCTACTCCATCAAGGGATCATCCTGAGACTTTACCACTTCCACCTGGCCCTTTGTCCTCCCAAAGCCATCTCGGCTATGCGCATTGTTGAAATCGAACCCATGACTGTTGTGAACATTTCCCCGGTTGAGTCAAAAAGCCCTCCCTAGAAATCCAATATGGGTACTGCAGGAAACCCCAAAGCTAAACTGGCTACCAAGAAACTAAAGGGAGGGTTGGGTAATGCCCATGCTAGTGCAACGGCCAGCGTTTGTGAATTGAAGTCCACCCCGACAAAGTCTGCCTACAGGGCCAACACTACCAAAAAAGGAAAGGATGGTAAGAAAGGTATGCCGGAGCTGATTGTGAGGGAGGGGAAGGGAAAGAACATAATAGGAAAAGATTCTAAAGGAGATACTGTTGTGGGAACCACGGTAATGAATGGTGGGGAGAACACCATAAGGAGATCCTGGAGGCTGGCGAAAAATAGTAAAAAGAGAGATAATTGAGGATTCAGAGGAGGAGCAGTCTGACAACAAAGAGTATAAGGAAGAGGAAACTGAGGAAGATGAGGATGAGAATGTGGAGGGGCCGTTTACCGTAGAAGACAACAAGTTACCAAAAGAAACCTTGGCCTCTCTTTCTTTGCATCCCCTGGTTGATGAGCCTGAAGAGATCTCGGGGACTATGGAAGTTGGGGAGGAGCCTTGTGCCTTGGAGAAGAAAATGGAAATGCTCAATAAAAGGTTTCATGGATTGACCTGCTTCACAATGAAGTTGGGCCACTTCATCACTAGCACCTTGTCCACTATTATCAAGGAGGAGTTGGAGGGCAATAATGGCCAGAAGAACAAAGACTGGGTTGGTGATGATGCCATGGACCTCTTGTTTAAAAACTGGGATAATGCCAGGTAGCTACTACCTATGCCGGTGTTCTGACTTTTGGCTGCCTTTCCATGGTTTCTGTGCTGTTAAAGTGCTGTCTCTATTACTTTTTGCTATAATGTTAGCTTTTTAGTCTTGTTCTTTTTTGGCCCTTGTGGCTCGTTGTGAAGGGTACAATGCCTTGTAAATGTTGCTTAACTTTTCAAAAACAATGTAGTGGCTGATGCACTTTCTAGGAGGCCATATTTGTGTGCAATGTCTGATATATATGCTGATTAGAGGATTAGTATTATAGCTGAGTATGCCAAGGATCCATTTGTTAGTGATGTTTTGGAAGGGAAGGTAGTTGATGACAGGTACAGGGTGGTTGAGGAGATCATTCTCTACAAAGATCGGGTCTATCTTGTACCTCATTCGAAGGTCAAAGGTAGAATCATTAAAGATTTCCATGACACCCCTCTTCCTGGTCATTCAGGATTCTATAAGACATACAAGCAAGTTCGAGAACGTTTTTCTTGGAAAGGGTTAAAAAATGATATATTACAACATGTGAGAGAATGTTTGCTATGCTTGCAGCCCCTACCCATCCCAAATTGGAAATGGGAAAGCATTTTGATGGATTTCATCACGAGACTCCTAAAGGTGCAAGGTAAGGATTGTATTTATGTTGTGGTGGATACTCACTAAGTATGCTCATTTCTATGCCATTGCTTTAGAATTTAAGGCCCCTCAATTTGTAGACCTATTTTTTAGAGAGATGTTTAAACTCCATGGATTGTTGTAAAACATTGTGAGTGATAGGGATAGTAGGTTTATCAGTATATTTTGGCAAGAACTCTTCTATTTGGATCATATGGAGTTGACCCCCAACACTAGCTACCACCCCCAAACAGATGGACAAACAAAGATCGTGAATAAATGTATCAAAGGGTACTTGAGAAACTATTTGACAGGGCAACAATCAACTTGGGTGAAGTGGCTGCATCTAGGAGAATTTTGCTACAACACCACACATCACATTTCCATTGGGATGTCACCATTTAAAGAACTCTATAGTTATGAGGCCACCTCCTTCATGGATCTGATTCTTGTATATAGTAGGGTTTCGAGTGCTAGAAACATGGTTCAACAGAATGTGGACATCATGAATTCCTTGAAAGAGAATCTTCAGCGAGCCCAAAATCAACAAAAAATGTATGCAGATCAACAAAGGACTGAAAAGGTTTTCAAAGTCAACAACATGGTATACTTGAGGTTGTAGCCATAATGACAGTCATCCATCAAGGGGAATGGAGCGGAAAAATTGAAACCAAAATTCTATGGGCCATTTAGGATCACACAAAAAATTGGGGAGGTTTCGTATGAACTTGAGCTGCCTCCAAGGAGTAGACTTCATAATATTTTTCATGTATCCTACTTGAAGAAGGATTTGGGACAACAGATCATGCCATCAATGGAGTTGCCACCACTTGATGATGAAGGCAAATTGATTCTCGAGCCTGAAATGATGTTGGATGTGAGAGAGAAGCAGTTGAGGAACAAAGTCATTCCAACATATCTGGTAAAATGGAAAAATCTACCTGTTGAAGATGCCACGTGGGAAGGAGTAGAGATTTTTGAGCATCTTAATTTGAGGTTGCTTGAGGACAAGCAACAAATTAGTGGCGGGGACTATAATGTCCCAAATTTAAAATAAGCTTTGGGCTGACTTGAATAAGGAAATGTGTTTTTGAACACTAATAAGTTAGTAATAAAATAAATAAAATAGGATCTGGGTTGACCTCCCTTGAGGCATCAAGTTTTAAGTTCAAATTTGAATTTATTTTTTATGTTTGTTTGGATGACATGTTTAGTGTGGGCGAGTCAATTTAGTATTTAAATGGAGATCATCTTCTATGTTGTTCATCATGATTTTTGGAGTAAATCTTTGGCTGGTGATTGAGGGTGTAGTCGCTCAAACCTAGGACCCCAGGTCAGGACGTAGTTTAGGCCTTAGGAAAGATCGTGAATATTATTCAATTCGTCTATTGTTGCCTCAGACATATTCTCATTTGTCAAACTGATTGCAGGGTCACAATAAGGAAGAATGACTACATCTGGCGTCCAGGCAGAGTTGTTGGCTCTGGTCAGCGCCACTCGAGCCCATCTTTGCCCATCGAGCTCATGATAAGTGATCGCCAGATATATGCAAGTGAGCTCGCAAATTCTCCATTCCATTCCGTGTGCATTCTAGGGTCAACCGCATTGAAGGAGAAGATCACCATTCATTGAAGGTTGTGGTTGAGCGACACCATTGAAAGGGTGGAGCTCAGGAAAATATTGAACTGCGTGGTCACTACCAAAGAAATAAGTCAGATTCCCTGTCGTTTCCAGTATCAGAGGATTAATTACTTATCGTCTATGAATGCTTACTGTTCTGACATCATATGTATTTGAGTTGGATTTACTTGACAAAGTTCATTGCTTTTGAGTACTATCTATTGTGCCGAGTTCCTATGGTCTGATCTATTAATCAATAATTTTTTTGAAGTATTCATTTTTTCAAGCTAGTTTCTCCGTGGCATTGAATCTGTGTGGTTTCTATGAGAATATTTTTCCCCTATTTTCTGTAGTTGCAATATTATTTGATTCAGGAATGAGTCAGAGTCTTTACATTGAAGTGGGAGTTATTCACTCCATGCCAACTCTTTCGTTGGGTGAGTTTTGGACTGCAAGAAAAGGTTTTTGGATCAATTAGATGTTGAAACTGATTATGTTATCAATGAATTCCTTAGTATGTTGGAATTTGACAGTGAAAGTTTTGTAGATCAGTTAGATGATGCCAAAGAACTCAGGGCAGATGAAAAAGAATGGAAGAGAGAAGAAAATATAGCTGCAGAATACCTTTTTGAAGAGGTAGAATGTGAAATTGTAGTAATGATTGATCCTGTAAAGGGCATTGAAAGTTTAGGGCAACAATATGAAGAAAAGATCACTCATGAAAGAGTGAATACCTTGGAGATTGCAACAAAAATAACATATCATGAAAGAGTGAATACCTTGGACACCTCAAGTTCCTAGTTTCTATGAAGACCAATCATGTCCAATAGTTCATTTTTCTCATCCTGAAAGGACTTCCTTAGGTCACCCTTCCCTCTAGTAGCAGGGCCTTTGCCATCATCTTTTCCAAAAAAATTCCCTTTTCCTTTAGTCACTTGGTCCTCCATTAGCTCAATAAAGTAGAGTTGGTCTTCTCTTAACTCACTAATCTTGTAGAATAGGACCTCTAAGGAATCATCACTATTCTTAATGAACATGTGGCAGGCTTGCAACAATTTCTTGATGTCCACGTTGGTATCCAAAAACTTGGCCTCCAACATAGCTAGACGCTGCTCACCTAAGGACTTGAAGTAAGAAAAGGAACACTCAAGATCCATAATTCTATCAATCAAAATATCTGGGGCAGAGCCCTTTGGAATATTCTACACATTTTCTTTCAAGACCCTGATCTTGATATTCACCCGATTGAATTCCCGGAGATTCCACTTCGCCAACTTGAAAGTACTAGTGCCCCCCACACATGCCATGTCAAAGAGTTCGAACATTAAGGTGGTATCATTGTTTAGGTACATGAAATCCTTTGACAATGGGTTTAACTTAAGAGGTTTTGGCTTGCCATGCCTTGGATTAATTCCCTCCTCCTCCTACATAGATTTCTCACCAGAGGGTTGCACACTTGGTGTGTTTCGAATCGGGGAATTGTCAATTTAAACCTTCTCCTCTAAACCCTTCTCCTTGCAATGCTCCATGGTATCCTTTACAACAACCTTCAATGCCTGATTCTTCAACTTGGCAATACGCTTGGAAGCACTTCTAGGCTTTTCCATGGCCTCCACTTTCACCACATTCTCCTACAAACCCTCCTCCTTACCACCCACTTCAACATCAACTTGCCTAATAACCGCAACATTGTCCTTAGACTTGGAGTCCCCAGAACCAACCTCCATATCATTGCCAGACTGGGACTCTGTGTTCTGAAGAATAATCCTCTTGGCAACCCATTTTCCTTTAGGATTTCCCTTCTTTCTCTTCTTAGAAGAGGCGACTAGTGGGGAAGAAGACCCATCGTCGCCCTCCTCATTCCACTCCTCCCCAACAACACCAGTATCCGAACTAGTCAAGAAAGAACCATCACTTAAAGCCTTTTCCCTACCCTTAATTGGTCTAGCAGGAATGAGGGCTTTCACATGCTCCATTATAAGAAAGATGAGGCCCTCATGCAAAATCGATGCCCTCTTATTTTTCAAATGCGCATACACAAAGACCTCCAATGAGACAAGAGAAGGAAAGGAATAAAAACCCATGTCTAAAGTGATTTAAAAGAGTGAAATGGTGGCCTAAGATTGTAGTAAACCTGCCTTCAAGGGTCACATATCGCATGATAATCTCCACAATATTTGCCTAGATTTTCTTGAGAGATGTTTTCTCATAGCCCCAAGACGACATCTTGATAAGCTTTTTCCGTTCATCATCCTTAAAGAATTGAGCCATAACCTCCTCATTGCTCTTTTTATCTTTGAAGAATTTGCAACCAACCATAGGCAGCCCAGTAGCAACAGCTATAAACTCCTCATTGATCTCAAAAACCATTCCCTTAACCTAAAGCTTATGATTATAAAAATATAAAACAAATTCCATCGAAGCTTTGGGATTGTGGCCATGTAGCCTTTCTAGGAAAGGCGTGAGCTTACCATGCTTGAGGATCCTCCAAATTTTCTTATTATTTCTCAAACTAGTGCAAGAATGGGGCTCAATTCTACTTCGGTCAACCCCCATATTCACAATGACCAGCAGTAGAAACCCTCAGATAGAAATGCTCGACTAAGAGCCAACAAGCAAAGTGATACCCATAAAATGTGCAACTATAATGCAGGTACTAATGGTAAAATAAAGCCAACAAATAAGCTTAGCCATAACCATCATTTCACATTAAAATATCAGCACCCTTGGGAAAGAGGGAGTACTCCTCCCACGCCGTATACTCATTAATTTTGACAGCCTCATTAGCAAAAAAAATCCGCCAATGAGTTGCCCTCTCAATAGATGTGAGAAACACAAGTTTCCTCAAAAGATCTCAACATCATAATAGCATCTTTAATCAACTTATCGACAGTCTAGCTAGGCTTTTGGATTCCACATAGCTAGTTGATGATGTTTAAAGAGTCTCTCTCTACCCAAAATTTAGAGTAGCCTTTTTCCAAGGCAAATTTAATACTTATGAATGTAGCCTCAGCTTCCATAGAGTGATTACTCTGATTTAATAGGAGTGGTTATTTTTTATGTGATAAGAGACTTTTATTATTTTTTAATAGGAGAGTTAATTTTTCTAAGTTTTAATTTTGCTGTCTATATTTATTTTAATTCATTTATTATATATATTTTTATTTATTTAAAATATAAATTAACTAAATTAATGTAACATATATATTTTAAACTATTTATTTTACATAATCATTTTTATATATTTAAAATATGAAATAAAAATTAATTGATATGTAATATTTTATGTAAATAATAAATTGTAAAAAATATAATATATAATTCAAAATGTAAAATTAAATGTTGAATTTTAAATATAATAAGGAAATTATTCATTTAATATATAGTGAAAAAATATATTTTATATATAGTTTAAAAAATAATATATTAATTAAAGTTAACTTGTTCAATATATTTTATTCAAAATATAGAGTTAAAATATAAATTTTCAACATAAATAAAAAAATTGATATAAATAAAATATAATATAATTTAAAGTATATAGAAAAAAAATTAAAATATAGAGTTTATTTTAGAATATGTAGTTAATTGTTGAATTTTAAATCTAATAACAAAAATATTCTTTCATTATAATAGCCAAAAAATATATTTTATATATAGTTTAATATATATATAAGTTAAAGTCAAATTGTTCAATATATTTAATATAAAATATAGATTATAATTAAAAAATATAAATATAAATTTTCAACATAAATAAAAGATTTAATATAAATAAAATATAATATAACTTAAAGTATATAGAAAATAAAATTTAATTTAAAATTTATAGATTTTAATTTATAATATATAGTTAATTGTCAAATATATAATAATTTATTTTAAGTAAAAAGTAAAGTTTAATTTAAGAAAAAACTATTAATTAATATTAAATATAAAGATGTGTGCAATGTAAGAAAAGTTACAAAAATAAAAAATTGCTAGGACTAATGTAAATTTGGAAGAAGAAGCAAGAGATGCCTGGAGATCTCTTGCATTATTTATTTTTATTATTTTTTAATAATTACAAATACACCTCGAATGCAAGTATATACAAGAAAAAATTAAGTCAATTCTACCAATCAAAGATCGAAGTAATATAAAACAGTCTAAACATTGAATTAGTTAATAATCAATGATACAATTGGGTTATGAATCTCATTTATAATTATATTAAGTATAATTAAGCCATTAAACCTATTGTGTATTTATAATATGTAAATCAAAATTATAATATACAAATGATGTTTCTATCTTGAATCTGCAAGCTACTCCCTTACAGTGTCATCAAAACCTATAAATTACATAATTTATTAAATTAGTATATTTACCATCTCTAGTTTGCATTGCATCAATTATTGTTGGTATCTGTTTAAGATCAATAGAAAATGGTAGCATATGTTGTTTAGTGAAGGTGCAATGGCATGTGCATTGAATAAATCAACATAGATAAAGAGGTAAGTGTAAAAATACAATATGTAGTTAATATAAATAATATTAACATTCTTAATTACTTGAAATGACTTATTGAATCTAATATTTATTTTATTAAGTATATAAAAGTGGTTAAAAGTAGGAACAAAGCAATAT
This sequence comes from Sequoiadendron giganteum, assembly GCA_007115665.2. Lineage (NCBI taxonomy): Eukaryota > Viridiplantae > Streptophyta > Pinopsida > Cupressales > Cupressaceae > Sequoiadendron > Sequoiadendron giganteum. The sequence continues at coordinate 692,287,434 of CM021101.1, forward strand.
TCTATTTAATGAATGAACACATTTAAACACATTTAATAGTTATAAAATTACCATTTATAATTTGTATTTCATTTGTTGTTGTTTAGTATTTTGCTGATCATCAAAAGCTGCAATGACATGTTCACTAAATAAATAAACATAGATAATGAGGTAAGTGTAAAAATACAATATGTAATTAATCTATATAATATTAACATTCTTAATTACCTGAAATGGTTTGTTGAAATGGACTTGGCAGGGATAAAAGCTGCAATGACATGTGCACTAAATAAATAAACATAGATAACGAGGTAAGTGTAAAAATACAATATGCAATTAATCTATATAATATTAACATTCTTAATTACCTGAAATGGTTTGTTGAAATGGACTTGGTGGGCATAACATTGAGATTTGATAGTTGACTTCCACAAGTTGAATTTGACATTTATTTTATTAAGTATACAAAAGTGGTTAAAAGTAGGAACAAAGCAATATTCTATTTATTGACATTTAATAATTAGAAAATTACCATCTATAATTTGTATTTCATTTGTTGTTCAATTTACATTAGTCATAGCAAGAAAATCATGAGTGTAAATTTTAGTAAGGCCATTACTCACTAGAGGGATAAAGTCCATGGTATGCAATCTAAGCATGAACCTAAGAATTAGTCAAATCAAGATATCCTTGTGATCTCATATTCAGGTGTAAATCATGATTAAACTTGATAGTTCTATTGATTATTTTCAAGAACACGTTAAAAACTAAAACTATGAATGAAATTAATTGTGGACCCAATATTCTTATAGATAGTAACTAGCTAGAAGGGTTAGGCATGTGAGCTTAATTAATAAATAATGTGATATATTTAAATTACAAAGATTTCAAACATGCACTATACTTCAAATCACTTATTAAATCACATTAAATTTGTCTCGATTACATCTACATATAACTATAATAAATGGTCCTAGACTTGAGCTTTTCTACTAGATCTAGTTTACTATCTAGTTGATATTTGATTTAAATTAAATAAAGATATTATGTAATGAATTTAAAGTGTAGTAAATTGACAGTCATATTGATATTTATGTCTAGTTTAAAACATCGATAAATATCATGAGACTAAGATTTTATATAACTCTAGCTACCACCTGGCATAACTCTAGTGTTGTCAAAGATTAAGTCAATGAATAATAAGGAAACTAATAAATTTGTGGCTCTATAATTGAATAGATTTCTAAGAATGGACATGCACTCTTGCATTATTATACAAAATCTAATTTTCTCCATGAACTTGGATGCTTATATTAAATCTAATACACCACAAGGTTTTAAGTTTGTTTTAACAAGAAAATCCCTTAAAGTCTAGAGAACACATGTTGTCACTAGAAATAGTTTGCATGCAGTTAAAGCTTGGGAAAATTGTAGCTTGTGATGAATTTTAAACCATTTATTTCTTAGGTTAATTCTTGATCATTGATTAAAATTTTGTCATTTAACAAAAAAATATAATATAGATCTCATAATATATATATTAATTTCTTTTTAATACATTTTTTATTTTTTATGTATATTTTAAAAATATCTTAAATACATCTATTTAACAAAAGCTTATTGATATTGAAAGTAAAACATGATGAGCGGGGAGGAATTTGAATTGTGCTCTGCAACAACACTTTCCACGGCTAAGGCTCCAACAACTTTGACTCCTTCGTCTGCTTTGTTTCCCTCATCTGCAACGGCTGCCAGGTCCGACAGTTTCTCCCTTGGCGATGTTGGGCATGTCCCTGTGTTGGTTGGTCTGTCCTACGGGATTCCTCATGATGGGGGCTCTAACCTTCCTCCATACTCTGCCCCGGTGTCCTGCGCGCACATGAAGACTTCTGCTGCTTTGGTGTCGGCGACTGTGGCTGAACCTATAACAGATTCTCTGGGGCTTCTGGTTGTTCCTGGTGGTGGTGTGCCTGCTGTGGTCGAGTGTAGTGCGGTACCCTGCGGGGTCCCTCCTACCATCCCTGTCCCGTGCACGTGGTTTGCTAAGTCGACGGTGGTTGGGCTGGACAAAGGGAATGTGCGCAGGAAGTCTGTTGTCTCTGTGGCCCCTACAATGGGGGATTATGTGGCTGGGCATTCTGTCCTATCCCCTCAATTGCTTGTTGTTGGGGTTTTTTTGGGAATGGCTAAATCTTTCTCTGATGCTGCCAAGGTGGGTTCTCGTCCTTCTGGTTGGTCTCTGCCTTGTGCTCGGGATTCCCCTGTAGTTGTTTGTGGTCCCGAGATCATGGAAAATGAGGATTATTATCTAAAGACGGGTGTGGTTTGCAGATTCAATGGTCTGTGGCCATCCCTCCCAGACCTCCATGACTGGGTGGAGGCTTCTTGGAAGCCTTTGGTTGCTGGGGAAATTGAGCTCTACCCTAGCGCTAGGGGCTTCTTTATTGCTACCTTTGGCTCCCCACATGAGTGAAACTGTGTTCTGGACAGAGGATGGATGTGGGGTATTCATTCTCTGTCCATCAGGCCCATTCTTTCAACCCGCTTACGGAGCCGTTGAACACCAAACCTATTTGGGTTCGACTGCCAAACCTTCCTCTCCAGTTCTGGGATGAATAATGCTTCGAGGCCATTGGCAATACCATTGGTCGATTCTTAATGGTGGATTCTACAACTAGGGAGTTTGGGCACACCATAGTCGCTCGAGTGTTAGTTGATCTGGACATCTCCAAACCTCTCCATGGGAATGTTGTTTTGCTGGTGGAGGATAAACCTTGGAAGCAACTCTTAGACTATGAGGGTCTCCCCTTTCGGTGTAGGAGATGCTTTTCGGTGGGTCATTTGGCCTCTACTTGCCCTCAGACCCGTCGCAAGGGCACTGCGACTTGGTGGAAAGATGCTCTCTTGGATCACCTCACGGTGGGTTCTTCTGAGGAGGTTGACCTTCCTGCTCCTCTCTCAGACCTCTCTGTTGTGGTTCCACCTTTGGTCTGTTCTGCTGACACTGTTGTGCCTGACCTTGCCCCTACTGTCGCTGCTCTGTCAGACCCTGTCCGCCCTTTGTTGGGAGCCTCTACTGTTCCGTTGGTTGATTCGTTCTTGGCTGCCTCACTGTCGACTCCCTCGTTGCTTGGTGGTCCCGTGGTGGCCGAGGTGGAGTTGCTCCTCTCACCGTTCTCTTCGTTTCCTATTTCCGAGCCTTCCTAGTCAGTTGTTCTTCGGAAGAAGAAATCTGTGTCTGCTTCTCGGACTCGGGCTCATGGAGCCAGCTTTGACTCCTCTGTGTTTGGGGTTGCTTAATTTCTTTGGTTTTCCACAACTGTCAATTAGATGTTTCTGGTTGTACCTATAGTTCAAATTCTGTTTTGAATAGAATTTGAACTATGTTTTTTTCTTTGGCCCCTTGGACCCTTTGTGAAAGGTACGACATCTTGAAAATGCTGCTTAACATTTCAAAAACAAAAGCTTATTGATGTTAACTATTTTATTTACCTCAAAATTATTTTCTTTCCACATCAAAATATAAGTTTTTATTTTTATTTAAGAATTATTTTTTATTACATTATTATGTATATATTTTTAGTTTACTATTGAAAAAGTCACCCTTAATTATTTTGGTAGTTATTTTGTTTTATTTTTTACTTTGAAATGTGTGGTAAATATTATTTATTTTTATGTTATTTTTTAGAAGTTTAATTTTATAGTTTAATTTTTTTAATATATGTTAGTTGTGTTTTAGTTTTATTTTTAACTTTGAAAAGTGTAGTAAATATTATTTATTTTTATGTTATTTTTTAGAAGTTTTTATTTTATAGTTTTATTTTATAGGTAGTTAGGTATATTTACATCGCATGATAAATATATATTTTTTCTTCACGCTGCATTCCATTTTTGGGGTGGTAATTATTTTTGCCAGCACAAATATATATTTTTATTTCACTTGACATTTTTGTGAATGATTTTTTTATATAATTTTTAAATATTTAGTATTGAAGATGCACATATTCTTTGTCTTAAAAATAATCTTGGTATAATGTCCATCAGTTATTATTTATGGATGCATTAAATTGTATAATTAAATTTATTATTATTTTTCTTTTATGTATATTATATTAATTAATTTATATATTATTTGTTTTAATTATATTTTTATTATATTATATATTATTAAAATATTAAAATATTTATATATTATATCTATATTTATATATTACATTATATTATATACTTTATAAATAATATTCTATTGAAAACTATTAGTAAATAGATTTAACATATTAATACATATTTTTACATTAATATGTTCTATTTTAATTAATATTGAAAATCAACAAATAATTTTCATTATGTTATTATATTTATTTTTACAGTTATCATGGGTGAATTTTTTTGGTTATTTTTTCATGAAATTTTAAATAATAATTGCATATTTATGCATACTTTAAAATATAATATTTTCTAATTTAAATATCTCAAATTATGATTACATTTATTCTTACATATTTTCTTTTATATTTGCAGTTATCCAATATAAATCTAATATAATATTTAATTAATATAAAAAATATACTTTAATTATAATACATCTTACATTTATTATTAAATATACATTATATTATTATTATTATATTTTATAATACAATTATACAATTATTAGAAGTAATAAACCATATCTCATAGTTTAATTGATCTTTGGATAGATTAGGAGATTTTTTTTTATATGTGTGTATTGTTAGAGAATATGTGGTGAATATAATAGTTAATACATAAAATAAAATAAAAAATAAAAAATAAAATTAATACTATAATAATAGTAATAATAATAATATATAAACAATATCATTTTTAAAATGATATATCAATTGATCTATGTACTACACAAATGTATGCAAAAAAACAAAAAAAGCCAACTTTTCCCTAATTCACCTTCCACACCTCTTCAGCATACCCATTGCACACCAAGATGCAATTGCTAGTTTTAATATATGTTGGTTGTGTTTTAGTTTTATTTTTATATATGATCTAATGTCCCTTGTTCCAACTATACAATGCCTCTTGTCATAATAAACATTTAAAAAAATATTAAATAACTATGTGCACAAAAAGTTTGTAAAAATTAAGTAATGACTACTAAATAAGATTAACTAAGCAATGCCTAAGATGACTTTGTTATTTAATTTTGATTCTCAATTTATTATATTTATTGTCTTAGAATAAGATCAAATTTTAAGCTACACTTTTTTTTTTCTATATGTGGTCTTGTTCTCTAGATTAGACTATTCCTATAGCCAAGTCCTCCCAATTCAAACTTTCCCATTCAAAAATTGAATAGTTACCTATTCACTTGTGAGCCAAAACACCTCAAGTTAAACGTCTCCAATCTTGTATTAAAAGACAATCCTAAGTCATTATTTCATATAAAGGAGCATCTTTAAAGAGTCACAATTTCACATCATTAGAAAACATTATCATAGAACTTGTATCATTAATTACAACATTGCATTATCATCTACTCTGCTTGATAAATTTTCTAGGTTGACTTTATACCCACAACTACATAAATGTTCTAGGTGAAGCCCATACCTACACATTTAATTTGGGCAAAGAATGACAGATCTAAAGATTAAGACCAAATCTTAAAAAATGAATGATAACAATATTGAAATGTAATTGCGTCTTGAATTAAATTTATGAAAAAAAACATGTCACACGTGAAATATAATTATTTGAATAATTTATCATGTGTTTTCAATAAATGAATTGTACTTTATAGAACTTTTTTGTTGGAGGTAGTGTGCTTATCTTGGGTTCACTTTTTTTGGTAGTCATTGTGAGATTGATTTTCACACATTTGTATGAAATATTTCTATATCAATTTACTCCATAAACTAAATGCACAATACTTTTGAGTCTTTTGGAGTCAATTATTATTCTAATTTACTTTAGGAGTCCACCAGTAGACTGACTGCTCAAATCTTCAAGTTTTTCAAATCAAGCATGGATATTATATTTAATGAGGTGACAATTAGTAAGACATTATTTGTGATTGTGATTGATTATTTGTATTTAATGAGGTGACAATTAGTAAGACATGATTTGTGATTGTGATTGATTATTTGTGATTGGATAAAGATAATTTTGATTAGTGCTCAACAATATTAGTGTTGCTAGTTTATCTATCAAATTGGTGGATAAAGATAGATTTTGATTAATGAATTTGTGAATGTTATCAAGAGTTTAGGTTCCTCCCATTAACCATAGAATTGGCTCTGTAATCTGCTAGAAGATCAGCAGAGCAGTTTATCTCCTAAAAATAACATATCTGAGTACTGCAACCTTCTTTTTGAGGGCCCTGAAATGGCATGCAATAAACAAACTACATATGAGCCTGGAAGCTTGACATGATATATGCAAAGCAATACCGAAGGGCGGTTATTAAATAACAGTATTTACAGTATTTGCAGCAGTTAACTGGCGTTGAACTGCAGTGTTAACTGGCATTGAACTGGAGTGCAAAGGAATCGGAAACCGTTAAACTGGCTTTGAACTGGAGTTCTATAAACTCTGCCTGCACCAATACATGCACGCATGATACCCTACATGCATTAGTCTGCCTGCACCGATACATGCACGCATAATTCCCTACATAAATTGGGCATGATAATGCACGGCAGTTTGAAAGCTACATTTATGTAATTTAAGGATAAGGGTGTCGAGGGGATTGGATAGCCGATTCCATCAGTGTTCTAGGAGGGAGCGATATGGAGAATTATTCAATTATTGAAGAGCGAGGGAAGAACAGTAATACTGAGGAGTTGAAGCAGCAGAAGAGTTTTATTGTGCAGATTTTTAAAGATGCGGACAAGTTCAATGAAGGTAATGGGAGAATACCTGGGAATTTTAACCGTACATGGCGCCAAGCTATGGGCTACGCGTGTAGTGGCCTGTCTTTTTCATTATTGCTAACGGCGTTCCACAACAGATATGGAATCACGCCAAATCCCCCTCCTCAACTGCAACTGCAACAGCACCATACCGATTCTGTTGATGATGATAACAATAATCACAATTGTCCTGATCTGGATTCTGATACAGTGAATGAGATTCTGCGAAGACTCTGTTTGCCCTCATTGATGAGGGCCAAGAGCGTTTGCAAAGCCTGGAATACGGCAATATCGGCCAGCACTTTCAAGCAATATCTGAATGTTGAGGACACTCATCATTTTGTGACTCAGCACATGGTGCAGGGCTTCCAAGGAATCGCCTTCTTCAGTAGCGCACTCAACCGCTGGTTTCGAATCCCTTTACCCTGGAAGAAATGGACATGGCACTACACCACGAGCTATCGTCATCATCACCCCACCCACCTCTACCTCTGTGCTGCAGCAGCAGGGCTTTTCCTCTTTCTTGATTGGGAACACTTCTTAAATCGTAAAGCCATCATATTTAATCCTCTAACTAAACAGTACAGGCTCTTACCTCCTCTTCCCCTCCCCTTTAAGTGGGCGGCGGAATCGGCCGTGGAACTGATTGCCCAGTCCGACCACTTTGAAATTATTACTTTAGGGGTCCAGAATAGCGGGCCCAGGGGTTTGTATGCTATGGTCTACAATTCCAGTACAGATAAGTGGACGGATGTCCGTGCCATGCGGGTCGTTCCCATTCCCCTTGGCAACTACTTCGGAACACACGCTTGGACGAGCGCACTACACAATGGCGTGGTCTACTTTACCAGGAAATATGGTCATCATCTGGGTTGTTATGACATTGCCCGAGGAGAGTTTAAGTTTAAGGTGATTGAAGGATGGTTGCCTCCGCAGATGGATTCTCGTGATCTTAGTTCGAACCCTCACGCTTCTCTGCCTTCCTTACTGGCGTGTAGTGGAAAGCTTCTTTTGGTGGGGAGGTTACAGAAGAAGGCCGGGGAAGAGCCCATATTGGGTCGCATTTCTTTCGTCGAGCACACTTTGGTGGGCATATGGGAGCTGGAGAATAATAGGAGTTGGTCTCTCATTTCCGTCACTCCCCACGATCTGTTACATGACACTGTCAAATCTTCTGATGGAACAGATTTTGTGGCCGCTGCAGCATCAGATGAAATCTGGCTTACGATTAAAGGAAGCCTAAATCTGATGAGGCTTGATTTGAAGTCCATGGAATGGAGTGTTTTGCCGGGCTGCCCGCCTGAAGATCTGGTCGATAGCTATCCAAGGAGAGCAGTTTGTGGAACTTTCTCAGTGAATATTTGAGATTAATCATCGTAAAGTTTTTTTCTTGAAAGAACGGATTTTTTTTAACAATTTAAGGATTCGTGTAGTCTTTATTACAAAATACTTCTGGTGAAAACTAATAAAATCTGGATTGTTTTAAAACTGTAAAACTGATTGTTTAATATGTTTGAATATCTTTGTAGTGAATTTATGATGATGGTTCATGATGTGTAAGGAAATTTAATTTTGTAAGGAATTTATTAACAAAAATATGTTGATGAAAATTTTAGATTGAATCATATTTATTGGATATTAGGCATTTTTTTTTCTTAGATTTATAGACTCTTTCTCTTCATCATTACTTTGTTTCTTATATTTTGACTTCATATTTCTACTTTGGAACCTTTTCATAGTTTTAGTTCTATAACATTAAACATTATGTGTCTTGTCAACCTCTATGTGTCTTGTCAACCTCTATGTGCTCATGCTTTTGGATAACATATTGTGGGGCATATTCCTATGCTAATACTCAATATACTTGCACATGAGTTACTATGATTTTGAGGGTCACACCACAATTTTATTACTAATGTTGGAGGTAATATTATTATATTTCAATACTACCTCCAACCCATACGCTTACACACTTATCTCTATAGTCTTACATTGACATATTTTCAATGCTTATGATTAAATGCTTACATTCTTAATATGCTTACATGCTTAGATTAGATTCAATATTCATGAGTGTTTCCTCAAATTTTGATAATTCATTGTATCATATGTATTCAACAATATTTTTGGGTTTGAGGATATATATATATCCTATTACTAGCATTCATATGCTTAGATATTTGGATTATTATGGGTGGTTATAGAGGCCCATCTTATGTAAAAATCCATACAAAAAAGGAGAATTTACAATCATATCCTCAAAGGGTCCATTACTCTATATGGACCTCATGAAGATATTTCGTTGATATTTTTTGTGAATTTATTGATATAGTAGAAGATGGTGTCCCTTAGAGGCTCTTGTAACCTTATAAAAAAAATTATTTCATAATCCATTAACTTGTTGCACAAAGGTAAACAAAAGTGTTGTATTTTAGAAAAAACATTTTCTCAAGAATGAATGAGATTATTTTTCAATGAATTCTAAAATGAGATTTTAATTTTAAAGAAATAATAATAATTTTTTTTTAAATAAAATAATTATGTTAATAATATTAATAAAACAATATGATAATTAACATAAATTGATTGGAGAGTTAGTTGACCAGTTTCCTCTTTGGAACCCCATTTATTCTCATGTATATATTCTTTTGCTGCCTCTCAATATTAGATTGCTCATTGCTCTCTTAAGTTCAATTTGATATGAGAACAATTGAAATCCATATACCTATATTAACATAAATTAAATTGGTTGGATGGGTAGTGATCGGTTTCCTCTTTGAAACCATTTATTTTCATGTATGTATTTTTGCCTCCTCTCAATAATATACCGATCATTGCTCTTTAAGTTCAATTTGGTATTAAAGCAATTAAAATCCATGTGCCTATGCATGTGAAGTTGGTGGTCAAAATTTGTGTGAAATTAAGTGGAGAAGAGTTGCAGGGGGATATGTAGGTTAATTGAAGCTGCATGGGGCCATTCCTATGTTGTATAGATCATAGATGGCTATCTGTCCTAGCCCTCCAGCCATAAGAACCTGTAAATAAAAGGAAACGCACATGTATGCAAACTGCATGGTTTAGAAACCCTAAATCATTGCATATCAATTATGAAATACAAAATCACAATCACCAAACCTTGCATTGTGTGGAATAATAGTTTCAGATCGCAAGAACAAAAAAAAATTCACCATACCCTAAATCATGACTATTTGGAACTACATCACAGTCTAAAAAAAATTGACAATTGTGAAAGAAAAATCATTGCAGAAGCAAGTGAAACGTGAGAATACACTACCCTCTATTCTCTTTTGCCTGCAAAATATGATTTTGGAGAGTTTGCATCTCTAAAAGTAAAATAAGGTACACTTAAAAAAAATGGTTTGGCAAAGTGTTTAAAGAAAAAAAATCTTACAAAGTTTGGAAAAATTGAGATACTTTAAATTATTGAAACAAATTTATACATAATTTTTTTTTTAAATCCTTTTATTTTTTCTGAAGTTTAAATTAAAAACAAATGTAAACAATATAGTCTCACAAAATAAAAACTATTATTTTATTGCATTTAATTTTGAAGTAAATTGTACATTTTTTTCAAATATTTCAAGCATTTTTAAAAATATTTTGTAACAGTAAAAAGGAACACTTAGTACAAACGATGCTTCTAGTTTTCATTTATGGGCAATCTGCATTTAATGCCTAATATAGCTACAATGACTATGCATATGGCTTCATCCTTATAAATTTCCAAGATGAAATAAGAGTGAAATTGCTTGTTGGAGAGATAAGGACCCCTTAAAATTCTAAATAGTGGCTTTCTCCACTTCCAAAATAATGCTTCTTGACTCTTAGTTATTGAGAAGTGATAATTATGCTGGTTGGAAAACCAAGTTACAAACTCAACTTGAATTTGAAGCTATGTGGAATATAGTTTTTGGAAGAATCCCTAAGCCTAGGCAAGGTAGTGCTAAGTAGAATCAATATGATAAGGCTAATAAGAAGGCCAAAATAATAATCTTGTTTGGTGTTTCCAATGAGGTTTAGCCTCACATTTGAACAACCATAATTGTCAAAGAGGCTTGGGATCACCAAAAGACAATAGATAAGGTAAATAATCAAAATCAAAATCTTTATTTGCAATGTCAATTAGATTGTTTGCAAATGCTAAGTGTTGAAAAAGTGGAAAAAAATTTCAAAAGAGTTATAGAGATTAGAACATTACTACAAGTGTTAGGTAAGATGTGTTAGATGTCTCTCTTGCACCCATTTCCTTGAGAGAACTACCCCCTTCATTTTTGGTGTTTGTCACATGTCTCAATTTGGCTAGCAAAAAAATATTTTTCTAAGGAATTGGTGAATTTGCTTTAATAGAAGAGGCAATTCATTGTGAGACCTTAAAATCCACAGATAATCAAGACCTCACATCTTAGCTGAAGGGAAAGCAGCTTGAATATCAAAATGGTCCATCAATTTCAACCAAATCTAAACAATTCAACTCTTCTATATTAGTTAGTTTATGTGAAGAACCTAACTATAGAGGATGTTTCTTGGGAAGAAGCAAGAATTTTGGAACATATAAATTTACTTTGCTTGAGGAAAGGAATTTTTAGTGGGGTAGAGTTTTCACATTCCCTATTCAAGTATTAACTTATCTTATGAACCCAAATATGTATTTTCTATCTCCTATACCTCCTCTTATTTCCCATATGTTTGTATAAGGTTCCAAAAGTCTCTATCTAAATGCATGCCCTATATTTTAGGTGTTTTCAAGTCATCAAATATTTAGAGTTCCTCATCTAGAAATTCTTTCCTTTCTAAGTTTGACCTTTCCTCATTCCCTGCTAGACATTTAGACTTACCCATCTTAGCATGTCTTTCCTTCCAACATAAATTTTCCTTTAAGCATGCTAGAAGATAAAAAATTCCTTATTGTCACGCCTCATTTGAAATTTGATCTCTAACTAATTGTAAGAGTCATGTGGTATCTTTGACTTGTGAACTTCAACTAGACTCCCACTGATTCCCACTATTATCCCACATATATCATCTAACATATCAATGTATTTTGATGCTTATTCTTGACACATGGAGCTAGCTATGGTACTGTATCTGTTACACCCAATCTAGTTGTTACTATTTTACTTTTACTTTCATAGTTAAATAAGATGGTAAATGCAATCATGATATTGATATGCTTCCTAAAAGAATGGAATACTAGAATAGGTATTATGTGAAAGTATTGATAAATGCTTAATATAGGTTTGTAGAGTAAATATGTTTACATTTTATTCTTTATGAATATGCTTAAGTTATGATGCATATGGATTTATTGTGAACGTTTAACTACCATTACAAGTGTTCTGAGCTAGTTGCAGGGATAGGTTCATTCCTCTAGGTGGAGGGGAAGTATCACTCAAGAGAAGATCTTGGTCGGATAACCCTAAACATAACTATTTGAGCTTACACACACTCACAATAGAATGGTTGAGTCAAGTTATAGTTTTGGGGAATTGGTAAGTCATCCTTAGCATAATATGTTTGCATTAGTAAGGGTCTTGATTACTATTGAATGCATGCTTGGATGTTGTTTATCTGTTTGATCTTGTAAGTTCTTCCCTATATTGCTATGCTTGTATCGATAAGGTGAGCACACATGGAATGAATGTATTGTATATATATTCATCACATGCATATCTCCTATCAATAAGATAGTAAATATATGTATGTGCTTAATTTTACAATCGAATGTATACATACATACATACATATATAGTCGATATTATGTACAATATTAGTATCTTGTGTATATATGAAGTAATGATATATATATATATTGCTTAGATGTAATCATTCAATTATCAAATATATTATTACTTTATTGCTTGAATGGTACATGTATATATATGTTTGGATATATATATATATATATATGATCTCTCTCTCTCTCTCTCTCTCTATATATATATATATATATGATCTATATATATATATATATATGATTTATGTATATGATTTATATATATATATATATATGATTGATATATATATATATATATATATATATATATCACTTAGACATAATCATTCAATTATCAAATATATTATTACTTTATTTCTTGAACGATACATACATAAATATATGTATATATATACATATACACACATGGGCATTGATGCTTATTAGAGGGTGTGTATATATATAATATATCTATTATTAATATTATGTGACTATTGACTTGTTCATATTCATTTATATATCAAGTATATATTTATTTGATTAACAAGTGTTATATATATATTAGCATATATATAAACATATATATATGTGTGATGAAACGTTATCGTTAATTATCGACATATATATATGCATATGTACATATATAAATATGTATTTATATATCTATATAGTGAATTGAAGACTGAATGATATATATATTTGGAGGTTGATTGATATATATAATAATGATTGATATTAACAAAAGATTTGAATATTTCAGATTTATAAACTAAACATCAAGGCACAAAGCTTATAGTTTTAAAAGTTGAAACATAGAACCATGATAGCACCTATTTATATAGGCAAAAATTTATAAGAGAAAAAGACTTATGTAAAAGCCATGTGCTGCTTTTGGAAACAACAGAAAGGCATTTCAAAGTTGGTGATCAAATGAAGAATCCAACACTTGAAGTCTTATATGGACTTAGTCAAAATAATGAAGGCCGATCTTATGAGAATGTAGCACTAGATTTGACAACTCATTGCTCTTATAATGGAATGCATATTTCGAAGGATCATCGGCAATACAGTTCGTAGCCATTAAGTTAATTTGGAGATTGAGACTTGGTCGATGCCTTGTGTTGGAATATAGATTTGACTTATTAAAATACAAAATGCCTTATCATGAAGTAAATATCAACAAATATATAAATGCATGCAAGGATATGTACAACAAGTCGATGAACTAGTCAAACTGATTTATGAGATGAATCAACTCATCTTAGACTAAGTCGACATGTGATAAGTGTTGCACTTTTGATATTAACTATTTCAAATAAGAATAAAGTTGCGACAACTGTAGGAGGTTTCTGCTTGCTATGGCATCACCTTATGAATCCTATTTTCTATAGATATGCATTTTGAAGGCAATTCGAATATCAACTTTTTTATCATGTGCTGATTTGAAATGGTCTTATGTTGTTGTCAACTAATGAGATCAACCTATAGTTTTATTTTTCCAAGTGTACTCTTATTTGTGCACCACCATTTAGCTAAGTTGATGAGTTGTTATGCATGGAGTTTTTTTTTCAATTCTCATGCCTTATCTATATGATGAGAAGTCTCCAACCTATTGTATAAATAGTGGATTTTAGCTCTCATTTGGGACACATTTCACAAGATTTCTTGTGCAATATATCTGCATTATTTTGCTATATTTTGAGAGATCTTTGAGTATCTATGAGAGTATTAGAATATTGAGTGAAGTATTTTATCAAATTGAGAGATAGAGGTTTAATGTGGCATTTATTGAGAGGTCAAAGCTAAGCTAGTTGCTATTTTGGAAAGATGAGTTGCAACTAGTCAATTGGATAAGTAATATAGGCATAAGAATAATATTCCTTTATTCGTCTTAGATTTTGAAAGATTGTTTCATGATTTCTTAAATTAGTCTATTGTGAATACTTGCATTTAGGGGAAAATAGTATTTCTTTGAAAAGGAATTAGAAGTTGTTATACTATTTTGCGAAGTGCTTGTAGTTACTTCATGATAGGAGGTTTTATTTTCCATAGGTATTATTATTATACTAGATATGACTAAAAAAGGGTAGCTTAAAGAGTTAATAATAGCTAAGTTATTTGATTATATATATTACATGGCTAGTGGGTTACTCTTGGGATAAGTACTTGAAAACTCGTTGATATCTATAGGTTGGGAATAACTTATTGGGTTGGGTTGTCCACTCAGACTTGATTATAATATATGAGGTTAAAGTAACCTATATAATCAAACTAGTCATTGGTTGATGACTTTATCCTAAGATTAGGATGAATAAGGCTAAAACTCATCTAGGAGATTTAGCCTAACCACTTGAGTTTATGGAATTTTATTTGTTTAGAAACATAGGTGGGATTACCTAATGAGTTAAAGTGGCTACTTGGTTAATTTATTTACAGTCTTGAAATGAAGTCACATTGTTGACAATATTCTACTTGAATAACTCTTTTATTAAGGGGTTACACTCTCGAAGGGAAGCACCTATTGCTATGATTATTCTTCGATTGAGGTCAATCATTGATGTGGCTATTCTCTTGATGAGAACTACTTATTAGTGAGATATATTATTGATTGGAGTCAATTATTTTTGAATAATTAATCTATGAATGGAAGAAGCTTATATAGCTATAATCTAGATTATAAAGATATACTTGGAACTAGATTGTCTTTTGTAGTGAATGAATTGTCTATGTAAAGTTAACTTGTGGAATAGGAAATATTTTATAATATTATACCAAGGATGGGAATATCCATAAGATATCATAGTGTTTTTGGAAAGGGAAATACGTTATTTTTGAGGTTAGGGATTACCTAAGGAAGGAAATTAACTAAGCATAGTATATGAACGGTTAAGATCCAAACCAAGCTATAGAAATGTATGTGAATAGAATGACCTTCACTCAAAGTACTAAGTGAGAAAACTTTGGCCAAAGTAGTGTAAGTAGCCACTAGTTACACAACTAGTTCACTATGATCCATTTGTATGCATGCTAGTCCTAGATTGTGGGTTTACAAGTTCTAGTCATGTAGGACACAACACTAAGCTCAGTAGACTATTTTTATGATCTTTACCAACCAGTCTCTTCATCGAAGGGTAGGGCCACTTTTTCATATGTGATAGATGTGTGGGGGACCACATTTGAGTATGTGGTTGGCAAAAAAGTGCTTGAGTGATGCTTCACCTCATCAGTTGGTGGTCAAGGTTTGCAAATATTTGTGCTAGTATTGGGGACAACTAGAGTGTTTGCACTAGCGAGCGAGGACATTCAAAATGTATGCATCGATGTGATGACATCAAAACCATTTTTTATATCTATTGCCAGATAAAGCTCAGAGGAGCTATGTATGTATCGTATAGCCATTTATGTGGAAGAATATAATCATGAATGATATACTTGAGTTTTTTCAATATGACATCTATGTTATGGAAATATTTGTAATATTACACTGGAATGCAATAAAAATTTGGAATTAGTGTTATTTCAATTATGCATGCAATTTACATTATGGGAAGAATTTTTTTCATTGCTAAGTCATGACATCGCGATTTATTCACTTAAGGTAAAAAAATTGGAAATTTTACTAAGTAGAACACCAAGGTTGTTACATGTGGTATCAAAGCTACCAGGTTCAACTTTGGAACCTATGAGTTCATTATGAAAATAACGTACAAAATTTATCAGAAGATAATGATGAAAAATTTCTTATGCCAAGATGGAAAGAGAAATAACACACAAAATTATAATAATCCCTCAACCCTATACCCTCAATCCTCTACTCTCAACCTTAAACCCTCACCCCTCAACCCTTAAACCATCTACCCTCTACCCTCTACCCTATACATTAAACCTTCAACACTTAATCCCTCAACCTTCAACCCTTAAACCATAAACCCTCAACCCTTATACCCTTTTCCCTTTACATTGGACCCTCAACCTAATCCTTCAACCATATACCCTTAAATATATACCCTAAACCCTCTACCCTCAACCCTAAACCCTCAACCCTAAACCATTTAACCCTAAACCCTTAAACCTTCTACCCTCTACCATTAACCCAATACCATATACCCTCAACCCTAATCCCTCAACCCTATAACCTCAATCTAATACCCTAAACCATCAACCCTATAAGTCCTCCACCCTAATCCCTCAACCCTATACCCTCAACACCTATCCCTTTCTTTCTATCTATACATTTCACCTCTCTCTCCTCCCCTCTCTCCTACCCTCTCTAATTGTCTC
Organism: Sequoiadendron giganteum; assembly: GCA_007115665.2. Classification (NCBI taxonomy): domain Eukaryota; kingdom Viridiplantae; phylum Streptophyta; class Pinopsida; order Cupressales; family Cupressaceae; genus Sequoiadendron; species Sequoiadendron giganteum. Next base: position 692,304,312 of record CM021101.1, read on the forward strand.
TATCTACCCTCTCCCTTTTTATATGTACCTCTCACTTAATCAATCCCTACCTCTCTCTCTCTCTCGCTCCCTCTATATATATATCTCTCTATCTCCCTACCATTTCCTCTCCATCACTCCCTCTCTCTCTCCCACTCCCTCTCTCCCCCTCTTTCTCAGATCTCTCCCTCCCACACCCTCTCTCTCTCATGTCTCTCCCTCTAGCACCCTACCTAGGTAACTCTCTCTCTCTCTCCCCTCTCTCTATCTATCCCTCATACCCTTCTTAGATAAGTCCCTCTCACTCCACCCTCTTCTATCTCTCCCTCTCTTAGGTCATTCCATCCCACACCCTCTTCCTCTCTCAGGTCTCTCACTCTCACAGTCCCTCTCTCCCACTCCCTCTCTCGCACTCCCTCTCACTATTTATCTCTCAAGTATCTCCCCCTCACCCTTCTCACACTCTCAAGTCTATCCCTCTATCACCTTACCTAAATAACTCTCTTTCTCTCCCCAATTCTCTCAATTCTGTCTCTCCCACCCCCTCTTTCTCAATTCTCTCTCCCACCCCTCTCTCTCTCTCTACCCCTCCAACCCTGCCTAGCTAAGTCCCTCTCACTCCAAACCCTTATCTCCCACCACTCCCTCTCTCTTAGAATCCCCCTTCCACACCCTCTCCCTCTCTTAAGACTCTCTCTCTCTCTCTCTCTCTCTCTCTCTCTCTCTCTCTCTCTCTCTCTCTCTCTCCCTCCCCTTCCCACCTTACCTACACAATTCTCTCTCTCTCTTTTAAAATTATCCCTCCCTTTAAAGACATACATACATACAAACAAACATAACACATATGCACATAAATCCTACATACATTCAAGCATACATGTACATATTTAGATACAATCTTACATACATATATGCTTACATACATACATACATATATACATATAGGAATACATACATATATACAAGAATGCATGCATACATACATAAATGACATACAAGCATACATGTACATACAATCATACAAATATATAAACATAAATTCAATAGAGTAGCATTTAACATAGAGAAAGACATAACACAAGTGTGTTATGTCTTGCTAGACATGTCCCACACAAACACAACAACCATGTCAAAACTAAGATATAACGTGAGTACATTATAACACACACACATTATAACACGCTCACGTTATATATTTCTTTGGGAATAACCAAGCCTTAGGCTTGGTATTTTACTTGGAATACCAACCCAAAGGCTTGGAGGGCCTTCCTAATGACCAAAGATGTGTTTTTGAAAATTCTACAATATTTCAAATAATCGGGTTCGTGCTCATTGTCAAGATTGCACGTTTTTCAATGTCAAAAACAAATTGAACACTTAGATAATGTTAGGCTCTCTCTTAGCTATCCAACGATGTAATTTTTTTCATTTTTTGACAATGCTAAGCCTTTCATCTATAATTTTTTTGTGGCAAAAAATAGTCTTTGGTGTTTTTTTGTTATAAATTAAATGTTCATCAAAATTTCAAATAAATTACATTTTTATAAACTAGAATCCATTCTACAAATTTAAAAAAAAATCAATTAGTTTCCAAAATTTGTAGGGGTAGCACGGCCAAAATTTTGTTTTTCAGGAATTAAAATATATTCCTATCAAAGAATGCAAATAGAATGAATGCACAATATATGAGATATCCTTGGTTATAAAGGCCAAGGTGAGAATTAGGACAACATAATATTATGAAAAGTGTCTTAATTTTATGACATGAGACATAAAGTGATAAATATTCTATGTGTACCCTATGTAAACTTAAGTGATAAGATGTGAAAGAGACATAAAAGTGGAACTAGTTAGGTAATACCCCTATTCACACCAATAATTTAGGAAATTTCCCCTAAAATTTGAACCCTATAGCATTAGATTTTGGTCGCACCAAGGTGCCATAATGGTTAGCTAACTATGGCAACCCACTATATTTGGTCTAATCGAGTTTTGACTCATAGCCACTAGGTTTGAATACACATGTGATCAATTTCCTATAGTGCTATTGCGGACTAAGTTTGAACATACCCAAGAGGGGACTAACTAAGGTAGTCTCCACTTTAGCACTAACTATTTTTCTTGTCCACATATTAGATTTGGTGATTGTACACATTATGAAGGGTTTTAGGATTGGTTTTAGGTGGGAAAATGTATTAAATTGGAGATAGAGCACTAGTGAAAGTCATAAATCTTTTGGAGAAAAAATGGTTTTGTCTAGGTTCCAAAATCGGCAATAAGCTATTTCTAGGTGTCACATCTAGAAACTAGTCATGCTCAATTATTACAGTTAGCAACTATCCTTTTCTAATCGACACAAATAATTGTAAAGAGGAAAAGGTAAATTCTCTTACTAAAGTAAGATATCAAATCGCTAGATAAAACTAAGATTCATAAATTACTATGTTGTTTAACCAACAATGTGCTTAATCTTATCTAACTAGCACTTTTTCCTAATTAGACTAAATTTATCCTCAAAATAAAGAATACTTAGTTCCAAGATTGGAAATAGCAAAATATTGGAAGAAAACAATACATAAAAAACTAGTTATACAAACATGAACCTAGAGAATACAAAGAGTTTGGAGACTAAATATGTAAGAAGTTTAATCATATGGAAATCATTGTTTAAAGTTAGCTCATCGTCTGGTCATTAGTTTGTAATTAAGGAAATTCACAAATAAGGATTAAAACCAATGTCAAATACAAAATTATAAACTCATTGATAAAAGGAATTTTTTCTCATACTATCTACAACTAATTGAATATTTGATGAAATTTCCAATAAAATAATATTCCTAGCCACAAAATAAAAAGTTTATTCTCAAGTGAGTGATAGAAGCAAATAATTTGGTATTATTTTTTGGGCAAAGGAGAAAGTACTAAGAGGAGATAAAATATATTTTCTAAAGTGACACCCCAAAAAATAGTAAAGTCACCAAAGGAGATAAAGGATATCATAGTTTGTAGCCATCATAAAGAGGAGCTATAGTTTGTAGGCTTAGTGTTGAAGCCCACAACTAAAGATCTTTGAAATAGCTACCACTGTTGAGAAAATTTAGATTGAAGGAGACTGTACATCTTGAAGCCACCATTAGGGGAAACGTACTAGTAGCCGTTAGGCTAACTTTGCGCATTCGTGCAGAGTGCAAAATAGGTCCAATTTCATTTTTTTTTTTTTTGGTCTTCTTCATAATCGAGTTAGGACCTTAAAAAGAAAAATTTGGCTTATGGGTATTTAAAACACACCTTGTAGAACCCGTAAAGTGAAAGGTGTTCAAAAAGGGTGTTTTAAAACCTTCGCCCCATACATCTTTACCACTTCGCCAGTACTCGTTCATTAGACAAACAATAAAAACCCACAAAAATTTAAAGTGTTTTCAATAGTTTTCAATGTGGGACTAATTTTTTTTGTCAACTACACATTCAGTAGTGAACATATATTGATGTAATTTGTAAATTTGTATTGGCATAATTAAAAAAATGTAATGACTAAAATGTAAACGATTATTGGGGGGTCAGGTGAACAAGAAGTGAACGGGTATTGGATCATGGGCGGCAATTGGGTCTTTTCCCCTAAAGGTAATTTTTCTTAAGAAAAATAAAGGATATTTTGATTAGCCAAAGAAAGGATTAAATAACACTTGCATCAAAAGGAGATGCAATTATTAGTTCGATTGTATTTTATATTAGTCTAAATAAAAATAAAACACATGTTTAAAATTTCTTCCAAAATAGCAAAATCGCTGCTCAAAAGATACAAAAGTTTCAAGACCATCGAGCATAGCCTACATCTCCTCAAACGAACACATGCCCATGTTCATTTCACCATTCTCAACATGATGTTGCTTAATCCAATGAAACACAAGTTTTTAAAGCAATTTTCTCTTATTATAGTACCTTATTTCATTTACATTAAAATAGAACGTCTAATTAAACATGCAAAAATGATAACAATATGAGATTCACCATATTACTTGGTAGCACAATTGACAGACACATTCATCAAGTATTCATTGTCAGTTGACGTGTGACCACTTACTCTCGCAAATAATATCTTTCACCATTTCAATCAACTAATCCCAAAATTAATCTCTTTCACCATCAATTCTTCATACATTAAAACTAATCTTCACATATTTTTGAAACAATGCCTATATCATATACAATTTGAATTATATATCTATAAAAATATAAAATAATTTGAAATCAAATATAATATAATATTAATTACATCTAACAACTTAAAAAATATACCACAAAATTTATTTTTATTAAACACCGATAATGATCCTAGATTAAATTCATTTGGATTTCTACACTAGCTTAAATTATTGTAATAAATTTGTATTAAAAATATAGTCACAATTATTGAAACAAGATAATAGTTTTTTTATCAAAGCATAATAGAGATTGGCTTTCTATCAAGTGTTGGTGTTGCAAACATTTGGCAGAGATTTGTGTGAAGGGTGGAGGCATATATAATATTTAATAATTTTATGACTTTTGACAATCTCCTCGCACCTTGTATTGAAATGGGAGTGAAGAAATAAGGTATGGCCACCCATCAAAGAATAATCTAAAATGGACAAAAATTACTATTAACAGTCATTTATGTAAAATGTGAATGTATAGATAGTGTACATAATCTGTTTGAAAAAATGCCTCAAGGAGTTTCAACCTACAGAGGAGGCACATAAACTATTTGACAAAACATCTCAAAGAAACGTGGTGTTATGAGATGCAATACTTGTAGTAGCCTAGTATTTCTTGAAAATGGAAAACAAGTCCATACGTTATAAAGGATTTATCTCTACCACACATCAAAAAGAAAGATCATTTTAAATGTGTAATGTATATTATAACTGATGTAGTAGCTTTTAAATCTTACAACTAAAGCATACTGAGATTTGAGATTGAATGTGGACTAAAATGAAGAACAAAAGATAATATTTTGTCATCAAAGTGTAATGGAAATGGCCAAGAATACTTAAGAATTTTCATGAACACCCAACAAGGCATTACACATAGAGGAATTTGATTTCCTTATTACATTATTTTCCTCTATTTCTTTAAAATTCTCTATGAACTAAATATATTCCAAATAATGGATATTTTGTTGCTTTGTTCTCCCATAAAAACATTTGGGAGAGTTTGACAAAGGCTCTTCCTCGCGGCTGTGTTTCTTCTGCAGTCTAGACATTGTGACATATTGGAAAATAAAAAATTTCATAAAGCAGGTTCGATAAGGTTGATTATTTGTTTGAGTATGAATTGCCGAAAAAGAAGGAAGGAAAGGAAGATGGAAATGAGAGTAAGTATGTGGGAAAGAAAATAGAATGGAAATGAGAGAAAGTCACTATGCTTATATACGAGTGCTTGAGACAAGATTTGATTCAATTTATTTTCATCATATTTGAATCTGATTTCATTTGAGGATCGAAGGGAGAGATAATATTAGGTTAGATTAGATTGCATGCAGTAGAGATAAGGATGAGACAAAATTTAATCATAGTTCCTACATCAGATATAGTAAGTAGCTGAGAGAAATTCGGTCTACAACAACTTGCAGTGCACCAAGTCTATTGCTCAATCGGTGTGGGAGAAATTGAGTCAAAATTTATTTTCAATTGTGAGGTGAAGATTGCTTCAATTATTCTGAGGTTATTTTCAAGCGTGAGACACACTGAATTTCAATAGGTTGTACCCACCACTAAATAACCTATCAACTAATTAATATTATAAAATAACATTATAATTTTATTTTAATCAAGGTGTACTTGAAGAGTAATGATTGTTGGAGGAAGACTCTTTTCAAGGTAGGACAAGCAAGGAGAAGAGGATAATCATGGAGAATTTATTTTATATTTGATTACTACTCCTCGTGGAGCAAGAACTAGTATTCAACCATCTTGAGGATAAAACCCATCTACGTTAGAAAAAAAAGGATGAAAACCCTTTTATTTTCCTTGCTAAGTTTATGGATAAAAACCCTTGACTTAAGTAGATTATAAATCATATACCAAATTCTTATATGGAACAAGTGATTGTTGGGGGAGTGTCTGAATGGGTTTGGCATAGGTTGGAGCCTGGTCTCATTCTTGAGGAGGAGGCGAGGTTGCTTCAGAGGGAGCTGGAGAAGAGATTGGTGGTGATTCAGGATGAGAAAAATAGAATTGTGTGGGATGGTGATTCATCAGGGAATTACTCGACAAGAGAGGGTTATAGGGTCCAATTTGTGAAGGAAGAGCTTTCCTTGTTACCTTTGCATTTGTGTTGGAATAGTGCTTGCCTTTTGAAAGTGGGGAAATTTGCTTGGGCTGCAGTAAAAAGAAACATCTTAACAATTGATAGGTTCAAGTCTCTGGGGTATGCAGGCGCATCTAGGTGTTCTTTGCAAAAGAGTGGAGGAGGATGTGGATCATATTCTTGTTGGCTACCCCTTTGCGCAAACTTGTTGGAGGTGGTTATGTGCCAGGATGGGGTGGAGTAGTGCACTGCCAAATGACATCATATCTTTGTTTGCAGCTTGGCCGGTGTTGAAGTGTGAATCCTTATATCGTGACTTGTGGGTGATAAGCCCTTATTTGGTTGTTTGGGAAATTTGGAAAGAGAAAAAATGAAGGTTATTCTCAAACAAAGCAAAGTTCTTTCCTTTTTTCCTTAATAGGTTAGAGGTTAGTGGAAGTAGTTAATGGGAGGATGAAACTGAAGAAAGATGTTGAGTGGAGTTTTTTTGATTGGGATGCAAAAATGAGGAAACCATGGTTTGGTCTGGAAGTTCCCAAACCTAGAGCTAGCAGATCAAATGCTGGTAAGGATGCTAGGAGATCAACAGTGTGGGTACCGCCTAAGTTGGGATGGTTCAAAATGAATTTTGATGGGGCCTCAAGAGGTAATCTATGGATCTTAGGTTTTGGATGTTGCATAAGGAATGATGAGGGTGGATTGTTTGCTGAATGTTCTGAGTACTTACAACCGATGATGAATTCAAAGGTTGATTTTTTTTCTCTCGTCTGGGGTCTAAAACTTTGTGGAAGTTTGAGGCTGGATAAGGTTGAATTAGAAGGTGACTCGATGGTGGTTGTCCAGGATTTCAAGGAGGGGAGAATAGTAAATTGGAGGCTACAGGCCCTCTTGGATTGGGCCAAAGACTTGGCAAAGGGGCTCTTTGAATTCTCAATAAGACATATTTATAGAGAGGCAAATGATGAAGCGCACAAATTGGCAAATTTGGGGGCTGATGGGGAATTGGAAACTAGGATTTGGAACCTGGGGAAATATGGTGATTAAAATTGGTGCTTTCCTCTTGCGGCTACCAAGTGGGTGGTCTCGATTTTGGTGCCACCAACGGTGTGTAATGGGTGGCATATCCTTGGTAGGTGTGAAGGAGAAGGTTGGTGGTGGTAGGTACTAAGCCATGCGAGGTGGTGTTCATTGATGGATGCAAGGATGGGATTCATAAATGCTATGTCCTGTCGATGGACTGATGGTGTGGGATTTTCGAGTGGAAGGGACACTAGCATTAATAAGGGGTATGACAATATATTCATTTATTGGTCTCAACATTCTATCTCTATGCGAGATGAGATGGAGTCTCCAATATTGTTGCCTTCTGGGTAGAAAGTGTGGTCATTCTATGGGCGAATCCACCATGGAAGACTAAAATTAGTCTTCAAGGAATGGGATGATCTTGTGCTAGGTGCAGTTGAGCTACTTCTTGGTGAGGAATTTGTGAGCTCTATAGAGCGTTCGAGAACTAATGCAGACATCGTGACAAGTTTTATAGTGACGTTGCTGGACTTGAATGTTCCAAAACCCATGGTGATGTTGATGGTGAATAAATTGCTTTGGGACAACATGATGGAGGGCATGATGGAAGTGGTGTTAGCTGTGAAATTGGGATGTGAGAATACCTTGGCCACATGATTTGCAGAAGGCATTCATCCCTAGTGCGAGAGTCAAGAGGTATGCATTCATCCTAGATTTCAAAGGGGAGGCTCTCCAAATTCATCTTCAGCGGGCAACATGTGGGTTGATTTTCTTAAAACACCACTAGTTCCTAGAGTCGTCATGGGGGGTGGATTGGCGTCAATTGTTTAGGAGTTTGCTAATTGTTGAAGGTATTCTTCCGCAGGGGTGACTGGTATGGTGGTTCAGTGCGTTCTAAGGGTTGTGTGTATGTTTTTTAGTATATCTATGTAGTTGTAGTCAGGTTGGTTTTGGAGTTGTAATGGTTTTTTGGTTGCGAATGGCAGCTAGTGGCTATTAGGATTTGGTGTGGTCGTTCTGCTAGGGTTGGTCATGGATGGATGGTGGGAATGGTGTCTGTCTTTTTTGGTGAATACAAACTGAATGTAACATCTTTTATGAATAAATCAATAAAATCATTTACGTAGATAAAAAAAATCATTTACCAAATCCACCCATTATAATCGATTATTTCAAACCTAAAGGAAATCAACAATATTATAGGGTAAAATTACAAAGCCATGTCACCATTTTATAAATGAGATGACCAACACTAATTCAAATTTTTAACTTGAATCACTAAAAGTGATATATGTTTTGAATGTTGAAATGAAATGTATATTTTATAACTTATAAAAAATAATTCAAATGTATTTTTTATAAACTAGATAATAATATAATTTAGTTGTTGATAAAATTCCAAAAAATGAAGTTAAATAGGATGTCACTCTTTATAAAGTATTTATTTTCCTTCGATTTTTTTTTTATACTTAAACTTGACACTTTACTGCATTGATTTATTTTTTCTTAATTTTGATAAATTTTGTTTTAAATAAATCTGAAAACTTAGGTGCATTAATTTTTTTTTGGGATGTCATTTTTTGTCTTAACTAATTCAATATAGAAAAAGTATCATCCTAGCATAGAATTTTTTCTGTAGTGCATCACTTTTAAAAAAAATAAAATAATAAAATTTAGTATTTTTTCTTGACAACATAATAAACCTTATATTTTGGAGTTGATGACCCACTTTTAGTAAAATAAAAAAAAATATATAACATATTTTAAACTATTAAAAAACATATTTTTGAAAACTACACTTATAGAACTACAAAAGGGTATTTTTACATTTAAAAAATTGTTATTTATAAGAATAGGAGTTGTTGAAACATCAATTTTTTTGATTAGTTTTATTTTTTGGTAAATTGGCCCCAAAGTGGTGTAAAATATGCATTTAGTGGACACTTTCAATTGGAAAAGTTGTGCACCATGTCTAACTTAACTAGAATGGATATAGCTAGACCAAACCTTTGATCAAAATTGATTTTTAGTTGGAAATACTTAAATTCACTTGTGTTGATAAGTTGACCAAAAGTGTGGCATAGTTATGTAATTTTACCATATAGAAAGTAATATCTAATATAAATTTAGGCAAACTAAGTATCCAAAGCAATTTAATAAATTTAATTTTAGCAGTAATTATTTAATCAACTAGTTAAAATCAAGATTCTTCTTAATAATTAATTATGTAAATATAATTATGAGTTAGATTTATTACTTAAAGGAAAAATAAGGAAAAATAAAAAAGGGACATTATAAATGGTATTAGAGCTAGATCTTTCTAGCCTAAAAGAGAAGTCATGAAGACTTGTGTGCCACTACCAAAGTCAAATTTTAACTAGAAGTAAATAAAATAAATTTAATTTTAGATTATAAAGTAAAAGGAATCAAGGAGTCTCACTCTTTCAGAGTGATTAGAAATATGCCATTTCCAATATTAAATATTTTTTTTTTTGGGGGGGCATCTAGTTTGTGGAGCAATCTCAAGTATTTACATCTAGATTTCACAAGGTGTCAAGGTTTTGAATTTCTAAATTTGATTGTTTTCTCTATCTTACAGAGCTCCATCTTGTGTGTAATGACAATTTAATGAAGGTTGAAACCCTACCAATAGAAGTGGAGAGTTTATGCTCGTGGACATGTCATCAATAAGGAACTTAAGTGTTATTGGTGGCATGGTAAACCTTCAATTCCCAAGGCTAATGTATTGTCCAAAGTTGGACACACTTCCAAGTTTTGATAAATTTTCTTCCTTGAAAGTGTCAAGATTAGAAGGTGGCAACAAAATTGAGGTGATACAAGGTTTACAATATTGCACATCATTGGAGATGCTTCATAAAGATGGTAAATGTTGGGATGTATCACACATAGAAAGTTGGGAGCATGTGTAAATATTGAGAACGATGCACCTCTGATAGAAAGTATATATGAAAGCCCTTAACTTGAGAAAATTAGAATTCATTTTCCAAATGTACCCATTATAATCAATTATTACAAACCTAAAGGAAATTGGCAATACTATAAAAAGTAATACCTAATATAAATATGGGTAGACTTCTAAGTATCTAAAGAAATTTAATAAATTTAATTTTAGTAGTAATTATTTAATCAATCAATTAAAATTAATAATTCTTATTAATAATTAATTGTGTAAATATAATTGTGAGTTATATTTTATTATATAAATAAAAAATGAAGAAAAATAAAATATGACATTTAATAATTTCACATTAATCCTTTATAGAGTCTAAGATCAAGTTTGACCTCTTGAGTCATATTTGAAATTAAAAAACTCATCTCATTTCTTTAGGTTTGACATATTTTGAGTGGAGTTGTACTCCATTGTTTGTGTAATAAATTTTTTCTACTCTATTCTTAATGATATTATGGTGGTAGTATTTAAGAATACTTTAAAAAAGGTAAAACCCTAAAAATGTGTATAAGATTGGAAGACAACAAGAAAACCTCCTAAGATTATGTATGCATATTTTTTGTCCCTTTTATTGTACCAAATCAAAATTTATTGTTATGATTGCACCTTTAATGCACTAGAATGAGAGGACTTGTGGATTATAGATCATTATAATAAATATATTTAATTTCTTTAAATAATAGCATAGAGTCAAATTTTATAAAATGTATGTTTAGTTGGTAGAGTGTTAAAAAAAAGGGGCAATCAAACATATCCAAATGAAACAAGCACATTATGACTTATAAAAGTTTGGTTTGCTCATATTACTAGGGTAAGTCACTCAGGTGACCATACAACTTAACATGGGCAACCTAGATGACCTTGAGGTCTCTTAGTTGCTTCTACAACTTGAGGTAGATGACAATAGTTTTAGAAGATAAAAGGAAAAATATACTAAGAGGGACCAAAACAAGGGTGAAGGACACCTAAAATATGGTACTAAGACACTAGGAGTACATCCATCATGATATAAAATACTGTGAAGAGAAAGCATGCCACATGATTCATGAGCTAGACTGCCAAATTATCATTGGATGTGTATGATGACCTATATAATTTTGGATTCTTATAATGACTAATAACTTAGAGAAGTATACTTTCTATTTAAGAAAAGTAAATGTAGATGATAAGGGTACTTATATCTATGATAGAAGAATGATTGGCTTTGGGGATGATTTTGGAATATTCTATAATTTTATCCTTAAAATGTGACCTCTTTATTAGGTAATTGATTTGGATTGCACATCAATCTTCTATACAATCTAGGATTAAGTTTGACCTCGTGGGTCATATTTGCAATCTCAAAATCATCTCGTTCCTCTAGATTTGATCTATTTTGTGTGGACTTGTACTCTATTGTTTGTGTAATAAATCTTTGTCTAATTCACTCTTCCTAATGATATTAGGGTTGGTAGTATTTAATAATGCCTTGATGGGTGGTTATATTGCAAGGATATGTGTTCTCCTAGGTCAACCCCTAAAAATGTGAACAAAAATGGAAGATAACAAGCATGCCTCCTAAGATTAGTTATGCAAATTCTTTGTCCCTTTTATTGCACTGAATCAAAATTTATTCTTATAAATTGTTATTTCAATGATCTAGAATGAGAAACCTAGTGAATTATAGATAATTATAATGAATACATTGAATTTATTTAAATACTATCACATAGAATCAAATTTTACAAAATGTATGATTATTTGGTTGAGGGTGGGAAAAAATGGGAACAATCAACCAAATTTGAATTTTTAATTTTATAAAGAAAAGGCTCAACCTTGGGACTACATAGATGACATTGGATAATGAAAGTATTAGATCTAGGTGGAAAACAACTATATAGGAGTATGTGTACAAGTATGTGTAAGAAAAATGTATAAGTATATATGCATGTTAGAGTCACTCAAGGACTCAAGCTCCCAAGGTCACCTACAAAACCAAAATAAACTTCTGCAATAGAAAAAATAAAGAGCTTAAAAATTTATAATAATGGATATAGAATATGTTAGATCCAATATGATCAATGATTTTCAATCTATGAAATATAAAATGTACTTATGAGACCTTTCTTATATAGACAAGGTTGAGAGGTAGGAAAAACTAGGATGATAAAAATCATCTTAATCCTATGTCATGTGAAAAATAGGGGATAAGATAAGATACAATCACACATTTCAAGAAGATACTTCTAGAAATATTCCTAACTCGCTAAGTAAACTTGACATGTGTAAATAGGGACTAACTAGGAACTAGTTAAATAATGTGCCCTTTTCACACTAAAAAGGGTAAATCATAGAGGAAAGAATCATATTCGCACCAATAATGTATATAAAGATAAAATATTTGCTAAATATATAAAATTTTGTGTATATGAAAATATAAAGACCAAGAGAAAATTACAAAATCACACAAAATTATAACATTTGTGTGTGTATACCTTTCCACAAATTAAACACAAAATTAAATAGAAAAACATGAATATATTTTTTAAGATGGATGTGATCTATGTATTGGCCCTTTGAGAATCTTTGATTAGTGAATAGGCTATATAAGATGGATGTGATCTATGTATTGGCACTTTGAGAATCTTTGATTAGTCAATAGGTTATATTAAGTGTGAGGTTTTAGTCAAAAACAAGTTCTGTTACACCCCGTTTCCTAGTTATCGAGTTACTTTCACCTTCATGAGTAAATATCATGATGAATGCAAATTGTGACCTTAATATGTTTACTAGCTGAAAGAAATACCGAAATATACATTAAGATGATATTGTTTTTAAAGGAATGAATATGTTTTATATTGATGAAATGCGATGAAAGAATATGTAATGCTTTTTTGATGCAAATGATTTATGATGCAAGTGGATTTCATGTGAACGAATAAATATTGTTGCAATGTACTAAGTTGGATGTAGGAATATAATCAAGCCTCCTAAAGAGATGGGGAGTATCACTTAGGGAGAATAACTTGGTTTGGTAACCTTTAATAAAGACCTGAACCCAGCTTTCACACACACACTTCTAGCTTGGTCAAGTTGGGATAATATTTTGGGAAATAATAAGTTACCTGTAGTCTTTATTATGGTTTAATTTGTGAATGCTCTTTCTTAGGGGTTTAAAGTATTGAGTCTCTTTCTGATGTGTGAGTTCTTCTTTATGTGTTTATATTTAATCGATGGGATATATACATAAAATGTATATATATGTATTTATGTATGTGCCAATGATAAACTCACGCAGATGTGTAACTACATGCATGAGTATACATAGATAAACATATCTACGGATGCTCATGGATGGATTACTCATATACATGGGAATATCAATCAGACAAGGTGACATATATATACATATATACATACATTTTGCATATATAATTTAATCAATATGATTGTGAATATATGTGTTTAAATATGAAGGTGTGATATATATATATATAGTATAGGAGTATATATATATATTAACATATACATATGTATTGACGAAAAAGATACACCCATACTAGTATATTAATATATATATGTATATATATGCATGCGTCAATATGTGAATGTGTATTCGTATATTGAATAATGTATTTTATAAAATTATGAATTGATATATACATATATATACATATAAACATATAAACATATTATGTTGTGTGTATATATATATATTGAATATATGATAATGATTTCTATAGCATTGAATTATTTATCAAGTGCATGTAGCATATTAAACATAGCATATGCTAAGTATTGTGCACAACATACAAATAAAGGTTCATAAATATAAGTAGTGTTTAAAGAATTTAAAATGTTTATTATGAAATATGAGCAGCACTGGGTAAAGAACGTAGTATCTAATGCCAAGCAATGTGTAAGATAAACTGCCAAGACTAAGTCAAATGCCAAGGAAAAAGTGAATACTCACACATAGGAAGCTTTGACATGGTCATTAACAAACAACTACCAAAAGAATAGGGCATGAAGGGTATAATGTGGCACCAACTTGTGAATAGTATGAACCGATTAGAAGTCTAATTTGCAATACAAATGATAGATTATGAAGCAATTTGAAATATGTGAAATGGTTAAATGTGAAGTTGGCCATTTGAGTAAGTCAACCTATGGAAGACAATAACCTTGCATTTCTGATTATCATTATTTCTATCAATTTGAATAAGTGACTCATTCACTGTGGTTGTGCATGTGTTTACTGTGAAACAATCTTAGCTACCACCTTTTCTTATTCTTGTCGAGTTGAAACTTTTGAATTGAGAAGTGTCATCTTTGATGCCTTGTTTCTAGCCTGAAGTTGCTCACCTTTGTGTATAAATAGAGGTGATCTCTACCTCAATAGGTACGCATTATGCACACTTGATGCTTATTTTCTGAGTTGAAGTTATTTTAATTTTTTGAGGTTGAGAGTTTATGAGATTGTAACAATAGAAATAGGGTTCCCCACCTTTGAGGAGAGAGGATTCCTATTTCACACTTGTTACACTCAAGGAAACCTTAGAGATCTCAATCTGAAGATAGAAAGGGGGAAATAGATCTTTCAATAAGGTATCCTAGGGCATGATTAATGACTAAAGGGGGTTCACCACCAAGCTAGGGCTTGGAAAGACAAGTGGCACGCAAAACCTAATGGTGTGCAAGACTTGAATAAATGACCTAGAAATGAGTGCAAAATAGGATAGTAAACTAAAGAAGTACATAGGGGTACTTGAAAACCTATAGAAGCTTGAATAAAGACATGAAATGCTAAAAATATTGAATTTAATGCATATTAAGACTCATATGCTAGGTTGGGCGATTTAGTTCTAGATTAGGCTTTCTAGGTAGGAACAAAAATCTGGTAGTGGCAGGTCTAGAACTCCTGAAATTTGGAAATTTGACTGTATTGGGACTCATACGCCAGAAGTGGTGTATCAATCCTTCTTGGATTTTTTAGAGGATCAAGATCTAAATTTTCTCTTCAGTCTCTACTCTATCTTTTCAACTTTAATTTTGGATCTGAAATGTTGAATTTTTCTCTATAGACGCCTTTTAGTGATCTTGTAAACAAGGCGACAACTTTGACAACTTTGCACACTTGAAAAAATTTCTCCAATCTTTCTCTTCAATGTGTCTTCAACTTAGGCCTACAAATCACACACTAAAGAGAGGGAAAAATGTTGATTTTTTAGTAGAAAGGGGTTTGCCTTGGTCAAACCCTGTTTTGGCAATCAAATCTTGAAATGAAATGAAATGGAAAGGAGGAATGATGAATGAACAAGATGATATGTTGCAACTCACCAAATCTTAGGAATAAAGTGTTGAAAACATGTATGAAATGGCTCTAATGGATGTAGATATTAACTCTTGCTTGAATGATATGGATCTTGAATTGAATGCTTTCTTGAATTAGGAAACCCTACATCACAAATGTTAACTAAAAAACAAACATGATGCATGATGACTTTGACATGATGCTTGATACTTGAATAATTCTCTAAAACACTTGATAACTAGCTCTTGAATGCTCTTGTAATCACTTGTATGCTCTTGTGAACTAAAATTTTGTATAAGGATTCTTATTCAACATGCTAGGTCACTTGATTGCTTGTTAGGTTAAAAATGTTGAAAATTGAGGAGTTTTCTTAGCTTAATACTTTGTAAAACTTTAATATTGCTGATCTAAATATGATTTTCCTTTGTTACAAATTCTTTGTGGGTAATTATCTTATTAATCCATTTTACTATTTGTAAAATGTAGACAGAAGTTGATAGAAGAAGTAGACATGATATTAGAAAGATTACACAAGCATATACTGTGGAGAAACCATTTCATGAAAAAAATCCACCAAGAATTAATCTATTATTCAATCTTTGAAGTAGATTACAATAGCTCTAATTCTTGCTTGAGAATGCCTCTTTTTCCTTCAGCAAAACTTCAAGTCACAACCTGCAATAAAATTGATAATCACTCTCTTCAACTTGCTTGAGATAAATAGGCTTTGATCAAATTTGTAAACTCCAATTGAGTTATAATTACAATTCTCAAGCCCTATCCCTAAAAGGTACATCTATCTCTTGCAAGTAAAGTTATGTCATGAAGAAAAATGTCAAATCCTCATCTTCATGCATTTGGGCATCCCAAACTGAAGTGTCAACTCAACCTTTATTCTATAAATATCTTCAAGGCTTTATCCTCAAATTAGACACCCAAAAGATGGCCCAATTAACTTAGCCTTCTGAAATATCTCAACATGCAAAGGAGTTAATTTCAAGAAGCCAACTTGGGCACCCAAGGTGGGTCCAAGTCATTTCTTGTTAACTGAAACATTTCTCAACACCATTCATGCAAAAAAATGTGCATGTATGATCCTCCATCTATTAACTGAATGTATCAACCTGTTATTTTTCCATGCAACTCAAGTCAACTGAGATTAACTAACATGTAACTAAAGATAACTAAAACATAACTGAATTGAATTGAATTGAATTGAACTGAATTGAACTGAATTGAATTGAATTGAATTGAATTGAACTTCAACTGAACCTCAATTCCTATTTTATAGGTACTCAACATGCATAAATCAAAATCCCTATTTTGTAGGAACCTAAGATGCATTTATGAAGTGTACTCAATTCACCAACCAGTTAACTGAACCAAGGTGGATCCCATCTCTTGGATGTGTGCACCCATGTGCTCTGATTTTGTAGGAGCTCTCTCCAAGGTGTCCCCACATGCTCCTATTATTTAGGAATAACTATAAATGTGAAATTAAATGTTTATTTCATTCCAAATTAATCTCTTCCTAATCCTAGTGTTGTGCAACACATTCCAAGGACTTAGGAGATACATGAAATATGTTAAGAATGTAATTAAGTGGCATCATATTCCCAACATTCTCCCACTTGACATTATCATTGCAATTATTCTAAACAAGGAATTATTTAATATGAATCAAGTACATGAATCAAGGCTAATGGCCTTCCTGCACCACAAGAACATTTCTGTAGCATTGATCAAAGTCTCAACTTTCTCAATCATTACCTTTCCTAAGTCTTTGTAGTATCCATGAGTACTTGTAATGCCCTGCCAAGTGACCTTAAAGAAAGTTGCAATTAACGTCTTAAGCAAACCAATTTTTTTTTATAAAGTGCATTTAACATACACATTCACTTACCAATTGACAACAACCTCTAAGTCTACAAGGTTAAGATTACTTAAACCCACACATACATATTACATATAATCGTAGCATTATAACTTTATGAAATAAACATCATACATCATAAGAATACCACATAACATAGTAAGATAATCAACCAAGATACAATCTCATAAATATTAACTTAATGCAATAGTTACATCACTCATTCTCAGAATGAGGCAATAGTACTCAAGGTTACAATTACAAAATTCCACCTCATAAACATAAGAGGGATAAAATAACTTATACAAGTTAAAATATTACAATGCAAGGAATTACAACAAGAACCGTGAGCTGTCCATCTAGATGTCTCACCGCCAAGTACTGCAGATAGATGGGGACCCAACGGTTTTGGTGCATGTTCCACCTAACCAAGTGGTACCCGAAGGCCCACCACCCATGCTAGGATATAGTAACAAAGTAACATGGACAAAGATCTACAATCCACTAACCAAAGGCAGACTCATACTGACATAACCAAACAAATGCCATAAACAAGTACAAATCCAGTACAACTCAAGTACAACATTCACATCACTGACATAGGTCACATTGCTTCCAGACATAAAATAGATCAAGTATGTTCAGAGAACCATACACATAAAACAATTAACAACAATTGTCCTAGATAGAGTGTCATTGCATAGTAGTCATGAGATCTCCTCTAGGCATCCTTCATAGGCTTCGGTAATCCTGGTGGCCTCAACCGAATCCCGACACTCATACTCACTCATGCGGCATCAAATACCTCTCGTACTCACAAGATAAATGACTATGCCATTCCAGGCCTTCTCACTCATCCCAAGTCTAAACGAGTCCTTGCGTCTATGAGTGAGGATTAAATTATCTTGATTAGTGTGAACTGCATCCTAATCATTTAAGTACATTAATTTAATTATCACTTGATTAACTCACTTCTGAAGGTTACCCGATTTACCACTTTGGCCTCCGACCCCTAACAAAAGCCACTCTTCTAATGGACAACACACTCACAAACCAATCACCAAGGGAAACACAAGTGCATACAAATTAGGCATCATAACCACTCCAACACAAGGAGGATACAAATAATAGAACTCACTCCAAACATCTTGGAGGCAACAACCACATAGTCCACTCCTTTCACAGGAGGTACAAAACATCCCCGTTCATGAAACCCAGATAAAACTAAAAAGACGCTATGCACTACCCAAAGAAAAAACAACTGGATGGCATAAAGGTTCAATAACCCTCATCCTCTAAGTTCTCTTGGAAGACTTATAATTTAGGACTAACACTAAATCCCAAAACCAACAATGCAACTTGACGACATAGCAACAAAAGCATTCAAATCATTAATCAAATCTAATATTTGGATTTCCTAAATCCATATTCATTTAATAGGTAGTGTTGACAAAGTCAAAGACACAATAACTAGATCATCTAAAATAATCATAAACCCTATTTCCTCTTTCATTATTGGAAATCTAAAATAATTAAACTTACTTCCCTTTACTGAATACAGAGAATTAAATCCTTTAAAATAATCATGAGGAAGATACTACTTTTGGATATACTAAATCCATATCTCTTTCATAATCCAATCACAATGATTCAATTAATCTAAATAGAAATTAATAAATAACATAATTGATTGTCTCATCAATAAAACAACTTCTTAATTTACTTTTAAATCGACACAAATCCATGCAAGTAAACTCTTTCCATTTCCTAACCAAATCTTACATCTCATTCAATTTTCTATTTAAAACATTCAATCATTTTAATATAATAACATATTGTTTCTCTATCCATTTTCCATATACACTAATCAATCCATTTTTAAATCTCTATTCAATAATATATTGCATACATCTTATTAAAACGAAATACGATAATGAATTTACCCTTAACATATTTTTATATGCTCCATATTATATAGACACCAAATATATATATTAATAAATTTAATTACATATATTCTTTAATATTCCATTCACAATGACTAAATTACTCTATGGAACTAAATAAAACACAATAACTATTTGCCTTTTTCAATATAGTTAGTTCCTAGATTTATTTCTAATGCAACCTAACACTATTGCAAACAATCTTTTCAATTTTCTATCCGGAGTCTATGTCTCTTCAACTATCCATTTAAAACATGCAATTTCATCAATATATAAAAATATCTTTTGGCTTATCTATTTGACCATGCATTCATATTGTTTCTAATTAAATCTCATTAATTAAAACAAACATTTAAATATAAATATTTCTATAATTCTTCAATATATTTAAATATCTTTTTCCTTATCAATTTTGACCATACATTCAAAACTTATCTTTTAAACTCTTCATGCAAAGCTAAATTACACGCACTTAAATAAAACAAGGTAAATACTGATTGAAAATACTCATGGATATATATATACATCTCAATATATTTTCTTCAATCATATTAACAAAATAAATATTTCTTTTTAAATCAAGTAATTACTTCTATTAAAAAAAATATCTTTTTCTATACATTTTCTACATATACTAATCATTTCTTTTAGAACACTAATAATACCCAATTTGCAAACAACAGAATAAAATAAGATAAAATATTATTTATTCTCTCAAATGGATATATACCTTCAATATATATATACTAAATATAAATTAATATATTTAAATATATTTAATCATTAACATATCTTCTATTCTTTAGAGAATATCAAATTGTTTAATTCAAAATAAAATATCCCTTATCATCAATTTTCCAAAATATATATATATTTTTCCAATTAAATCAAATTAATAATTGGACCTTTTACACATGAATTTAAATTCCACAATTAAATTTTAAATTATGCATTCTTTAAATCAAATATTTAACTCTTTCAATTAAACTTTAACATGCCATTTTAAAATAAACAATAATTTCCCATATGTTTATAATTTTAATTCCACTAATCTAATATACAAATTTTATTTAAAATAATATAAATAAATATAATACTTTAATATTATAAATTATAATATAAAATATTATTAAATAATATTTTAATATTATAATAACAATACATAAAATATTAATATTTATAAATATCAATTTATTATTATTTTATTTTCAGAGTAGCCATGGGAAAATAACTTAATAACAGTCTCATGTTTCAAGCATAATTCAAAAACTACAATCTGGGTATTTGCGATTTTTTGACAAGGATAAGAAAATTTCAAAATGCAAAAACCCTTTAAATTTTCCGACAACCCAGTTTGTGTAAGTGGAGTTATAGGCGACGCAACCAGACCATTTTACCATGAAAAATATAACTATCCTGCAGATTTTAAAATCCGATTTTTAATAATAAACAAAAGGTTTTATTTTCTAAAAACATTCTAAATGCATTGTTCAATCTCTATGTTTGATTTTAATAACAACATAGCCGATTTCCCCAAATAATTTAAATTCAACTAAAGTTTTCACAATTTTCACTCAAAAATTTTCACAAGCAAAGGTTGTAAATTTATTTAATTCTTTTCTTCTAATATCAAATTTGTTTTCTAAAACAGATTTAACAAACAAATCTTTAATCACTACTATTTAAAAAAAAACAATCAAGAACAATAAAATACAAAGAGGAAAACCTGGTACAAGAAGCTACAGGAAGAGATGAATTTCTGATACAAGCCTCCTCCAAAGATTTCCTGAATTTTCTTCAATCTTCCAATGAATCCAATCCAAAACCCAACAAATGCAAACAATCTTTCCTTCAATCAATTCTACAATCAAAACTTTCTTCAAACCCTTCTTGTGCAATTTTCCAAAATTTTCTTTTTACTGTAAAAATGTATTTTTCTGAAAAACTTTTCTCCCTAAAATTAAAACATGTATTATTTATAAATCAAAAATACCTAATACAACCCTAATTCACATTACATGCAAATTAGATATTTCAATTTCAATTTCAATATTTACAACCCTAATTCACATTACATGCAAATTAGATATTTCAATTTCAATTTTCGAAAACCCACTTTCAATTTAAAATGCAATTTCAAATAATAAATTAATTTCCAAAGTTGCAACTAATTTCTCAAATAAACATTTAATTACAATTTCTAATTTAATTCCCACACGTTGAAATTAAATTCCAAAATTAATTTTAATTCTTTTATTTCCTTTCATTCTCTTGTATCACATTTAATTAATTAATTTAATTATTTAATAACTAAATTCAACCCCATTGGATTAAATTTAATTAATTAAATAATTTAAATATAATTAATTAATTTAAATATAAACTTTTATCCACATTGCATTATTTAAATTAAATAACCATCAACATGATTTAAATGCAATTATTCTAAATATCTATTTTCAAATCAAGAATCCTTCAAAATTAAATAACATCAAAGCAAGATAGACAATGACTCGACACACTCGACTGACGACACACTAAGGCTAGGGTGTAAAATTGACACATGTTACCTAGCTACTATCTCCCGTTCAACTTAACCGTTGAATCGACACGCTCAAACCTGTGAAACTAGGTGGAGTCGATGTCATGTACCTGCAATCCTGCAACCAAGTAACCAACATCATACAATATATCCAGCATATAATACACATCGTGAAGAAGAAATTACGGATTCGTAGGGCACTCACAAGCGAATGATGCGAAACTGTCCTCTTCACCAATACACTCATCGAAACTGACACTTCCATCATAATCCAGTAATCTCATAATAACATCTCATGCTAACTCTACAACATCATTAATCCATAATGCATGTGAAACAATAATTAGATCAACACATCACACAATAATAGTTGTCACTCAATAGTAATGATCAAAACATCATAACAAAATGTATCCAGTATCAAAGTAACTGCAACCAAATATAGCATAAAGCAAATTGAATGAGAAGCAAAACGGAGGGGTATTATAGTACCCACCAATCAATCCATGCCAAATTCAAATGCAACCTGCATAATCATGAAGCTCCAAGCAAATGATTAATACTCAAAACCAAAAAGAACTACATCCTCTTCAAATTTCATGAAGATAACCATATCCTACCAAAGCTCCCATTGAACCATGATACCGAGCTATACATGGCAACAAGATAAGCATCAAACCATCACTATCAAAAAACTCCCACTGAAACACGTAACCAAGCTATTGATGACATCGTGATAACCATCTCCTAAATTAAGATCACCCATGGTCTCAACACAATCAAAGAATCCGTTGTTAACTATACATATCCCAAAAGGTCAAGTAAAACCATTGTAAAACCATAACGTGTAAACCAAAAAGATCAAAATCAAGGTAACTATGTCCATAACCCATAAACCATGTCATAACATCCCTCAAAATGAATCCTCCAAAACTAACTATCCATAGCTCAAGATCCATATCTATGAAAGATAAAAAATATAAACTCATGCTAAACCATCCTTAAATGAGTCTCCATAATCAAGCATGAATCAACTCAATCCCATGAGAAAGCAAAGCATGAAACATAAACACCTAAAAGATATAATGGGAAAATACTTCTCAAATAAGGAACTGTCGAATGTGTTGAACTCACGTTCAACCAAGGTGCAGTCTTCTCAGTCTTTACTGTTGAATTTTTTTTTTTCTTACAAGTAACCATTCCAACAAATATCTCTTACCATAAGAGAAATCAAGCCTTACCTAATTCTCCAAGTATCGATGAGGACCTGTAATCAACCAATCCATGCCAAAATCCAAATGCAACACAACACCACCATGAAGTAATCAAGCAAATGATTAATGTACCCAATACAAAGAGAACTACTACGATCAATGTCAAAGCTCCAATTATGAATTAGAAACATAAACATGACATCCATGATCTAAACATCTCCTCCAAGGAGATCACATGCATCATAACTTACATAAACATCCCAGTCTCAAGAGAAAAAGTACCATGTCAAACTCTAAATGCAACAAGAGTAAACCATGACATAATAGCAACCACTCTAAACCAAGAAACCATATCTTCAATCACATGAAGATATCCATACCAATGATGCATCTACATCACTACCAACAAATCTAACAAAATTGTGATACCAAGTCACACATTGATAGTGTGACAACCATCCTCTTCCATAATTTATATGTGGTGGTTTCATCTAAAAAATTCAAGAGAAAAACATCAACAAGACATAATATTATGGTTCCTCTTTCCTTCTTATCAAGATTAGCCCAATCCTCATCTGACCTTGATGAAGATGTCTTTGTCTCATTACAAACAACTAACCATTGATCTCTCTCTCTTCAAGGAGATCTTCCATTTTTAATTTCCACATCTCATACCTAGATCCATTGAACCTTTCAATATCTAAACGAGAAGTAGAACCCATTGCAAAAAAAACTTATTTCCAAAATCGACAAATAACCAAAATAATAAAAGCTCCCACTAAGCCAATAAATCCTTCAATCTTTAAGAGAAAGGCATCCCAATACTCTACCGAACCTTAACTCTGATACCAAATGTTGAAAATTGAGGAGTTTTCTTAGCTTAATACTTTGTAAAAGTTTAATATTGCTGATCTAAATATTATTTTCCTTTGTTACAAATTATTTGTGGGTGATTATCTGATTAATCCATTTTATTTTTTGTAGAATGTAGACAAAAGTTGATAGAAGAAGTAGACAAGATATTAGAAAGATTACACAAGCATATATCATGGAGAAACCCTTTCGGGAAAAAACTCCACCAAGAATTAATCTATTATTCAATCTTTGAAGTAGATTAAAATAGCTTCAATTCTTGCTTGAGAATGCCTCTTTTGCCTTCACCAAAACTTCTTCACAACCTACAATAAAACTGAAAATCACTCTCTTCAACTTGCTTGAGATAAATAGGCTTTGATCAACTTTGTAAACTCCAATTGAGTTATAATTACAATCCTCAAG
Organism: Sequoiadendron giganteum; assembly: GCA_007115665.2. Lineage (NCBI taxonomy): Eukaryota > Viridiplantae > Streptophyta > Pinopsida > Cupressales > Cupressaceae > Sequoiadendron > Sequoiadendron giganteum. The sequence goes on from CM021101.1 coordinate 692,328,719, forward strand.
CCCTATACCTAAAAGGTACGCCCATCTCTTGCAAGTAAAGTTATGCCGTGAAGAAAAATGTCAAATCCTCATCTTCATGCATTTGGGCATCCCAAACTGAAGTGCCAACTCAACCTTTAGTCTAAAAATATCTTCAAGGCTTTATCCTCAAAGTAGACGCCCAAAAGAGGGCCCACTTAACTCAGCCTTCTGAAATATCTCAACATGCAAAGGAGTTAATTCCAAGAAGCCAACTTGGGCACCCAAGGTGGGTCCAAGTCATTTTTTGTTAACTAAAAAATTTCTCAACACCATTCATGCGAAACAATGTGCATGCATGATCCTCCATCTGTTAACTAAATGTATCAACCTATTATTTTTCCATGCAACTGAAGTCAACTGAGATTAACTAACATGTAACTAAAGATAACTAAAACATAACTGAACTGAATTGAACTAAATTGAACTAAATTGAACTAAATTGAACTAAACTAAACTAAACTTCAATTGAATTTAAATCCCTATTTTACAGGTACTCAAAATGCATAAATCAAAATCCCTATTTTGTAGGAACCTAAGATGCATTTATGAAGTGTACTCACTTCACCAACCAGTTAACTGAACCAAGGTGGATCCCACCTCCCATGTGTGTGCCCAAGTGCTCCTATTTTGTAGGAGTTCACTACAAGGTGTCCCCACATGCTCCTATTATTTAGGAATAACTACAAATGTCAAATTAAATGTTTATTTCATTCCAAATTAATCTCTTCCTAATCCTAGTGTTGTGCAACACATTCCAAGGACTTAGGAGATACATGAAATATGTTAAGAATGTAATTAAATGGGATCCTATTCCCAACAAAAAATGAATGATATAACCTTGTATTTATACTTGTTTATGCTAAATTTCTTGAAATTACAACATTGCAAGCTAACATCAGATCTAGAAGAATAATATCCCGCCAAGAATTTGAATTTGATTTAGGTTTAATCCACATAGGACACATATGCCCAAGGTGGTGTATGAGTCCCATTAGGCTAAGCTTTGGGACACATTTTTCAAGAAAGACTTAGATTAATGTGAAATCAGGATTGAGGCCCTAAAACTTAGGTGGGACCTATATGCCTAAGGTGTCATATGAGTCTTAGATCAATAAATTTAGGCCATAGAATCCAAAAACACATGAATTATGATTGGATGTTGTTTTATGTCAAAATTATCTTGAGAAAGACGCATTAGTTAAGGCTTGTGGATGCAAAATAGGGCCAAATAAGGCATAAAGAAGCCCAATTTACTAATGAAACCCTACATTAGTGTGAAAGTGTAAAGGTACACTTTACAACACCCTAAATAAGGCATAATTAAGTTCATCTAGTTCACAAGGGCCCAAAACCTAATGTGAATGTGTTAAACATATTACAACACTAAATCAAGGCAACATTAAACTCAATTTAATAGGAAGGGCCCAAAAAAATGAATTAATGTAAGGGGATACATTTTTTTTCATTACAAAGAGGTATTTTGAGAGTTTGTGAGAGGTTTTTGGAGTAAGATTTGGAGAGAGAAAGAGAGATAGTTGGGAATCGCTTGATTTTGGGAAGGCTGGGCTACGAATTTAGTTTGTTCAATTGGAGCTTTGCATAAACAAGCATGTTGAATTCTACTCTTTTATACTAGAATTTACGTTTTGGAAAGGATTCTATGTTCTTTTTTTGCCTTGTTTGGAAATTATATTCAGTTGTTTATTATGAATATTTATCTTCTTTGGATAAGTGTGAAAGATTCTTGATGGATCTAGTTTATGGAATTTGGTTATACTTGTATTAAGGAACGGGTGTTTGCACTTGTTATTATATAGTATATTAAAGATAAGCTTATGTAGTAGATGCTTAATTTGTGAATTTGGGTTATAGAGTTACTTTGAATTACTTAGGGGGAATGTCATTATTACAATATTATGCAAACCTTGATTGATTACTCATATCTCCTTGAAATAGGAAGTGAGTCTTATCCCTAGTGCTAGGACATAAAATTGAAGGTTATATCAATAATCAACAATAGGGTTGAGAGTTTTAATTACTGGTTATGCTATTTTCTTATTTTGAACGAGAGTATATTCTTAATCACATAATTTTAAAAGACGACTAACGTATTGGTAGCCCAAAATTGTATTGTGAGAGGACTATTGGTGTAGATACACTAGCCCCTTGCAAGTTCTTAATGTCCTGTAGATGATACACAGATGTAGTAAACATGTGAATATTCGAGGTATTTTGAAAGAGAAGTATTATGATTGGTTCACGATCACTTGAACGTTACTTTGCTTTGATTGAAACCCTAGGTTGGGAATAACCTATTTGGTTGGGTTTTTTACTTGATTAGTGATTGAAGCAAATAGGTTGGAATTAGCCTACATGATCTAGATGAAAATTTGATTGTTAATTATATCTTTATTTGAATTCATTTATTGTATAAGGTTATACTATTGATTGAGGTCATTTATTGATGATATTATACCTTTTGATCAGAGTCATTTATTATTGAGATTACTCTCTTGAATGGGAAATTTTATTGTTGAGATTACACTTTTGAAATATAGTCAATTAATGATGTGACGTTATGTTTATCCATATTGGTTAATTGGTAAGATAGAGTTGCTTGAATTGCTTAAGTAAAAGTGCCCTAGTAAAACATAGAGGATAATAGGTTATTCTTGGGGTTATGGTGTAAGGGGATAGCCTATGCATAGATTATAAATGGTCAATACAAATCAAGCTAGGAAGGTGGCTGAATATTTATGACCTTCACTCCATAATTTTAGGTGATGAATAATTTGGCCAAAGTAGTGTGAGTTACCACTATTTACACTGTCATTTCACTATGTTCCAAATTTGTGTACTAGGTAGGGAATGTCATATGAGTAGGTTGTAGCCATTGTATGACAGATCTAGAAATGTTTAGGACACACCACCAAGCTCAAGGTAGGTCAATGTTATTATGAGGTTACCAAACCAATCCCTTCGTTGAAGGGTAGGTTCATCTATCAGTTTGGTAAATGTGTGAGGGACCTAGTTAGTCCATGGTTGGTGGAAAATCACCTGAGTGATGCTTCTCCTCATCATTTGGTGACCAAGATTTGATGGAGGATACTTGGAGCATTCATACATCTATTACCACTAAGCTCAATGGAGCCTTGTTTGTATTTTTGTATCCAAGTCTATGGAAATATTGTAAAAGAGAAATGTTATCATGAATTATTTACTAAGAAATCAATATATTGGAAAGTTGTAATACTTTGATATAATGCAAAGGGGAAAGTTTTAAATGAGGTTTATTTCAAATGTGCATGTTATCTTTATATATGAAAGGAAAATTTTTATTGCTCATAATGGTTAGATGCTTAAAACTATTTACTTGAGGTTAAAACATAAGATAGTTATTGTGTAGAACAATGGGCATGTTACAAGCTTCATGCCACCATAACTATATCATGATAGTAAAATTTGTAAGAAATAAAGTATCAGATGTAAACTCTATAAAATATTTAGTAAATTTGTATTAATTTGGCTGGTTGATTTTCTTGTAGCTTAGATAGTTGTCTTTGTAGTAAATGTGTTATTAGGATCAGTAGATTTGATTCATCGATGGCAGAAGATCAAAGGAAAACTTTAGAAGAATAATAGGTGATTGAAGAGAAATTGTAAGGATATGTTCATTGTTTTCCAATCATTTATTTTTAGGTTATTTTCCATTTTTCTATCAACATGACTTTTGTATTCTAGTAATCAAAATTTCAATTAATATTATTTCGTTGAAAGAGACTTCCTACAATGGAGATGTAAAAAAAGGTACTCACATGTGTAGTGGTGCATGCTTCATAGAGGTTGACTAAATTATCTATAATTTTATATTTGTACTCATGTATAATAGAGAACACCTTATAATAGATGCATTAGAACCAACTAGGAAGCAACTAATAATTAAGGACTTCAAGAAAATATATGATATTTCATGAATAAACATATTCCTAGTGAGAAAGTATTCAAAATATTACAAGGCCATTTTCTCCAAGTGCAATGGAATAGCTTTCAACAAGGGATCATTATTATGCCTTATCAACATATGTAGTAAGATTATTGCAATGTTTTTACTTTATCTAAGATTATATTCAAGTTATGGTAATTTACCTTTAATGTTGTGTTTGATTGGAAATAAATCTTGGCTTTGTGGGTTGTGTTTATTTACTATAATATGAATTTCATACGGTAAAGGTTTTGTGCTTTATACATTTTAGGATTTGATCTCCCTTAGATTTAGATCTATCAATGAAGAGATGCTAAATTAAAAAATAATGTTTTGAACATGTTATGCAATGGACAATTTGGAAGGTGTCAAGGTGTTAATGCTTAGTCAACCACCGCTAGGTATGTCCAAGATCATGGGGTCCAAAAAGTGGCAAAGGGATTTTTAACACGCCCAAAAACATGAAATTTCCGCTTTGACTTTTTTGTAGGCTTGGGTACAATATCCATTTTGGTTTGGTAATACCAAACTGAAATGAATATCCGTTTTGTTTTTCAAATGGATATTTATTTTGGAAAGTGGGAACCCATTTTTTTGAAAAAAAAAAAATGGATATCCATTTGAAACGAATATCCGTTTTGAAGACCTAAAAACCCTCTTTAGTAAAATGGGCATAACTTTTGTGTTTCTTATCAAAAATTCAACTTTTTATAGGCATTGAAAAGGTGATTGAGATCTCTACGCAATGGAATATGTGGTGTTTCTATATTATACACAAAAAAATATTATAATCATTTGAACTTCATATTTCATTTTTGAAACATCAAATTCTCACTACTTTCACATGCAAAGTCTTTTTTTTCATGATTTTTTTATAACACTCGTGTCTCAAAATACTTGAAACATTAGAAAAATTAATGAATAATGAAATAATTATATTTTTTGTAGCAAGGAGATGAAAATTATTCATAAATCATCATATCTCTCTGTCCCTTTCTCTACCTCTCTATATATCACCATGTTTTCCCTTAAGCTCTAGACCTATCCCTCCCTCCTTTCTTCTCTATTTTTCCCTCTTTATACCTATCTTTATCACTCTCTCTCCTTGAGCTCTAGATAGATCTCTCTACCTCTATCTCCATTTTTATTTCCTTCTCTCACCAGTCTCCTTCCACTTTCCTCTCTTCTTCTCCTCCTCCTCCTCTCCCTCTCCCTCTCCATCTCCATCTCCATATCCATCTCCATCTCCCCTCCCCTTTCTCTCCCTCCCTTTGAAGTATCTATTCCACTTAAGCATCTCTCCCTCTTAGGTCTCTCTCTCAAGTCTCTCCCACTCCCTCTCTCTCTCTTAGGTTTCTCTCTCTCAAGTCTCCCCCCATCCCTCTCTCTTTGTTCTCTCCCACTCTTCTCTCTCTCACTCAATGTCTCACTCACACTCACACTCTCTCCCTCTCAAGTATCTCTTTCCCTCTCTCCTTCTCTCCCTCTTTCCCTCCCTCTCTCCCTCTCAAGGCTCTCTCCCTCTCCCTCCCTCTATATCCATCTCTCCCTCTCTCCCTATCTCTCTCACTCTCCATCCCCCTCTCACTCTCCATCTCCCTCTCTCTCTCCATCCTTCTAAAGTCTCTCTCCATCTCCATCTCAGGTCTCTCTCTCCCACTCTCTCTCTCATCTCTCCCTCTCAAGTCCCTCTCTCTCTCCCTCTCCATCCCTCCATCTATCTCTCTCTCCCTATAAAGTCTCCTCTCACTCACTCACTCACTCACTCACTCATAGGTCCCTCCCACTCCCACTCCCTCTCCCTCTCTCCCCTCTCTCCTTCTCCCTTTGAAGTCTCTCTCCTTATTAAGTCTCTCTCTCTCTCTCTCACCCTCTCTCTCTCCATCTCCATCTTAGGTTTCTCTCTCCCACTCTCTCTCCTCTCTTCCTCCAAGCTCTCTCCCTATCAAGTCCCTCTCTCTCTCTCTCTCTCCATCTTCCTCCTCTGCTCCACTTACCCTCTCCTCACTCACTCACTCTTCCACCTCCTCCCACCTCTCTCTGCCCTTCCACCTATAATTTCTCCTCTCTTCCTCTCCTCCCTCCATCTCTCCTTCCTCTATCTCTCTCATCCCTCTCACCTCTTCCTCCCTCCCCTCAAGGCAACCTATATTTTGGGGAGAGAGAGAGAGGGGACCCAAGAGGAGCAGACAGAGAGATATAGAAAAGTGAGACATAGAGAATGAGAGATAGATCATACAGGAGACGAAGATACGACCGAGTATATAAAGAAGATATATAGCTATATATATATATAGAGAGAGAGAGAGAGTATATATATATATATATATATATATATATATAGAGACATAGGAGGAGAGAGAGGAGAGAGGACCTGAGAGGAAGAGATTGAGGGAGGACAGAGAAAGCTGAGAGAGAGACCCAAGATGGAGATGGAGAGAGCAGGAGAGAGAGGAGGAAGACATAAGAGAGAGAATTGAAGGAGAGAGACTCAAAGGAGGAGAGAGGAGAGGAGGAGAGGGAGGGAGGACCTGAGAGAGGAGCTGAGAGAGAGAGAGGAGGAGAGGGAGAGGAGGAGATGGAGATGGAGAGAGACCCAAGATGGAGATGGAGATAGAGAGGTGTGGAGAGAGAGGGAGGGAAGAGACCAAGAGAGACTTAAGAAGGAGAGACTGGTGGAGGGGAGAGAGGGCAGAGGGAGATGGAGATGAGCAGGAGGAGGACCCAAGAGAGAGAGAGAGAGAGGGACTTGAGAAGGAGAGATGAGAGAGAGAGAGTGGGAAAGAGAGACCTAAGATGGATATGGAGAGAGAGAGAGACCTAAGAGGGAGAGAGACTTGAGATAGAGAGAGAGGGAGATGAAGAGAGAGAGACAAAGAGAGATAGAGTGTGTTTGTGAGAGAGAGAGACTTGAGAGAGAGACATGAGAGGAGAGAGGGAGTGGGAGAGACCTAAGAGAGAGAAAGAGAGAGAGGGAGAGAGAGAGGGAGAGAGAGAGGGAGTGGGAGAGTGAGTGAGTGGGAGAGACCTAAGAGAGAGACCTAAGAGGGAGACCTAAGAGGGATAGAGGGAGTGGGAGAGACCTAAGAGAGAGATAGAGAGAATTAGGAGGTAAAGAGACTTCAAAGGGAGGGAGAGAGAGGGAGAGAGAGAGGGAGTGGGAGAGAGAGTGAGTGGGAGAGACCTAAGAGAGAGTCCTAAGAGGGATAGAGGGAGTGGGAGAGACCTAAGAGAGAGAGAGGGAGTGGGAGAGAGAGTTAGAGAGAGGGGGAGAGAGAGACTTGAGAGGGAGAGAGGGAGATATAGAGATAGAGGGAGGGAGATGGAGGGAGAGAGAGATAAATAGACTTGAGAGTGAGAGTGAGAGAGAGAGTAGGAGAGACCTAAGAGAGATACTAGAGAGGGAGTGAGAGAGATAGAGACTTAAAAGAGAGGGAGAAAGAGAGGGAGAGAGGGATATGGAGAGGGAGAGAGATGGAGAGGGAGTGGGAGGGTCCTAAGAGTAAGAGAGGGAATGGGAGAGAGAGAGAGAGACTTGAGATGGAGAGAGGGAAGGAGAGAGGGAGAGATAATGGGGGAGAGAGAATGGGGGAGAGAGACCTAAGATGGAGATGAAGTGAGAGAGAGATAGTGTGAGTGAGAGACTTGAGAGAGAGAGACCTAAGAGGGAGATGGAGTGAGAGAGAGAGAGGGACACTTTAGAGGGAGAGAGATAAATAGAGGGAGGGAGGGAGAGGGATAGGGTCTTGAGAGGGAGGGAGAGAGGAGAGAGAGTGGGAGAGAGAGACTTGCGATGGATTGTGTGTGTGAAAGAGAGATACCTAAGAGGGAGAGAAAATTCAAAGGGATGGAGAGAGAGAGAGGGAGAGAGGGAGATGGAGATTGAGAGGGAGATGGAGAGGAGGAGAGAGGGAGAGGGAGTGGTAGGGACCTGAGAGAGAGAGTTGAAAGGGAGATGGAGAGTGAGAGAGAGACTTGAGATGGATATGGAGAGTTAGAGAGAGAGAGGGAGAGAGTGAAACTTGAGAGGGAGATAAAGAGACTTGAGAGTGTGAGTGAGAGAGAGAGAGAGGAGAGAGAGAGATACTTGAGAGGGAGTGGGAGAGACCTAAGAGAGAAATAGAGACTTCAAAGAGAGGGAGAGAGGGAGAGGGATTGGGAGAGAGAGAGTTGAGATGGAGAGAGGGAAGGAGAGAGGGAGAGGGAGACCTAAGAGGGAGAGGGAGACCTAAGAGGGAGATGAAGAGAGAGAGAGTGTGTGTGTGTGAGAGAGAGAGACCTGAGAGGGAGATGGAGAGTGTGAGTAAGAGAGAGAGAGGGAGTGGGAGAGACCTGAGAGAGAGAGAGAGAGAGAGAGAGAGAGAGAGAGAGAGAGAGAGAGAGAGAGAGAGAGAGAGAGAGAGAGAGAGAGAGAAGGAGGGAGTGGGAGAGACTTGAGAGATAGAGAGAGGGAGGGACACTTGAGAGGGAGAGAGAAATAGAGGGAGAGAGGGAGAGGGACTTGGGAGGGAGAGAGGAGAGAGAGTGGGAGAGAGAGACCTTAGATGGAGATGGAGTGTGTGTGTGAGAGAGAGAGATACCTAAGAGGGAGAGAGACTTCAGGGGGATGGAGAGAGAGGGAGATAGAGATTGAGAGGGAGATGGAGATGGAGATGGAGAGAGAGGGAGAGGGAGTGGTATGGACCTAGGAGAGAGAGAGACCTGAGAGGGATATGGAGAGTGAGAGAGACCTAATATGGAGATGGAGAGTGAGAGAGAGGGAGAGAGAGAATTGAGAGGGAGAGAGGGAGAGAGGGAGAGAGATAAAGGGAGGGAGAGAGGGAGAGAGATATAGGGAGGGAGAGAGAGACTTGAGAGGGAGATAGGGATATATAGGGAGGGATGGAGAGAGAGAGAGAGAGAGAGACAGAGAGACTTCAAAGGGATGGAGAGAGAGAGAGAGAGAGTTGAGATGGCTATGGAGTGTGTGTGTGTGAGAGAGAGAGAGAGCTGAGATGGATATGAAGTGTGTGTGTGTGAGAGAGAGAGAGATTCTAAGAGGGAGAGAGACTTCAGAGGGATGGAGAGAGAGAGGGAGAGGGAGAGGGAGAGTGAGAGTGAGAGAGAGAGCTAAGATGGAGGATGGAGAGTGAGAGAGGGAGAGAGAGAGACTGAGGAGGGAGAGAGGGAGAGAGAGAGAGCTAAGATGGAGATGGAGAGTGAGAGAGGGAGAGAGAGAGACTTGAGAGGGATAGAGGAAGATAGAGGGAGGGATAGGGAGAGAGACTTGAGAGAGAGAGAGGGAGAGAGAGATCTGAGAGGGAGAGAGTGTGAGTGTGAGTGAGAGATTGAGAGAGAGGGAGTGGGAGAGAACAAAGAGAGAGAGAGTGAGAGAGGGAGTCAAAGAGATCTTAGAGAGAGACCTAAGAGGGAGAGAGACTCAAGTGGAAGAGAGACTTCAAAGGGAGGGAGATAGAGATAGAGGGGGGAGGGGAGATGGAGAGTGTGAGGGAGTGGGAGGGACTTGAGAGAGAGAGGGAGAGGGAGTGGGAGGGACCAGAGAGAGAGAGAGAGAGAGAGAGAGAGATGTATGAATGGAGATAGAGGTAGAAAGATAGGTCTAGAGCTCAAGGGAAGAAAAAATGAGAAATATAGGTAAAAAGAGGTACAAAGAGAGAAGAAAAGAGGGAGGGATTGGTCCAGAGCTTAAGGGGAGACATAGTGATATATAGAGAGGTAGAGAAAGGGATAGAGAGATATGATGATTTATGAAGATTTTTCATCTCTTTACTACAAAAATATAAATATTTTATTATTCATTACTTTTTTCTAAATTTTCAAGTATTTTGAGATGAGTGTTACAAAAAAATCATGAAAATGAGACGTTACATGTGAAAGTAGTGAGCATTTGATGTTTCGAAAAAGAAATATGAAGTTCAAATGATTATAATTATTTTTTATGTACAATATAGAAACACCACCTAATTCATTGCATAGAGCTCTCTCCTACCTTTCCAACGCCTACAAAAAGTCAAAATTTTGATAAGAAAATGCAAAAGTTATGCCCATTTTACTAAAGAGGGTTTTTAGGTTTGTAAAACGGATATCTATTTGATTTTTCAAAAAAATGGTTTCCAGCTTTCCAAAATGAATATTCGTTTTGGAACGGATATCCATTTTGTCTAACAAAACTTGTAGCCTTGGGATTTCCCTTGGGTTTGCCTTGGTTTTTGGCTTGGGATTGCCTAACCTAGAAAGTCAACCCAAAAAACGTGTTTTGAAAATTTGCTTAGTTTTCCTAAGTTCGCCCTTGTGGCTGACAACTTTTTTTTATCCAATTTTCATCAAACGAAAAAGGGTTTATAGAAAAAATTGTCAGCTTTCCACCAATATAAGTTTTTCCTTATTTTGAATTTAATAAATAATAATTATTGATTTTCTACCTACATTACGTCTAAAGTCCTGATTGATAGGCTGATTGAAAAACTTCTATAACTTTCAAACTACTTAACATTTTTCAAACCTATAAGATGCACCACATTCTATGTTTTGCATACTATAGGATAAAAAAAATTGAATTTCATAATTTTTTGACCAAGTTATGGTGGTTAGACACAAAAATTCTAATAATTCTGAAAAGTTCTAATAAAAAAATCATAACTAATTATTTACATGGAAAAAAAATACAAAAAAAATCGCCACATCCGAGCATGTTTCCTCTACTTGTATTGAAAGATTTAGATTTTTTTTTTTCCCTTGTACTTAGGGTGGTCAGACATACACCTACTTCTTATCTTTTTCCTAAAAATTTAGTACCACAGCAATGAAATTTCAAATTTTCTCAAAACAAATTTACTTTTTTCCAAAAAAGGACTAGTAGCCTAGAAACTACATTCAATTTGCTACAACTTTTGTTCTTACATATTTTTGAAATTATGTTAATAGCCTATTCAAATTTTTATGTCAAGTTGCCTAACTTTGATTTTTTGAATTTGCATTGCCACTTAGAGGCCTAGTTCAGACCCCCATGATCTTGCACATACCCTGCTTGGGTGGATAGGTGTTATGTAAGTTGACTGTGCATATACTTTGTTAACATTTTAACAACTCTTTTGCAAATAGTATAACATTTTTCTGTTAAAACAACTCCCTCTCCTACACATAGTTGTATGAACTCAAGTTGGCAATATTTGATATCTTTTTACATTCAAACAAACATTCTTTTTTCATTGGACAACACCTATGTTTTGTTTTTTATTTATGTGAGCTGCTTGTGGGAGAGGCTCTTATATGCTACTACATTTTGGAATATTTTTCTCATTTTTTTAAGGTTTATGCAGATTGTTGGGTTCATAAGAGAACAATATTTTGTTTTTCTTTCCATATTTAAAGGTTGCATCTAGTATTTTCTCTCAAGCTTGGTATATCGTCTACTTGAAGATTGATTTTATGATTTAAAATCCTACAATATGAAATGTAACACTCTGAAAAGAAAAGCAGAGTCTATTGTATAAACTCAGTTATAGTTAAGTTAGGGATTTTCAAGTTCAAATATTTTGAACTAGTATTTTTTTGGAAGGAGTTCATAACCTTGAACTTTTTGTATCAGACTTTTACCAAAAAATAATGTATTGCTATAACATTTTATATAGTTGTTTGTATAATTTTCTAGCTAATTTGTAATGCTCAATCATTATAATTGGTTTGTGTTACTATTTTTCTCTTCCAACAAGGTCTTGGGGTAATTTTATTATGGATTGAATCATTAGTTTTTCTTTCTAGAGAAATTTATGGAATTGTAGAAGAGGAATAATTTTAATGGCTATTAGTATTGATTTTGTAAAAAAAATCCCATTTATAATTTTAAGAGGAATAAATTAGCAAAATATGTTGTAAGTGATTGTAAGAAATAAATTAGCCATGTATTTATTGTTGACACTTGACTTTTATAGTCACTTAAAAAATATTGTACTAATTTATTCTTATTCTAAACTAAATGGAGAAAACATAATATGTAGAAATCTTAGCAAAATGATACATCTTTTTGACAAAACTAATTTTAAGAGATCAACGACATAAAATAAATTTAAGAAAAAAATTACTTGAGGATGAGGTTGTTTGATGCGCGACAAAAAATGTAGCAAACAAATTTCATTATATAAGTTGGTTGAAAAGCTAGGAGGCAACAAATGAAATTTCCTTAAGAGGTGCAAATAGTTGTTTGAGGGGATGATGTATTTGCATTCAAAGCTCTTTTGAATGATTAGATACCTTACATTGTTTGGTTATTTGAAACCCTCCAGTCAATACAAAAGTGGAAGGTCAATGGTTGATGGGTGAGCACCAACAAGTTGTTGATCTTTCAGATGGGCTATGCCAGGCAGTGGAGGGAGTGAAGTTAGAAGAAAAATGAACATAATTTTCTAAAACTTCTTCACATAGTTTTATGAAATTTATCAAGCACCTATCATTGCAGTCTTGAGTTACTTGATGGGTGTTCAATTCCTTGACACAGTTTCCTTACATTCCTTCTCTATTTGTCAAAGTCAATGGAGTATAAAATTGAATTAGATATGCACTCATGTATAATATTGGGCACCTTATAACTAGAAGTTATGTTTTTGAAACTTAAAGTTTACAAGGCAACACAAAAGTGTGTGCCTTCAAAAGGCATGATAGATTTTGAAAAACACAAAAACAAAAACATATTTCACCATTGGTGTATTTAGACATGTGATTGAAGGAAAAAAAAGTTAAAATTAGATGGCAGTTGCCCATAAATATCTTTATTCTTCTCCATTTTTGGACTAACAGTGTTGTGACACATGGATTGGAACATGTTCTAAGAAAGAAGAACACATATAAATGAAGATTAGAAGCTACCACAAGAGTTTGGTTTGTGCAATTCAAGTTTCTATTGGAACTGTAAGACCCCCGTATTAATTTGCATTGATGATCATTTCTCTAAAATCTGCATGATCATTTTTTCCTTATTGTTTTCTTATATGAATTCTCTAATGAAGTTTCCTAATTTTTTAATATTTTCTCTACATATTATTCTTTATCTGTATCTTCATTTGTATCTTAATTAAATGTCAAAATATCTTACCTTCCTACACACCCGACCCCTATGGACTTAATGTCTCCACAATTTTTGAGAGGTGTCGTGTGACAATTTGGTAAGTATCATGGTTTCCTAACTTTTTTATGAGTTGAATCACTCATTTTTTAAGTTCCAAATTGGCTCTTGGTTTGGATTTGCATTCCTCTTTGCTCTTAGTGATTTTAACGAAGTGGTTTTTTGCACGTACGGACAATCAGTTGCCTTCTTGATTGACTTCCATTTCAAATGTTGCCGTTGCTTGGGCTCTCTCATTCCATTTTACGGTTTACAAAAATTAGAGGAAAGGGAAACCCACGCAAAAATTCAAAATTATTGTCACAATTTGTGTTGAAATCAGGTTAATGGCTATGGAGAGTCCAGATTGCCCAGAGAGGCATCCGCATCCGCCTCTGAATTCTGAGTTTGAAGAGTTGAATGAGAACGTGTTGAAGGAACTGATTGAGTTTTTAACAGAAACTGTTGAAGGCAAGCTTGCAGAGGGAGGATTCCAATATACAGCACCTGATAATGTAGAGCACAATTACTGGACTTATATCGTGGAAGTGATTTTAGGCATATATTCTGTTCAACCTGAACCAGATCCAGATCCTCCTAAAGAAGGTGAGAATCGATTGCTTAAATTTCAAGATTTTACTCTGACCGTTTGGTTTATGAATTGATTTCCCTTATGTGCAGATGAAAATGAAAGGGCTAATCGCCAGGCAGAAGAGATCTTGCGGGAGGAGGAAGCTCGAAACGCGAGGTACATGAATGTTTCTTTGGTTTTTTCTTTGTTTCTGTATGAAGGTGAAAATTAAGGCACCCATTTTGTTTCTGGGCAGTCAACAAAAGATTTCCAGTTCAAAAACATTGAAGAAGAAAAAAAAGAAAATGAAACAGAAGGCCAAGCAAGGAAAAGAAAGTAAACCAGATGAAGTTGATGAGCACCAGGAGGGCAAAGGTGACAGGGATGAGGGAGAGAAAGTTAATAACGAGAAAGAGAAAGTTAATGGGGATGAAGAAGAGAGAATTGATGAGAATGGGGCAGAGAGAGTTCAAGGGTATGAGGGAGAGAAAGTTAATGGAAATGATGGAGACAGAATTAATGAGGAGGAGGGTGATAGAGTTGAAGGGTATAGGGGAGAGAAAGTTAATGGGGATGAGGGAGACAGAGTTCATGAGGTCGAGGGTGACAGAGTTGAAGGGTATAAGGGAGAGAAAGTTAATGGGGATGAGGAAGAGAGAACTGATGGGTATGAGGGAGACAGAGAGAATGTGGATGAGGAAGAGAGAGTTGATGGGTACAAAGGAGATAAAGATGTAGCAGACAGTAGACTTCAAAATGTAATTTCTGCAAATAGCAGGCCAGTGGGTATAATAAATATGGGAACAACTTGTTACATGAATGCGGCCTTACATTTTCTGCTTCGCCCCTCAGGACGTGAGTGGCTTGAGGTGGATAAACTGGAGGCTGCTAACAATAGAGAGGATACCGATGTTGTTAAGGAATTTCATCAATTGTGGGAGATGCTCCTCAGCAACAATGGCGGATGCCCGATCCAGCTAGAGTCTTTCAAGCTCATTCAGAGCGCCTGGAGTCGAACCCTGGATCCCAATAGCACCAACTTCATTTGCACACAGCAACACGATGCACAAGAGTTTTTGCAATTCATTTTTAACCATCTTCTGAAGCGGCAGCAGTTCACCAACGCCTTCAATTTTCAAAGTGTCCAAATAGAAGAGTGTCAGACACACAATCCCTCAAAGGACGGAGAAAATTCCGTTGAATCTCTCTATACTCTATGGATAACTGCTCCACCGACAGGAATGGGAAATTCTTCCTATGATTTGCTCCAGTTATTGGCAAATCATTTCGGGATTGGAAATAGAACTAACGAATGTTGTAATAAGTGTGGAGAAAGAGATATGTGGGTCTATTCAAAGCTGCTTTGCACATCGGATTTTTTGATCATGATGTTGCCAAGAGCGGAATCAGCTTGGAAACTTGAATATAAACTGTGTAATATCCCCCATGACCTCGACTTGAAACCCTACTTTGCATCAGGAGTAAGTATTGAAAATTCCAGGTATGAACTGTGTGCCGTGATGGCTCATTATGGAAACACTGCGACATCTGGTCACTACGTGACCGCAGTCTTAGATAACACTTCTCGTACCTGGTATAAATTCAACGACACCCATGTATCAAATTTGATTAATTTCCAGGAAGAAGCAGGGGATGATGCCTATATGCTTTTGTACAAGAAAGTAGGAGAACAAGAATCCAAAGAAAAGGAGAGCTGCTCAGCTGATGGCAGACATAAAGATTCAAACAAAGAAAAAGGAGTACAAAACACAGAAAAGGAAAGCAGCTCTTCTGAATTTGTTGCGGATGAGAGAGATAAAGGTTTTTCACAAAACAGAGCAGAGGAAAAAGATCGAGTTGCATTTGTTGGGAATGACAGAGATGAATATTTAAACGAAAGTATAATGTCAGTGAACAATGTTGATGTGACCCAAGATGCAGAGACTGCTAAACAAACTGAGGAGGTAAGGCAATCTGAAGAAAATACAATCTCAGGGGAAAATGTTAACATAGTTCAACATAAAGAGGCTGTCAAACAAATTGAGGAGCCAGAGCAAGCTACAGAAGTTATATTCTCCAAGGAAAATATTTCTGAAGCCCAAGATACAGAGACTATCAAACAAATTGAGGAGCCAGAGCAAGCTCCAAAAGTTATATTCTCCAAGGAAAATGTTTCTGAAGCCCAAGATACAGAGACTGTGAAGCAAATTGAGGAGCCAGAGCAAGCTACAGAGGTTACATTCTCCAAGGACTATGTTTCTGAAACCCAAGATTCGGAGACTGTTAAACAAACCCAGGAGCCAAAGCAAGCTAGAAATGTTGATGAAGTCCAGGACAGAAAGACTGTTGAAAAATTCAAGAGGGTAAAGCAACCTAGGGCTTCTACAGATAGCGGACCGGTGGGAATAAGGAATTTGGGGAGCACCAGCTACATGAACGCGGCCTTCCAGTTTCTGCTTCGACCCATGGGACGTAACTGGCTTGAAATGGATATACAGGAGACTGCTGCCACATATATGGATACGTATGTTATCAGAGAACTTCATCAACTGTGGGAGCTGCTCCTGAGCAACAATGGCGGAAGCACTATCGAGCCAGAGTCTACCAAGCTTATCCAAAGCGCCTGGAATCGATTCAAGCACCCCACTAGCCCCAATTTCGAGCCCACACAGCAAGAGGACGCAGAGGAGTTTATGGATTTCATTATCACCCATCTACTGACTGGGCGGCAATTTATCACCGCTTTCTATATTCAATATTTTAAATACGCCTATTGTCGTGTGTGCTATAGTAAGGATGTCCTCCGCATCCATCAATATGCTTTTTTGCGTTTGGGTCTCAGGGACAATGGAAGAGGCGCGTTTAATTTAGCAGACTTGTTTATAAATAAATTTCAGAATTCAGTCTCCTCTGAATATTTCTGTGGTCTATGTAAACAAAATGATATGGGGAACTATAATAGGTTTGTTTTCACATCGGAGTTTTTCATAATATGGTTACCCAGAACAACAAGGCTGACCGAGGTGGGTAGTTCGAAATGTGAATATAAGCTTCAAAACATCCCCCATGACCTGGACTTGAATCCCTTCTTTCACTTGAATCCCTCCTTTACTGTTGAAAAACAAATTCCTGAAGAACTTACCAGGTATAAGCTTCATGCTGTGCTTACTCATTTTGGAGAGAGCATGCACTCTGGTCACTACATTGCTGCAGTCCTAGATGTTGCTTCTGATACATGGTTTAAATTCGATGACGACTGTGTTACAAGATTGGTTGATTTCCAGAGAGAAGTTGGGGATAATGCTTACATTCTTTTGTACAGGAATATGGCAATGGGAGAACAGAACAAGGTCAAAAAAAGGGACTCAGAGAAAGCAAGAGAACAGATCAAAGGAAAGGAAAGCGGCTCAGCTGAAGTGGTTGTGGACGGCAGAGATAAATCTTCAAAAGAAGAAACAGGGGAAGCACAAAACGAAGGAAAGAGAAATGACAGAGGGGAAAATGTTCATCAGTCCCAGAATACAAATAATGCAGGGTTACAGGAACATATATCCTTTGTGGGTGAACGCAAAATTGCTATTCCTACTAAAAAGATCAGTGATTCACAAGATACAAATAAGATTGTAGGAATTGAACGAAGAAATGAAACAGCCGGCTCTTCTAAGAAATCACGGTCAAGAGACAAGAAAAAGAAAAATGGCGCCAGAAGTCGAGAAGATGGTAGAGCTGCTCAGCCGAATTCCAACAGAAAGGAGGAGCGGAAGCCTTCCAACTGATTCATGCCTTTACCCAACTACACTTTACGTTTAAATTCCACGTTTCTTTGATTTATTTGATTTCATCATGTGGTAAGACGATTTATAGGTCGACATTCTTTTCTATGACCTCTCCACAATCTGTACATTGTTTAGGAATTTTTTTGGATTTGAGTGTATCAGTATTTCAGATCAATGTAAAAAATTGAATTTAAAAGTTTTGAATAATATGAATTGTGAAAATTTAGTATCTCTAACAGATAAATGAATTTTAAGATGTCAAAGTTCTAAATTTTTCTCCATAAAAAAATATTTCTATTGAATGTTTCTTGCATGCATTTATAATTTTGAATGGTGTTCAAGTGAATATCTTTAAATATCAAAACATAATACATTGTTACATAAATATATATATCAAATTAACTCCAACAATTATATTTAAATATATTCTCTCAAACTAAATTCAAAACTAAATAAAATTTAACATCTAATACAAATTTTACTCTTATAATTATAAATCTATAAGTTTATTAAAAATAATGTTATTTATATTAAATTATATATAATTTTTAATAAAATAGTTAATTGAAATGGATTATATTTGAACTTTATAATCTTATTTTTTTAAGTGAGCTTACCATTTTGATGGGATGGTAAAATCCCTTTGATTTGTTTGAACTGACAATTCCATCTCAATTAATAATTGTTTGAGGGGACTTGCTTATCCACCTCACCGCTAGTTGTCAGTTATGTGTCTTGTCATTTGTACAAGTGATCCTTAGGAGGGGCTGGCTTTGCCACCTTTCCACTTACGTGTCTTAGTGCTTGAAATCTCTTGCAACAAAATTTTTTGGAAATGACAAGTGTTAAGTTTTGATGCAACATTTCTCATGCTTTGCCACCTCCTATTGTACCTTCACTTCATTTTATCATGCTGAATTAATTCTTTGATACCCATTTCATTTAATGATTGGCATTCTCTTATGCGAGCCTTGTGTGAAGGAGTACTTGTTACCTATTTTTAGTTACAACTCAAAATAGGTAGAGCTAAATTGCATTCATCATTGAAAGGTACAATTTTTTTTGCTGAAGTATTCATTATATTCCAAAATCATGAATTTTCAATATTATTATGCAAATGTTTGTAACATAAATCATAAATTTGCATAAGAAATGTTGTTTTATTCATATTGTAAAAACCAAAGTCCCACACAAGTCATGGAAGTAGCTTCATTTGATTTTCAAATCAAATAATGAATACAAGAAAAAATTGTATATCATACAACTGGAAATAACATAGGCATAAGATAGAAAGTGATTCGTCATTGTCTGGAATGACGAATCGTCGTTACATTTGGAGTTTTCAGTTGTTGTGCCTTCGAATTGATCTAGCTCCAAGCTCCAAAAGCATCTGCAAGTATGATGAAAGGTGGTGTTAGAGCAATGAAAATCATATCCTACCTCATGCCTATATTACCAACAGAAATATAACACACATCCAATCAGGCATCCATTAGATGATTTCATTGTTCAAGAGGCATAAAATTCAATGGAAGCTTTCAGCTTCAATGATTTATCTAACATGTTTGTTCATTGTGCATATAACAGGTACATATTTTATCATTGATTCATCATGTTCGAGATTTCAACATGTGGAGAAAAATGGGCTCCCACAAGGGTAGAGCTCGGCATGCTGCCCTCTAAGTCTTAAGAGGGATTTGAGACAAACAAGGAAACAAATCCGATTGCTTTAAAAGAGTATTTTCTATTTGAAAAGATAGCTTTATAAAGAACAATAACACATGAAAAGACCAATGTTTTTCCATAATGAGTTATAGGGAAGTCACAAATTGCAAGTTGCCAAGCATGTTCAAATGACCATTTCACATGACAATAAAGCCTTCACAGGGAGCAAGAAACAACCATTTGATGACAATGAAGCCTCCATAGAGATCAAGAGAGAGTTAATCAAACAACAATTGATTTATGGCCCCCATGAAATGTGAAGTTGTAGCTTAATAAAGACCACTAAATAAAGAGTAATGCTTGAAGGTATGCAGAGTTTAAAGCAACTACAACCATTTCATTTAATGGTTTATCCCTCTGTTTCACAGAAGTAATGATGTTTCATTTGATTTGTTCAAACAACATTGTATTTTCCATTCAAGTACTACATGCCCAAGTAAAGATGTGTTCACAAAATGACAAGTATGGAGGTCAACCATTTTCATGTAGTTTTCAAGGGACGGTTACATGTTATAACAGGAACAAAGGGAAAGACAAATTAAAGCAGAGTGTTCTTCTTTTCTCACAAATGCAAATACCCAGATGGTGAACAATCACAAAGGCAGATACCCACTGAGGGTTTGGCCACCAAAGACAAATAAAATAGAGGAATATACATGGTAAAGCTGTGGCCTGTACATGGCCATATTTTTGGAAAAAACACAGAGTCTTCTTTACTTTGCAAGAAAAGCTTGAATAAAGCTTTTGTTTAGTAAACAATGCTTATTGAAGAGAAGAAATGAGCTCATTTTTCCAGTATACAAGCCCAGGAAGTCAAAATCCAAACCTAGAATAGATAATATTTATACAAGAAATTGGAGACCATAGAACATAGTGAAACTCTTTAGAAATGCTACACAATGAGACACTGTGGCCTCAGTTTTGTTCTTTCTTTACAGATGTCGAAACCCTTCAAGGGTTTGAATCCAAATTTCAAAATATAAAGGAGAATTCATTTAGAGTTTAGTGTGTTTTTTCTGATGGTGGAAGAGAGGAAAACAATATAAATGCATGCCTTTTCAT
>CM021101.1:692349052-692464336 GCA_007115665.2 Sequoiadendron giganteum
CAACAATTATATTTAAATATATTCTCTCAAACTAAATTCAAAACTAAATAAAATTTAACATCTAATACAAATTTTACTCTTATAATTATAAATCTATAAGTTTATTAAAAATAATGTTATTTATATTAAATTATATATAATTTTTAATAAAATAGTTAATTGAAATGGATTATATTTGAACTTTATAATCTTATTTTTTTAAGTGAGCTTACCATTTTGATGGGATGGTAAAATCCCTTTGATTTGTTTGAACTGACAATTCCATCTCAATTAATAATTGTTTGAGGGGACTTGCTTATCCACCTCACCGCTAGTTGTCAGTTATGTGTCTTGTCATTTGTACAAGTGATCCTTAGGAGGGGCTGGCTTTGCCACCTTTCCACTTACGTGTCTTAGTGCTTGAAATCTCTTGCAACAAAATTTTTTGGAAATGACAAGTGTTAAGTTTTGATGCAACATTTCTCATGCTTTGCCACCTCCTATTGTACCTTCACTTCATTTTATCATGCTGAATTAATTCTTTGATACCCATTTCATTTAATGATTGGCATTCTCTTATGCGAGCCTTGTGTGAAGGAGTACTTGTTACCTATTTTTAGTTACAACTCAAAATAGGTAGAGCTAAATTGCATTCATCATTGAAAGGTACAATTTTTTTTGCTGAAGTATTCATTATATTCCAAAATCATGAATTTTCAATATTATTATGCAAATGTTTGTAACATAAATCATAAATTTGCATAAGAAATGTTGTTTTATTCATATTGTAAAAACCAAAGTCCCACACAAGTCATGGAAGTAGCTTCATTTGATTTTCAAATCAAATAATGAATACAAGAAAAAATTGTATATCATACAACTGGAAATAACATAGGCATAAGATAGAAAGTGATTCGTCATTGTCTGGAATGACGAATCGTCGTTACATTTGGAGTTTTCAGTTGTTGTGCCTTCGAATTGATCTAGCTCCAAGCTCCAAAAGCATCTGCAAGTATGATGAAAGGTGGTGTTAGAGCAATGAAAATCATATCCTACCTCATGCCTATATTACCAACAGAAATATAACACACATCCAATCAGGCATCCATTAGATGATTTCATTGTTCAAGAGGCATAAAATTCAATGGAAGCTTTCAGCTTCAATGATTTATCTAACATGTTTGTTCATTGTGCATATAACAGGTACATATTTTATCATTGATTCATCATGTTCGAGATTTCAACATGTGGAGAAAAATGGGCTCCCACAAGGGTAGAGCTCGGCATGCTGCCCTCTAAGTCTTAAGAGGGATTTGAGACAAACAAGGAAACAAATCCGATTGCTTTAAAAGAGTATTTTCTATTTGAAAAGATAGCTTTATAAAGAACAATAACACATGAAAAGACCAATGTTTTTCCATAATGAGTTATAGGGAAGTCACAAATTGCAAGTTGCCAAGCATGTTCAAATGACCATTTCACATGACAATAAAGCCTTCACAGGGAGCAAGAAACAACCATTTGATGACAATGAAGCCTCCATAGAGATCAAGAGAGAGTTAATCAAACAACAATTGATTTATGGCCCCCATGAAATGTGAAGTTGTAGCTTAATAAAGACCACTAAATAAAGAGTAATGCTTGAAGGTATGCAGAGTTTAAAGCAACTACAACCATTTCATTTAATGGTTTATCCCTCTGTTTCACAGAAGTAATGATGTTTCATTTGATTTGTTCAAACAACATTGTATTTTCCATTCAAGTACTACATGCCCAAGTAAAGATGTGTTCACAAAATGACAAGTATGGAGGTCAACCATTTTCATGTAGTTTTCAAGGGACGGTTACATGTTATAACAGGAACAAAGGGAAAGACAAATTAAAGCAGAGTGTTCTTCTTTTCTCACAAATGCAAATACCCAGATGGTGAACAATCACAAAGGCAGATACCCACTGAGGGTTTGGCCACCAAAGACAAATAAAATAGAGGAATATACATGGTAAAGCTGTGGCCTGTACATGGCCATATTTTTGGAAAAAACACAGAGTCTTCTTTACTTTGCAAGAAAAGCTTGAATAAAGCTTTTGTTTAGTAAACAATGCTTATTGAAGAGAAGAAATGAGCTCATTTTTCCAGTATACAAGCCCAGGAAGTCAAAATGCAAACCCAGAATAGATAATATTTATACAAGAAATTGGAGACCATAGAACATAGTGAAACTCTTTAGAAATGCTACACAATGAGACACTGTGGCCTTAGGTTTTGTTCTTTCTTTATAGATGTCGAAACCCTTCAAGGGTTTGAATCCAAATTTCAAAATATAAAGGAGAATTCATTTAGAGTTTAGTGTGTTTTTTCTGATGGTGGAAGAGAGGAAAACAATATAAATGCATGCCTTTTCACAGAATGTTTCCATTTCCTCCATTTTTTCCATGGGAATGTCCGAATATCAAATTTTCTTGCTAAACCCATGATGGGTTATCACACAAAAATGTCAAATAAAGCATGAAGGTTGCAGCCAAAGTCACATAGAAGATTCATTTCAAATGCCAACAAAGAACCACATTTTCATATTTTGCTATGGTGGCCTCACAATGGCTACAAAACAAGAAATGTAAATTTCAAAGCAAGCCAAGGAAGGAACAATGAGCACAAACAAAGCTACAAACATAAAGACATATTCTCAAAGTTTGAGCAAGAGCAAACCACTCACTGTGTCGGCTCCTTAACGCAGAGAAAAGATCCAATTCAAACTCCCCAGAGCGTCCAACAGTAAACCCTAAGTTACCCATGGCGGTGTGGCTCAACCTTCTCCAAGTTTTGCTAAGAGTAAAAATGATGAAAGTTAGGGTTCGAGTTTACCTTTACTCGATGTCCTAATCTTTTTGCTGAGTATTTTTGACTTTGTTTTAAAAAACAAATCTTTTCAGCCGAATAATGCCCATGGTCTTGTCTTTTTGACAATTGACCTAATCATATTAGGGGAGGCCTGTGAGTTTATAAGTTTGAATTTAAAATTATTTTTGATTTTGAAATATAAGATTCACTTCACTTATATTTATTGCATGGAGTTAGATAAAAATAGCAATGTGAACTAAATATTTAAGGTAATATTTAATTACCTTAATATTTATCATGCAAAGTGACACAAACAAAGTGGATTGAATTGTGCATGGGCGATTTGATGGAAACGAAGAAATTCACTCTTTCTTTGGCCCACATTTTTGGAGTTTTCAATTTAGTTTGAGTGCCCCATGGGTCAATTATGAGTTGACCTCGAGTTTGAACCCGAGTTCACTCATTTTCGCATGAGTTTGAGCTTTTCTTTTCAGGGATTTGGCTTCTGCTCTGATTTCACTTTGGAGTTATCAATTTGGCACTCGGAGTTGATTTTCAGTTTCACCTACATGCCTTTGAGAGGATTTTTGTATATAGTGAATGACTTAGTCATTTTTCACTAGTTCTCGATTTCATTTGCCTTTGCAACTTTTGCAAAGAGGATTTCTTGTAACTCATTTTCAATTTCAGATTAATATATTTAGCAGGTTCTATAGGTTATCAGACATTGTTTATTGCAGAATTTTCTTCTAAGTGTTTTGTCAAAATGAATGTTTCCCTTCTTAGTTTCTGATGCCTTGTGTGTTACAGTGATTCGATGCAAGTTTATTGTGTTTTTTTAGAAACCTTTAAATTTTTGTCTCACTTACCTTTGCGTGTGTTTACAATGCATTTTGTTACAGGTTATTAATTGTGCTCGTAAAGTATATCTTTTCTTTTGAATTGTGAAAACCTTGTTTTCCTTTGTGAGAGAGAGATTCAACAAAGCCTTTTAATGGATTAATTATGTGAGTAAAATTCCCAAATTAGGTTGTGTTAATAGTTTTGAGAAGCCTAGATGTGTTTAGGTCTCCAAGTCATTTTATTTTCAGTGAATCACAACATTTTAGTTTCCAGTTTCATATTAGATTTAGTTTTTTCCCTTTTCCAAGCAAGTTATTAAGTCCATAATCAGAAAACCATATAAGAAGCCAGAGGTTTACTTTCGAATAGGATACCCACAACCTGAAGGTATTCCAATGTTACGCGGGATTGCAGAGCTTTACAACTTTGCATGTGGGTGTGAATCCATGTGATAACAATACTTAGATTTGATCTGGAGATTTATTTGTTTTGTTCATTATTTCTCACATTTAAGTGCAATTTTTAAATATGGCTCTAGCTCTCTCTTTGTGTTTTACAAAAAATATTGATTTGTATGTGGCTATGGAGACTCTAATTGTGCTTATCATTGATCAGAGCCAATTGTCTTTCTTAGGTAATATTGTTGAGCACAAGTTGAAGTTGGTGCTTAAGGAATGGGGTCTTCTCACCATGAATGTTATCCAACTTATTCTGGGTGAGAAATTTCTTAACTTCGAATAGTGATATCGAGTTAATTTTGATAAATCGGCTCGTTTCATTGCATCTCTATTGGATATTCGTGTTTCATAGGATGTCATTGATAGCATGGCTCACAATTTTTTCCATCCACATTTATTAGGTGATCTAGATAGGATTTTAGGTGTTGCCCAACTTGACATTGGAGTTCCTCATCCCTAGGACCTAGGACGACCTACTGGTGCCCCCTTGATCCCCTTTCTTTTGGATATTGAAGGAGATGAGCTTCTTTTGCATCGTCGTTGTACAATCTACGATTACTAGTTCCTCTACAAGCTCTATTAGTATGAGCTTGTTGATAATTTTGATTGGTTGGATGAATTTCACTTGTATGAGGATTTCTAACTGAAATATTCCTTTTTAGGTTTGGGTCTATATTATAGGAGCCTCTCTCTAGGCATAGATAAAGATAAAAACTTATGGGTTTGTCCCATTTTGAATACATGGCTTAGTTATAAAGTTTAGGATGGTGGTTTAGCCTATTGATATTTCTGTTCGGAAATATCTATCTCTTTTTGTTGATTTTTTTTGCTTTGCTAAACTCTCGACCATGGTTATAACATATGTTAGAATTTAATATAAAATATTGGGTTTTATATTATGGATTCTCTGTATTATTGTTCATAATGAAGGGTTATCATATTTTCCATCTTCATATGATTTTTCTTTTAAAAATAAAGCAATGTGGTTTTTTGAAAGAATTATAATCTAGCTTGATGTGGTAATGTTGAATTTCACATTATGGGTGTTCTTCAAATTTGTTTATAGTGAATGATTTCCACCTATTTTGATTTTCTTGTTATATTCCTTTTATACAGAAAGATTTTTTGTATCAGATGTTGAAATATTTTCAATATTATTGCAATAATCTAGCTTTGTGCTCTACTGTTCAGATTCATTAGATGTTTTTGTTGCTTGTTTTTTCTTTAGAAATGGGAATTTCCACATATTTTGGGTTGATGGGGTTTTTACCTTTTACTAAAGGTTCCCTTGTTCACCTTTTGTCTTTTTATTATGCACTATTTCTAGTGGTCATTTCGTTACCTGGGTTTTTCCATAGGCCGCTAAGCTTTGTTGCTTTGTGTTATGGCCCACCAACTATTGATTTTTTGAGATTACTTACATAAACTTATGTCATCACTTTTATCATCTAAATAAAATTTACTACTTTAAAATATGTAGGATAAGAGTTGCCTACCTTTGATTTTATTAAGGTTAGGTACATACCTCAGTCTTGAAGCCCTCTTATCGGTCGCTATGTTCATGTGATTGTTGGAGATTGCTTGTGATTCCTTCCTTGTCTACTTTAAGTATTTCTTCTAGTCCATCCCCATAAAATTTCTTGGTTTCCTATCCTGATATCACTTGTCTAGTCAATCCCTTAGTTTGCTAGTAGGTTTGTTGCTTTTTTAGCCTCTCGGTAGATATGTTTTACACTATTGGACTTTACTTCCTCCATTTATTCCTTTATCTAGTTCAGCTTAGTCTGTAATGTCCAGTTTCCAATTTTTCCACTTAGGGCAACATTTATGCAAACTATGGAATCACTTTCAATCTCAATGTTTCTTTTTTCGTTATCTTTATGAGCTTCTAGCCCTTGTAGTAAGCCTTCTAATTCGACTGCATTTTTGGTGAGTGTTGGCAATTTCTTTGATATTGTTATTGTTAAGTCCCCACCCTCATTCCTTATAATGCATCCCACCCCTGCTAGTCTCAGATTTCCCCTGGATGCACCGTTAGTATTTAGTTTCATTCTCCCCTATTGGGGAGGCTTCTATTTTGCATTTAATCTTTTGCTTTTAGAGTTTGGTGCTAATTGAAAGAAAGGTGGTACTCTAAGATATTTCTATCTTTCCATTAGTTCATTGTCCCATTCTGTGAACCTTGCTTTATTTTTCATTTTTTATGTGTGTGTTCATCCACTCAGTAATATTTATTTTTTCCATTTGTCACACCTCTTCTTCTCCCTTATATTTTTCTTGAAAGATCTTTCTATTATGCTCTTTCCATATGTTCCATATGAGAATTGAGGGAGCCGCCTGCCATATTTGACCCCAAAAGGCCTTTTTCTTATGAATGAGCCAGTTGGTAAAGAAGTCTTTAAGCTTGTTTCTCCTTGGTGTTTCCCATCCCAACTTGTTTTGTAACCAGTCCCATCCTTGTGTTGCATATGTGTAATTTAGCAATAAACGATTTGCATCTTTTGTACTATTTTTACACATGATACACCGTTGTGGTCCTTTGATACCTATTTTTTTAAGTCTATGTCATGTTAGTATCCTTCCATGTAGGGTTTCCCATGTAAATGCCCCAGATTTTGGAAGGATCCACTTTCCCCAAAAAAGTCTTCTCGGCCAGTTGCTTTCTTCCTATGTTAACTGGATTAGATAACCAAATTTTGCTGTATAATTTCCTGACTTTTCCCCACACCATATGATTTTATCTGATTGTCCATTTAGGCACACCTTTCTTTCTTATAGAATCTCTTTCAATTGGGTCCTTATTTCTTCACTTACTGCATTGTTTTCAAAATTGATCCATTCATTTATCCCATTGTTTCCTTTTTTCACGAAATTCTAGATCACATCCCCATATAAATTTCTTAAGTCTGCAATATGGGGGGTCAACTCTAGGCATTCAACAAGTGGTTTGTAGCCTCCCAATGAATCACTCTAGAAATTTTCCCTCTCCCCATTATTTACTTGGCATGTTAAATGGTTTATTATTAAATATCTGTAATTTGACATAAAATTCCATATATGAGACTCGTTCCCAATATTTTCCACTGTTAAGATTATTTATGGGTTTAAATTGTCCAGATACTTCCTTTGAACTGTTTTGCACCATAATAATGTGGGATTTTGATATAATTTCCGTATTAGTTTTGCGCCCAAGGCAAGATTTTGTGCCTTGATATTTTTGATATCGGCTCCTCCCTCCACCTGGGATTTGCACACCATTTCCCAATGAATTAGGGGGACTTTGTGTTCATCATTAGATCCTTCACATAATTTTTTTTGAGAATAATCTCTATTCTTGATGCTATTTTATTTGTTAACTGCATACATGATATTGAGTAAGTGGGGATTGTTGTTAAGACTGATTTTATCATGGTTATTCTTCCTGACAAGGTTAACCACTTACCTCTCTAGCTCTGTGTTTTTTCCCTACACTTTTCTTTAATATGTTCCCATATGATGGATCTTATGGCCCCTTTAAATAGTGGTACCCCCAAATATTTGCATGACAATTATTCTATAGTATAGTTAGGGTTTTGGCCATTCTTCTCTATAATATCTTCTTTGTGTTGGAAAAATAGATCTTGGAATTTTCCTTATTTATTTGTAGCACTGATATGCTTATGTAATCGTCTAGGCATGCTCTTATTGATTTTGCTTACTTTATCGTGGCTTCCCCATAAAAAAGTGTATCATCCACAAATTGTTGATGTATTATTTCTTCTATCCCTTGAGCTACCTGTATTCCTTTCCATCGCTTTCCTTTCTAGTATGAGGTTAATGCCTAATTTAAGGCTTCAACCATTATGAATAATAGAATTGAGGAAATAGGCCCCCCTGCCTTATTCCATTTGTACTTTCAAAGAATCCACATGGACTCCCATTAATGAGGATCGAGTACCCTGCTGTTGAAATGCACTGATAAACCATTTGGATCCATTCCTTACTAAAGCCAAATTTTTCCATTATTCTCATAAAAAATCTCTATCTTACTTTGTCATACGCTTTACTTACATCAAGCTTAATCATCATACTTGATATTATTTCTTTGTTAATGGTGCGAATGACTTCACTTGCCAATATGATACTTTCCACAATATCCCTTCCTGGTGTGAGGCTACTCTGAGCTGGAGAGATTACTTTTTCTAGCAATTTCTTTAATTTGTTTGCCATTGATTTGGATATTATCTTGTATATGGTGCTGCATAGAGATATTGGCTTGTAGTCCCCAAAGTTTGAGAAGATTTATTTTTTAGGGATTAAGGCCACCATTGTGTTATTTAGGTCCTGGATGAATCTATTTTTCTTTCTAAAATCGTCACATATTTCCCAAATTTCTTCTTTAAGAAATTCCAGTGTTTATGGTTCAGGTGCTTTGTCTGGGTGTAGTTGATGTGCTACAATCCTTATTTCTTCCCTTGAAAAAGGCTCCATTAACATTACATTCTCTTATGGAGTGATTAGCTTTGGTATATTTTCTAGTATCCTCTTGTCATCCAACGTATCATTATCCTTTCTGGGGACAATACTTGTTTATATAATCTAACTGATTCCTCCTTTATCTCCTTTGGATTCTCTATTGTAGTTCCATATGTGAGTTTGATTTCTATTATTCTCTTGTGTGCTTGTTTAATTCTTGTCATGTTATCAAAGTTTTCTTTTGTATTTGCATCACCTTCTTCTAACCATAATTCCCTAGCTTTAGCTCTCCAATACTCCTCTCTTGAAAACACCTCATTATATTCAGCCATAAATTCTTTTTCTTTTAAGTAATATCTCTGGTACATTCCTGCTTCCATTATTTTTCTATTCAGAAGTTCCAACTCTTTTTCTAAACTCTCTTTCTCTAAGAAAACATTTTTAAATATTTCCTTATTCTAGGTTTGAAGTTTACCTTTAATATACTTGAGCTTGTTTGCAAAATTAAAACTCTCGGTTCCCCCATATCTTGGTACTATCTTCCACTAATATTCTATTTGTTCCAAAATTCCTTCTTTTTGGAACCACATTTTCTCATATTTGAAGTAGGATTTATTTTGGCTTCTTCTTCAAAGATGGTTAATCTTACTAGAAGGCGATCTGAGCTAAGAAAACAAAATATTGTTGCCTCCAGTTTTAATTTTTCAACCAAAAAATCTTGGGAATAAATAAATTTTCAAGCTTTTCTTTAATACACCCTTCCCTTGATCTATTGCTTGACCATGTATAGGCTCCATTCCTTAATTGTGCTTCCACCAGATTATTATGCTCTAAAAGATGCCTAAATGCATCCTCTAAAAGATGCCTAAATGCATCCATTGAAGGAGTTATCATTTGCCTTCCTCCTAAATTTTCTTATATCCTTAGGATTGCATTATAATCTCCCCCCATAATGATTCTCTTACATCCTAGGCTGGATATATTCTGGCTCAGAGTGTTCCAAAGAATTTCCTTGTCATTGTTTTTTGTTGGACCATAGATGTTGAAAATGTAGAAGTTTATATTATTTTTCAATCTTTTTGCTTCACATAATAGCCAATTACTTTCTTTTTCTATTGTACTTACTACGATCATGTTAGTTTTCTGAACAATTCTGATGCCTCCTATACAGATCCATATGATTTTGCCAGGATAGTTTCCCATCCTTTTTTCTATGAAATATTTTTATTCTCATCTTCTATCTTTGTTTCTTGTAATAATATGATTTATGCTTCTATTTTTTCATTCTAGTGCTTTATCAAGCACCTTTTAATAGGGGCATTAAGTCCCCTAACATTCCAAGTTAGGATATTCATGGCTCTTCATTGTGGGAATGCTCCTCTCCCAATTTTTTTGAAGATTTTTTTTATGCTCTCTATTCCTTTTTATTTGGCTAATTCTTCTCTTTTCTGTCTGTTTTTCTTTCTAACATTCTTTTTCCCTTTGAGTATTATCAATTGGGGCCAATATTTTTGCTACTATCTAAGAGGTATTCCTATTTTCTATTATGTCTAGATCTTCAAAATCTTCATTCTCACTTCTAGAAAATAATTCTTCTTCTTCCTCTCTTAATTGTGCATTCAGTTCCTCCTGTTATATTGTTAATAGGTCTATCATTTTGGGTGCAGGAGTCTCTGCCTTGTTATTTTTATCCTCTTTGTTTTATTCTTCCACTTTTTATTCTAAATATAGCTTTTATTTCTATTTTTCAGTAGACATTTCCTTTGGGATCATCTCTGTCTTTCCCTCTGTAACTTTTCTCCTCTAGATTTTTGTCGTCTTTTGATGACTTCTACATTTTACCGTTTCATGACCCCATTTTTTGCAATGTGTACAGTAAAAAAAAATTCTTTCTATTTCCAAATCTTGCTTCCAAATCCCTGCTTTATATTTTAGCTTTATTGTCTTTGGCATCGATCTTATTGCCGCTATTTTAATTCTAGCATATAGATAGGAGTTGTCCTCCAATATTTTGGTATCCAACTCAATTAGGGTTCCTAGAGTAATACCAATCTTTTCTAAGCTTTCCTCCGACCAATATTCCAATGGTAGATTGTATAATATTAACCATATTTCTTCATTATATAAGGGATTGTAATTGTTGGATTAAAGTTTGATACCCATTTCTGCATAAAAACTAGGCTACCTTCAAAACCCAACGATCCTTTTTCTAATATGTATAGTTCCTATCTTCTTCTTTGAGAAATATTATTATAAAGTAGCCATTTGGTAGGAACTTTAATCCATGATTTAGTTCGATTTTCTTTTTTCCCCAATTTGTAATAAATTCCCTTCCTCTTTTAGGGCCAATGATTTTGCATATAATGGTCACCTTTCACAAGAAATCTATGTCTTCTATTATTACATCTTCTAAATCGATTTCAATTGGGTTCTCTTGTTCTTTTGCTTCCCCCAAAAAATCCGTTTGTATTTCTATCTTAGGTTCGACTTTCTTCTTTCTTTCAGATTTTCCACCCTTAACCTGTTTATCTATTCTTTTTGACATTGTTCCCTTGTTTCCTTGGGTTTAGTTGGGGATTATTTTGCTTCTCCTCTCTTTTATTCACTAGTCTCTCTAGGGTCCTTTCTTGTTTTTCTGGTTGTTTCCTTCTTTTAGGGTTTATCTCCAGATTGTTGGGCTAAGTGATGTAATGTGAAACTTTAAAATCAATCCTTGGCTTGCCTTCTTCTAATCTTTGTCTCCTTCATAATGTTCTTCCTTTCCTGCCTTCATGGTTTTTTTTGTGTTCTATTTTTCTCCATTCTTCTTGATTTTTGTATCTACTTTCTTCTTCTCTCATCTTTGCCTTTTCCAAATTTTCTTTTCGTGAGTTTGTATTCACATTTTGTGGTTCATAAGGTTTTTTTCTTGGTAGAGCCATTTTTAATTTATCTATAAATATCTATTGCTTTCATATGCCAAGTTACTAAAAATAGAAACCTATTATTTTTATCCCTTATTCACTAGAACATTTTTTTTTTTAGGTGATATAAGATCTTGATTTTACAACTTGGATTCTCTTGCATTATATACCCTTCCTAAGTATGTATTTTCTTTGAAATATACTCTTCGCTTCTTTCTATGAGAGTTTCAAGCTTCTCCATTATGTTGTCATGCCTTTCATGTATTTCCCACCTACCAAATATATTTTTCATTCTTCTAAATTCTACCATGTCCATTATTTGACCCTCAATGCCTTGTTTTATAGTTTAAGACTTTTAATATGGCTTACCCTCGATGCCTAATATTTATTCATATGTTTCCATTCCCCTCCCAACTTCCTAGAACATGTATTATTATTGATAGCATGTCTTTGGTGACATTAATTTCAAATCGGTACCTTGCACACCCATTATCACTATTCAAATTTGAAAATGGAGTTGTTCTACTTGTGGAGGATATAAAATGGTAAATGTTTTCATCTAGGATTAGTATCCAAACTTAATCAAATTTCTTTCATATTATATTTTGAGCACTTGTGTTCAAGAATGGAAATCTTAGGAAGAAACCCCAGTGATTTTAGAGGATGATCTAATACAATTTTTTTATTAATCTTCCTTAGACATAGACTCCAACTACATTATATTAATCTGAATTTTCATTGGTTTTGGTATGAATTATTGCTGTAGCTAGTGATGGATTATGAACTTATTTGAATGTAATAAAACCATTATTATAATAAGAAAGAGATCAAGACTTATGTAAAATTTATTTTCTCTTCATTATAATCAGAAGATTGAGAATTATTTTTGTCGTTTATTGTTCAAAATATTGATAATGCATAAATGGAAATTTTAATCTAATATTATCTAAGATTAATTTTAATGCTACCTAGCGGATAGTATTTTTATTCAAATAATAAGTGTTTATGGGAGATTAAGAATAAAAATTATATTATTATTTTTATAGGCATTAAAGTGGTACTAGAGCTATTGATCATGTCAACATGTGTGTTCAATATTTAACTTTTTATCTTTTAGTTTTACATAGCATAGTGCTAGAGCAACTAGATATCACTTGAGGGTGATTAAGAAATAAAATTGATATGTAGAGAGTTAAAATACTAAATCATCCTTATAGTCCATCTATTGTAGAACATAATAGTATGTAGAAAGAGATGAGAATGGACATAGACAAAAACTTGAAATTCAAACTTTAAAATAAATTTTAATCTAATCATTTGATAGATGGAATAGTGTCTTCACAAGATGGACAGTAATATGAATATACATGGATAGTTGATGAGAGAAAAAAGTGCTTATGAAGGTAATAATTTGGATACCATTCAAAGAAAACACAAAGGAATATTATTTTTGAACTACAAGACCCACTCGATCTACCTTTAAAAATAATTCAAGGTGGAGGCTCCAAAGCCTAAAGCCTAGAACTCACTATTGGATGATATTAGGGCTTTTCATGAAGAATACAAAGCTCTTCCTAAGGGGAACCAAAGTGATATATCACTCACCAATTATATGAACACGAATAATTCCCAAAACAATTACAAACATGAGTCTAAGATACAATCCTTTTAGAGGTATGTGCAACAACCTTTAGGGAACTTGACACTCTCTTCCTATGAAAGATCTATAATATGCTTAGCTTGTCCATGGGTAATAAATCTATACATATACCTATCCCTTAGACCACCTACTGAAAATGAAGCAATCTAGTTTTCGACCTTGCATTTAAAAGGTACTGCACATGAGTTGTTGTACCGTGGGCTGATCACTCAAGGTTAGATATACATCACCTCAAATGTTGAATTTTATAAAATTTTGATTGAAAAGTTTGATCAAAAGGATCCTAAATTTTATTTAAAATATTTGACTTAGCTTAGATATTTTTTTCAATAGAGAACTATGTAACAAAGTATTAAAAAATATTAGTCATGGTACTAGACACCATAGAGAAAATATTGACTATGATCTTCATTATAGGGTTAACTAAATCTCTTAAGGGGTTAGTCAAGGATTTTGAACCACATGCCCTACAATAGGCTATCAAGTGGGATTTGGAACTAGATAATTCCATTCTAAAGACTAATATTTTTCCATCAAAACCAAAAAGTAAGGTGTAAAATGAATTGGGAAGAAAAAAAAAGTCTTTTAGCTGCAAGGAGCCATGCTCATTTAGACATATATTTCTTGAGAAATGATAATTGTATTATATATTGAGGTAATTTTTGATGATGACTCAAAATATAAGGAACTTGTGTCATGGAATGAAGTAGAATACAAACAAGAGATAGGAGAGTAGGAAGATCAACCAAAAGAGGAAGAATCCATCTTGAGAGGAACTCTTGCCATGATATTTAGTACTCTAAGGTACAACTATTTTCACATGTATGGGTTCTTGTGAGTTTAAATTATGATTGTACTCATTGAAATTAGTGCCACTTATAGCTTTATTGATGAGAGACTAATGGCCATTTGAGGCCTCAAGACAAATGACTTCAATGAATTTATATTATGGAAGATAATAGTTTCACCATACAATATAATAGGAAGACCCCCCATTTAAAGCTTAACTTGGGAGGATCTGACTTTAAAGATAAATTCTATGTTGTATAAGAGACACATATATGGTCTAAAATATCTAGTGTCTACACTAATTAGGAGAGATTAAACAAAAATTATAGACCCTGGAACTAAAGAATTAGCTGGGAAAATAAGTGGTACTATGGTGGATAAAAAATAAAGTTTCAAGGATTGTATCAACTAAGCGAATGGAGAGGATTTTTATTATAGGAAATCCACTTGGGTATCTCAATGTTTATTGACTATAACAAAACCCATGAAAGGAAAGAAGTCATATCATGTGGCTTTCTAGAGTATCTTGGACAAGAATAGTAAAGTGTTCAATAAAATTCCTCCAAGGAGGCCACCAGATAGAGGATTTGATCATGTCATTGAGTTGGAGGAGGGTTCTAGGTCCATCATCACTACTCCCTATCACCTACCTAGGAGACATAAGAAGGAAATAAAAAAGACCATTAAGGAGCTACTATAGATTTGGCACATTAGACCCATATCAAGTCCCTAAATTATTCCTATTTAATTTTGAAGAAGAAGAAGAATGACACAATGTAAACTATGTGCATTGATTACAAATCACTAAAAGATAAGACTATCAAGAACAATTACCCATTTCCTAGGACCAATGACTTGATAAATTAGCTTCACCAAGCAATCTATTTCTAAAAAATAGATCTCAAATAGGACTACCATCATATTAGAATCTAAGAGAATGATACTCACTAGATTTTTGATGTCACTATAGACACCATGAGCTTCAAGTAATGTTATTTAGTTTGAAAAATTATTCAATAACCTTCTAGCCATTCATGAATCAATATTTTTGCAAGAAACTTAGAAATTTCATCCTTTTCTTCTCTGATGAAATTTTGATCTACAAAGAAACATGGGAGGTGTACCTATGTCACATTGATGAAGTGTTGGGAATTGTGGAGGTACAATGTTTGTAAATAAGTCAAACTGTGAGCTCACTATTACAAATATATTACATCTAGGTCACATCACCAACATAAAGGTAGTTTAGTTGGACATGGAGAAGATCAAAGCAATTCATAAATGGCCTCCCTAAAGGGCCTTGACACAACTATGAGAATTATTTGGAATTTCACCTACTATATAGGTGATTTATTAATGGTTTCTCTCAGCTAGACATGCACTCAACTAGCCTAACCAACAAGGGATCTTTCACATGAATTGAGGATGTATAGTGAAATTTGAAAAAATAAAATAGTTAATGAGCTCATGTCTTGTGTTAGAAATTATATATTTCACACTTCCTTTCACTTTGAAATGTGATGCATTAGGAGAGTGAACAAGGGTCATGCTCATGTACAACAATCACTTAATTTATTTTGAGATTCAAAATTTCACATAGTTGAAAAATAATTCTCCATCTATGATAAGAAAATACTACTCATAATGCATGCATTGGTCAAATTCAATTAATACTTTGTGGGTGATCAGTTTATGGTAAGAATTGATCACAATAGTTTGAGATATTTTCTTAATTAGAAAGATATAAATGAATAGTAGATAAATTAGGTGAGAAAAATCCAAGTGTTTGATTTTTACATTCAGTTTGTCATAGAAAAAAATAATGTTGCTATTGATGTGCTATAAAATTTTTGAATTTGTTTTCCATGTCTTAGATCCCTATGGGTTGGAAGAATGAAATAATAACAAAGCGTGTCAAGAACATGTTCATAGATAGTATGTTGGAAGGGATTTTTTCGGATGATAGGTCCATCATCTACAATTAACTCATTATCTACAAGGAAAGAGTCTAATTGTTGCCAACATAAAGAATGAAAGGATTTTTTTTTAGTAGTTCATGAAACTCCCTTGGTAGGCCACCCTAGGTATTTAAACACCCATAAATAGATCAAAAAAACAATTAACTTGGAAGATACTCAAAGATAGTATCCTTAATCATATCAAAGAATACATCTTTTGTTGAAAGAATAAAATGGAACAAATAAAATTCTAGTCTCATGTAGCCCTTACTCATCCTCGATAAAAAATGGGAATGTTTCTTGATGGATTTAATCACAAGACTTCCTAAAGTCCAAGGTAAGGACTATATAAGTTTTTATGGGAAATTAATTAAGTGTGAATATTTATTTACCATCTCTTTAGATTTTAAGGTTCCAAAAGTTGATATGTTCGAGTAAGTGATGAAACTCCATGGACTACACAAGAGCATCATGAGTGATAGAGATAGTTGCTTCATGAGATTATTTTAGAAATATCTATTCCTTTTGGAAAGAAATGATCTCACCCCCAACACCAACTATTACCTATAAATATATTACTAGATCAATATTATAAAAAATTTGGTGGAATTTTATTTGAGAAATTATATTTCTAACTAGTAAAATATCTATATCAAGTGGCTCTTCTTTGGGGTTAATTGTTACAACACCACCTACCACATGTCAATTAATATTTTTTCGTTCATGGATTTGTACGTGTATGAATCTTGAAGCTTCATTGAATTCATTAGGGTGCATAGAAAAGTACTACTATCAAGTGATGTGATCAAACAAAGATAATATATTTTGAATTCACTCAAAAATAATCTCTAGTAGGCTTAAGAAAACATAAGATGCATGTATAACATCATAGGATTGAGAGAGAATTTGACATTGCAAATCTAGTTTTTTGTGATATTGTATTTGTATGTAAGAAACATTCCTATATTGTAGTTGTACGTAAGAAACATTCCTTGAATGCAAGTTGGGAAGAAAATATCAAACCACATTTCTATGAGCCTTACAAGATTTTGAGAAGGATTGGTGAAATTTCTTATGAGTTACAAGATACATAATTTCTTTTACATTTTTTTTACCTCAAAAAGGTGCTAGGTAAACATATAGAATCCTTAGATGATTTGCCTCAAATTGATGAAGAAAACAAACTAGTTTTGATTTATAAAGTAGTCATGGATGCAAGGGAGAGGAAATTGATAAACAAAAACATTGAGGAGTACCTAATTTGATCTAAAGACATTCTAATGGAGGATACAATATGGGAAGATCCATAGATATTGGAACATCTAAATATTTCTTAAGGACGATCAATTTTGAGTAGGGTAGACTTGTCATGTGCCATTTCTAATCAATCTAAGTCTATGCATAATAGGTTGATACTTTTATCTTCCCTATTTCCATCTATTTTATGTTTTCCCTTCTTGGGTATAATTCTTCTTCCAACTCTACTCTCCCCCTTTTTTTCAAAGTTTAAGACTTCTCCATCCTCTCATGCCTTCTTTTTGGTACTTGTCTCACTAATGACTTTGTCAAAAATATTCATCTTATCATGTCCATTTCTCAACCCATAATGCCTTTTCGTATAGTTTGGGTCTTGTGATATGATCAACCTCAATCCCTAATATTCTTCACATGTTTCTATTTTCCTCCTAATTTTCTAGTACATTTCATATTATTTCTAGTATTCTACTATTGGCACCATTAATTTCGAAGGATATGTGCGTGGAAATGGGGGATCAAAAGGGGGTCTTAATTTATGCTCAAAATTTGAAGACACAACAAAATTAAGAGTAGTAGTGCTCTGAATATATTTTCTAAACTATTTTTTTTCCAAATGGTGGGGATTACTACTTGTTTAAATAGGGGGTCATAGAAAGTGCTCCTATTTTTATCAAAAAACATAATATAGCATAACTAATAGAATTTAAAGATCGAAACCTTAACATATTTAAAAAATAAAAAATCACATGGTTAGAAATATAAGAGAGAGAACAATGTTATTGTAGTATTTTTTAACTTGACATTGAAAGATGCACAAACATGATGGAGATAAATCTCGAGCTTGTGTCATTTTTTAGAATTTGTAAAAAACATGCCCTTTAAATTTTTATGTACATCCAACCCTATGGGTTGGATTCCCAAGGAAAATCCAACCCTAAGGGTTGGAAATACATAAAGAAGATAAAAATATGCTCACATTTGTGTGAGCAAAAAATAAAACCTACCACTTCATATATATCCAAGTCTCTCTATCCATATCTTTCACTACTTCCATATATTTATCTCCCTATCTCCCTATCCCTTTATATTTTTCTATATCTCCCTCTATATATCTCTTGAGTGATAGACCTATTTCTCTCCTCCCTCTCACCCTCTCCCTCCTATATCTACTTTTCTCTATCTCACCTCTCTCTCACTATCTCTCTAGCTATCTCTTTATATATATCTCTCTCTTCCTTCCCCTCTCTAGACCTATCTCTCTACCTCTCTCTCCTTACCTCTCTACTTCTCTCTATCTCACCTTTCTCTCCTTCCTTTCTCTAGATCTCTATCTCACCCTCTCTCCCCTATGTTCTATACCTATCTCTCTACCTATCCCTCCTTCCCTCTCTACTCCCTATCTTCACTCTCTCTCCCTATCCCTCAGGATATCTCTCTCTCTTCCTCGAGATCTAGACCTATATCTATACATCTCCCTTCCTCACTTTGTCCCTCTTTAGACCTCTCTCTCTAGATATATCTCTATCTATCTATCTCTATTAGAATTATCAAATTAAGTTATAAAGCACTCATATTATAACACAGTCATGCTTATTAGAATTAAAAAAATAGTGAAAAGGCATGGAGATCCTATGATTTATAACCCACATGCTCTAGTTTTCTCTACAATATATACTTTATTTGACATGAAAACACACCTCCTATGGTGTTGCCAAAATATCCTTTACATGATAACTTGAACCCATAAAAATCTCAAAACATTGATTTTAACCTTGAATAAGTATCTTTTACATGATATACACACTTGCAATACATCAAGAGATACTCAATAGAATTGATGCAACTCAAATTATTCACTATTATAATTTGATATAAACCTTTAAATTATTATGATGTTGAAATGAAGAAAAAGGGTGAAAATCTAGAACTTCACCCTCAGATTTTGATGGTTTCTTTTTCTAATCATTTCATTTAGAGTTTGAGGTATCATGGGTTTGATTAATTTGGAAAAGATATAGGAGTAGATTACAACCTAAAAGATGAATCAACCTACCCTTGACCAAACCTAAAATGGATTTAAGAATGAAATGCAATGATCTGAATAGGCTAATGATGCAAATAACTATTTTGATGTAAAAACAACAAATCTAGAAAGTCAAAAAAAAATTAGACTTCAAAAACATATTGAGAAAACTTCTATGCACCTATGATTTGAATTTGGGGCTGAAAATAGAGGACTATGTCACCCAGGGCAACATGTGTAGGGCCTCTATAATATCTAATCAACTTGGTGCTACAGGTAAGCACACAACTCAAAGGATGGGTTCCTAACTAAAGAATTCACCTTTCACAAGAGGTTGCATTTAATTATCAACCAGGGACTCATAAGCTTGTGATGACACAATATATGCATTCGGGGATCCTAGGCACATCCTAAATCAATGAAGTATAGGTAGTTTACACATGTACAAAAAAATGTAAAATCTGGAAAAGGAAATGAAACACTAAATTTCAAAGCGAGGGAAATAAACATAATTTGCTACTTTATGCTACAAGTAATTATCACTCAATATTGTAACTGTTAACTACTAATTTTGAATTGGAAATTAACTGTAAAGAAGAAAAGGTAGTGAAACAAGGGTGATCCCACAATACTGGTTTACAATTTTTGGGCAAACTGGACACTAAACTAATTTTTTTAAACTAAATCTTCACTTTTGGGCTCCTATAGTGGCTAAACCGTGAGGAATTTGAAGATGATGCAAACTAGTGATTTGTGATGTTTTGTCTATAGATTATAAATATATATTTTTCAAATCAAAAATTTTGGAATCAGATTGCACTTCTTTTTCCATCTCCTTTGAAAACTAGATTTTTTTTAAAAATAACATTTTAAAGAAGTGATGCTCACCATATACAACATATTTTGTTTTGTATGAAAGATAAAATTCTAATTTTTTCAAATTTAGATTTGTAACTATGATATCTAGCACTTTCATTTGGTTTCATAGTGTTCTATTAAATAATTTTCCTTTAATCAAGTTTCGAAGTCAAACCAATTACAATTTAGACATAGGTGGACTATATACACCATAACTTTTTCTGTATGTATTGAAATTCAATTTTATTTTTTTTAATGGATCAAGGACATCAATAACAAACTTGAAGATATTTTTAATTTTTTTTTTCAACAATTTTCTATTTTTCTACATGTGCAGAACTAAGAGCTTGATTTTTGGTGAAAAACCTATGTTTGATAAAACTAAAAAAATAAATACATAATAAAACCAAAACATATTAAAATTATATTCATTGGATAGCTCGTTCTGAGGAATACCATGATCATTTGAAATAAATTTTAAATGAATTAATTTGATCCCCCAAAAGGTAAATAAAAAGTGATTTTTTATCAGCATTTTGATAGGTGTAAAGGAGACTCTGTTGTAGGTATGGTTTAAAAATAGCGAGGTTCTATCCAAGGGGGTTTGATGTAAGCGGGTTTGATGTAAGGTGGTTTTATCAAACCATCTTCAATTGGAATCCTTAAAATGGAACTTTTAAAGGCTTGAATCATTATATTTTCTAAAAATATGTGATTTCAGCAAAAATCAGAATCTCTCGGAGATTGTAAACTAGCTTTGTGGGATCACCCATAACTTCCTACACTAATCTTCAGAGGAGAATAATGCAATACTTTTAAAAATCTTTAACAGTTATAGAAACTTAAATAAAATTAAACATAAATATCATGTATACCATGACACAATGATTTACATGGGGAAAACCCTTTCGGGAGAAAAAACCCCACACTCCAAAAGGAACCCAATATATTATCTAGTAAATCATAAAGATTACAATATACTTGCAAATCAAGCTTCTCACAAGAGTATCACCACCATAGATCAAGAGACAACATGACCGCTATTAGAATCTCAGAAAACATCACCGTCTCTACTGTAGTCGTAATACAACACCCTTATAAAATAGGGTTACATTCTAGGGAAAGATAGACCAATAAAATATCTTCCATTAGATCTAAAACCTAATAAAAAATAGTCCATATTTATAATGTATCATTACTTAATGTATGTCGTCCATTTTAGGAGTTTCTTGAAAAAGTAACATGCTCACATTTTTCTCTTTGCTACCATTTTATACACCTATCAATGTAACTAGGAAATATATATATAAATATATATACATCCCATCAACAATAAACCATATATAATTGCAAGGTTGAGACACATTTTCCCAAAAAATCTCCCACTTGTCAAACACTTTGCAAGAGCAACGTGAGGGTGTAAACACCATCTCTTTAATTGCTAGGGGTCGAAAGACCCATAGTCTTTGAACACCATCTGAAATTCTTTGTGCTCAAAAGCTTAGTTAAAGAATCAAAAACATTCATCAAATTCTATACCTTAACCATCTTCACCCTACCATCTTTGACCATATCTCTGACAAAATGATATTGTACATCAATGTGCTTGGTCCTGGCATGAAATGTTGGTTTCTTGGCTAGACATATCACACTTTGACTGTCACAATAAATTGTCACTGCACCTTGTTTTATTCCAATATCTGAACACAGTCTCTTAAGCCAAATGGATTCTTTACAAGTATGAGTAGCTACCATATACTCTGCTTCAGTAGTGGACAAAGCAACCACAACTTGTTGCTTACTCATCCAACTAATTGTACCACCAAATAAAGTAAACACATAAGAATTGGTGGATTTTTTGCTAGCAACATCACCTGCCCAGTTTGAATCCACATAACCATGAATATCAAGGGAAAACTCATCTTCAGTCATATTACTATGATAACATAAGGAATAATCTGAGGTACCCCACAAATATATGAAGACTCTTTTAACCGCATCCCAATGAACTCTACTAGGATTAGACATATATCTGGAAAGAACTCCCACTGCTTGGGCAATGTCTAGTTTAGTACAAACCATAACATACATTAAACTTCCAATTGCACTCTGGTAAGGCACTCTACTCATTTCCTCCATCTCTGATGAAGATTTTGGATAATCTGACATAGATAACTTTGTTCCAACTGAAATATGAACACATAATGGTCTACAATCCTACATATTAAAACTCTATAAAATTGAGTTGACATACTTACGTTGGCCAAGCCATAGATTTCTATTCACTATATCCCTTGTAATTTCCATCCCAAGAATGTGTTTAGCTACACCAAGATCTTTCATTTCAAATTTAGCAACAAGTTAAGATTTTAGTTCTTAAAAAAGACCTTTCCCTTTCCCAATAAATAACATATCATCAACATATAATTCAATAAATAAGAAACAATCACCATTAGTTTTATAATAAACACAATGATCTGATTTAGAATGCTCAAATCCCAAACTCAACACATATGTATCAAATTTTTGGTACCACATCCTAGGACTCTGTTTTAAGCCATACAAAAATTTCTTCAATTTGCAAACCAATTTACTT
This sequence comes from Sequoiadendron giganteum, assembly GCA_007115665.2. Taxonomy (NCBI): domain Eukaryota; kingdom Viridiplantae; phylum Streptophyta; class Pinopsida; order Cupressales; family Cupressaceae; genus Sequoiadendron; species Sequoiadendron giganteum. The sequence continues at coordinate 692,371,671 of CM021101.1, forward strand.
TTACCTTTCACCACATAGTGCTTTGGCTATGTCATATAAATATCCTCCTCCAAATTACCATGAAGGAAAGCAATATTCACATCCATTTTCTCAACCTCTAAGTCATAATCAACAACAATAGATAGCAAAAATATAATGGATGTCATTTTTGCAATAGGAGAAAATATCTCACCATAATCAACACCCTCAACTTGAGAGTAACCTTTCACAACCAACCTTTCTTTGTACTTCTCAATACCTCCAATGGAACCAATATTTTTCTTGAACACCCATTTACAACCAATAGGTTTTTGTCCTTCAGGAAATGGTACAAGATCCCATGTATCATTCTTCTTCAAAGATGCCATTTCTTCAGCCATAGCAATCTTCCAAGATTATGCATCATTCATACCTAGTTCCTCTTCTAAAGATACATGGGTTCATCCATGTTAGTATTCAAAGCAACAATGCATCTCCAATCATGAGGTGAATACCTTTTAGGTGGTTTCCTATGCCTTGTAGACCTACGAACAAGATAAGTTGGAGGTTATTCCTCCTCTTCTGAAGATCCAGAGATAGATGAGATCTCCTCAACTTCTTGTCTATCCTTGGGCCTCAATTTAACTTTCTTAGGTGTAGAAGGAAATTGAATCACATCTTCCTATTTACTTTGTTTTGGCTGCAATGTAATAGAAGAAGGCTTAGTTGAACTCTAAAAATATCACTTCTACTATGTATTACCTTTTGTAGAACATGATCCCAAAGCTTGTGTCCTTTCACACCATAACTATATTTGATGAAGATACATTTCACAACATTGTTCTCCAACTTTGTTTGCTTCTCCTTTGGTACATATGCATATGTATCACAACCAAGAACTCTAAGATGTATTAATGAAGGCTTATTAGCTAACATTGCCTCTATAAGAATCTTATCAACAAGAGCCGATGTAGGAGACCTATTAATCAGGTAACATGTAGTGGCAACAACTTTAGCCCAAAACCTTTGTTCTAGGCTAGCACCACTCAACATACTCCTAGGCTTCTCCATCAGTGTCTCATTCGTTCTTCCTGCAACTCCATTCTATTATGGAGAATATGGAGTTGTCTTCTATTTATGAATACCACAATTTTTACAGAATCTATCAAAATTATTAGAGAAAAATTCACTACCATTATCCATCCTTAAACATTTTATTTTATTTTTAGTCTAAAACTCAACCATTGCTTTAAATTCTTTAAATCGATTGAAAACTTTAAATTTACTATTTAAAAATATATCCACGTCCTACTATACTCATCAATAAATGAAACATAATATGTGGATTTACCAATCGATGGAACATATACAATACCGAACACATCAGAATGAATAAGATAAAATACACCACAAGATTTATGAGAACTCAAGTAAAACTAAATGTAGTTTTTTTCATAAATACAATGGTCACAGAAATCAAATTCAAGATTACAACCAGACAAACCTTCAACAAGGTTTTTATTTTTCAAGGTCCTTAGACCCTTTTCTCCAATGTTGCCAAGTCTTTTGTGCCATAACATAGTTTTCTCTACAAGTAACTTCGATTCAAAAGAAAGAGCACCCTTGGGTACCCAAAATCCATGGCCATCTGCTGAAGATGAAACCCTCACTTCTTCCTTAGACTTTCTTTTCACAGAAGTACTATTGCACTTAACAATGCATGCATCCAACTTATACAATGTTCCATATTTGACACTTCAATCAATCACTAGAGAACCTCTAACCATCCACTAATGGATTTGACCCCAATTTCCAATGGCAGATTGTCAGAATTTCGATGATCTATTGTCGGCCGACCGATGAATCGCACAAATCAACGCCATCGCTCAATTTTCATCTATACCCCGACGGACAATAAAACATTGCCCTCCCGATGAAAGATCGTTGGAACAACGACGCCCATTCCGTCGATCGTGCGATGAGCAGTGGCTGGACTACGGGCGGAACATCGTCATCGAAGTGTCAGAACAACGTCATACATTCATCGGAACCACGATGACATTTTCGTTGGTCTAGAGATGGAAAAAGTCCAGAACACGGGCGGCATACCGTCGCTGAAACGTCGGAGCATCGACATACGTTCGTTGGGATGGAGACAATTGTATCGTTAGTCTACCGACGAATAGTACCCAGAGCACGGGCGACATACCGTCGCTGAAGGGTCGGAGTAATGACATATACTCATCGATCTAGCGATGAACAGTGCTCGAAGCATGTGCGGCATACCATTGCTGAAGGGTTGGAGCAGCGACATATAGTCGTCGATCTAGTGATGAACAGTGCCCAGAGCACGTGCAGCATAAGAGCGTCGAACGCAATAGGCAAGTCATTACGGTGAAAGTTTGTCGCACTCATGACGAAATAGGCAAGTCACTACGACGAAAGTTTGTCGGGTACATAACAAGGTCGTCGGGCATTTTTTGCGGTTCGTCGCAATTTCAACGGAACATTGGAGTGTTTTTTAGAAAAAAAAATCTATTCGTTGAAATGTAGGCATATCGGGGTGACTCTGGGCGATATATAAAATTCATGCAGTAGGCTCCAAAGTGCATCCATAGGGATAATGACAGGACATAAGGTCAGGTCAATCAAAGAGAGAAAGTTGATGTGCCAAGACAATGAGCATTTAATAGGGGTAGTAAAAGATAAGATGGATTGTCATCAATGCTCAGATTGGAAGACTTCATTATGAAAATTTAGATCACAATATGATTAACCCTGTTTGGACAAATGCAATAACATTAGCGTCAAGAGTTAAGAGGCCATTCAACTTTGCATTTCAATAAATTATTGTATGCATTGAGTAAGTGTTCACAAGGTAGAAAAAGGACAGTCATATGACTGTTTAAAATATCAAACATGTCAACTGTTGTGTTTAATTAGGCTTATAGAGACAGGAATTTATCAATTTTTGCATACAATATCTATAGTCCAAGTTGTAGGTCTGCGTTATTTGGTTACTAAGTATGAGAAATGAGAAATGAATAATTGTATAATATGGAGGCTATGGATGATATTATGATGGCCACATTTGATGTTGATCAACAATTGGAGCAAAATATAATACCTATGATGAGTCATGAGATCAAGGGGACTATCATGGATAGCAAGCACAACCTACGAACTGGATTCTAATTTTGCTAAAAAAGAAAAAATAAAACTAGTGAATATTAAACTACACACTAGAATCTAAATTTGTGGAAAATGAGCAATTTGGTGAGAAAGAGTACCTGCAGTGTGTCTTGGATACTTAGCTAGTGTATTAAAAAATAGGATTGCAAACCCAAAATTATTCTCTCTGGAAATTCAATAGAAAAATACAAAATGTTATCCTGGATACTTAGCTCTTAGACAGTGAATAAAACAATATGAGCATGATTATGAATGGTTTTACCTGGTCCCACTCTTGATCTTTCCATGTTTGAGAGCCTTCTCTTTAAGACCCCATGAATCCAATTTGATCCATTGCTGCCAAAAGAGATATTAATGTGTAAACAAGGAGCCACATTTAGAAAAATTGGTTGTTGATTTATTCTAAGAAATTTAGAGACTACAAAAAGAAGATACCTGATGGGGATCATGTGGGCTTCCTAGAGAAAGCACTACAATATGGCTTCGAACAACAATGAAAAACTTTGGATTAGCTTCACAATAAATCCTAACAGCATGACATTGAAAGTTGCTTAGGTACTGGGTCCTCTCCCCTAGATTAAATTAAGGAAAACATTATTGTAAACACAATATGTATAGAAGAATATGAATGTAAAGGAAAATGGATATTAGAAAAACATAAATGTAAATAAAAGTAGTGTGAGCAAAAAATGAATCTAAATTGGTCTTGAACAGATAAAATCATACCCAATTAGCATTAAGTTATACTAACCTTGTACTCATTGCCATTGTCAATCTTGAAGGTTACTTTGATGCCTTCCGCAGAAACTCTCTGGCCAGGAGGCAAGAGAAGGCGGAAAAACCAAGTGTATATTGATGACTTCCTGACAATCAAAAAGAAAGAAGCAACCAGTCAACCCTATTAGAACAGAATAATCTTATGAATTGATTTTATTTTTTTTACTGGCTAATGGATAGTGGACCTAGTTCTCTTGAATTGAGATACTACTAAGATGTGTTGACTGGTGATTTTAGATTACCGATATTCTGCTTCAATCTCTATAAGTTACTTTTGTCTTAAATATATTCAAGATAACTCTGCAAAAAAATTCCCTGATCTCTTAGAAATTATGTAGATTAATTTGTTAATACTTCTCCATTTTGATATTTTCTTTCAAAAATTCTAATAGAAAGATATGTAATGCCATATTTGAAACTTACATATTTTAATTTTATTACATATGCTAGATGAATGAAGTAAACTATGCAATTGGAAGGTGTAAAGCCAAATTCCTTAACCCTTGCCAGCATCCTTCTTTCCTGTTTTAAAACATGTGCTTTGGAACAGGGCATGAAAATCCATGTAAGTATAATGAATAGGAGATTTTTGTGATTAGATATTATATTACAGTAAGTTGAATGAATGTAAGTAGAGATATTTTAGCATACCTACAGATGGTACAAAATTTCATGGTTAAGTGGAAGCCTCCCATCAACAAAAAGATCCAAATATCCGTGTATCTATCTCAATTGAGCCTCTAAACCCTTCAGAGCTGTCAAATTTTCCACTAACCTGTTATGCACAAAAGTCAAATTTTAGAGACCACTAAAATAGAAATAAAAAATATTACATTATGATCCAAATCCACACACAACACAATGTTCGTAGTGAAAAGTTAGCACTTTCTTTCATCTTTGCATATTGATTTGATGCTTCAAACGATGCATTTCTTATGTTGAAAAGTGCATTTCTTACCTTATTGAGCTTCTCTTTGTTTTGAGAATAGTTTAATATTCTCTACTTAACAGGGCCAACCACATGAAGGTGGAAGCTCATTTGGCCCCTCGCTCCCCCCCTCACACCACTCTCAATTCCCCATACCCGATCATATAACATTAATCATTCATTCATCCATTAATAACATATAACATTCATTCACTCATCCATTAATAAAATATAACATTCATTCATTAACATATAACATTTATTCATTAACATATAACATTTATTCATTAACATATTCACATTCATTCATTAACATATAACATTCATTTTTTCAGTTTTTACATATTATCAAAAATATGGTTGTCAACTTGTCATACTATGATTACAATCACTTCTTTTTTTGTTTCTTTTTTGCAGCTAAATAAAGCTGAAGTGGAGTATCATTTTCAAAATCATCTTTCCCCCCTTCAGTTGGTCTGAGCTCTGCTAGTGATCTTAATGTATGCCTAGTCGTGTACTCATAACGTGGACGCGACTGCAAGGGGAGGTCTGCTGCAATAGCAAAGAAATGTTAAATTGATATGTTTTATTATTATTGTTACATGTATTTCATTAATTAAAAGAGCATCATAGTGGTGCTCTTTACCTGAATTGGCCACATCATGTTCTTGATATTGTCTTATAACCTCATGCTGAACATGTTGAACACCCTCTAAATCCTGATCTGGAGTTGAAACACGAAAGATTACATTAATTAATACACCAATTGCAATTAAATATGTTTAAAAGAGCATTAGAGTGGTCCTCTTTACTTGATGGAGCCACATCATGTTTCTGATCTTGTCTAGCCTGATCATACTCAACATGTTGATCACGCTCTACATGCTCTAAAGTTGAAACACAAAAGGTTACATTGATTAATACACCAAATGCAATTAAAGATGTTTAATTGTATTAATCCATACTGTGTTTTGTATAGCACATGAATACATCCAATACCAGGATGCACACCATGGCCTTCATCCACAGGTTGTGCTCCACCCTCACTAGGCTGCATTCTAGTGTCATGTGCAGTATTATAATTGCTTATCTGTGTAAAACAAATAGGCACATTATTATGGTAGAAATTAATATTGAACAGATTGCACAAGTATTCAATTTGAAATAAAATTTATTGAGTTTATTTACCTACGTGTTGGATGCAGTGGAAGATTGTGTTTGTCTAGTCGAGACTCTTACTTGTTCAGTTAGGGCTCCATATCCTTGGTGGAAGGCAATCTTTAGGTCCTCTTCTGTGGGCACTCTGTTGAAATCAAATCGAGCTACATTTTTGCATGCGATCATGAATTTTGCTTCCATGGTGTGATAAAACCAAAATTGTTTGCAATTTATTATTTGGATGCAATATTTCATTTATTGATACTTACAAATCGTGCGGTTGTTTTCATATAACCACCAGAGCCAAGTTTGTGCTGCCCGTGTTTTTCTAGTCTTGCCTTTGTTGCCTTCGATGTGTCGGGCAACCTATGAAAAAATTGAAATACGTTAGATTATGTAAAAAGAAAGAGTAATCAGTATATAATTAAATTGTTGATAGTATCACATACCTTGCTTAGCCTGGTGGTGTCTTTCCTTTCTTCTTTTCAGCCTTCTCCTTTCCATCTGACACCAAGTCCTTCCACTCCCTTTTCAGAATCATGGGGGGACACTTGTACTTTCTGTTCTTCTCTAAATGTGACCTATATTGGTCCCTCACATACTTTAGATAGGTACCAGCTTTCTTAAGGACATTGGTTTGGTTGAATGTTTTATCACCGAACAACACAACTAAATGGTTAATGAGCTCATCCTTTAAATCTTGATTTTGGGAATTCCACCATGTACGTATGGTGGGCCCGAAGAGCTCCAATGTAATATCACTTAGATGTTTATAAAAAACATCATTTCCTACAAAATGATCATGGGATCATTAGTCTATAAAGAGTGATCAATAAGTAAATTTCAATTGGATTATATATAATAATAATTAAAACATTTCAAAGTACCTGGGACCTTCTCTATCTTTATGGGAAGGAAATCCTTAGTCACCACAAATGTGACCCACAATGTTCCCATACTAGCAATATGGGAAGATCCAAGAAATGCTGCTAAAACATCACCAGTACTAGCGGGCTCTGTATCCACAGGTATTGACACATGTGGTGGCATGTGTTCGCTCTAGACGGTGGACTATCGAATGCCTGCATGGTATGTGTTGCTGACATTTCAATCAACAATATAGGCACGAATGATGGGGCCGGATAAAGTGTTGTATGCACAAGAAGATCAGGATTGACACTTGTACTGTCCCCTACTTCCTGGGAAACACTTGCAGTACCTTGATCATGGCCAATAGCATGATGAGGATACAAATAATCCTGTAAAAACAACACATATTTTAGTTCATGACATAAAAGAGTACAAAATATAAAACCATGAATGAACTTATGTTATAATTAAAGATCTCATGATAGCTTACTTGCAAGTTTTATGCTCTCTCAGACAATAGTTTAACCCTTTCTCTTATCTCATCTATTTGAGGCACTACGAATACCAACTTAAGGATTTCTTGATTGAATTTTTTTTGGGCCTTCCTCATCATATCCATAGGGTTTGTGGAAAATGCGATGTCATCATCACATAATAGTGACTCCACCTCCATATGGATGTTCTCCTGTACTGCTGGTGCCTTTCCCCGATCAACCGACTGCAACAAGAATATTAAAAACATTATTGAAATTAACCCAATAAACTCATGAAAAAAACATAATAATAAAACATTTTGCTTGTATCTAATTTGTATAATTATAATGAGGTAAACCTATCGGATAGAAGTTCCTGAAGATGGATTATGATCTGTGCTCTGGGTCGGAGCCTTCCTTGTATGATCAATGTCCCACTGTGACAAAAATTAAATATAAAAAACAATACTGAAATGAAACCATTAGACTTACAAAAAAAAACATAGTAATAAAATGGTATATTGGAGTCATTAATTGGAGGTTGGGTAAAATGGTATACAGTACATACCACCCCCATATTAATTGTCTTTGTATCTAAGCGATTCAAATTGTAATCGATTAGCAACTCTTCCCTTGCAGTTATTGATTTTATCGCACATACGAATACACGATTTCCCTCTCTTGCCTCGAATATACAATTGGGTTGCTTATTTGTTGACCCAGGTCATGTACTATTTATAAACCCTGCAATATTCCTTGATGCTTTTGGCCTCCCGTCAATGTACCTAGCCACTCCTTTATTTTGATCTTTATCTTTTAGTTGTATATAATTTGCTGATAGTGCATGCCTACGCATACTTCGCATATATCGAACCAGCTGCATCTAGTCTTTGTAACTGTAACAGGGTCCAACATACTCCATCAACTCAGTAACTTTGTCGTAACGGACCTTTATGCTGTCCATGCAAAATAGGTCCAAACCATGTAATGACGATGGTGCTATGTGATATATCCTCTCGTTGACACAAAGATAAGTGTTTATTGGAGGAAGTTCCTTGGGTACCCATTATTTCCGTAGATGTTTGTACCTCAAGGGCACCTCGATGTCGCCTATGCTCTCATCATCATAAGAACATGACCCCCCTTCAACAAGAAAAAATTCCATGCATTTACGGAATTTTCTTCTAATCTTTTGACCTCTAGTTGGTCTCCCTCTTTTAGACCTACTACATGTCTCACTTTCCTCTTCTCTTCCTGAATTTCCCTCGCTCGAGGAAGACAAATCTGATAAATACCTATTTGGTGGTACCTGCACTCATAAGGATGTTGGATGAAGTTCTTTCATGGTGATGTGATCCAAAGGTGACATTATGATTAATCTATCATTTCATCGCTAGAATTTGACAGGTTATAAGGTAATCAAGTCTTGATAAATTGCAAGTTATTGTTACTACCGTCCAAATGTGTCCATCACAAATCAAATCAACTTAACGTTTTAACTCCCAAACTTTGTAATAAGTGTTAAATGTGACTATGGTCCACCAGTTACACAACCAAGGCCTCAAATGTATTCTCTAATTGTAATGAAAGGAATTTTTCTCTTCATTCAAGTAAATAAAGTTGATGGGAAACACCACCAAGTGGTTTATTGGACACCTACATGACTAAAAATTGCAGCAAATTTACATTTAATTTCCATATGTCTAAATGGTGAACGGGGAGGGAGTGTGTACTAGGCTTGGTAAAGTCATCATAAGTTTATCAATGTTCTAATTCTCTATGACAAGGTTTCAACATCTTCAAATAGTGAAAGTTAGTGCTCATAGTCATTTGAAACAACAACATTTTTATTATGTATGATGGTAGGATTTGATAACTTAAAAGAATTGGCTACCCAACAAACTTAAAGTTAAAAGAAACTTTTTCAGTTTAAGGGGTTAGCACTTTCTTTCATCTTTGCATATTGGTTTGATGCTTCAAACGATGCATTTTTTATCCCACTTCTAAACCTATTGTATTCCCATCCCATTGAAATTGTTGGAGGAGTTGATACCAAAATTTCATATTAGATACCACGTTCTTGAAGCAATTTTCTGTGTTTGTACAATTTTTTTGAAGTTCTTTTGTGTTGTATGGATCCATACAAGCTTGAAATGCTGTGAGATCATTGGTGTAGATAAATATATGTCTTCCCTTTTGTTTGCATTTGTTTTGAAGTTCTCAATCACTGTTTTATGGGATTAAACAATCAAATACAGGGACTGCCCTGTTGTGCCTGTGTAAGGGTTTGAGGGCTAAATAGAAATGACATCCACCAATCCACCCACTGTCTTGGAACTGTAACTTGGTGGATTGGTGTGCATCATGGTGGATTTGATGGAGTTTCAGATCTTGTTCTTTGAATTCCATTTATGTTTTGCCCTTGTCGTAGCTTGTTACATTGTTTGGGAGGAACCTAATGTTGGGTACGTTTTACCTTGACTTTCATAAATTAAAGGACATTTGATGCAATCATATGCCTTGTCAAACTTTTAACTTAATAGTAAGGGCATCATGAGTAGTTTGTTGGGCCCATTCAACAATCTCCGATGCAAGGATTGAATTGTCTAGAATGTATCTACTATCAAGAAAGCCAATTTGTTTACCTCTATGACTATAACTCAAGCAATAGGTTTAATTGTGATGGCAATGATATTGACAAGGATTTTGTAATCTAGGTGTTGAGAAGCATAATTGACACCATCCTAGGAAAGATTCTTCATTCTCACTTTTAGGTGTTAAAATTTAACAATACGTAGATTGATGAAAGAGCCCAAAGAGCATTTCCCCATGTTATCCAAGTACACATAGCAGCGGTCTTCTCTTATACGATTGGACATGATTTCAAGAACTTAGCTAGGAATTATTCATTTAACCTAAGGTTTTCTCATAATGCCATCATTGGAAAAGTATGATCAAATTCTTCTATTATGAAGAATTGGTCTATGTGCCTCTAGTAATCATTATAAAAATGTGAAAGACTAAGCTATTTTATTTTTTTTGTCTTATCTTATACCATTTTACGAGAATGGGGGGGCCAATGTACGAGAAGATCTTTGGAAACTAGGCATGAAAATTTCAGGTTAAAGAGAATGGGGGTGCCAAACTTACAGTACTCATTGTCCCTTGGTCATCGATTTTCCCTGAGTGCCCTCAACCTCATCCTCGGTGCTGGTATTGACCTTATTTTAGCTCCAAACTCTTCGTCGACATTGGTATTGACCTTGTTTTCACTCCTCCAAACTCTTCCTCAGCGCTGGTATTGACCTTTCACTTGTCCAATTTGACAAGCTACAACCTGGTTTAGTTAGGTTTTAGAGTATGTTAATTAAATTTTAAATTATGGCGCCATTGAGAGTAGTGAATATAAAGCAAGCAAAGCCTATTATGGTGCCATTTAGAGTATTGAATATAAAGTAGGCCAAGCCTATTATAGTCATGAGGGAAATAATAAAACTCGTAGGATACTTTGTGAGACCATTTTCCTTGGTTAAAGGGAGGCCATAAAATATTCATTTTTTTCAATCTTCAAATATGAGGATTTGCAAGGTTGTTAGCAACATGAGTAATGGAAACGTGTGCAACAAGAATTTTTGAACACACATGGAATCTCCTTGCCAAAGAAAGGGGCTTCATAATTTAATATGATAATTTTTCTCAACTCTCGAAATGATATGTTTCCTTCAAGAGGAAGGAGATACCTAAAAGGTAAAAGAGATGCTTAGGAATCTCAACACTTCCTTATGATCAACCCCCTTCTATCCATAGGAATTGAACCAATTGGGCTTGGCTAAGAATGATTTCCTATAACATTGAGTTTTATGCCACTATATATTTGACCTTAAAGCTTTCCAGAAAATATCTAGGCATTGAATATCCTAAATAATGTCACGTTTGTCCTCCAAGAGAGTGAGAAAGGAGTCATTAGAAAAATGACCATTGAATAGTTGGGCTAGTGATGGCAATGTTGATAGTGAGATGGGTGGTCATAGAGGTGGCCTACAAGCTATATTTGGAAAAAAAGAAGGATAGAAACCATTGATTGGAGTAGTGAATATTGACATTGCCGGTGTTTCCTTGTCCAACAAAGGGTCACTATGAGAAATGGTGTTGGATTTGGCATTGGCATTTATTCTTTTCTTCTAACAAAAATGGTGATAGGCTAGATGTGTCTAATACTATAAATATTCTCCCCTTCCTCCCATGAAAACTTTTATGGGAGAAGGAATACATGATACTTTGAATTGTAATTATGAAGAGTCAATGCAGAATAAACTACTCCCTCTATTATCATACAAGTTTTTGGGTTTATTCTTTCATTCTTCATGCTTGGAAAATTGCTCATTTGGAAATGGATTAAACAAGTGGAAAAACTTGGGCATGCATATGAGCTTATGAATTGGAACATAAAGGGTATTTTGTCAAAGGAATTTAGGTGGAAAATAAGTTTGATCTTGTGCATTTATGTTCTTATTGTGGCCATAACACCAATTCTATTAATTATTTGGAGCAAATTCTAGAAACTTTGGAGGAAAGAGTCAATAATGTGCTTAATTTTAGTAATAAGGTGATCCATAGGTTACTTATATGCTTCTACTCCAGAATGTTGTGTGGGAGTTCTAGAAAAGAAGGTTGAAGGGTAATCTTGATAGTCTTGTTTTAAAGAAGGATAGAAAGAAATACCCTAAGGATGATATTTTTTCCTTCCTTTTTGAAGATTGGGGATATGTGACTCCCCAAAAGACATGCTGCAACTTGTAGTTTTTTCTTGTTGTTTGTTAGTTATTTATGTGCTATTTTTCTTTGTTCTTTTATTAATGGTTGAAGCACCAATGTTGAATGTTGCAACTCCAGTAGGCGTGAATAGAAGTAGAGGAGATTATTTGGGATAAGAATTCTTTTCTAGTGCTAGGTTATGTGTTAGGTTATATAAGGTTAGGTTATATAGTGTTTGAGCCTAGCCTCAAACACTACAATTAGGGTCGGGTTAGGTTATGTGTTTTCTTTAGGGTTAGGTTTGGGATTAGGTTTATGGTTATGGTTAGATTTTAGGGTAATCTCTAAATTTAAGTTTAAGTCATAGTTGATTATTTTCCCACAAAAGGAAATTAGATCCATTTTTTCTCATGTTCATTATAGCCAACTATGGCTTAATCTTAAATTTAGACCTTTTCTTGAAACCTAACATCATATCCCTAATCTAACCATAACCCTAACCCTAATCATAAGATTGACTCATACCTCGACCTTAACCCTAGCCCTGACAATAAACCTAATCCTAACCCTTACTTGGAAACTGAACCATCATTTTCTCATTAATGTAACCCTGACCATAACTTTAACCCTAACACTATTTCTCAAAACCATAATCATAACCATAATCACAACCCTAAACATAAACATAACTCTAACCCTAAAACCTAAACCCTAAACCATGATCCTAATTCTAATCTAACCCTAACACTAACCTTAACTCACACCCTAACCTTAACCCTAATTGTAACCCTACACTAAAGACAAATGGTACACCCTAAACTATAATCCAAATCTTAAACCTAGCCCTAACCCTAATCATAACCTAACCCTTTTTCTCGAAACCTTAACCTTGACCCTAACCCTCACCTTTATCCTATATTTATAACCCTAACCACAACCAAAACTCTAACCCCAACCCTAACCCTAATTACCTAACCCTAAATATTTTTTCTTTTATTAATTAGTTGGATTCACTCTAATAACCCTAAAGCTATCTGTAAACCTAACCCTAGCCCTATGCTTGGCCCTAATCCTAACCCCAACTCTAAGCCAAATATAAAAACAACCCCTAATCATAACAATAACCCTAAAACTTAATTCTAAATATAACCCTAATACTATAATCCCTAATTGTAATCCTAAACCCTAACCCTATTTTCATATCTAATCCCAACCATAACCAAAACTATAAATCTAACCCTAACCCTATTTTCATATTATGTTTTCCTTATGATTGGTTGACTCTTATACTAAATCTGAGTGTTGTTTGTGTTTTGACAAGAGTAGATTAATATTTTTTAAATTTTTTATATGAAGATCAAAATTACATGCACATATAATGAACCATAGTTTAGTTACAACACTTGGTCTCTTCAAAATAATCAGAGAGGATTAGGGAGAGGAAGGAATGCACACCAAACTACAAAATAGGGGTAGTTGTGGCTTTGTTAGTTTTCTTTATATAGTCTACTTGTTTCCTATAGGGATAAATAAGCCCTGACTATACAAATGAAAGATGGTTGATTATCTACTGAATATTGTTTTGTGTGTTTTGAAATGGAAGATATCTATGTTGGAAAACAAGGGTAGACAACTGAGAGGGGGGTAAATCAGTTGTTACAAAATTGAAACTTATTTAACCTTATTAACCTTTAATCTCAAAACTAATAATTAACAGTGAAAGCATGAATCAACAACACATTAGAAACACATATAACACCAAGATTTTTGTGTACAAACCCTGTTAGGGGAAAAACCATGGTGGAGGTTAACCCACAATTTATACCCTATTAAAAGTATAAAATAAATGAATAAGGAATGCACATGCATTCATGAACACTGCCTAGAGCTCACTGCTTAAAGGGAAGGCTCAATACCTTACATAAGGTAATCAAATTAAATCCATCTGATGAGGTTGAACTGAGAAATTGGCTTCTTCAAAAGCCTGATGACAGTTTTAGTTAGGCACATAAATACTTCTTCATACTTTGCGTAAACTTCTTTCCACTTTGCTCTGCATTCGAATGATCTAATCTTTCTTCACACATATCTCGCATACACTTCACATACATTATCTCTAAATGAATAAAACAATCGCTCTTATATATCCACTTCATGAATTTACATTAACAACTCTGTCGGCCAAAAATAAATAATAGATGAATACAAACTCTCGGCCCAATTCATGAACAAATCTCAATGTGCACCAACCTAAATCGGTCACAACATAACAAAGACCTAAAGCAACATCCTCGAACATGCCAAGCATTCAAAAATTAATCCACAAGGATCTACAACACGCTACCACCATCATGTCAACCAAGAACATGAAAACTCGAACATGGAAAGGAAAAATCTTTGATCACGAGCACACTAATCAGCGTGGATGTACCACAATAATAGAGTATGAGATCAAGAAATGTCAATGAACATCTCAAGAGCATACACAACAATTCAATTCACCAGAATTACATTCTCTTCTTTCATAAACACCAACTATAGCAACAAAATAACTGTAGGAACACAAAAACTCATAACTCGCTCCAATCTTGATGCACACCTCTGAAACTTCCAGAGGATATACTAGATAGGCTCAGCAACAAACCCTTTAATACATGACTTTAGAATACCAACGTACAAAAATTTGAGGCACTCTGATCTTCACAACTTCATAGACTATCTGCAACATATTTATTCTAATTTTCTCAATATCCTCGACATATACAACCTTTAAGACATTAATGCTAATAGTGTTGACATCAATGAAAACCACATATCATGAGCAACACAACCACAACAACCAACAATCTACATCTCTATAAAAATTGGTATATGCTAATAGTCAACTTATTATCTTATTTATAGCATTTCCTTAGCTTTCTCTACTAAAAAATTCAAGGTAGAGGGTAACATGATTCTTTGAATTGGATACTACATAAAAATTTATGTGTTATAGTCATTGCTTCCATTGTTTGCATTTTCACATTAGGATGCATATTTTTTACAATCAAGAGTCTTTTAATGTCTTGCCAAAATTAATATTATTAATAATTTCAAACTTTTATAAACATGTATGGAAAATAAGTACATAAATAAGAAATATATTGTAATAGTTTCTTCAACAAAGGATAAAAAAATTATGTGGACCGTACAAGGATTGTGGTGGGACTTAAAATTTACTACCTGTGTGGTATTACCGAGGGAGATCAATAATAATCCTTCCTCATGGATCTCGCATGATCAGATTAAAGGCCCCTGAGGGTACTACGAGGTCTGTGAAGAGGCAACACGTGGCTTGGTTCTTGAAGTGACAGGGCTAGGTGGGACCCGATGTCCAGTTGCAACCTCTTGTTTTCTTGGGTTGTGATTGGGCATGGTTCTCCCAGGGCGCTGATGTGGATTTTCAAACAATTGTTGACTCAATTTGAGTCATCCGACTTGCCATGTTCGATTCGCATTAACAGTTTGATTTTTCTTGGGTTCCCGTTCATCTGCGTTGGGAGTTCTTGCTCTCTACAAGTTCTCCTCATTAATGGCACAGATTTTTTCAGTGGATCCTCGCCTGAATTTCCTGTGTGCGAACACTGTTCTCCTGATAAATGCAATGATGGCTTGTACGCAAGCCAGGAATAATTTGTGGTGGCTACATCAGCCACTAAAATGCTCGAATGCTCGTGCTGCATTCGAGCATTCGAGCAATTAATATTCTTGCACCAATTAACTCTATAAATGCTCATTGTGTTATCTGGTATTATCATCACATTTTGAGTTGTCTTGTTTGCAGGTGGTCGAGTCTCTCTTGTATTTTGTGAGGTGTTCTTTGTAATGGACCATTCGGCTGTGCATAGAAGGACCAGACTCGGGGTGAGAAATTTGTAGCCTGATAGGGTACAATCTATCCTTAGCAAGCCCGAGGTTGTCCATGATGCTAATTTTAAAGGGACAGGGAGCTCCAAGTCCCCACTGGTGCTGTCTTCTGGTTCTGATGGTGATGGGTCTGAAACTGACTCAGACTACCAACGTTACTTAGCATCCATGACCGAGCTATTGGGGGTCAATGAAGAGCCCCTCGCAGTTGCCCCAATAACTGTGATGGCGTCGTGCCATGCTACCAGATCATGTGTTAAAGTGGATAAAAGGAAGTTGGTCTCGCTTCTTCCTGAAGTGAGGACCAGGAGCGGCCGCCTCTACCGGGGTCGTGTGTCTTGCAAGTAGTTGCAATTGCTGGGTGTGTTACTTTTGGGTGGTGTGTTGATGTGGACGTACACATGCCTGCCATGATCTTTTGTCTTTAGCTCTGGTTGGTTACAATGGTATAACTGTTTGGATTCCTCGAACTGATTATGGTTTTTTCTAATGGTGAGGAATGTCAATTTCAATTTCATTCTAAATGAAATTCAATTTTGGAATGAACAATGTAGCCTATTGCTTTGTTCCTCTCCTGTCCTATAAAGGAGATTTGATGGCTCATTGTTAAGGGTTGTTGTTTTTTTTGGGTCCGAAGGCTTAGAATAGGTACAGTTAGTGGTAATGCAAGATTTTGAAGGTATTATGTAGGAAATCATGTTGGGTTGGGAATAGTATGAAATAAGTATACTATGCTTTTGTAATTACTGATATCAAAAGAAATCTAAAAAAATTAAGACATTTTACTCTCCTGTGTATGGGCCATGGATTATGAATGGATTTATCAAGGGTTTGTTCATTCAGTTTCAATGGTGTAGTTGAAAGTGTAATTTGTTCTCTTGCTTTGACTTAATGATTTAATCAAATGATTGAACACAAATTGCATGTTTATGGTTATATGCTCAGGATTCACTAAGGAGTAATGTTTTAATATACCGACAAATCTCATGGTAGCAAAGCACTATGGTGATAGTTCAATTTCATCTGAATTACATTTTATATGACTCCCACCCAATGGATGAGGCACTGGATAGTATTGGTAAATTCCTTTTAGGTATAGGACTGTGACTCTAAGCACGGTGATTCAATACCTGAACATTTTAACAAATATCAACTACTATCTCTTTTTGGGATATAGATCTTATGATAATTTTCAGTCTCCTTGCTTTGGGATATCTGTACTTATTATTCTTTGGTTTTGCCACAACCAAGGTAATGACTGTCTGTTAGTGGGGACTGCATCTATAAGAAGAAGTGTTCTTACCAATCATGAAACATTCTTATGAACACACTTGGGTTTACCCACCTTGGTTTCACAGAGCCAAAAGTGTAGGAGATGTTAGTCTTTGACTGACTCTTGTTAGTTGGCCACTAGCCTTTGCAGTTCTTTATAACGGAGGTTGGCTACCTCTTACAGAATTGCAAATCCTATGTGGGAAAAAACACCAACAGATTGTAATTAAGATATACACAAAATGGATCTACATTGAAAATTCGGTAGGAAAATTCAAGCAAATACAATTGGTAGATGCAAAACCAAATAAATGTGAAATTGTGGACTATAATGATTGTAGAATATACATAATGGATTTTTTTAAAAGGTTTTAGAAACTTTCAATCAAATGCAATTGGTAGATGCATAGACAAATTTCACAACCTTCACCAAAATCCTTGTCGATTTCCTTAATATGGGAGATTTGGAACAAGGTATAGACATCCATCAAAGCATAATATGAAGATGAATTTTCTCAAATGTTGTGGTTGTACACTCCATTTTCAAATCTATGTAAAATATGGGAGGATAGACAAATCTTGTGAACTATTTGACAAAATATCTCAAAGAATTGTAATCTCATGGAATAAACTCTAATTAGAAAAGTTGCATCACTACCCTCATAGCAATCTCTCAATTTTTTTTAGTTTCTATTGTGTTACTCAATTTGAAACTTAATTGTGATACATTAAGTTCATTGTCAAATTGTCATTTGTGTGTCAAGTTTGTCAAAATCCAAAATGATCAATTATTAATAAAATCATGGATCATGTAATACTGGGATGGGTGACCTCCTAGGAAGGCCTAGTGCTTCATTGCTTTGAGAATCATTTAGATGCAATGAGTGCTAAGTGGACCATTCATTATCATGAGAGATGGGTTCTTGTGAAACACTACTCATGAAACATGGGTCAATGAGTTTGACTTGTAAAACTACATAATTGAATCCTGATAACAATATCAAAATTTGACACAATGTGAGAAATGCTTCCTACTTGTCAATAGATCATGTTGTCAAAATCTAGAATTTCAAATTATGAATTCTTTGTAATTACTCAATAGATCATGTTGTCAATTGAACCTATTGGCATTTTTTTATTGCAACCCACACGTGTTTCCTAGAAGCTCCTATGAACTCCCCACATTCAATAATAAAAGACTAGGAACAGTATGGCCAACTTTACGAGAATAGCAATAAGGCTAATTCTCCTACACTTCAGACTCTATAAAATCTAGGAGGGTATTCCCTAACATGTGCTCTTAACATACAACATTTAAACAATTCATTTAATTTGCACACAGGTAAGCAATAGATAGATCCCCAATTAATGTTAAAGGATCAAATCCTTCAAGAAATTGGCTATTCCTTGAAAAAGACTCATGTCCATTTAACAAAGAATCGCAAACTTCACATAAAGTAAATTGATAGGAAATGTTTGAGCAAAATATCCTGATGCCATAACAAAAAACATACGACAATAAAACGTAATCAGAATTCCAGTGCCATATCCCAGTGCAAGGAGTCAAAAGAGAAAACTGAACTACAAGGTAAATTTCATTTTGAACACTTATGATCTATTATGAATTGCATTACAACCCATATATCCATACCTGAGTTTATTACTCCTTTATGAATCCTATTTGTTATATTGCATGAATTTACTGGTTAACTGAAGCATTTAACCAATCCTTTGATCCAGAGCTGTAGTTAAACATAATTCACAGTAAATAATAAATGAAAATCAATGAAAATCATCTTTGATCGATATTTCATTAATAATCCATGTAACATAACACAATAGGAGACAAAATAAACTCCAAATATTCACGAGTTTGATACAAACATGCTCAAAAACCCCATGATTAACAAAGTTCTCCAATCTGACTCAAAACTTTTTAAAACCTGGACTTATAATTCATACTCTCTATATTAGTAGACTCTTATTTCTCATATCTTGGATATTTCAACTGACCACTCTCCCAGCCCAGAATTCCTTTTTATAAAACAAGGGAGCCAACAAGCTTCAGGTCGGAGAGTACACATATATTTTTAATTGGACTACTAACTCCCGATTCAGTTACAATTCTATTATGCAAGAGGAGAGCATAAGACAAAGATCATCATTAGTTGATAAGGAGGAAAGAAAATATCGCTCCAAAGGCCGCTCCCCATACATTGAAGGCATGCTTAGCCGTTATAGTATTAACTCCACCTCAGCACCCTGTACTTGGAGTCAAAAGGAGAATGCAATTTTAGAATATAATATCTAAGGCTAGAACTGTATTATACATGACCAAGTTGCAATTCTCGAATATAACACTCATAATTCTAGTTCATCAGTGAACACCTTTTTCCATAATTGAAACTCCTCCTCGAAAGGCCACTGGAAAGCCACAACCTAATCAACCTTGTTTCAATAGGGAGAATACTTTACCATTATCGATGTGGCCTTTTTATCAAAGCTCTCTAAGAAACTTATAACAAAATACAACTTTTCCAATGTATTCTCTAGCATGCGGATGCCAGCTTTTTTGCATATCTCATGTGTTTGAGACATCATTATATTGTTCATTTGCTCCTTCCAAACCTGCAGGGGTTTGACTTCATCCTGACTATGTAAAATATGAGGCAATGGGGTCAGGTCCTTTCCATCATACACATCTTTCAGCAATTTAATCTTGGATTCCATTGGGTTGGCAAATCCCTGAAACTTCTTCTCAACAATTCACTTGACCAATTGATATGTTGCAATAACAGTAGGATATTTATCACCATGTTGTTTTGCCCCTACTGCCATGAATCTCAACTTCTCCATTCTAGGGCTCCATTTTTTTAGCAATGAGATGGCCAATTCTTTATCCCTTGGAAACATTTTTAGTTCTTGCAACATTAGGACATAATTTGCATGAACACTGTTTAGCTTACTCTGGACCGTTCTGTTTAAATGTTTCAAAACAGTGTCCACTATCACTACATTGTTTCTCCCTATTGCATCCCGGATTTGCTTTACCATCTCCTTATATTCTTCAACTTGATGAATCAGTTTCTCCCTAGAAAGTCCCCCTCCAGGGCTAGTAGCCCTCTCAATAGCGATAGGCACTTGTCCCATATTATATCGAATAATAGCCAAAGATTATGCTTGTGTAGGAGGTTGAGACTGCTCTACTGGTGGGTCAGGAACAATGTGGCTAGAATTGGCTTGCTTTTGAGATCTAATGGTATCCATTTGTTGCCTCAATAAAGCCAATTCAGTTTCTAACTCTGCTACCTTTTGTTGACTCTTATTATATTCAATAGTAATGTCATTATATTGGCCTCTCAAAGTATCCCGCTCCTTGGTCAAATCTTCAACAGTTGCTCTGGTGAATTTGGCAACATTCACGACTATATCAACAACTTCCAATGCTCAGGTGTCAGCAACTCTCCTCACAATCAAGTGACCACTGAAGTCAGAAGGTTCTGCAACAATTGGCTTTCTAGAGCCAGTAGATAGGGACCAGATTGCCAATGCATCCCATTCCTCACTAAAGGCCAATCCCTTGAGTGCCAATGTAGCCTCCTCTTCAGTAGCAAGAAGTGTCTTATTAGCCCTTCTTATTGTGTCAAACACCACAACATCAGTGATATCCCATTCTGGGAGTAGCAATAGTCCACTTTTTTGTACCAATTCTCGGCCCTGCTCTGGTGTTATTGCTTTGAATCTTTCTCTCATTTGTTCCCTGACCTTAGCTTGAATTACCTTCTCTGGGAGCTCTAGATGCAAACTTCTCTCATGTGCCACCTTCTCAGCATATAATGCAGTATATGCTATCCACACAAAATCTTTAAAAGCATCGGTTTGAATAAAAGAGTCATCCATCATGAACTCTCTGCAAGCTTCTATTCTCAAGTCATGATTGCTTGTCATTCCTTTGATTTCATCTTTTCCTAACCTCAAAGAAACTGTACTTGAACCTGTTGCAATTTCAACTGGGTCCAATGGCATCTCAAGATGCATTTCATCCGGAGTGACAATAATGTCATCATCCTCATCACCATCACAATCAACAATCTTTACCCTTTCAACCCTTTGCCTCTTTGGTGATGGTGGGCAAGCCTATTCAGAAAAATGTGGAGGAGAATCCAAATCAACAACATTTGGTACTAACTGCCTTGAAGAAGATGGTGCAATATTTTTAGCAACATCTTCAACCCTACTTCCCTTTCTTCTAGAAAAAACCCTTATCTTCTTTTGGGGCTGATAAGTAGGCCTCTCCTCTTCCTTTACCTCAGGATACTCCTTAATGGTTTGTGATTTTCCCCTTTCTTCCACAACCCTTTCATCTTTCAAAACCCCAACCAAGCTCTCAAAATTATCAATAGCATACATTGCCCTGCTAAACTCATCTTTAGCATTAGGTATGGGATTGAAACCAGGTATTTTCTCCTGCTTACTTTTTACCATTTTAGAGTAGGCAATGTATAGTGCCTTTCTATCATCTTGTAATTCCAAATCAAAAATATTCCTGATGATGTCCTCAGAAAAGTAGAAGTTGTGGACAAAAGCTCCTATCTGATGTTTTGCCTTCATTTGAGAGCTAAAAACCTTAGGATCATGATTCCTAGGGCGCACAGTCCTTAGCCTATAAGGCCCAAGTAATTGATGCAAATCCTTCCATCCTCCCTTTGCCATAACAAAATCGGCAAATGTTGTATATTCAGGGAAGAAAGAACCTTTCTTCTGTTCAGCTGGCAAGTGTACTTCTTGAGCGCCCCCCAACTGCCTCATGATTTCCAAAAATCCAAGTCTAAGGGGCACCTCCCTTGGCAGAAGCTTTGGATTGACATTAGTGCCAAAAACCCTGAAAACTATGGTATTAAGATAGGGGAAAATGTTTCCCCAATTGTGCTTTATGTTCAATTTAGGCCTTCTCTCCATCGGCCTCAAGAAGTCATGAATTTCTTTTGGGATCCTTGGGGGATCACAAACCAGAGCCTCCCTTAATTTAGATCCAAAGATATTATGAAAATTACATAATCAAACTCATGATCATGCATGTCAAGAATCCTAGTCCAATATTGGACAGGAATTTCAATGTTTCCTTCCTTCTTCTTTAATTTCATATCTTTTTCGAACACAGCCTGACCCCTATACAGAAACATGTGGATTAACAAGGAATACCATCTGAATCCAACCCAATTCTTCCCCTCCTTTAGGGCTACCAGACCCATGTGCATCTTTTTTGCCAAATAAGTGGCAAAATCATATATTACATTAAAACTTGGGTGCTGGAGATTTACTGCCATATACATAATATCGGTAGGCAAGGTTTTCTTTAAGCTGACTCCCAGAACTTGACATAAAGCACAAACAGTCTTCTTGAAATAACTGGCGAAATAACCCACAGGAAAAGGTTCGGGCTCATTCCTGCCAATTACTACCTTCTTCTAATATTTTCCTCTTCCTGAGACTTCCAAATGAGGTATTAAGAAGGATGTTCTAAACAAATCCCTAGTATTTCTATATTCTTGTCTGAAAACCTCCAAGTTGACAAGAGCAATATCCTGACTCCATTCGCGCAATTTAAAAATCTCTGCAATTTCTTCTTTGGTTATCTTAATCATCTGCACACCAGCATGTGTTCTGACAATTTGGGCCACAGGGTCATATCTAGCAGCAATGTCCTTTAAAAGATCTACATCCATATAAACATTAAGAACCACCAATTTACCCAGGTCTAACCTCCAAGGGTTACACAAAGGAACCAACAAATTCCTGTTCCCAAACCAATTGGAGAACAACTGCCACCCGGTGTATAGTAACTTGACATCTTGAATTGCACATTGCTTGTCTGTCAATCCTTCCAAGATTCGAGGCCCATAGAACAAAACCTTTCCCTCCTGCTTCTTGCTAGTGGAGGGTTGTAACAAATCAATAATATCTTGGGATAAAGACCTGGTAGTGGTTTCAGAACCAGAACTTCGGCCCTTGGGTGCCATTTATACTTTACATATGATAATTCAAACTAGGGTTTGCTTATTTTTAGATAGCAAATAATTACAATTTTCTTCTTTAGCCTTAACATAAAATTCTTCAATATTCAAAAAACCCTAGCTATTATCTAGACAAGCTCTAAAAATGAATCTATTCAATCAATTCTTCAAGAACAAAGATAGGAAACAATCATGAATTGCCCAGCAAACAACCATAAAATATTCTGAATTTACAAGAAATGGCGTACGTGCTACTTACGGTTTCAATCGTAGAACATCCAGGGCAGCGAAATTGAGAAATCGTAACCATAGCTTGCTTCACTCGATACCAAGCAATTCTTCCTCAATGTAGAGATACATAATTGAAATAGTAATTCGCAAATTTTACCATTTAATTATGCAGGCAGAGTGAAACTTGGCCAATACTATTCACTCACGCGAGATAAAATGGCTATCATACAATACCAATTTATTTTTAAATACGAGCCATTGATCAATTGCAACGTTGGCCAAGAGAACGGCTCAGATTTAGTCAAAATAGTTTGAAAATGCCACGTTCTCCCTCCAGTCACCGAACGGACAGGATATTCACCTACCGAGCACCACATCAGCACGAAAATGGGCCCCACCTTTGTTATCAGCGCACAAAATTGGATTCCATGCATCACCAAATTGCACACCTCACAGCATTATTGAAACTGCAGTTTTAATAACACACGGTCAGCGAGGAACGACCACGATGCATGAATACAAAAACAGCTGTCATCATCAGCCTTCATAATCGATCAGCGAGCAAAATTGGTCCCCACCATCAAATGTGACAGATGGCAGAATCTCACAAGCCTCGCACCATATTTGTGACGTTAGTAGAAACCTTGCGAGGTTTGCGAGCAACGGTCAAGATTGAAATCACTTCATCCAACGGCCGCGCAATCTGCACACGCAAAAAGGTTATTTCGCCTGAATTTTTAATAGTTGTTTTATTTTGCAGGGGGTGTTTTTAATGACCGTCGATCTTCCTACGATTGATCCTGACCGCTCCTTGCGATCTCGCGATGACATCACCGTTGATTGTTTGGTGATTATGATATCAGGGGCGAGCACCACGTGTCCCAAGCTGTTGATGCTAAAAAGGGATTAATAAAGCATTTAATATTTGTGTCTGACTTAAATATGTTATAAAGTGGGTTACTAAAATAGTTGCGAGATGCACGTGCTCGAGATCGATGGTGATGTTATAATCTTGGTAAAAAGTTGCTCGACGGTTATGTTTGGTGCTGCTGACTGCTGTATTTTTAATGACCGTTGATCTTCCTACGATTGATCCTGATCGCTCCCCATGATCTCATGATGACATCACCACTGATTGTTTGGTGATTGCAATATCACGGGCGAGTGCCACGTGTCCCAAGCTATCAATGCCGAAAAGGGATTAATAAAGCGTTTAATATTTATGTCTGACTTAAATACGTTATAAAGTGGGTTACTAAAACAGCTGCGAGATGCACATGCTCAAGATCGACAATGATGTTATAATCTTGGTAAAAAGTTGCTCGACGGTTATGTTTGGTGCTGCTGACTGCTGTGTTTTTAATGACCGTCGATCTTCCTACGATTGATCTTGACCGCTCCCCACGATCTCACGATGACATCACCACTGATTGTTTGGTGATTGTGATATCATGGACGAGCACCCCGTGTCCCAAGCTACCGATGCCAAAAAGGGATTAATAAAGCATTTAATATTTGTGTCCGACTTAAATACGTTATAAAGTGGGTTACTAAAACAGCTGCGAGATGCATGTGCTCGAAATCGACGGTGATGTTATAATCTTGGTAAAAAATTGCTCGACGGTTATGTTTGGGGCTGCTTACTGCTATGTTTATAATGACCGTCGATCTTCCTACAATTGATACTGACTGCTCCTCGCGATCTCGCGATGACATCACTGCTGGTTGTTTGGCGATTGCAATATCATGGGAGAGCGCCATGTGTCCCAAGCTGTCGATGCCATAAAGGGATTAATAAAGCATTTAATATTTGTGTCAGACTTAAATACTCTATAAAGTGGGTTACTAAAACAACTATGAGATGCACGTGCTCGAGATCGACGGTGATGTTATAATCTTGGTAAAAAGTTGCTCGACGGTTATGTTTGGTGCTGCTGACTATTGTGTTTTTAATGACCATCGATCTTCCTACGATTGATCCTGATAGCTCCCCACGATCTCGCGATGACATCACTACTGATTGTTTGGTGATTGCGATATCATGGGCGAGTGCCACGTGTCCCAAGATGCCGATGCCGAAAAGGGATTAATAAAGCGTTTAATATTTGTGTCGGACTTAAATATGTTATAAAGTGGGTTACTAAAATAGCTACGAGATGCACGTGCTCGAGATCAACAGTGATGTTATAATCTTGGTAAAAAGTTGCTCGACGATTATGTTTGGTGCTACTGACTGCTGTGAGTGAACATGATCGCCGATTGTAGGAATCAACGGTTGCCCGCCATTGCGTGATCCAAAGATGCAGGATGTTTAGTGATCGTGGTATCATGGGTGGGCTCCACGTGCATTCCTTTAGTGTTGCTTCTGCGATGGGCCCTCGATGCTGACATGGAGATTTCGTCAGCCCTTTTGAAGATGGTCGTTCAATGATCTGACAAAAATAAAAGGTCAACGACTGAAGTTTAAATTCGCATCAAATGCGATTGGAGCCATTGGGGCGGCATGCAAATGAGCTTTAATGGCGGACGAGACATCTACTGCCTCAATTCAATCGACATAAAGTATCTGCTCTTTTTCTATCTTCATCACAAAAGCATTCAAGTATTTTCCAAGCAGTTCAGAGCCAGAGATAAAGTATTTCGAGCGATCACTGTGAAGTTTGGTTCTCTACAAGGTGTGAAATCTCGTGAATTATTTTCTAAACTGCTGGGTTAATTTGACTATGTCTTTGCGAAGGGTTCTATTATGCTGGTCAAGGGGTTTTGTTAATTATTGTCGTAGGGTTACTGGTTCATTTGAATTATTGGAATTGCATAGTTGTGTTGTATTTTTGTGTTCTGGGTACCCCTAGTTTCTTCGAGGATTTGATTTTTTAAAAGAAGCCCTAATTGTTTAAGATGGCACCATCGAAGCAGCACTCTGGCCATGGTGATTATTTAAAGAGGAATTTGTATGATGACTTCCTGGATCAACTCCCATTGTCAACAAATGATAGAAAGAGTGGTTTGGTTTTAATGAATGGAAAGACCCTAGGCGAAGGTCTACTGTGCAAAAATTATAACATTGCAGATGCCAGGATTCCTATGACTGGTCTTGAAATGTTCAGGCTGTGGTATGGACAGCGAAACTTACTCACCCCTTCTCTAATGCCTGGAGATATGACATGGGGAAACTAACAGTGTCAAATGTGTTTCTTGATGTTGACTTGCTCAGAGTAGTGGCAGCATGGTATGATCCTGTGACAAGGGTCGTAAGGGATAATGATGGTGGAATTCTGCTAAACCTAAATGCAGATGAGATTCGGTAGATTTTTGATTTGACTGAGTATAGCCCTTTCTTAGTCCAAATAGATTTTGAGAACATGAAGGAGGAGTACAAAAGGTTAAAGCCTCTTTTCAGATTGAAGTTGTTTCCTCTTCACTTGGCCAGGGTAGGCAGTTCAACAATTATTATCAGCCCAAATGACCAGGAGCCTTTCAGGCTGAGCTATTTTTCCAGTCACTTCCTGGAAACATTTTATTCATTGTGCTAGATTATAGGGATCAACCCTAATACTATGATGCCAGTTGCGTACATATTTATGGGAGCCCAGATTCAGCATCCCAACTTCTCTGTGGTATATGACTTTGCATCATTCCTGTCAGAGAAGATGCATGAGGGTTTGATGAAGCTACATGTGGGGGATATTGGCACTCCTTTTTTTTGGTACTCCCTGTTGATGCATATGTTCCTATACAAGAATGTTGTTTTCTTCTCAGAAAACATGGAGTTGAGGCAGGAGGTGAATGGAGAAAGGTTACCAGTACAGGTGTGGAGTGCAGATTTGTCTTACAATAGGGGAGGTGCCAGCTTTGTGCAGTTTGATAATTGCTTTGCCTCCAGACTCAGGGCTCGGTTGGTGGTAAATGTGCCAAGAGTCCCTGAAGACTTGCATGAATTCCTCTGACCGAAGGTGAGGAAGCCTAATTTAAAAGTGTGTCACAATTGGGGTGATATCATCTTGTACCCTATAAGCACTGTCTTGAGGGTGTATGGTTTCTAGGGAAGCCCTCATATCCTCCCCTTTAATGTATCATCAAGGATGGGGTTTTTCGAAGTAATGTGGCAACTAGGTTGTATTCATGAGGACAACCTAACAAAGAAAGGAAAAGGGACTTTGTTCCCTGACTACACTATTGTTTCTGATTTTGTCTATTCCAAGGGAGGATGGGTCCACTTCGGAAGGTTTTTTGATGACTTCAATTTGAGGAATGGTCCTAGGAGATAGCATGACCCTAAGGGATTCTTTGCATTGTTCAGACAACCAATTAAAGGTGGCAAATTTGTACATGAATTCAACTTTCCTGAGGACCTAATCAGAAATGAGTTTGATTTGAATAGGCAGGAGTTGAATAAAGAAAAATTGATTGCATATGAAAAGCTGTTGGCTATAATACATAAAATGGATCCAAAATATGATCCATTAATGGAGTTCACTCCATTTCACAAAAGAATAGACTTCTTAATGGCTAATTTCAAAAGTATCATGGCCACCTTGATGACCAAGAGGGTCAGTTTGGAATTAGATTTTGGTATAGAAAGACCAGATGTGAGGCCTAAAGAAACAAGGCCAACTTAGCAACCACCAGTTGACAGGCCTCTATATAAGAGAAAGAGGAATGCGAGCAGTGCTGAGGATGAAGGGGATAAGTAGGGAAAACAAGTCATGCAAGCATCATCACAGCTGGGTCCAAGGATCAGAGCACTCAGAGGGATAAGGATTGTGGATCTAGATTCACCACCAAGAGGTGATCCTGTAGTGTTACCATCAGAGCCAAGCCCTAAGAGGCAAAGAGTTGAGGAAATGCAGGAAACTCTGATGGATGAGATAATTGTCACTGATCAAGACATGCAGGTTGGTATCCCTTCCCCTCCTAGATCAACACAATTGGTGCTTTCTGACATGGATGTAAAGGGGCAATGTGTACAAGATGCTAGGATGGAGGCCTGCAAGGCATTCTTGGACGATGATGCATTTGTAAAGACTCTTGTATTCTTGCAACTAGTTTGGAGGATGAAATTAGAAGAGTACCAGAATAAATGAAAGAGTAGGAGAGAATCGAGACCTCATAGGTCTGAGCAGGAGAATGATGATGAGGTCAAGGCTGAATTAATGGAAGAATTCAAAGGCATCACTCCTGAGGAGGGAAGAAGACTTGTGACTCATGCTGGTGTCTTACTTTTTCCTGAATGGGACATAGCTGATGTGGTTGCATTCAATGCTATCTTACAGTCCAAGCACCCTATACAAAACAGTGAAGAAGAGGTTAAGGCAGCTCTGCAGGACTCTGCCTTCAGTGAGGAGTATGAAACTCTGGCCATATGGGCATTGGCACCCCAGGGCAGAAAGCCAAATGTAACTGATATTAGCCCACACCTAAGGGGAGGGCTAATCATCAAGAGAGCTTCTGAAACTTCAACAATAGAAGCTACAAGCCTGACAGTGAATGTGGCCAAATTGGCCCAAAAGACAACTGAGAGAGAAGAGGTTGAAAAGAAGAGTTTGATGGAGAAATACAATATGATAATTGCAGAATATAGTAGGATGCAACAAAGGAATTTGAGCTGCAATCTGAAGTAGATAGGTTGAAATATGGGCAGGTGGGAGAATCCTCCAGTGCTCTTGGTATCAGAACATTACCTTCTATTGCAGGATCGGTCCCCCATACTACTCCAATTGTTTCAACTCTGGGGTCCCCCATCCAGGCACCTGCTCTCAGTCCTACACCAGGGCCAATTGAAGAAGAAGTTGAATATTCTGTGGATCCCACCAAGAAGCAAATGTTGAATAGGATCACAGAATTGCAGGCTGCCTTAAAGGCAAGTGAGGATGATGTAATTTCCAAACAAAGTGAGGTGGTTGACACATTTTTGAGGCATCTTAATGAAAAGGTTGATGGTAAATTACCATCTATACATTCTTTGTATTCTTTATTCTTGGATGGAATAAAAAA
This sequence comes from Sequoiadendron giganteum, assembly GCA_007115665.2. NCBI lineage: Eukaryota > Viridiplantae > Streptophyta > Pinopsida > Cupressales > Cupressaceae > Sequoiadendron > Sequoiadendron giganteum. The sequence continues at coordinate 692,401,199 of CM021101.1, forward strand.
TATCAATAGGGATTGAGAAATAGTTTTGCCTTTGGCTGAGAAATGGATCCCTAGGGAAAACAATCTAGATATTATGTACAAAGCTTCTAGGTTTGATGCAGACAACAAGCCCCAGACATTGAAGCCTACTCAAAACTTTGTAAAATCATTGAGCGGATTCCAGGCCCTACCTGATGATTTCGGTAGAAGAATTAGGGAGCTAATAAAGAGCTTTGATGACTGGAATGATACATTTTTGCCAGACATTATTGATGCACAAGGAAATGTTAAGACATTGCAACAGTGGTAGGATGGGGCAGAAGAAGTTATCAATGCACAAATCAAATCGATTTGTGATGATTCAAACTATGATTTACTGGTAAATAGTATGGATAAGATAATTAACACCAGCACATTCTTAGAGTTTTTTTGAAAGGGAAGCCAATCAGGTTGCAGTGAAGTACACACCTTACAATACTAAGGTGAATGAGGTCGTGAAATTTCACTGGCCAACGGATGAAGAGTATTAGAGATGGGTGGACAAGTACTTAACCGAAGAGGAGTAAAACAATGTCTATTACCATAGGATGGATGAAGGAATGCTAGATGATGATGCAAACAATTATGGAGACAACCACAAGAAATGATTTTACAATGGATAGGGCATGTGAACAGAATGAGAAGATGTTCGAAATGGAGCTAGCCATAAGGAATGCACTAGAGGATGCTGATACACACAAGCGACCAACTTACCGAGATTATCTATCAAAACATCTATTTATGGCTTAATAGAGCATAATTTCTAGTTTGTTATTGTTGTTAAGAAAAAGACATTTCTCAAAGGACACGCCCTTTCACAATTTTGATATATTTATATCTGTTACATGATGTAAAATAGATATAGGTGGATAGGAGAAAGGTATAGCAATGAAACTTTCCTTTAAAAGACTCAGATGCATGTATGAATTTTGATGAAGTTAATGAAGATGTCTGAACTTGTGGCTTAATCTTGGTATCAGCTGTTTGTGGAATTATAAAGTTATCTGGTTGTCTCCATTTTGATGCTTTTCTGTTGTCTAAATTGATATATGAAGCATATAAATATATTCAATTTACCGATACACATTTGCTGTATTTGTGTGATGTGATTATTTGGTTCTTTCAAGTAAAGATTAAACCCTTTTAGTCAATCACAGTAACTGAAGAGTATTAATTAGATCAATAAGAAGAATCACATAACTAGGATTGTCATTCTATCTCAAGTAGAGTTTGTCAATCATTTAATTGCACATTTATACAAGTTATAAATTACATTCGTGTGCCAAACACTTTGAATTATTTCCATCATAGATTACACTTTTATAGATCTTCATTAGAATCCATACACCCAACAAGGCAGTGGTCTCACGCTTTCATCTTTTGGTTTATCCATTTTATTTTTTACATTTGTTAACTAAACATATTCTAATATAATTCAAATATAATTCAAATTAAAAAAATCATAAATTAATTATGTAACCACATAAGTCAAATATAATTCTATCAAGAAATTAATATCAAATAGATAATACAATCACATAACTCATACATTTCAATGTCAATGATCTTCTTCTTCATCCAACTCTTTTTCTGTATCATCCGATCCAGATTCAACATTGTAAGGATTTGTCATATCATCATCGTCATTGATATCAGTTTCGATAATGTCATCATCCACACGGATATCATCTTCATGAACATTAACTCCTACATCATCATGATCTAGTTCCTCCTCTTCGACATCTTTGTCAGGCACATCATCAACTAACTGTTGATCCTGATCATCATCTACATCATCTTCTATTTCTTTAGTATCTTCTTCTTCCACCACATTATACTTTACTAGCCTTCCTCTTGGATCATGTCTAACAAAATATGACCAACCCACTTTACCTGGAACCTCTGAGTAAAATACCTGCTCACATTGGCTTGGAAGAACATAGAGCTCATTTCCAACTCGCTCAAAATACCTTGTATTAACCATGGTAAATCCATTATCATGTTCAATAACTGTTCTCTCGGGATCATTTTCATTCAATTGTAGCCTGTACCATAGGAAAACAAACAAAAATAATTTGAAGGACTTAAAGTCACACTCAAGTATATCATCCAAAATCCCATAGTATTGATTTTCTGAGACTTCTGGATGCATGTCGTTTCTAGATGAAACATTAGTCACCTGGAAGATTGCAGTTATCCCAGAATCACAAGTTTTCTTCGTGTCATCCAACTTTTTGATTCAAAATTTATGACCATTGCACCACATAGCCTTGTGGTGTTTCACCTGCAATATGTCAAACATGTAAAACTTATTGCTATATCATCAGTTGATAAACATATTTATTCTTGGCTGAATGTATGCAAAGAAAAAAAAATCTCAACATATATATACATCAATATAATTGAAAATAATTAAATAATATGGGTGATTAATATATTTATACATACCTGTTTATCTCTTAAACCATATGCTAAATCAATTTCCCTTGGTGTAACAGTGGAGTCTACATTACGATGAGCTTCTTTAACCAATGAAGCCACACCTTCCCATGTTAATGCGCGACCAGATTGTTGACATCGTTCAATCCATACCGTCATCCAATCAAGATTGTTTGTGACATACAAATGTAGTGCATCCCACTCTCGACCAACTCTATCAAAAAAATTAAAATTCACAAACGACGTATAATTAGTTAATTACCACGATATACAACCTTAATTTATAATTGATGAATATTGAAAGATTAATAATTAAATAAGTATAATATACATAAAAACCAAATGTAAAATGTATTCTAATTAATCTCCATGACCATCTTATAATTACCTGTCACTTTCCTTAATCTACCTTTCCCCATCAGGTACTCCCCTTCGAATTTTTTAATAGAGTTGGGATCCCAAATGCAATCTACATGGATCTTTGCTGCAAACTTAGGAAGATATTCAGTAATGTACACCATGCTTTGGTATACCATGTATCCCTCCACCATAGAACCCTCAGGATGTGCTCTTTGTCTAACCAAAGCCTTCAAAAATTTCAAGTGCCTCTCAACCATCCACATTGACCTTGTGTGTATAGGTCCACACAATTCAATCTCCTCAACTTGGTGTATGAGGTAGTGTTCTTGTGCATTGAAAAATGTCGAAGGTAGACACTTTTTCATTTCACACATTAGACAAGGAATTTTTCTCTTCCAATAATTTATATCTTCTTTATGGATTGCTTTAGATGACAACCATCTACAAGTGATTCAAGACACAAATATATTAACGAGATTTAACAAAAATATACAACGAATTGAACAAATATCGCTACTTACCTCATGTATTTTCCAAGATCATATATAACTTGCTTGACATTGTTGTCGAAGTTGTCTGGGAGAGATAGAGGTAGAACGTACTGCAGCAATTATAAAATGATCTTTTCATTAATATTTTTCCAAAAGTAGTAAACATAATACACTGAAAAGTACATGTAGTATACATATATATATATAATATACCAGAATAATTACCTTAATGAAGGTATGCCAATCATGCATTTTCATCCTTGACCCAGATTCACCTTTTTTTGTTATGATATTGTTTATGTTCGCAGCAAATCCTGTGGGAAATCGAATTTTTCATATGACTTGTTTTATAGCATTGCTTTACTGCTCCGTTAATAACCAAGGAAGGGCACTTATATTAATTTGTTCTCCATTGCTATTTAATTGAATGACATTTTTCATTGCATGACTGGCTTCCTGAATGTCATTACAAATTTTGACAATTTTTTCTTTGTCATGCCTTCCATCCAATATTTTCCATAACGTTTCTATCATATTCTTTCCAATATGCATTGTATCAAACAAATGCACAATTTGTAGCTACTCATAGTAGGGCAACCTACTAAATTGTCTAGGATAACTTTTCAGTCCCTGTGGAAGCCGACCATTAATGCCTTGACGACCTTTATGAAGCATATCGGTTAAACAAATTAACAACGACAATCATTGTCAATTACAGCATGAGTAAAAACAACACAATATAAAAATATAAATTAAAAACATATCATAAACGATAGATAAAAAATTTGATCCGATGTATAACCTTGACGATTAATTCTATTATATTCCAACTTCCATAGGCGAGGTGTCACTCTTTGTGGTTTTGATGCAGTCTCTTCTTTCCCATTGAAAAGATGTTTTTCAGTAGTTCGATACTTATGATTTCTGTGGAGGAAGTGCCTATACTCATCAAACACCTGCTTTCCTAAACTTGTTGAACGACGAGATTTCATCTTTGGACCACAAATTGGACATGCAAATTTTCCCTTTGTTTGAAGACCTGCAAATCATATATAATTGGATTAAATATGTCAATTTTTATAATTATATATAATGAATAGATTACTTAAAAAACATGCATGATATCTACTTCATAAAATTAAATATCGTTAAAGTCATGCAGTTGAACGTTATAACATACCAAAAAAATATGTTAGCCCTGGGGCATCATGAATTGTCCATACACACATAGCATGGAATTGAAATTGTCTTTGTCCTATTGGTCTATATACGTCATACATAGTGACGCCATTCTATAACTTTAGTAACTCGTCGATAAGAGGCTCAATATATACATTCATATCTTTAACTTGGTACTTACCTAGTTGAATGAACATAAACATTACATAATTATTATAACCATTTTACTGCAATATATATAAATTCATGTACATGACTATTAAATGAAAAAATATATAAGTCATTATGCAACAAATAAGACAAATGAGATGCTACTACGTTAAAGAAAATTGATGTAAACAAATACCTGGAACAATCATTGCCAACATTATGTGCTCCCTCTTTATTGACATCCATGGAGGAATGTTATTGTTGATAACAAAAACAGGCCACACTGAGTAAATAGATCTCAGCTCTCCAAATGGATTGACACTGTCCGCTGCCAATGAAAGCCTAAGATTACGAGGTTCTTCTTTAAAGTGTGGCCATTTTTCCTCCATGTCCCTAAATGCACAACCATCTGCAGGAATTTGAAGAATCTCATCTCCACTTCTATTACGTGCATGGTAATCCATAAATTGCGCTAAGCTTTCACACCTAAATAATTGTTGTATACGTGGAATAATGGGAATATAACGAAGAACCTTGTGAGACACCTTTTTTTTTAGTTGATATATTCGATATCTACTGATATGACATTCCGGGAATTCTGTTGCAAATTCATGTTGTTTATGATATATAATATGATCATTGGGACATGCATCTATTGCTTGATACTCCATTCCAATATCTTTCATAATGCCATATAAATCTCGGTATGAGTGAGGTAAAATATTTGATGGTGGTAACAAAAATTCACCAATCAATCTACAACAAAAAATAATTTCTTAATATAAAGAATATTAATGGTACATACTTCATCCTTTATTTACTAGCGATGAACTAACAACAATTAAAATAGATGAAAAAAGATGATATATATGACATACCTTAACATCCGTGAGATTGCTATGTTGGATAAACCATTCATAACCTTCAAGTTCACCAGCAACATTACAACAGAGAGAAGAGTTGTTTGGGAGCCTTCATAAAGGGGCCCGTATGCCTTCTCAAGTACAGGTAAATCATGAACATCATCAAAGTCATCTCGATCAACATGATCACATGTGCCACTACATGTGTCATGGATCAATGTATTTGTACCATCATCTTCAATTGTGTTTTCTGGCGCATGACCATCTTCTTCCATTGGATCATTAACTTCATCTTCGATATTCACAGCTCCATGTTCCTCCGCTTGCAAAACCACATTCTCTGGGCCATGATAATTCATATCGTGTGCCCTAGGGCACCCCACCTTTATAATAATGACAGACACAAATAAACCAGGATCATGATCAAGTGATTTTATATATATATATATATCAAATGTTAAAACAATATAAACATTTGCAAATTCAATCAATATAAACACATATAATGAACAACTTACCAATGGATGATAATCATGCCCCCCTTCAATGTGACCATGCTGCCTACAATGTTTCTCAGCTGTTGTGATTAAAAGTCTTCTCGTCTTTAAGCCCTTGCAATTATTGCAAGGACAATAACATTTCCCATCACCCTTTCTTTTCAATATAGCCCACAATCTAGCAACTGTCTCTTCATTTTGTTCTAGAGTAATATTATCTGACATGATTTTTCTTTACCAAGCTTGAATATTTAGATCTTCAAAAAATATCAAACTCACACTCCAATAATTTTTAATCACACACAGGTAACAAAATATAATAATTATGATATTTTACACCAAAAAAATTCGGCATGCAACCACCCCTACAAAAGAGAAGATAGTCTAAAGTTAATGACCCCAAAAAACACTTTCAAATGCTAATTCCAAAAATTATTAAATTATGATTTTACTATGATTTCCAATTGTTAGACTCCTAAAATCAGAATATTGAACTTGAACAACAAAATCTAGAAATGAAAATATCAAAATGCAGCTAATAGGCCTCAACAATTAAGGCCTACTCAAGACTTTGTGAAGTCACTGCAAGGTTTCTAGGCCTTACCTGATGATTTCAGCAGGAGGATTAAAGAGTTGGTAAAGAGTTTTGATGACTGGAGTGACACATCTTTACCAGATATTGTAGATGCCCAAGGAAATGTTAGATCACTACAGCAATGACAGGACATGGTAGATGAAATCATCAATGCACAAATCAAATTGATTTGTGATGACTCAGATTATGACATGCTGATGAGTAGTATGGATAAAATCATTAATTCACTAGCACATTATTTGAATCTTTTGAAAGGGAGGCGAATCAAGTAGCAGTAAAGTATACACCTTACAGTGCCAAGGTAAATGAGGTGGTAAATTTTAATTGGCCAGGATGAGGAATATCAAGGATGGGTAGAAAAGTACTTAACTGAACAAAAATAGGACAGAGTCTACAACCGACAGTTAACAACTCAACGGTTATGGTTATAACAAATTTTGGCTGTCTTGGTGTTAGTTTTGGTGCAAGATTTCAAAGTTTGGAAAATGCACCAGTTATTCTCCAGTGGATGGGATGAACAAGAAGATTCTCCAGAGACTCAGCTGTTGTAACCAATTTTTGAAATGTCATAAGGCAGTCCAAGTGACCAGTGACAGGTGTATTTCTGGTCCGATGCTTGTTGCTCCTTCATTTTCCCTATAAGAAGGATTTCAGGACTAGAAATACGGGTTAGCAAATTAGATATCTTTAAGTTGAGTCTAACTGAAGTTGCAGAAATAATTTGTAAAGAGCCTGATATTATAGTGAAAATACTATTCTTAGGTTTGTTGTCATTCTATTGTAGGTTTTAGTTTTAAAGGTACTTAATTTTCAAGACAGTACTAGCATCTGAATGAAAATTACTCATTTCAAGGTCATGTATCTCCATTGTATGAATATATTATTATCTTGAATCAAATGATCAAGGGTTATTCTGTTCATCTCACTGTTATGGTGTGTGTAATTCTCATTTTGGCTTTAATTCAAGGAATTAATTAAAATGCTTGAGTGAGGTTATAGGTGACTATGTTCATATAAGGATTTGATAAGTAGTATTGGGTTAGACTATAGATTGATGGTATTGTAAGGCAGTATTATCTAAGATTTTATATGGTATGTGTCTAGAATATTAACTTGGTTATAGTAAAAAAAAACCAACGCCTTTGATATTATCTAGCCATGGCTCCCAAATCTATTGCAAATTGATCATTAGGGTTAAAATTGAAACCTTGCAAATATAATCTTTGTCCAAATCCATCAAGAATTTTCCATCAGTTATAAACAATTCCTTTAGAAAGAATTTGTGAAGCTAGGTCTAAAATCTGGAAATGAAATTCTAAAAATGCACAAGACTAAAAATTAAATCTAATGAGATGTTGCTTTAAAATATGATTTTCAAACCTGGAAGTACAAATATGACTTCACAAATGAATTCTGGAAAAATAGCATGACTACCCTCAACCTGGCGATATCTTCTTGAGTTTCTTCTGATTTTCCCTAAGAAAATCGTCGAGCAAAACATCGTCGCAATAAATAGTCAAGCTCATTTCAATTTATGCCTGCCACAATTAAACTTTGCAGGTCCGTCACAATTTCGGCGAAAGATCTTCGTCGAAACGTTTACGAAACAAAGGTTCGTCAACATTCTGATGAACGTCGAGGATAAAAATTAACAAAAAGAAAAATTCACACAAGTGCCCGACGATACATCTGATTATATAGCTTTCGTTGGAAGGTTTCATCGAAAATTGGGGTCAAATGAGCTAGTGATCTTGCATCCTACATTATAAAATACTACATGCACACCCGCATCTATTATTTTTCTCATAGATAACAAATTTCTTACTAATCCAAGGATATGCAACACACCATTAATCCTTTTTATTCTACCATCAGGAAACCAGATTTTAACTTTACCATGGCCAATAATATTTAAATGAGAATCATCACCCAAGTACACCTTACCTCCATAAAATTATTCATATTTAGAAAACCAATCTCTATTAAAGGTCATATGGAAATATGCACTTGAGTCAATTAACCATGCATCATTACCTACACAAGTTTCCAAAGATGCAATGAATGCATCACCATCTTCCTTCTCAAACTCAGAATCATAATCAAATTTCTTCTTTTTCTTCTTATTTTCTTCTTTGCATTCCTTACGAACATGTCTAGGCTTACCATAGTTCCAACAAATAACTTTGGACTTTCCAAGAGATTTAGATCTCCCCTTGGACTTGGATTTTTCATGCTTCTCATTCTTCTTTCCTTTTTCTTTAGGTCTTCCATGAACATTTAGGGCCTCCTTGGCAGTGATGGATACCTTCCTCCTCATCTCTTCAGAAAGCAAATAACCCACCACATATTCAATCTTCAATATTATAGAAGTACTTCCAATAGCTATAACAAGAAAATCCCACAAATTAGGAAAAGAACAAAGCAAGATCTAGAATTTATCCTCCTCATCAATTTTGACACCAATTGATGCCAACTAAGCCACCAACATATTTAATGCTTCTAGGTGGTTTGTGATTCATCCACCCTCTTCCATTCTCAAGGAATACAAATTCTTCCTCAATAAAATCTTGTTCACTAAATATTTGGCCTGATACATATCACAAAGCTTCTTCCATAGTTTCTTTGCAGAGGTCTCCACATGGACATTGATTAAAATAGTCTACCAAGCACAATCTAATTAGAACCTTGGTTTTACGGTCTATAACATCATATTGAGTAGCTTGAGTAGGATCTGTAGGCCTTGAAAAATTCTCATCAACAACATCCCACAGAGCTCGATCTATCAACAGATCCTTCATCTTCAACTTCCACATTTCAAAATTATTTCCAGAAAAAATTCTCCACCTCTATTCTCCCTAATGAACTTGCCATCTAAAAATTCCTAGAACAAGCTTACAAAGTGTCTTCTACAAAATCTCCCACTCAAATCTGGATTAGTTCAAAAAACCTAACAACCCACAATTGAAACCATAGGTGATCAAACTTTGATACTACTTGTAAGGAAGAAAAGGTAGTAGAACAACTTCAAGTACACTAATATTGAGAGTAGAATAATGCAAAACTTTTACAAATCTTTAATAGTTACAAAAACTTAAATAAAAATAAACATAAATATCATGCATACCACAACACAGTGATTTACGTGGGGAAACCCCTTTCAGTAGACTAAAACCTCACACTCCAAAAGCTACCAAATATATTATTCAGTAAATCACAAATATTACAATATACTTGTAGAGAAAGCTTCTCATAGGAGTATCACCAGAAAAGATCAAGAGACAACACGACCGCTATTAGACTCTCAAAAAACATCACTGTCTCTATCGCAACTGTAATACAATGCCCTCATAAAATAGGGTTACATTCTAGGGCAAGACATGCCAACAAAATATCTACCATTAGATCTAAAACCTAATAACGAACAATCTACATTTACAATGTATCATTACTTAACGTATGTCGGTCATTTTAGGAGTTTCTTGAAAAAGTTAACACGCTCATGTTTTTCTCTTTGCTACCATTGTATATACCTATCGGTGTAACTAGGATATATATATATATATATATATACATCCTATCAATAATAAACTGTATATAATTACAAGGTTGAGACAGATTTTTCCAATATTAAGTAAGTTCTTATCCTACTAACTTCTCCAAAGAATGAAACTAATGTAGAATTACATGATTCAATTCACAACTACAAAATATAAAATTCATGAATTTCACATGCATGCAGTTGGAAACTATATTAACTAAATTCAACAATGCATCAACTAATCTAATAACACGAAATGAAGTGGATTAGCAATACCTCAAGTTTCCCTTTCTTGAGTTTTTGTACCCATAAAAGATATCAAATACACATTATTTAATCAACAATTCATGACATTGAACTAACTCCTTTATTACATGAAAAAATGAACTATTACAATCTAATAAGAATCTACTAAATATTTCTCATTCAACAATATATATCTTATTATGTAAATGATAACAAAAAAACTAATGATTAACTATCAACTAGTAACTAGATAGATTTACTCCTCGCAATAGGTCACACTATATAGGGTCTGTGAAGATTCTTATTCATTCTAGGTTTGAAAACAAAACCATAATGTGTTTGTCCACTCTCCCTCAAAGATAGGGAAATGACATAGTCTTAAAATAAAAAAACCATACATATGAGGTGGAAGAATAGAAACAAATTTAGAACTCTACCACTAATGTTAAATTACCAAGACAAAGACGTGTTTCCTTTTGCCGGAACAAAATTCTTCTTCTTCAAATTTTATTATTTAGTGGATAGGAATATTCTTATCATTATTCATGATTAACCATTCAATGGTAACCTTCGTTCTCCTTTGGAACTATCGTGCTCCAACCATTTTGACCTCTACCCTGCAATTATCTACAATTCTTATGTTGTGATCTATAAATCTAGTTGTTGTGAGCTACATTCCTTCTAGTTGCAAGAGGTTAGTTTCATCTCTAAGGCATACACATCATTAACAATCATATTATAAGAATAGAATTAGATTATTTATTAATTAAATTAAATTAATTACTAAATTGAATCATATTTCTAACATTAAACCAAATATGCTTAAATAACAATTTAACTACAAAAGAATATATATTTTAACCTTTTTTTCTAACTTGCAATTTTAAACTGAAATCAAAGCCAGATGACAACATTAAGGCAACTTAACCTAACTAGCACCTGACGACACACTATGACTAGGGTGATGACTTGGCATGGAAATCCTAGCTACTATCTCCCAATCGATTGTCATTGGGAAATGGACACGCTCAAACTTGTGAAACCAGGTGGAGTCGATGTCTTGTACCTATCAACCTACGAACAAAGAGTATATCCACATGTATAAATATGTCATAAATAAAACACACCATGAAGAGGAAATCTCAGAATCGCAGGGCGCTCGCAAGAGAGTGATGTGATGCCATCCCCTTCACCAATACAGTGTAACTAATTGAAAAATATAACATACTAATATAATCCAAAGCATTAAAAATCATTGATTCAAACATCCATAATGCTAATCCAGAAGATGCCATAATGATAACAACATAATAAAATACCATCACATCAAAATATAACATTCACGTCGCTTCATAGATAGCGATCAAATAACTAACGAGTGCCATAGTCAAAGTACTAACATAAAGTACAACATAAGAGAGCAGAACATTGATTGATCAAAAGGACAAAACGGAGGGGTATTACATCCTCCCCCCCCTAGGGTTAGGCTTACTCCTGGAAGCCTGCAAACCAGTAGGGATATAACTCCCTCATACAAACTGCATATAAATCAAAACCTCGACCTGTGAGGATGAGTATCCTGCACATAACGACCAACTCCAAAAGTCTCAATGACAACTCCCTGATACCCAGGCTGATGGTTATCAACCGCAACATAAGCTCAATGAGATCTACCTGCATTCCCTACTACCGGCTCTGAAACTGTTGGGCCCTGAACAAAACCAAAAGTATTCCGATGCAAACAGTTCCTAGCAAGGTGGCCCTATTGGCCATAAGAGTAACACCCCATGTTACAGCCCAACCCTCTATCACCTAAAGGTGTAGTAGACTACTGCATACTACCTCGATCAGCCATAGACTGTGAACTTTGGGTTGGCTACTCCTACCAATTGCACTTGTTGCGCCACCAGTTTCGGTTCCTCCTAGGTGAAGAACCACCATCATCCTGACACGGCTAAGAGTCCTTACGCTTTCCAAGTGCACTTTACTACTGTTGACCACTCTGAGATGGTCCCTATTGAGATCAAGAAGGTGCACCTCCCTAAGGCTGCCCTCCTCGAGCACTAGATCCTGTTGTTGAGCTACTACCAATCTATACACCCACATGACCTCCAAGTGCCATGGTCAGGTTCTCCTCAACAAGGCATGCTTTCTCTACTACTACCTCCATGGTCTTGGGTTCGAAAACCCTCACACCACCGCTAAGAAGAGCATTTAAGCCCCTGAAAAAATGGTGTACTAACATACTCTCATCGTCACCAATCCCTGCATACTATTTGAGCTCATAAAACTGTCGCTCATATTGCTCAACAGATAAGGTCATCCGGCGCAAGACATGAAACTCGTCACCTCAACATTGACATCAATGCTCAGATAAGAATCGAGCTCTAAATCGCTCTAGGAAGATCTCCCAAGATATTGAGTGAATGTCAATATGGAGCTTCTACTCCTCTAGCCTCCACCATGTGGATGTGAACCCTCTCAGCTGCATGATAGCATAACGAGCTTTAGTGTTACTACCATACTGATGCATGGAAAAACACCTATCCAGGTCTATAAGCGAACTCTCGGCCTCTAAACTAGTACCTGATCCATCATATAATGGAGGATGTGCCCTGAGTAGGTCCCTCATGTGTGACTCATACTGGGGAGGAACTTCCCTCACAACTGGATTAACCTGAATCTCAACCTGCCTTAGACCAAGGAGTGCCAAAGCCTCCTCAAGCACTCTACGCACAACCTCAATCCCTGCTGGATCCTGCTGACAATCACCGACCCCTGGTGCATACTGAGATGCCTGATGTTCTTCCTGATCTGGAACAACTAATACACGAGGAGAAGAGTCATGCTGACTCACACCATGATCACCTATATGGCCACGACTATGCCCTCTACCTCTTCCGCATCTAGGAGGCATAATCCTGCACATACACTTCAAGGTATTAGGCAAGGTACACCACTTAAAAGTCTACACAACTAAAAGTTTAATGGGTCCATCATAATCCCAGAGTACCCAATGTTTAAACCTAGACTCTGATACCATGTGTAACGCCCCGCCACACAACCCTAGAGGAAGTTGCAATTAACTACTTAAACAAACTATTTTTTTGTTTTGTTTAAGAACAATTAACATGCAAGTTCATTACCCAATGCCAACGACCTATAAGGTTACGTGATAGAGGTTATATAGAACCTCAACAAAAAACATGAATTTAAACCATGCCAATTATTTAATTAATAAATAAACACATACATTCCAATCAAGATAATTTACATCAAATCATAAGAGATAACTTTCATTTCCATTTATCCATAATTAAGCAATATGATTACAACTCTCATTCCCCAAATGAAGTAAGTCCAAGAACATAATTACAATTACAAATTTCCACCTCAATAACAATAGAGGGGTAATAAATTACAAGAACAACTAAAATGAATAAAAGCATAAAGAGTAACTAGATCCCACGAGCTCTCCAACTAGAAATCTCGTCCACATGAACATGAAGAAATCCCAACGGATTTAGGTGCACGCCACCCAACCAAGTGGAGCCCAAAGGCCCACCCCCCATGCTAGGAGATAGTAACAAGGAATCCTAGCCAAGACCATCTACCTCTAGACATAGGCTAACACAAAACTAAACCAAACTGAAACAACCAATCACATGTACCACATAGTACATCATGACTAAAACTCAAGTACAAATCTAGTACTTATACCACATAAGTACAAGTCTAACATGGTCACATTGCTTCCAGATATAAAGCAGATCAAGTATGTTACGAGAACCATACACACAGAAACAAATACCAACTGTGGTCACATCAGGTATGTTAAGGAAACCATACCCCTAAAGTCAAATACCGACGGTTGTCCTAGACAGAGTGTCATCACACAGTTCGTCATGAGTTACCCAAGCAGATCTTCATACACTCCGATTAACCTAGTGGCCTCAACCGATCCCCTGGCCCTCATACTTACTAATGCGGAATCAAATACCTTTCGTAAGGACAAGATAGATGACCTTGCCATTCCAGGCCTTCCCACCCATCCCAAGCCTAACCGAGCACTTGGGTCCATGAGTGAGGCATAATTATCTTGATTAGTGAGAAGTTAGTCCTAATATTCTAATTATTGCTTTAGTTAACACTTGTTTAAATCACTTCCGAAGGTTACCCAATCTTACCTCTTACAAGCTCTGGCCCCTAACGAAAGCCACTCTTCTACTTGACAACACACATACCATCCAAATGCCAAGGGTACAAAGTGCAACAACCAAGATATCATGACCACTCCTTTCTTAGGAGGCGACATAAAAAGAACTCACTCCAACACTGGAGGCAACAAATCACATAACAAGGTCACTCCTTACAAGGAGACATGGATCCCATAATCCACTCTTTTCACATGAGGCACAAAACATCCCCGTTCGTGGAAACCGGGTAAACACTGACTAGACACCATGCACTACCCAAGGGAATTCACAACAGGATGACTAACATAATACGACAACCTACAAACTTGAAAACCCAACTAGAAGACTTGACAAATGATAACATGACCAGATCAAAATCAAGGCAAGAATTAAATCTACTTTGGATTCACTAAATCCATTTCCTCATTTAACATTCAGAAATGTATTGCATTAGATAGACTGAATTAAATACACCATTTCAATAAGGGAGAAATTAATACCAATCATTTTATTTCCCTACTAGCATTTAAATACATGATAAATTAAATAGTTTATCAAATAAATAGAAATTGATTGTTTAAATAAAATATTGTTTCCTTATTTAATATAACAAATTTAAAATAATTCCCTTGATTTGAGAAAACATAAAATTTTAAATTCAAACTACTCTCCCTTAAAATATTGTTCTAATAGAAAATAATGATTTAATTAAAACCATCATGCCTATTTTTATTTCCTCAATAAATCTAATTCGTGCCCTCAACAATGCCATTAAAAAACATATACGCATAAAAACATCTACACATTCCCATTTAAATCAATATAATATAATATCAAATATTATATTAAATTTCCTATTGGTAAATACCCATTTTTATATGTTAATATTATAACATTATAATATTAAGATTATTAAATATCTTTTAATATTATAAAATTATAATATTAAAATATAAATAAATATTATAATTTTATTTTTATTTTATATGAAAAAACACAAGGCACGTGCCTCGGTCCGCATGCCAACCCTTAGGGTTGAATTGCGTGGCCTTGAGGCACGTGCATAAGTATTCTGAGGAAGGGAGGCACCGACTGTGGATTCCCCAACGGCGGCGTGAGTTTTGCGGAGGCTGCGGTGGGGTTTAGCAAGCGGCGGAGGTTTGGAGGGCGCGACTGTGCATCGCCAGCCACCACTAATGGTGGCGCGGTTGTGCTTTGCACAACTGACCACCATTAGTGGTGGTCACTATTCAATCCACGGGAGGAGGGGAGTGTGGGCGTAGCTCCCCCACGCCGCCTCCCATGGGGGTGGCTGTGGGGTGAGCCCCCGACCCCCAAACAAAACAAATTCGAACCCTCTTTTTTTTTTTTTTCATTCTTTAAAACATTTTGCCAGCATAACCCTACAAAGGGAAAATTATAAAAAATATATATACAAGTATATATATATATATAAACACATATATTTTCACTCACCCAAAATGAGATTTCAACTAAATTGAAAAAAAAAGAATTGAAATAACAAAATTGAACAAATAATTCATTTCAATTTTGAAACAATCTTTTTCCAAATAGAGGTGTCTTCCAAATTTTGAAAGCAAGAATCCAATGGTTTTGTTTTGCACACAAACAACAGATTACAATTGATTTCCCATCAACACATATACCATTGAATCTCAAAAAGAAACTAAATACAAAGATGTGAACCTATTTTTTTTTAAGTTGAGAGAAGATCCTGATGGTGCCTTGATTCCCACTTCAGTTCCACAAATTCCTTAAGCTTTAATCCAAAACCCACAAAGTTGAAAAATTTCTTCCTCTTTCTAATTTCAATCTTTCTCCAAAACTCCATGATCCAAACTTGTGAAGAAAATTCAATAATAAGGAAATTCTCTCAAAAAAATTCCTACAACCACCCTCATCAATTCTCCAAAACAAAATAGCAAATATCTTCCTTTTTCCAATTTTTTTTTAATTCAAAATTTACTAAATTGAATTTTTTTAAACATTTTCTTTTATTTTCAATTCCAAACCAAATATCCATAAGTTTCCAAAATGCATAATTTAATTCATTTCAACATAATCAATTTAATTAATTAATAAAATAATCTAATCCATGATTAAATTATTTTTTAATTAAATTAAATTAATTACTAAATTGAATCATATTTCTAACATTAAACCAGATATGCTTAAATAACAATTTAACTACAAAAGCATATATATTTTAACCTTTTTTTCTAACTTGCAATTTTAAACTGAAATCAAAGCCAAATGACAACATTAAGGCAACTTAACCCGACTAACACCTGACGACACACTATGACTATGGTGATGACTTGGCACGAAAATCCTAGCTACTATCTCCCAATCGAATGTCGTTGGGCAATGGACACACTCAAACCTGTGAAACCAGGTGGAGTCGATGTATTGTACCTGTCAACCTGTGAACAAAGAGTATATCCACATGCATAAATATGTCATAAATAAAACACACCGTGAAGAGGAAATCTCGAAATCGTAGGGCGCTCGTAAGCGAGTGATGCGATGTCGTCCCCTTCACCAATACAGTATAACTAACTGAAAAACCTAACATACTAATATAATCCAAAGCATTAAGCATCATTGATTCAAACATCCATAATGATAACATCATAATAAAATACCATCACATCAAAATATAACATTCGCGTCGCTTCATAGATAGCGATCAAATAACTACCGAGTACCATAGTTAAGGTACTAATAGAAAGTACAACATAAGAGAGCAGAACACTGATCAATCAAAAGGACAAAACAAAGGGGTATTATAATTCACATATACACATATCAACATATCATATTTGTATTTCCACAAACTATTTAGTCTATTTCAAAGTGTATGAAAGGTATATAAAAGATAAATGAAGACTTAGGAATGTCTGTGAAACTTGGCAAATGAAATGATAAAAACATAAAATAATGAAGAAAAGTTAGCTATTATTTAAGCCCATCATTCCCCCTGATGACTAAGCTATTTTCTTGTCCCCAAGAAAATTTTAATTCTATAGGTTATATTATAGAGTCATCTCTCTAAAATCAACCACAATGTCAACTCTTGTACCCTACTTCAGGTAGTAGCCTTTCTGGTATGATAACTCTTCCAATCTCCTGTTTTCTGCTAATTCTTCCCCTTGTTTCTTGCCTGCCCAACGTGGTAAAGGAAATGAGAGGATAGGAGGATGGAAGACAAGTGGGAACTAGGTAACTCCATTTTTTAGTAGGTAAAAGCAAAAGTTGTGTCACACTTTTAGCCAACTTATCAACATAACTGAATTTAAGTATTTCTAACTAAAAATCAATTTTGGTCAAACATATGATCTAGTAAGATTCATTCTAGCTAAGTTAGATACTTCCACAAATTTTTCAACTAAAATTGTTGGCTAAAAATATGTGGAGCACTTCTTTGAGTCCAATTTATCAAAAAAATAAAATTATTTGAAAATATTGAAGTTTCAATAACTCCTACTAATGTAAATAACATTTTTTTTAAATATTAAAATACCCTTTTGTAGATCCATAAGTGTAGTTTTTAAAAATATATTTATATTAATAGTTTAATTATTATTATTATTTTATTTTTTATTTTTTACTAAAAGCAGGTTATTAGCACAAAATAATAGGTTGATTACCATGTCAAGGAAAAATACTAAAACTTATTGAAAAAATTTGAAAAAATATAATGCACTATATAAAAGAATCTATATCAAGATGGTATAATTTTTTTTTCCATTTTAGATAAATATTTAATATGAAAGTTGATGTCTAATGGAAACAACTGTTTTTTGATTCACAAACATTTTACTATTTATTTAAAAATATATATTTATCAAAATTAGAAAAAATATATCCATGCACTAAATTTTCAAGTTATAAATACACACAAAAAATTTGAAAGAAAAAAAAAAATTACTATAAAAAGTTTGACATCTCATGCAACTTCATTTTTCAACATTTTATCAACAATTAAATTATAGTGTTAATTTATTAAAAACTACTTTAAAATAATTTTTTATTCTTTTTTTAAATACAAACATAATATATACTAAAAAATACATATTTTACTAGTTTACATCATTTCAAAATTCAAAACATATATGCAACTTTTTAGTGATTCAAGTTTAAAAGTTGGATCAGTGTTGGTCATTTCATTTATAAAACTATGTGAGATAAATTTGCGTTGTTACCCTAGTGCAATATCTATGCATTTATGAGACCTGTGAATTATGGCTATATAGTTGTAAATAGAGTGTGGTTCCTTCCTTTTCAACTCTAGTGTAAGCTCTTCCCATCTTTTCTGAAAAAAATCAAAGGCTTCATTAATGGTTTCTACCGCTAGTTCCTTCATTCTTTTATAATCTTGATTTCTACACTCCATTATCTTCTTTCCAACTCCTTTATGATCCAAGAGATCCAACCATTGATCTATTACTACATTTAAATCCATTAACTCCTTTCAAAGTTGTGAGGTAATAGATTTTTATTTTTCATGATATTCTTGTAGAATTTCCCCCCTTTGATTTTTATTCCTAATATAAGAGGCCAAAACCCTTTTTTGGAGATCTCCTGCAAACATCAATAGATTCCATGTTGTTTCATCTAAAAGGAAAAAATTGTGTAGATAAAACTCATACAATTGGTCCTACATTTCTTGTGTGGAGTCACAAAAGTGTATAAAAATGAATTTATTTCCTATTCATGGAAACAGGTAGGTCACTAATCAATTGGATAAAATCAAAACATAAATATTTTTCATATAGAAATAAGGCATAGACCTTGGCAGGAGGCTTGCATTTCAGTAACCATGTTGTTTTGTCTGCCATTTCTTCAATCTTCACCTTCAAAATATTCACTTTTGTTTCTTGCTTCTCTAATGCCTTAGAGTGGTTAGATACTATTTCACCTTTCTACCTTTCCCATTCTTTTTCTTTATCTTCTTCCATAACTCAACACCAGGGGACACAACCGTCGGTCTAGTGGGGGTTTTAATCGGTCCAATTGATCTCTTGACTATTGGATCTTTTATTTCTATCTCTACCATGGTAAGTTGTGTCACTATCTCCAGTTTTGACCCATGCTCAAACTTATGGATTCTTTCCTCCAATTCTTTGATTTTAGCATCCCTTTCACTACCTTTATGTTGGTATATTTTTAATAATTCCTCTAATTGTTGTATTTGTTCCATTGCTTTCTACAATTTTTTGTTAGTATTCCTTTCTTCAAGGAAAAAATCCTCATCTTTTTTCTAAAAATTCTTCCTCTCCCATTTCACCTATATATTCACACCCCTTTAAAACAAGGATTTTTAGAGATCGTTTCCTCATAGTTTTAGCTACAAAAAATCTTTTAATTCTAATTCAAAAGCACGGTATAAAAATATAATGGCTATACAATTGGTATGTTCACATCTTCACTAGGGGAATTACCCTCTAAACTTTAATCTATCTCAATCATAACATCATATTTTCTTTTTGATTATGTCTCTCATTGGCCCCTTCTTGAGTCGATGTGACCGCCTCCTAGATTGTATGGACCTCTTCTGCCCTTTTGCAGGTGTAGAGGTAGAGGCCCCACTCTTCCTTTTCCTTTCTTCTAGTTGGCCTTTCATAGAAGTTTGGGTTTCCTGAATGCTTTTTGTCGTGGGCTGCTTAGCAAAGGCAATGGGTTGTGTTTCTTGCAAACCTTACTTTTTTGGTTCTCTTGTGTTGTAGGTAGGTGTTGTAGCAAGGGAAAGAGAGGGCATTTATCCCTCAAGAGCAACCACAATAGGATATTCTATTCTTTGTTGGATTTTGTGGTTATGTTGCTAATATGTGGTTGTCATTGATGTCAACACTATTAGCATTGGTGTTTTTGAAGGCTGCATATATCAAGGAGATTGAGAAAATTGTAAAAAATATAGTGCAGGCAGCCAGTGGAGCTGAGAAGGTCAGAATGGTGGAAAGAGCTTTAACTTGCTAATTTGAAGGTGTGCTTCAAAGGGTTTAATGTTGAACCTTTCTAGTATGTTGTTCGAAAGTTTCAGAGGTTCCCATCAAGATTTGTGGAAGTTATGAATATTTGTGTGCCTACAATTATAAAGTTTATGTAGATGGTGTTTTTGGATGAAGCAGATGAAATTTTGGTAATTTCATGTGTTGTGCATGTACCTATGACATTCATGGATGAGTCTAGATCATTCTCTATCCTCTTTATATGTTTGCATTGATTGAAGTGTTCATGATCGAAGATTTTTCTGATGTGTGCTCGAATTTTCATGTTCTTGGCCAACATGATGGTGTTAGCGTGTTGTGGATCCATGAGGATTAATATTTTATTGTTTGGAAAGTTTGGAGGTTTTTTTTTGAGTCCACACTATGTTGTGACCGACTGGTGTTGGTGCACATTGAAATTTACTCATGTATTAAGGAAGATAGTTGTAATTTATTCCTTATTTGTGGCCGATTGAATAGTGGATGTAAATTCGTGTAACAAATATAGATATATGAGATTGTTTTTCTCATTTAGAGGAAGTGATCGGTGTATAAAAGTGGTTTAAATTTCTGAATAAAGGTAAGATCATTCAAAGCAGAGTGTGGAAGAGTTTGTAGAAGTTTTTGTGCATCTAACTGGAACTGTAATCAGGCTTTTGTAGAAGCTAATTTCTTTGCTCAACTTCATCAGATGGATTTAATCTGACTACTATATGTAAGGCAGTGAGACTTCCCTTTGAGAAGTGCACTCTAGGTAGTGCACCTGAATGCAAGTGCATTCCTTTTTATTCTTCATTATACTTCTAACAGGGTATAATCTTGTGGACTAACATCCATCGTGGTTTTTTCCCCTAACAGGGTTTCCACATATAAAATCTTGGTGTTCATGTGTCTTTGATGTGTTGTTGATTTAATGCTTGCATTGTTAATTATCAGATCTAAGATCTAAGGTTGATTAATGTTTTATAAGTTTAATTTTGGTAACGACTGATTCACCCCCCCTCTCAATTGTTTATCCTTGTTTTGCCAACATCTCATTGGCCCCTTCTTGAGGCGATGTGACTGCCTCCTAGATTGTATGGATGTCTTCTACCCTTTTGCAGGTGTAGAGGTAGAGGCCCCACTCTTCCTTTTCCTTTCTTCTTGTTTCCCTTTCATAGAAGTTGGGGTTTCCTGAATGCTTTCTATCGTGGGCTACTTAGTAGAGGTTGTGGGTTGTGTTTCTTGCAAACCCTAATTTTTTGGCTCTCTCGTGTTGTAGGTAGGTGTTGTAGAAAGTGAAGGAGAGGGCATTTATCCCTCAAGAGCAGCCACAATAGGCTCTTCTATTCTTTGGTCTTGACCTTCTTTTGGACTTAACATTAGAACATAAACCAACTAAGGTTTGATGATTGGTTAGCAACATTAAAGGAGAGCCAATCTGTTAGTGTTTGGTTCTTTTGTGTTGTAAAGAGGGTCAATTTTATGTGTTTTTTAATTAATCTACTTGACATAAACCCTAGATCTAGAAATGAAATTTATCGCACAAATAATTTTTTTTTTTATAAAAAAAACACAGATTTGAAAAATAATGATAGAGAGGAAACTATTAATAAAATTGGACCTTGAATTTGAGGGAGAAGGCTTAGGGCGCCCTTTTCCAAAATTTAGGATTTTTGAGCGCTTGAAATAGGGATATGAAGGTATAGGCCTTCTCTACACTTTTATACAACTTGTTGTTGACGAAAGTTCTATATCTACCTTGAACACATGAAAAAAGAGGAAACAGTTGTTCTATACAATATTTTTCCTCAATCAAAGGGTATGTGCAGGATCATCATGGAAAAAATAGGTCCTTAAGTGGCAATAAAAAGACAAAAAATCAGAGTTAGACAACTTGACTTAAAAATTTGAATAAGTTATCTATATTATTTCAAAAAAATGTAAAAATAGAATCTGTAGCAAATTGAATGTAGTTTTTAAACTACTAGACCTTTATTTAAAAAAAAAAATCTATTTGGTGAAAATTTGAAATTTCAATGCAGTAGTATTTAAATTTCAGGGTAAAAATAAGAAGTAGGTGTCTGTCTGACCACCCTAACCACAATAAAATGATAATATTTTTTTATAATATTTTAGATATAATTAGAGGACTCATGTCCCGATGTGATGCATATTTTTTTATAATTTTTTTTCATGTAAATAATTAATTATGAATTTTTTATTACAACTTTTAAAAAATATAAAAGCTCGTCTGTCTAACCACCTTAACTTGGTCAAAAATTTATGAAATTCAATTTTTTTTTTTTTAATCCTATAGTATGGAAAGCATAGAATGTGACGCATGTTTTACATTCAAAAAATGTG
This sequence comes from Sequoiadendron giganteum, assembly GCA_007115665.2. Taxonomy (NCBI): domain Eukaryota; kingdom Viridiplantae; phylum Streptophyta; class Pinopsida; order Cupressales; family Cupressaceae; genus Sequoiadendron; species Sequoiadendron giganteum. The sequence continues at coordinate 692,424,128 of CM021101.1, forward strand.
ATACCCTTTCAAAGTTATAGATGTTTTTCAATCAGCCTCTCAATCATGACTTTATTCATAATTCTAATAGAAAATGAATAATAATAATTTATTAAATTAAAAGTAAAGAAAAATTAATATTGGTGGAAAGCTGAGAATCTCCTCTAAAAACCCTTTTCGTTTCATCAATTTTGGGTAAAAAAAAAGTCGTCAGCCACATGGACCATCATATGGCTTACATATCGCCACTTTTTGGCCCATCATGATCCTGGACATACCCCAAAATCGATTTTTGATGTTTCCACCTTCAAAATATAAAATTATGATTGATAAGAGTGATTACGCTAGGTCAGGTAGAGGAAAAATAAATGATAATTTCAACCATAATAAATAAATGATAATTGATAATGTTACCTTAGATATGAAACCCTAGTCAAAGTGATTATCATACCATAATTTTCCACAAAAAATTGATTGATGAATGATTGAATTTCCTTAATAAATTGTAAAATGTTATTCAAGAAACAAAATAGATTGGTGTAGCTATCATGTAGATAAGAGATTGCATATATCTTCATAATAAGAGCATAATAGTGCATGGCTGATCATAATAGTGTCTAGTTTTTCAAATGAGAGGGAAAACTTCTTTCTGTATGCATCCCAATTGATCTTTCTATATATAGGCCAACTTGAGGTTATTTTACAATACTCAAAGCTGACATTCAAAATAATAAATATTAAAATAGGACACCCTTAGGACTAGGCCCCCCTCACCCTAGTTAGGGTATTTTTGGCCCAAATTTCTTGGGATGTTGAGGATTTTTATATATTCTCTCAATTTGGCCTGGAAATGAATTAATTATTACTATATTTAATTTTATAAACAAAGTAGGGTGTCAATATAGTGTGAAATTATCAAGGGTGACAATTTATAATGCTACAATTTGAAGTTTTGTCCCTTTGAAGTGACTTGCTATTCTCAATTATTAAGTATTTGTATAATATTTTATATCATATTCCTCTTTTGTGCAAGTTATTTCATTACAAAGTATAAGAATTAAATAAAAAATATAATAGAAGACATCCATAAATTTGAATAGTTTATTCACCTATGATATATTGAATAAATGATAGTAAAAATTAAATTTCATTTAATAAGATATGATTTGAATAATTTTCCATTACTCATATGCCTAGCAAATACTAGTCAATACTAAATTTTAAATGTCACAACTATCATTTGCTTATAATCCCTATTAGGATATTTGGTTAGGATATGAAATTCCCTCATCTAATCTATAAAAAACTTATCCTACTTGCTCACACAATCATATCCTCTCATCTCTTAAAGATATAGAAAATAGTAGAGATCATAGGAATAGAATTCCTTTGTGACAAGGAGAGTCAATCAGCCTAACTCAAGTACGTGTCTTCAATATTTCTACAAACGATGAGGAAAGCACACTCAAGAAATTCATTGGTAGTAAAGTCTTCCAAGGTGGACATATCCATGATTGTAAATTAATAGGTATTTTCTTGGATAACCTCATTTTGGTTTTCAAGAAGGATAGGAGTAAGTTGGTGATGTACATATTCATCAAATAACACTTGAGATTGAAGGTGAAAAATGTATTTTTTGTCTTTAATTTGGAGCCATTCATGAGAATCCTAGCAATTTTTTTTGACATAACAACATTGAGAAAAGAGTAGCACATGCAAGCAATCACACTATTCGGGGAAGGTGTTGAGCATGATAACATGCACATCTTTAACTTCTACATAGGTCATATGACTAAGATCCTAAAAATGAAAAACATTGAAAGGGCATTTGAAGTCTCTAAGGGTCTCTATTTTCTGATCCATCATAGGCCATAGTTGGTCAAATAATTGTAATCATTCCTATTTAAAGACTTGTGATCTTGTTTTTTGATGTAATATAAAGGGTGCTACCCCATGTTAGCCACTTATCTAAAAAAACATAAAAATGTTAAATAATTCTTCAAATAAAAAAAATAAGAATAATATCATTAAAATAAAATAATTCTTAACTAAAAATTAAAATATATGTATTTATGATATTTTTTTTTATATAAGAAAATAATTTACAAATAAATATTTTATTTTATTGACATATATGTAGGTAATATTATTTTTATATATTATATAGTATGGCTCATATATAAAATATGATAATATATTTTAAAAAGTAAATAAAATAAAATAATTTAAATGTAAAATAAGATAATTTTTAATAAATATATTCAATTTTTTTTTTTTTTTAATATTTTAAAAATGTATATAGATTTTTCTAAACATAGATGTAAAATAAAATAATTCAATAAATATGTAAGTAATATTAACATCTATCTTTAAATAAATTTAGTAAAATATCTAAAATATATTTTTCTAGATATAATGTACTAATTCTAAAATTATTTTATAATTTTATTTAAAATATTTGACTTTAAATAGTTTTTTCATTTATTTAATTAAAATAAATAAATATGTAATTACTATTAACATAAAATATCTAAAATAAAAAATTTAAAATATTTTTTAAAAAGTGAGACTTTAAATAATTTTTAAAACTATTTTTATATTTATGGTTTATTTTATTTTATTTCTTATTTAAGAAAGGTGATCATCTATTTGAACTTGTTTCTTGAGGAGTGAGCGATATGGGGATTTATTCCTTGGGGTTTGTCTTACTTGTCTAGCATTTGAGTTTGTTTGGTACTTGTTTACTTTAAGAGATTCCAATTTTGATGTTGGAATACATGATTAGTGTTAGGATGACTAGTTTGGAGTGTGTTGAGTGAGAAGTCATAATCCCTTTCCCTCTACCTTGTGAGCACATAATCTTTGGGTCCGAATGCTAGTTTTGCATTCTTGTTAGAGATAGAGAAATCCCTATTTCCTCACAATGTTGTCACTATGACCTTGACTAGTGATTGAGATAACTCTCCTGCTTGTGACATCATACTTAGTACATTGATATTTTATTCCTTTTGTGTCATTGTCTTATGCCATAGTGCCTTATGTGTGTCTACATACATTGTGACATGCTAATGTAATGTAGGAACATCCTAAGTGAAAGTGCAATCTCGCATCAACCAAAAAAAATTTGAATTTGAATTTGCATTTGCATTTTATGTTAGAAGGATAATTTGAATGAATTTGGGCATAATTATATTTAATTAAATAAATAACACTTTTTTATGCAAGTTGGCAAGTGGAGGTACTGGAGGTGTAGTTGCATTTTTAGAAAAATCAAATTTGGGAATTGGGTTTGTGGGAGTTACAAAATTGCATGAAAAATAATTTATTGATTTTTCATTAATGAAACCACTCATTCCTAGGAGATGGGAATAACATTCTGTATTGGAGGGAAAATTTTCTTTTTTTCTTTTTGTGAAGGTCATGTGTTGCATGTTTTGAAGGAGGTAGAGTTTGGCGTGGTATTTCTCAAGAGACCTTTTGAAGACTCTTATTGTAGGTTCAAAGGATTTTGCAACCATTAAATATTGAAGCTCTGTTGTTGAAGATTGTAGGGTTTCTAGTGATTGATTGAAGGAGAAATGTGCAAATTTGGAAGTACTCATGAAGCACATAGGTTTCTTTTTGTTGTAGTTTATTTTGTGTCTCATTTTTAGATTATGTAAGGAGAATATGTTGCTTATCATTAGTCATTTGATAACTGAAAATGACTATGTAATCAGATTTTTATAATGAGAATACCTTTTTTGAAAATTTCAAATAATTTCATGAGATTGTGTTGTAGATTTGTATGCACTATTGAGATTGTTTGAGTGTTTGTTTTAAAAAAAGCTTAGGTTTTTGTGACACCCTCTTTCATCAGTGGTATTAGAGTAGCAAGATTCTAAGTGTATGAACAAACCACCGAAGAGAGGTAGTATGTACCAGGATTGAGCTTGTCGGTGTGTAAAAAAATGTATGCAAGAGGAGTCCCACCTGGTAGGGGTAGAGGAAGAGGTGATAGTTTTGTCCATGGAAATTATTTTAGGGCTTTGAGAAGATAGTTCAAAGCCTTACAAGAATAAATTATAAGAAGGATTGCATAGAGAAGAGAACCAGTAAGTGATGAAGAAGAAGAAACCTCAGAGGATGTCAACCAAAAAAGTGAACAAAGAGATGCATCAACAATAGTTACCAATGACCTAGTGTTGATTGCCCTATCAAGGATAGGAAAGAGACAAAAAATTGAAGTTCATACATTTAGTGGAAATTTGAATCCAAAAGAGTTAGTGAATTGGATCAACAACATGGAAGAGTAAAAAAGGGTTTGAAGAAGTTGAAGATCTTAATAGAGTGACGTTTGCAAAAACTAGATTGAAAGGAGATGCTTCAATTTGGTGGAGAGAGATTCAATTGGAAAGAGGAAGGAGAGGCAAGGAGAAAATTACTAAGTGGGATAAAATGGTGAATAAAATGAAAAGTCAGCTCATTCTGATGGACAGTGAGCTTGATTTTCTCCCATTAAATTATATGCATTTGTTAAAAATAAAGGTTTAATATTAGATCCTTTTGCATAATTCTAAACAATACGAAGCACTAAAGCGAAAAGTGGAGCTTGAAACCTATCGAAAAGAAAATGATACAATAAAACTATGGTTTTTTATTAAGGGTAATGGAGGGTTTTTGAAAGGTCCCAACCCCTTTTATAAATATGAATAAAGATAGAGTGATGAAGGCCCATAATAGCAATGAAACAACTACAAACTTGTGAGCTTGATAGATCAAAAGGCGGCTTCAATCTCCACAACAATCATTTTTTTGAATATAAGAAATTGCATTGGTATATGACTCTACTTGTAGAGTGTATACACCTTAAACCATGCATGCTAGATATTGTCTAACAAATATTCAAACAAGAACCTTAGCTTGAAAATCATTTCATGGTGTTGGTAGCCCCACCTTCACATGCTCGAAAATCTTGGAAACAAGTCATTTCAAAAAATGACTGCTTATACGAGGTTAGTTAAGTAGAACTAAATGTTTGGATGCATGATTTAGCCTTTAATACATGGATCATTCGAGAAATTGCATTTAATTGTTACCAAATGTGTTCTTGGAAGATTTACATGCACAAACAAGAATACCTACGCCCATGAAGCATTTTTTATACATAGAATTCAATAGAAAATTAACCCATTAATAAAATAACAATGTACATGTACACAACTTATTTTACAAACAAACAATCTACCATGCAATCCAAAATCATGGAATTATGATCATGAACTTTTACACTGCAATGGCACTTTGGCCCCTCTATAAAGAAGACTCGATATGAGCATTAGAATAATGTATCACAAAAGAATTATTGATTAGCATCCTGTCATCCAGCTACTACTGCCTTTCATATACATCTGCCTTTAGCTAGTACAATTAACTTTACAACATGCAGATGTTGTCCCTGAAAGTGCAAAAAAACTACAATATGGTTTAATTCAATAACCTTGCACTAAGGTGGTTTTGTGTCTCTCAACACATCTAATGCTTGCCATTATACTTTTGAAGTCGAATCAGGATGTTAACTGAAATATAGTTACCATGAGATGTCAAAATCTGATCCCTTCGATTCAACTCCTCTAAATAACTTAACAAAATGAAAGCAATAAAATATGGCAAGAGAAATGATACAACTCATTTAATGCTTACAAATAGTACAATGCACTGGTTCCAAAGTACTAGCATAGAAACACTAATTTACTTGGGAAATTACACCAAGTATCCTGGTTCAAGTATTGGATTAGTAATTATACAAAACAAAACTTACCGTTTACAAAGAATGTGTGATTCCCTAAAATAGCTATTAATACATAAAAAATACATTGACTGATTTTAGTAGGATATTGATCATCTGAAGTTCCTGATCTTGAACCCTTAGACTCTTTGCTTTTGATGCAATTAAAGAATGTGAGAGGATTTTCTCTTGAGAAAATTGAAATTATACTAACATCCATAAACAAGAAAATAGGGTCAAGAAAGTAATGACATTAGTCAAGAACAATGGCCAATAGAAGCATAGAAAAGGAGCATCTACCTAAAGAAGAAAAACAAATACTAAAACGAATTACATTAGATACAAAGATGCAATCTATGTGTGACAGTCTAGCAATAAGGTGGAGAAAATATAAAACTAGAAACAATGATATGTGTTAGAACCTTGCTTAGATTGTTCCCTATTGTGCCATGTTGCACCAAGAATTAGAAACAAAGTACTTATAAACTTCTGAAACAAGGTCTCATAAATGGCAAGAACATATTAAAACTCTTGGGGACAATATTAGAAATATTGTAAACTTCCAAATTCAATATTAGAAACTTAGAATGTTCTAGAAAGCTAAGGTCTAGGATAGGGAAATCTTAATAAATAAATAAATTGAAACAAATGTTTTGAAATTTGTTGAAAACATTTATGAAAGTTTCTAGCCCCTCTCTATAGTTACCAAGATTGAAATGTTTGAAAACTCCAAGTTAACAATGTGTATGAGGAATTCAATGCTAGTCACATACTATTGGCCATATATATGAGTGAGATGAAAAAGATGCTTAACTATGTCAATTCAATTTGATAACATAAGAAATGGCCTCCAACTAGCTAGAGAAAAAGGAGACTATGTTTCGTAGTGTGCTATGTCTCATCATTAATAAGGTGTAGTGTTTGCCTAGTATCTTAGAGAAAAAAGGAAAGTTGGAGTTATGCAGTTATTCTGTAGAGATCCTCAGAAAATCCTTATATGTGTTTCAATCCAAATCTGGTGGCTAGATGGTGGGGGCAATCCGCAATTCAATTAGTGTATTGGATGATCAACCTATCTCAGAAAGGTTACCTTCTAAGGGAAATTTACTTAATGGAGTCAGAATATAATATATATTCTAAAAATAAATACACTAATAGGAAATGATGTCTGAAGTCTTTTCTTAGAACCATGGAGGGAATCAAAACAATCCTAAAAATAAAACAATTTAGTAAAGAACAAGCCAATTTATTAAAGTTTAAATCCTACGTTAAATGAAAATTGGAGGACTATTACAAAAAAAACATAAAAAGTTAAAATATGAGCTCATAAAGATAAGTTGTCGTGAATCACTACGTTCTCAGAGTTATGAGAGAAGCCTCATGGTGAATGACATGGAATATTAAGCATTTCAAGTAGTTAATTCAATAAATATTAGATAATGTTAGAATACCGAAACCATAGATATGCCAATGCAAATTATGAATGACTAATCAAAAAATCGAATCTTGTACTAAATAGGAATTAATTGGAAAAGAACATAAAACTCATTGCCAAAGGTGTCATTGACCATATAGAGGAAAGTGATTCCATCGGCCCTGAGAATGTGGAAGATGTGTCAATCCTACAAAAAATAGAGGCGATTTTCTCCCTGTGGAGGAGGAAGTGACAACTTCTCCATTATTCACCTCGCCACCGCACCAACATTTCCTCCCACTGTATTGAACTCCGCTAAAACACAGATGTTGAATTTTGTAAAAAAGAAATTAGGAATCCTGCTGTTTTGAAGTAAAATAAGAGTAAAAAAGATTCAATAAAAGAGTGAAAGAAATCTAGCGATAGAAATAAGATGAAAATATCCATAGACGGTGATAGACTGTTGACGTTGGTTTTCTCGTTCAAGGCAGCAATTTACATATGTTTCCTTTTGTTTTTGACGAAGGTCTCCCATTTGTAGAAATGGTGATGATCTAATTGACGAGAAGTTACATTCAAACAGGCACAAGTTCCTTCAGTGGAGTAGCGGTTTAATTTGTTCCTTAATTACACAATGTTGATAACGAGTTACAAACCAATGGTGATGAATGCAAGGAATGATTCGATTTGCCTGCTTTAAACAATCTACGTCTGCATTCAACCACATTGTCAACTAGGCCCTCTTGATGCTTATAAACCGTTCATTGACAAATTGAGCTATAAAATCTCAAATAGGGACATGCCTTCGACATAAATATAGATGTAAAAGGAATATATCTATAAATAAATATGTAAGTAATATTAACATATCTAATAATATTTTTTAAATATCTAATAATATATATTTTTTGAAATATAGATGTAAAAATAATATTTCTTAAATAACTATATATAAAAATTCTTAATAAAAATATCTATTAATAATAATAACATATAATATTCCGGTGCAATGTCTCACTCCGCAGGTTTTCACGCTCACTCAGTGAAGGAAGGCTCCGCTATTTTTCGCACTCCCACAGAGAAGGATGGCAACATAGGTTTGAGGGATAATGGCGTCGTGGCTGGTTGGGAGGAAAACAAGCGATCCAAGGACCACATAGCGCTGAATCCACCCGGTTCTTCTCGTGAGCATTATGTTGGTGATGGTAGACCTGTCTCCTACGACGTGATGGAAGCCCTATCTAGATCGACCCCACGCCAGACTGCTTGTAGTGTTTGTGCCATGACCTGGGCAATGCTAGGGCATCTCCGATCATCGGTACGACGTGCACCTCTCCTTGGAGTATGCAGGAAAACCCTAGGTTAGATTTCAAGGCGACGTTGGGTTTGGAGGCCCATGGGGATTTGGAGCAAGCGACGCCCACATATTTGCCTACGTCGGACGCTCTTAATTTTGATCGCTCTTCAACCCGTTCACACACAGTGCAGAGTCCCCCTTTCGCAATCCACTGCTTAGATACGATTCCAAAAATCAGTTTGGATGGTGTTGCTATTGACAAAGAAGAATACCTATAGGATCACGCACTAATTTGCAAATTTTGAAGGGTCTGGCCAAAATTTTGCGATTTGCACACTTGGATAAGCAAAAAATGGAAGGAATACATGGAGGAAGAAATTACTATTTACCCTTGCACGAGGGGTTTCTTCATTCTGGAATTTGAATCTCTGGCTGACAAGGAATTAGTTCTTAAAACTGGCCCATGGTTTTTTCAAGGGGATTTCCTGTGCATTAAACCATGGTTCCCATCCTTTGATCCTCGAACAAAGATGTTCTCTTCTGCATATCTTTGGGTGAGACTGCCTTACCTTCCCTTACAATTTTGGGAGATTAAGTGTTTGATAGCTATTGCCAATGGGATTGGGAAGTATCATAGCATTTCAAAAGAAACAATCAATTATGAAAACTCTACTTGTGCACGATTATGTGTGGAATTGGATCTATCCAAAGCACTCCCAACATAAATCTCACTAAAAATTGGAAATTGGTGATGGCAGCAACCTATAGACTATGAAAAGATTGCATTCAGGTGCAGGAAATGCTTCTCTATTTCCCATGTTACATCGCATTGCAGAAAAAAGCAAGGAAGGAAATTTGTTCTAAATCAGTCCACATGGTGAATTGGAGCCGAGTCCAACCATTACATCATCTCACCTAACATGAAGGAGGATTCTTCTACTACACATAATTATGAGGATGTTTCTCCCCCTCCTCTCTCAACCGACTCTTTGGCTCCAATTGTTGACAGTTTGAAAGATTCTGGCTCGGTTGCTAAGAATGCAACTCTCTCCCCTGAGATGGCTTCAGACCCACCTTCATCAGAAATTTTTGATCCACGGTCCACGGTGTCATCTGTATCACCTAATGGAGTCTCCCATGGTGTTTCCACTGAGAAAGGAAAAAGTAATATCTTGAATCCATCTCACAAGGTAGAACAAGGTTGGACCGAGGTCAAGAGGAAGAAATCATCTTCTTCCAATGGCAAACACCCAACATCTGTAAGTTCAGTAAGTTTGGGGAGTAAATAAGGTAATTTGTGAGTCGATACGCTTTGAAAGCAGGGTTCCACTGGTTTGGTCCCATAGGAAAATCATAATTCACGTGAGGAAAGTAAGATTGAACAACCCATTTTTGTAGTGTTGCACCCTTGATGGCAAGGGCATGCATTTATTATCTTTTCATTACGGGAGTTGTCCCCTTGACAATACTTACTTATAAAAAAAAAATCTATTTATTTATTTATTTTAATCAAAATTTATATAAAATATTTAAAATAACTATTTTTTAAATATAAATGTACCTAATTTTATTTTATTGATTTTAAAACATTATACTTTAAATAATTTTAAAAACACTTTTATATTTAGAAATTAATAAAATGCATGATAAACTAAATGCTAAAAACATCGCTAAACTAAGAGGTGTGCATGGAACCAAAGTCAACGAACTCAAACTGAACTCGTGCATGATACTCCAGCATCAGTTATCAACAATTTTTTCAGTTATTGCATGATAAACTGCAATTGTATGCAGTCTGTTTTCAGCGATAGGATTAGTTTATTTTCAGCTAGTTCTGCATGATCATTGCATGCTAAATTACATGATCGGTGACTTAATTTAAAGTTTTAGCAGTATCTGAACTCTTTTAAATACAGTATGATGTAGCAAAATTTCATATCACAGTTGAATAAACAGAGAATTATTTCCTATACATTGTTCATTGTTTTTAAAGCTATTTAAACTTGTTATTTGGTAGGGTTGGATATCAGTGTTTGTTTGAAATTGTCTTGTAAACTCCAAACTCCATTATAAAAGGAGGTTAATGTAATTGGCTTTAATCGGAGGAGCGAGCGATATGGAGAATTCCTCATTTAGTGAAGAGGGCAGGAAGATTCTAAAAGAGTGTATTGTGCAGAATTTTGAAGATGCCGACAAGTACGACGAAGTAAACGGGAGAGTACCTGGGAATTTCAGCCGTACCTGGCGCCAGATGATGGGCTACGCGTGTAATGGCGTTCGTTTTTCATTATTGCTAACAACCTTCCACGAGAGATATGGAATCACGCCAAATTCCCCTCCTCGACCGCAACTGCAACTGCAGCACCACCATACCGATTCTGTTGATGATGATAATGATAATCACAATTGTCCTGATCTGGATTTTGATACAGTGAAGGAGATTCTGGCAAGACTTTGTTTGCCCTCATTAATGAGAGCCAAGAGCGTTTGCAAAGCCTGGAATACGGCAATATCCGCGAGCACTTTCGAGCAACATCTGAATGTTGAGGACACTCATCATTTTTTGACGCAGCACATGGTGAAGCGCTTCGATGGATTCGCCTTCTTCAGTAGCGCACTCAACCGCTGGTTTCGAATCCCTTTACCCTGGATGAGATGGACATGGGACTACACCAGGAGCTATCACCCTCACCCCACCCACCTTGCCCTCTGCACTGCAGCAGCAGGGCTTTACCTCTTTATTGATAGGGAACACTTCTTAAATCGTAACGCCCTCATATATAATCCTCTAACAAAACAGCGCAGGCTCTTGCCAACTATTCCCCTCCACTATAGCTGGGCGTCGGACATGGCCTTGGAATTGATTGTCCAGTCAGACCACTTTGAAATAATTACTTTAGGGTTCCAAGATATCGCGCCCAGGGGTTTGTATGCTGTGGTCTACAATTCCACGACAGATAAGTGGACGATTGTCCCTGCCATGCGGATCGTTCCCATTGCCCTTAGCAACTTCTTGGAAACACACCCTCGGATCAGCGCACTACACAATGGCGTGGTCTACTTTACCAGGAACTTTGGTCATCGTCTGGGCTGTTATGACATTGCCCGCGGAGAGTTTGAGTTTAAGGAGATTGAAGGAGGGTTGCCTCCCCACATGGATCCTCGTGATCGTCATACGAACCCCCACACTTCTCTGCCTTCCTTACTTGGATGTAGTGGAAAGCTGCTTTTGGTGGGAAGGTTGCAGAAGGAGGCCGGGGAAGAGCCCATATGGGGGCGCATTCCTTTCATCAAGCACACTTTGGTGGGCATATGGGAGCTGCAGAATAATAGTAGTTGGTCTCTCATTTCCGTCACTCCCCACGATCTGTTACAGGAAACTGTCAAATCTTCTCATGGAACAGATTTTATGGTCGCCGCAGCATCTGATAAGATCTGGCTTACGATTAAAGGAAGCCTAAATCTGATGAGGCTTGATTTGAGTTCCATGGAATGGAGTGTTTTGCCGGGCTGCCCGCCTGAAGATCTGGTCGACTGCTTTCCAAGGAGAGCAGTTTGTGGAACTTTCTCACTAACATCATCTGAGAATATGTGGGGGGGTTAATCATTGTAGCTGGTAGAACTGGAAGTCAAGCCAAACTAAGAGGTGTGCATAGATACTCAGCAATGGTAGAACTGGAAGTCAACTGAAACTCCAGCATCAGTTGTCAACAATTTTCAATTATTGCATAATAAAATGCAATTGTATGCAGTCTGTTTTCAGCGATAGGATTAATTTATTTCAAGCTAGTTCTGCATGATCATTGCATGCTAAATTACATGATCGGTGACTTAATTTAAAGTTTTAGCAGTATCTGAACTCTTTTAAATACAGTATGATGTAGCAAAATTTCATATCACAGTTGAATAAACAGAGAATTATTTCCTATACATTGTTCATTGCTTTTTAAGCTATTTAAACTTGTTATTTGGTAGGGTTGGATATCAGTGTTTATTTGAAATTTTCTTGTAAACTCCAAACTCCATTATAAAAGAGGTTAATGTAATTGGTTTTAATCGGAGGAGCGAGCGATATGGAGAATTCCTCATTTAGTGAAGAGGGCAGGAAGATTCTAAAAGAGTGTATTATGCAGAATTTTGAAGATGCCGACAAGTACGACGAAGTTCAAGGGAGAGTACCTGGGAATTTCAGCCGTACCTGGTGCCAGATGATGGGCTACGCGTGTAATGGCCTTCATTTTTCATTATTGCTAACAACCTTCCACGAGAGATATGGAATGATGCCAAATTCCCCTCCTCGACTGGAACTGCAACTGCAGCACCACCATACCGATTCTGTTGATGATGATAATGATAATCACAATTGTCCTGATCTGGATTTTGATACAGTGAAGGAGATTCTGGCAAGACTTTGTTTGACCTCATTAATGAGGGCCAAGAGCGTTTGTAAAGCCTAGAATACGGCAATATCCGCGAGCACTTTCAAGCAACATCTGAATGTTGAGGACACTCATCATTTTTTGACGCAGCACATGGTGAAGCGCTTCGATGGAATCGCCTTCTTCAGTAGCGCACTCAACCGCTGGTTTCGAATCCCTTTGCCCTGGATGAGATGGACATGGGACTACACCAGGAGCTATCACCCTCACCCCACCCACCTTGCCCTCTGCACTGCAGCAGCAGGGCTTTACCTCTTTATTGATAGGGAACACTTCTTAAATCGTAACGCCCTCATATATAATCCTCTAACAAAACAGCGCAGGCTCTTGCCAACTATTCCCCTCCACTATAGCTGGGCGTCGGACATGGCCTTGGAATTGATTGTCCAGTCTGACCACTTTGAAATAATTACTTTAGGGTTCCAAGATAGCGCACCCAGGGGTTTGTATGCTATGGTCTACAATTCCACGACAGATAAGTAGACGAATGTCCCTGCCATGCGGATCGTTCCCATTGCCCTTAGCATCTTCTTGGAAACACACCCTAGGATCAGCGCACTACACAATGGCGTGGTCTACTTTACCAGGAACTTTGGTCATCGTCTGGGCTGTTATGACATTGCCCGCGGAGAGTTTGAGTTTAAGGAGATTGGAGGGTTGCCTCCCCACATGGATCCTCGTGATCGTCATACGAACCCCCACACTTCTCTGCCTTCCTTGCATGTAGTGGAAAGCTGCTTTTGGTGGGGAGGTTGCAGAAGGAGGCCGGGGAAGAGCCCATATGGGTGCGCATTCCTTTCATCGAGCACACTTTGGTGGGCATATGGGAGCTGCAGAATAACAGTAGTTGGTCTCTCATTTGCATCACTCCCCACGATCTGTTACAGGACACTGTCAAATCTTCTCATGGAACAGATTTTATGGTCGCCGCAGCATCAGATAAGATCTGGCTTACGATTATAGGAAGCCTAAATTTGATGAGGCTTGATTTGAGTTCCATGGAATGGAGTGTTTTGCCGGGTTGCCCGGCTGAAGATCTGGTCGACTGCTTTCCAAGGAGAGCAGTTTGTGGAACTTTCTCACTAACTTCAACTCTGAATATGTGAGATTAATCATTGTAAAGTTATTTTGGGCACACACACCTGTAATGGTAACGCCCAATATAATGTTCAATATTTAAATTTTTTTTTTTTTGTAAATTTGACAAAATCATTTTGGTTTTAGATAAGAATTTGTGTATTCTTTATTAGTATTTGCGGATAGGCAATACTATTGTAATGAGTTTTGTTTTTTTGAGTTAATTAGTTATTAATAAGTTAGCTTTCAACTAATCAAAAACAATAATTTTTTTTGAAAAAAATTTAAAATGAAATTTTTAAATTGAACTTGTAAAATATTTAATTTTATAAATTATAAAAATTATTTCTTGTGATTCTGATTGGTTAGAAAGTTTTGTGTGTTATTGACTAATTTATAGGAAAAGTGAAAGTGAACTATCATTTTGCCTATATTTTAGAAAACACTATTATTTTGCCTATTTTTTAGACAATTGACCAATTATTTTGCCATTTTTTTAGAAAGACCTATTATTTTGCCATTTTTTAAGAAACAATATTTTTGAATTTATTCAAATATTTTTTAAAAAAATCTTTGTAATATTAAATACTATATGTTTATTTTATTATGTCTTAAATTTTTATGAGATGTTTATTTTATCTATTTAGATGAATTCATGAACACAAATAGATTATATTATGCATATTGTTATTTTACAAAATTATTATATAAATTTTATGTTTAAATAATTATTATTTAATTCTATCTTATGATTATATTAAAAAATCATTTTGTTTTTATATTTTATTTAATATAAAATAATTTAAAAATTATTATTAAAATTTATATTATCTAATAAATAAATTTAATTTAATCAATTTATATTATATTATACATATTATTAGGTAACATAATTATTAGATAAATTTTATATAAATGCATGTAACTACCTTTTATTCTATTAAACTAAAATATAAGCATGCTTTATTCTACAATTTTAATATAATATTTACATCATTTTTATAAAAATTAACATTAAGTGACATTTTTAAACGATTATGTTAACACTATAATTAACAAAACAAACATTTAATTTTATTGACATTAATAAAATATATTTTTTTTTATTAAATCTAATACTATAATTAAAATACTCTAAAGGCAAGTACTAGCCACTACGTGGCACTTGTTACAAAATATTTCTCATAAAAATTTATATAAATTTGGATTGTTTTAATATGCTTGAATATCTTTCCAGCGAACTTATGATGATTGTTCATGACATCTAAAGTAGTTAAATGAAAATTTTATTTCTATTACAAATTATAAAATGGAAACCTATGCACATTAGAAGAGGAGATTCATTTATGTAAATATAAATTTTCTTCATCTATTATGTTAATAGGATCTCTCGCAACAAGAACACAACTTCTAGATTGGCCCATAATAGACTGCACATCCTCAACAATGACTTCTCCTTCTCCTTTCAAGGGTTCCAAACATTGGTTTGTTTTTTGAGACTTTCCTAGTTGCATTCCAAAACCCTTTGAAGGAACAGTAGTAGCTGATGATGGTCAACCTACATAATAGAAAAAATACAAAAGGAAAAAGCATGATACCTAGATATTCACAATAGAAAAGGAAAACATCATGCTTTAAAGTTTTCTTCTTGTGCTAGATATAAAAATTTGGAAAGAATGCTCAATAACCTTTTGGTATGCTTGAAAACGAATCTAAATTGAAACTCGATCCATGAGTAGAGTTGCTCCCAAAGCCACCTAACCACTGCTCTCTAATTTGGTTGAAGCAGCTAATTACAATGGCATTATGCAACCTTTATCAGACATGTTCCTATCAATTTGTGATACAACAAATGAATGTAAAGATTCTCAACACAAAGTACACATGTTACTTTCTGAAGAATGCAAACAGATTCAATTAAAAAAACCATGACATCATACCTTGCTTTTATCAATCTCATTCACTTTTCACTTCATATAATCTTTAGTCTCATTAATCTTGCTTTGTATCATTAGCTTGTGAAGTCGTTCTTCATGGCTTTCCATCTCACAATATTGCTTGACTTGTGCAATTGTCACACTTTCCTTGTGACCTATTGAGATGACTGTTAATTTATTGTAGCTTGAACAACTATTTTCTCCATTCCCAAGAATTATTATTTAATTCTTGAGACTTCTAGAAAGGAGTTAGTTAGACATAATTAATTAATTAATTGATTCTTGTAGAGACTTCTAAAAACCACTTAGTTAGGGTTTGTTAGAGTCTAATTAATCTTAGCCATTGATTGAGATTAAATTATGGCCATTGGTTTTCCAATGAGAGTAGTTTAAAAGGGGATCAATGGGCATTTCAAAAACACACTCAAGAAAGATTTGCAGTGATAGCAAATAAATTTGTAGTGAGAAAATAGTCTTGTAGTGATAGCAAGGGCACAATGATAGCGTTGGAGGTAGCAGCGGTGGAATTTCAGTAGGAGAAATTAAGGGAAGAATTTTTGGAGAAGAATATTCTCGGAGCTCTGTCAGTAAGAGGCAAGTAGTTATGTATCTCTTGATTTGCTGAAAATTAATAATATTCCTCATTTGCAATACTAGTTTTCCCTCTAGGGTTTTTCTAGGTACAATTTGTCCAAAAATACTGTGTTTATTATTTTCAATGTTTTCTTCTCTATTCCTATGGTTTTATTTGTGAAGTTGCAGTTATGTTATTTTTCAATATTTTTTGTGAATTAATTTCGGTAGACAAATAATCTTTATAGATAGGAGATTAATAATCAGTAACTGCAATAGAATTTTCACATGGTATCCGAGCAGATCTAAGGGTAGAAGAGCTCAACGCTGGCACAAGAAGGAAAATTGAGGGTTTATAAAACCCAGTTCTACCTCTTCAGAATTATTTATTTTTACTATTATTATTTTTATTTGAGATGGCCTCAATAGGTTTAAGAGATTAGGACAGATTGGATGGAGCCTCAAATTTTGGTGTCTGGAAATCCAAAATTTCTTTATTGTTGGAAGAGAATGGTATCAAGGAATATGTGACCAGTGTTGTACTTGTACCCACAGATCCAAGACAACTCTTAGCATATAAGAAGGAAGATGCCAAGGTGAGGAGGCTGATTCTTAATGGTGTTAAGGATCATATTGTTCTGCATATCACAGAGTTAGATACAGTGAAAAAAATATGGGACGCCATTTTGAATTTGTACCAAAATGCTATCACTAACAGGAAATTGATTCTTAGAGAAAAGTTGAGGAATACCCGGATGAATAAGGGAGAAGACATTACAAGTTATCTCACTAGACTTAGACTTGTCAAGGATGAGTTGGTAGCTATTGGACATAAACCAGATGATGACGAGCTAGTACAAATAGCCCTAAATAGGTTTACTAAGCAGTGAGATGTCTTTCTTCAAGTTATTAATGGACAAGACACCTTACCAAGTTGGGATTAACTATGGAGTGACTTCACTCAGGAGGAGCTTAGACTAAGTCTTGTCAGTGGTACCAGCAGTAAGAGTAAAAAAAGTGAGGCAGAACAGGAAAATGCTGCCCTAGCTGGAAAAGGGAAAGCAAAGAAGGGGTCTAGCAAAGGATCAAATCCTAAAGGTGAGAAGGACTTTTCTAAAGTCAAATGCTATGGTTGTCATGAGTTTGGCCACTATATTAGTGATTTCCCGCAAAGGAAGAAGAAAGGCAAGAAGCAAACGACAAATTCAACAAGTGTAGATGAGCTCTCTAGTAGAATGGAGGATGTGTTTGCTCTCATAATTTGTATGGTTAGCTCAACCTCATAGAGTGTTTGGTATATAGACAGTGGGGCTTCATTTCATATGACAGGAGTTAGAGAATACTTCTCCAGTTATAAGGAGGAGGACATTAAAATCCATATTTCTATGGGGAACATGTCCAAACTCAATCCAATTAGAAAAGGGACTATTGTATTTTAGAGGGAGAATGAAAAACTGATTCCCATTCATGATGTGTTGCATGTGCCAAGCTTGGGTATGAATCTGATTTCTATATTTTTCCTTCACGATCAAGGCTACAGTTTACTCTTTAGAGGGGAAAATGTGTTAATCAAGCACAAGGATTGGAAATCACCCATAGCCATTGGAGTTAGGAGCGAGTGACTTTACAGGTTGTAGTTCGATACTCATAGGAACTCATTAGAAGTAGTAATTCTAGATATCAAGAAGAGCTATGGAATAGGAGGATGGGCCATATACATCATGGAGCACTTAAATTACTTCGTGAGATAGTGATAGGTGTTCCAGAGGTGAGCACTGAGCGTAATGATGTATGTAAGGGATGTGTGTTGGGGAAGTTTGTGAAAGAATATTTTCCAAGGAGTGACACCAAATCCAAGGGTGTTCTTGATCTAGTACATTCAAACATATGTGGACCAATGTCAATGAAGTATCTCAAAGGATATGAGTACTTTGTTACTTTTATTGACGATTTCTCTAGGAAGACCTGGATATACTTCTTAAATACCAAGGATGAGGTTTTGAGTCATTTCCAAGAGTTCAAAGCTCTTGTGGAGAATTTAATAGGTGGGAAGATTAAGGTTCTTCAGTCAAACAATGGTGGCGAGTACAAAGGGAAAGAGTTCTAGGAGTTTTGTACTAGGGAAGGAATCAAGAGAGAATGGACTGTTCCTTACAACCCGCAACAAAATGGGGTTGTTCAAAGGAAGAATCGATCTATATCAGAGGCAACAAGGGCTATGTTGTATGACCAAGATATGCCACACTACTTATGGGCATAGGCATGCGGTACAATAGTATACATACATAACAGGGTTCCAAATAAGGTTTTAGGTAAGATGACACCAAAGGAGGCATTTTTAGGGAAGAAGCCAGATGTTAGCCACTTTAGGATATTTGGGAGTTTGCAATATTGTTACATTCCAGGGGCTACACATTCCAAGTTAGATCAGATTGCAAAGAGAGGTTACTTTGTGGGGTACAATGAGACCTCACAGCAGGGAAAACTTTAGTGGCGAATCTTCACCAATTGGTCAATATTTGAAATCGGGGCCTCCAAAAATGGTGAATAATACAAGCTAGAAAGGATGCCAAATCGCCAGGTTTTTACAAAAAAAAAAAACTGTTTCGATTAGTTTGCCAATGCATTTATTTTTAAACAACGTGTCATCGGAATTCATTCACCAGTAGTTTATATTGTAAATACAAATATTAGTTATATTCACCAGTAATTTTATATTCTTACAATTAATTTTTGGGAAATATTACCACTAATAATAGTTTAGCATTTTATTTTAGGGATATTTTAGCCTTGAATAGGTTTATTATTTATTGCCATCGATTATCTTTTTAATCGAATGGCTGCAAGTGAATTCCATGACTTTATTTGCACGTGCCTTTTAAAAAAGTTGTTAAGGCTCGAAATTTGTTTTGGGCCACACGATTAGACTTGATCATGTGGCCTAGAACAAATTTCGAGACTCAACAACCTTTTTAAAAGGCACATGCATATAAAGTCACAAAATTCACTAAGTCGCGGAATTCACTAAGTGCATATAAAATCGTTGTAACGGTAGGACATCCCTAAGTGTCTCACTGATGATGCTCACTCATGTCGATATTCACTCATGAAATGAGCTTGCACTGCAGCCGTCTAATTTAAAAGCTAATCAATGGTAGAATTTTCAAGTGATATTTTTTAAAAACACTTCATCCATGTGTGCTCCAATGCATTTTCAATAGTGAATTTATGCTTGGTGGCGAGGGTCATTTCCCCCTTGACCCCCACAAGGGAGCTCTGCCCCCTTGACCCCTGCAAGGGGCATTGCCCCTTGACCCCACCGGTGGCTGCCGCCCCCGAGCTCGTACTTCAATATTAGAAAAAAAAAACAAATATGGGGGAACTGTGCCGACCAACTATGCAAATTTTTAAAGGAGAGATTCACCATTGTAATTAATCATTTCACTAATTATTCACTAGGATTCACCAGTGTGATTATTATTTTTACCAATTATTCATTAAGATTCACTAAGATTTTACAAATTTTTGAATAATGTGCATAAGATTCGCCAACAAAAATTAATAATTTTTTCAAATAAAAGGAAAGATTCGCTAGGATTTTACACCTTTGCTGAGGGGGGGGGGGGTTTCTTAAAGTTATCCCTACCTTAAAGGCATATCGAATATTTATTCCAAGGGTGAGTAGGATTATATTTAGGCGTGATGTCAAGTTCATGGTTGATAAGGCATTTAGGAGGTCCAAATATTTTCCAAAAAATGATCAGAGTGAGAAGCCAACAGAAGCTCCAAGGATCAAGCAATCGAATCAAGGACAATGAAGTTCGAGTACAGTGACCAGTACAAGCATAGGCTCAGGTGTTGAGAGTTCATAAAGTATGGAGTAAAAAATGTAGCAGATCTAAGAGATACGTTAAGAACACATGAACTTCATCCTCTATAGTTGGTAGCAGTAACCAACAAAAACAAAGGGATACTCAAGAGTTTTTGGGAGCTCCTAGGATGAGTAATAGACAACGGGGACAACTAACCAGGTATAATGACTATATAGCATTAGTTATTCAGTTTGTAGATAGTTAGCCTTCCAACTATGAGGAGGCCACACAACAACAAGCATGGTGTGATGCTATGGTTGAGGAATATATCACAATAGTACAAAATGATGTTTGGGAGGTTGTGCCTAGATCGACAGATAGGGCAGTGGTTGGATCATGCTGGATCTATAAGATCAAGCATGGTGAAAATGGTAGCATTGAGAAATACAAGGAAAGGTTTGTGGCCAAGGGTTTCTCTCAGAAGGAGGGAATAGACTATGAGGAGACATTCGCTCCAGTGGCAAGGTATACTTCTATACGAGCCATGATCTCTCTTGCAGCACAAATGGGATGGTAGATCCATCAAATGGATGTCAAGTCATCATTTCTTAATGGTGAATTGAAAGAGGAGGTATACATAAAACAACCAGAGGGATTTATAGCACACAACAACGAAACCCACGTGTGCATATTGAAGAGATATTTGTACGGAATCAAGCAGGCTCCTAGGGCGTGGTATGAGCGCATTGATAAATATTTGCATGGAATGGGCTTTGTAAAGAGTGAGGCATATGCTAACCTCTACTACTTGGTGGTTGGGGGTGAGGTTCTCATTCTTGTTCTATATTTGGATGACTTGTTTCTAATAGGTTCACTCGAGCTCATAGAGGAATGCAAGCAGGACCTTGTAGTAGAGTTCGAGATGAAGGATTTGGGACTTATGCATTACTTTCTAGGCATGGAGGTATGGTATACAGATTGAGAGATTTTCCTTGGACAAGGGAAATACTGCATCGAAATCTTGAGGAGGTTCGAGATGGAGGATTGTAGAGCCATGTCTACTCCTATGATCACGAATTGGAAGAAGTTAGACACATCCAAGGAGAAGGATATAGACCCCACCTTATATAGGAAGTTGATTGGGTCTCTCATGTATTTGGTCAACACCAGGCTAGATATATTCTTTGCAGTAAATTCTCTTAGTCAGTTCATGGTTGAGTCGAAGAGAGTGCATTGAATATCGACAAATCATGTGTTGCAGTATTTGCGTGGTACAATCGAGTATGGGATCAGATATGCTTGAGATGATGGTATCATGTTGGTAGGCTATATTGATGCATATTGGGCATGCAGTACAATGGACAGGAAAAGCACTTCAAGGCGTTTCTTTACCTTGGGATCAAGAGTTGTATCTTGGTACAACAAGAAGTATAAATTTGTGGCTCTGAGTTCTGCAGAGGCAAAATAAATAGCACCTAGCATGGTGATGTGTGAGACGATATGGCTTTGGAAGTTGCTAGTAGCCTTGTTCGGTCAGATGGTTGAGACTACGGTGATACACTATGACAATCAGATTTGCATTAGGTTGTTTTGCAATACTCAAAGCTAGCATTCAAAATAATAAATATAAAATAGGACACCCTTAGGACTAGGGCCCCCTCACCCTAGTCGAGGTATTTTTGGCCCAAATTTCTTAGGATGTTGAGGATTTTAATATATCCTCTCAATTTTTCCTTGAAATGATTTAATTATTAATATAATTAATTTAATAAACAATGTAGGGTGTCAATATAGTGTGAAATTATCAAGGGTTACAATTTACAATGCTACAATTTGAAGTGGCTTGTTATTCTCAATTATTAAGTATTTTCATAATATTTTATATCATACTCCTCTTTTGTGCAAGTTATTTCATTACAAAGTATAAGAATTAAATAAAAAACATCCATAAATTTGAATAGTATATGCACTTATGATATATTGAATAAATGATAGTAAAGATTAAATTCCATTTAATAAGATATGATTTGAATAATTTTCCATTACTCATATGCCTAGCAAATGCTAGTCAGTACTAAATTTCAAATGTCACAACTATCGTTTGCTTATAATCCCTATTAGGAGATTTGGTTAGGATATGAAATTCCCTCATCTGATCTATAAAATCCTTGTCCTACTTCCTCACACAATCACATCCTCTCATCTCTTAAAGATGTAGAAAATAGTAGAGATCATAGGAATAGAATTCCCTTGTGACAAGGAGAGTCAATCAGCCTAACTCAAGCACGTTTCTTCAATATTTCTACAAATGATGAGGAAAGTACAATTAAGAAATTCATTGGTAGTAAAGTCTTCCAAGGTGGACATATTCATGATTGCAAATTAATAGGTACATTTTCCTGGATAACCTCTTTCTGGTTTTCAAGAAGGATAGGAGTAAGTTGGCGATGTACATATTCATCAAATAACACTTGAGATTGAAGGTGAAAAATGTAGTTTTTGTCTCTAATTTGGAGCCATGCTTGAGAATCTTGGCAAATTTTTTTGACATAGAAACATTGGGAAAAGAGTAGCACATGCAAGCAATCACATTATTCAGGGAAGGTGTTGAACATGATAACATGCACATCTTTAACTTCTACATAGGTCATATGACTAAGATCCTAAAAATGAAAAATATTGAAAGGACATTTGAAGTCTCTGAGGGTCTCTATTTTCTAATCCATCATAGGCTATAGTTGGTCAAATAATTGTTATCATTCCTATTCAAAGACTTATGATATTGTTTTTTGATGTAATATAAAGAGTGTTACTCCCATGTTAGCCACTTATCTAAAAACATAAAAATGTTAAATAACTCTTCAAATAAAAATAAAATAAATATTATCATTAAAATAAAATAATTCTTAACCAAAAATTAAAATATATGTATTTATGATATTACTTTTTTATATATAAGAAAGTAATTTACAAATAAATATTTTATTTTATATGACATATATGTAGGTAATATTATTTTTGTATATTATATAATATGGCTCATCTATAAAATATGATAATATATTTTAAAAAGTAAATAAAATAAAATAATTTAAATGTAAAATAAGATAATTTTTAATAAATATATTCAATTTTATTTTTTATAAAAAATATTTAAAAAATGTATATAGATTTTTCTAAACATAGATGTAAAATAAAATAATTCAATAAATATGTAAGTAATATTAACATCTATCTTTAAATAAATTTTGTAAAATATCTAAAATATATTTTTCTACATATAATGTACTAATTCTAAAATTATTTTATAATTTTATTTAAAATATTTGACTTTAAATAGTTTTTTCATTTATTTAATTAAAATAAATAAATATGTAATTACTATTAACATAAAATATCTAAAATAAAAAAATTAAAATATTTTTTAAAAAGTGAAACTTTAAATAATTTTTAAAACTATTTTTAAATTTATGGTTTTTTTTTGTTTTTCGTATTTAAGAAAGGTGATCATCTATTTGAACTTGTTTCTTGAGGAGTGAGTGATATGGGGATTTATTCCTCGGGGTTTGTCTTGTCTAGTGTTTGAGTTTGTTTGGTACCTTGTTTACTTTAAGAGATATTCAAATTTTGATGTTGGAAAACATGCTTAGCATTAGGATGACTAGCTTGGAGTGTGTTGAGTGAGAAGTCATAATCCCTTTCCCTCTACCTTGTGAGCACATAATCTTTGGGTCCGGATGCTAGTTTTGCATTCTTGTTAGAGATAGAGAAATCCCTATTTCCTCACAATGTTGTCACTATGACCTTGACTAGTGATTGAGATAACTCTTCTGCTTGTGACATCATACTTAGTACATTGATATTTAATGCCTTTTGTGTCATCGTCTTATGCCATAGTGCCTTATGTGTGTCTACATACATTGTGGCCTGCTAATGTAATGTAGGAACATCTTAAGTGAAAGTGCAATCTCGCATCAACCAAACAAATTTCAAATTTGAATTTGCATTTTATGTTAGAAGGATAATTTGAATGAATTTGGGCATAATTATATTTAATTAAATAAATAACACTTTTTTTTATTTAAGTTGGCAAGTGGAGGTAATAGAGGTGTAGTTACATATTTTTAGAAAAATATGAAAAAGCAGATTTGGGAATTGGGTTTGTGGGAGTTACAAAATTGCATGAAAAATAATTTACTGATTTTTTCATTAATGAAACCACTCATTCCTAGGAGATGGGCATAACATTCCCAATTGGAGGGAAAATTTTGATTTTTGCTTTTTGTGAGGGTCATGTGTTGCATGTTTTTGGTATTCATGGTTTATTGCAGGTTTTGAAGGAGGTAGAGTTTGGTGTGGTATTTCTCAAGAGACCTTTTGAAGACTTTTGTTGTAGGTTAAAAGGATTTTGAAACCATTAAATATTGAAGGCTCTGTTGTTGAAGATTGAAGGGTTTCAAGTGATTGATTGAAGGAGAAAGGTGCAGATTTGGAAGTACTCATGAAGCACATAGGTTTCTTTTGATTGTAGTTTATTTTGTGTCTCATTTTCAGATTATTTAAGGAGAATATGTTGCTTATCATCAGTCATTTGATAACTGAAAATGACTGTGTAATCAGATT
This sequence comes from Sequoiadendron giganteum, assembly GCA_007115665.2. Lineage (NCBI taxonomy): Eukaryota > Viridiplantae > Streptophyta > Pinopsida > Cupressales > Cupressaceae > Sequoiadendron > Sequoiadendron giganteum. Next base: position 692,449,046 of record CM021101.1, read on the forward strand.
TTTATAATAAGAATACCTTTTTTTGTAAATTTTAAATAATTTCATGAGACCGTGTTGTAGATTTGTATGCACTATTGAGATTGTTTGAGTGTTTTTTTTTAGAAAAGCTTAGGTTTTTGTCACACCCTCTTTCATCAACTGTATTAGAGTAGGATGATTCTAAGTGTGTGAACAAATCATCGAAGAGAGGCAGTATGTACTAGGATTAAGCTTGTGGGTGTGTAAAAAAATGTTTGCAAGAGGAGCCCCACCTAGTAGGGGTAGAGGAAGAGGCGATAATTTTGTCAATGAAAATGATTTTAGGGATTTGAGAAGATAGTTCAAATCCTTACAAGAAGAAATTAGAAGAGGGATTGCGCAGAGAAGAGAACCAGTATGTGATGAAGAAGAAGAAACCTTAGAGGATGTCAACCAAAAAAGTGAACAAAGAGATGCATCAACAATAGTTACCAATGACCAAGTGTTGATTGCCCTATCAAGGATAGGAAAGAGAAAGAAAATTTAAGTTCACACATTTAGTGGGAATTTGACTGCAAAAGAGTTAGTGAATTGGATCAACAACATGGAAGAGTAAAAACGGGTTTGATGAAGTTGAGGATCTTAACAGAGTGAGGTTTGCAAAAACTAGATTGAAAGGAGATGCTTAATTTTGGTGGAGAGATATTCAATTGTAAAGAGGAAGGAGATGCAATGATAAAATTACTAAGTGGGATAAAATGGTGAATAAAATGAAAAGATAGCACATTCTGATGGACTGTGAGCTTGATTTGCTCAAAAAAATACAAGGGTTAAAACAAGACATTAAAACAATGAAAGAATATACAAAGGAGTTTCATAGGATACTAATTAGAACGAGACATGTTGAGGAAAATAAGGAGAAGGTTGAAATATATATTAATGGTTTGAGGGTGAGCATACAAGAGGAGATGAGTTTGGTGAGATTTTACACAATGAAAGATGGATATCCTTAAAAATTGAGGAAAGAATGAATAAAAGGTATGAAAGTAAGCAAAGAGGAAGAGGTCATGATGAGAAGGTTGAAGGAAGAACATATGGATAAGATAATAATCAGAAAAATAAAAAAAGAAGACCAAGGTAGCTGCAAAAATCAAAGATATGAAGATTCATATGGTCCTAGAGATCAAAACTCGAAAGGTAGAGGAAAATCAGGCAAAGATTTTGGAAGAGGAACCTATTTTAAGTATGGAGAAGAGGGTCATAGATAATATGATTGTCATTATGAAGATGAAATATTGATAAGAAGATCAAAAAATCAGAATAGAGAAGTAGATGTGAAAAAAGAAGATGTAGGATCATTACATTTTGAAGAAGCAGAAGATGGTGAAACTTTAATGACCAGGAGAACCTTGTTGAATAAAGATGACAAATCAATTCAAAGAAATTTTTTGTTTAGAATAATATGAAAGTGCCATATCAAGGTATGTAATGTCATCATAGATGGAGGTAGCAAAAAAAATCTCATTTTTGAAGATATGGTGAGAAAATTATAGCTAGAGAGAAGAAGACATACACAACTGTATAGGATGGCATGGCTACAAAATGATAGGAAAGTTTTGATCAGCGGAATTTTTTTGGTAAATCCTAATATAGGAGTTTATAGAGATGAAATTTTATGTGATATTATTCCTATGAATGCTTGTCATGTTTTGTTCGTAGGGCCTTGACAGTTTGATAGGAAAGCGATGCACAATGGTTATGACAACGCATACACATCGATGGAGGATGGAGTGAAATTATACAAATTGAATCCATTGAAATAATAAATGGGAAAGGTTTGCAACAATGCATGGTCTTGTTTGGTTGATAAAATAATTCTTTTAGATGGCATGAAGCATGAATATGTTGGCTTTGTTAACACTAAACATGATGAGGATGAGAAAGGTGTTTTGATGACTTAAATTGAAGTAAAGATCTCAAGTGGAATGAATTTAGCAATAGAGGGTAAGGTAAAATATGATTTTATTTTTTCCTTTGATGAGAAAGAGAGTGAAGGAATATATAAGTTTTTTGTAGGAAAAACTACTTTTGATAAAGTTGAGTTTGAAGAGTGGAGTGTGAAGGTTAATAAAGGGTTTTCTAAAGAATGCTTTTTAAGAACAGTGGAGGTGAAAATGTTTTGATCACGATTCCTTGTCAGGTAATGAAGCATGAATATGTTGGATTTGTTAGCACTAAACATGATGAGGATGAGAAAGGTGTTTTGATGACTTAAATTGAAGCAACGATCTCAAGTGGAATGAATTTAGCAATAGAGGGTAAGGTAAAATATGATTTTATTGTTTCCTTTGATGAGAAAGAGAGTGAAAGAATATATAAGTTTTTTGCAGGAAAAACTAATTTTGATAAAGTTGAGTTCGAAGAGTGGAGTGTGAAGGTTAATAAAGGGTTTTCTAAAGAATCCTTTTTAAGAACAGTGGAGGTGAAATTTTTTTGATCACGATTCCTTGTCAGGTAATGTGTAAATTGATTATTTTTATGGTTGTCATAACACTATTTTAAGTGAAGGAAACTAGGTTGTAGAAGTGTCATATCTTTTAGAAGGAATTGAAAAAATGGAATTTCATGAAAGGGACATGGTGGAAAGAAATGGAAAATGTATCTAACAAAAAATGAGGTAAATAAATACATTTTATTTTATGAAGGAGGAGGTATAATTTTAATTGTTAATTATGATTTTGATGAAGTATATTGGTTGGAAAACAAATATCATGCATTGAATTACAAGACGGGTAGTAGAGGAAGGATGAAACATGGTAAAGTTTGCAAAAATTTGGGCAAAGAAATATTTCAGTGGACAAGGAAATGGGGTGGGTCCAAGATAGACATATGGTCTACATTTTTTTTTCAATGCAACTCATGAAACATTTCTTTCTACCTAGGGTGTTTGATGCAGGTGCATCCTAGGTGAAAGTGCAATCTTGCATCAACCAAATAAATTTGGAATTTGGAATTTGCATAAATATATTTCATACTAGAAGGCTAATTTGAATAAGTTAGCCATAATTGTATTTAATTAAATAAATATAACTTTTGTTATGCAAGTTGGCAAGTGGAGGTAATGGAAATGTAGTTGCATTTTTAGAAAAATATGGAAAAGAAAATTTGGAAATTGGGTTTGTGGGAGTTACAAATTTGGATGAAAAACAATTTATTAATTCTTCTATTATTGAAACCACTCATTCCCAGGAGGTGGGTGTAGCATTCCCAATTGGAGGAAAAAAAATATTCTTGATTTTTGGGAAGGTCATGTGTTGCATGTTTTTGGTCTTCATGATTTACTACAAGTTTTGAAGGAGTGAGAGCTTGGCATGGTATTTCTCAAGAGGTTTTGAAAAAAATTGTTGTAGGTTGAGAATATTTTGCAACCATTAAATATTGAAGGCTCCGTTGTTGAAGATTGAAGGGTTTTAGGTGATTGATTGAAGGAGAAAGGTGTTGATTTGGAGGTGCTCATGAAGCACATAGGTTTCTTTTTGTTGTAATTTGTTTGGTGTCCCATTTTCAGATTATGTTAGGGGAATATGTTGCTGCCCATTAGTCATTTGATGTCTGAAAATGTCTGTGTACTCAGATTTCTATAATGAGAATAACTTTTGTTGCAAATTTCAAATAATTCCATGAGACTATGTTGCAAATTTGTATGCATTGTTCAAATTGTTTGTCTTTGTTTTCATACAAGAGGGTTTTTGTGACTCCCTCTTTCATCATTATGTCACATATGTATCGAGAATAACAATTAGCTGGGGCTCTCTAAAAATAGAATCATAGGTATTACAATAACTTTTTATGTTGATTTATGTGAAGTGTGATATACCGACTCATGAGAAGGAACAAAGACGATTCCACATATAATATAAAAGGAAAAATTCCCATAACCTAACTTTGATATCTTACATCGAGAAGGAAAAGGTTTTGAATATGGCTAAAAAACTAAAAACTAAAAAACCTAAACATATTCTGCACTCAAAAAATTAGTTTAACAACATGGTAGATTAAAATGAAAAAACTCCAAACAAACCAATAGATCTTTGTAATGTTGATATACAATCATATATTGCCGAATATGTTGAGTTGAACAAGATATACTCACAAATCTTAACCCTCAATTCTCTATCTATCTCCCATTAAATTATATGTATTTAAAAAAAATAAAGGTTTAATATTAGATCCTTCTGCATAATTCTAAACAATACGAATCACTGAAGAACAAAGCGGAGCTTGAAACCTATCGAATAGAAAATGACACAGTAAAATATTATTTTTTTATTAAGGGTAATGGAGGGTTTTTGAAAGGGCCCAACCCATTTTACAAAGATGAATAAAGATAGAGTGATGATGGCCCATAATAGCAATGAAACAACTACAAACTTGTGAGCTTAATAGATCAAAAGGCGTCTTCAATCCCCACAACAATCAAATTTTTGCATACAAGAAATTGCATTGGTATACAACTCTACTTGTAGAGTGTATACACCTTAAACCATGCATGCTAGATATTGTCTAACAAATATTCAAACAAGAACCTTAGCTTGAAAATCATTTCATGGTGTTGTTAGCCCCACCTTCACATGCTCGAAAAGCTTGGAAACAAGTCATTTCAAACAAAATTCCTTATATGAGGTTAGTTAAGTAGAACTAAATGTTTGGATGCATGATTTAGCCTTTAATACATGGATCATTCAAAAAATTGCATTTAATTGTTACCACATGTGTTCTCAAAATATTTGCATGCGCAAACAAGAATACCTACACCCATGAAGCATTTTTTATACATGGACTTCAATAGCAAATTAACCCATAAATAAAATAACAATGTACATCTACACAGTTGTTTTTACAAACAAACAATCTACCATGCAATCCAAAATCATGGAATTATGATCATGAAATTTTACACTGCAATGGCACTTGGGGCCCTCTATAAAGAAGACTCGATATGAGCATTAGAATAATGTATCACAAAAGAATTATTGACTGCAAAAGTTCAGTTCAAGAATGGACACATTTACAAAAATTATGGAACAAAATGAAAGCAATAAAATATGGCAAGATAAATGATACATCTCCTTTAATGCTTACAAATTCTTTATCTTGGCATCTTATTTTAGCAATGCACACCCTTATCTTCAAAAGGTGAGTTTCAATTCTCCAACATGACTTTGCTATCTTGCTATCCTAGCAATTTTTGTTATAGCATATCCATGACCACAATTACCACACATGTAAGTCCATTTTTCTGTATTGCAATTAGCATCTTGTCATCCAACTACTACTTCCTTTCATTTACATCTGCCTTCAACTAGTACAATTAACTTTACAACATGCAAATGTTGTCCCTGAAAGCACAAAAAAACTACAATATGGTTTAATTCAATAACCTTGCACTAAGGTGGTTTTGTGTCTCTCAACACACCTAATGCTTGTCATTGTACTTTTGAAGTTGAATAAGGATGTTAACTGAAATATAGTTACCATGAGATGTCAAAATCTGATCCCTTCGATTCAACTCCTCCTTTGAATAACTTAACAAAATGAAAGCAATAAAATATGGCAAGAGAAATGATACAACTCCTTTAATGCTTACAAATAATACAATGCACTAGTTCCAAAGTACTAGCATAGAAACACTAATTTAATTGGGCAATTACACCAAGTATCCCGGTTCAAGTATTGGATTAGTAATTATACAAAAAAAAACTTACCCTTTACAAAGAATATGTGATTCCCTAAAATAACTATTAATACATAAAAAATACTTTGATTGATTTTAATAGGATATTGATCATCTGAAGTTCCTGATCTTGAACCCTTAGACTCTTTTCTTTTGATGCAATTAAAGAATGTGAAAGGATTTTCTCTGTAGGAAATTGAAATTATACTAACATCCATAAACAAGCAAATAGGATCAAGAAAGTAATGGCATTAGTCAGGAACAATGGCCAACATAAGCATGGAAAAGGAGCATTTACATAAAGAAAAAAAACAAAGACTAAATGAATTACATTAGATACAAAGATGCAATCTATGTGTGACAGTCTAGCAATAAGTTGGAGAAACTATAAAACTAGAAATAATGATATGTGTTAGAACCTTGCTTAGATTGTTCCCTATTGTGCCATGTTGCACCAAGAATCGGAAACAAAGTACTTATAAACTTCTGAAACAAGGTCTCAGAAATGGCAAGAACATCTTAAAACTCTCAGGAACAATATTAGAAATATTGTAAACTCCCAAATTCAATATTAGAAACTTAGAATGTTCTAGAAAGAAAAGGTCTAGGATAGGGAAATCCTAATAAATAAATAAATTGAAACAAATGTTTTGAAATTTACTGGAAACATTTACGAAAGTTTTCAACCCCTCTCTATAGTTACCAAGACTGAAATGTTTGAAAACTCCAAGTTAACAATGTGTATGAGGAATTCAATGCTAGTCACATACTGTTGGCCATATATATGAGTGAGATGAAAAAGATGCTTAACTATGTCAATTCAATTTGATAACATAAAAAATGGCCTCCAACTAGCTAGAGCAAAAGGACACTATGTTCCATAGTGTGCTATGTCTCATCATTAATAAGGCATAGTTTTTGCCTAGTATCTCAGAGAAAAAAGGAAAGTTGGAGTTATGCAGTTATTCTATAGAGATCCTCAAAAAATCCTTATATGTGTTTCAATCCAAACCTGGTGGCTAGTCAATGGGCCCTTGGTCTACTGGTGAAGTTGAAAGATTCTAAATGAGCCCACCAGGGATCAAGTCTTGCTGAGTGCAAAGGCTCCAACACCGAAAAAGGGATGAGGTCGGGATCATGCCCCGAGCGAATTTGGCGGAATGGGTACCTCTCAGTCCTTAGCCCTTAGCTGAAGAGGTTCAGCCCAAGAAGGTTTGTGCTCTCATATCGGGTAGCAAAAATTAATTTGTGGATGACCTCCATCAAAAAAAAACTTGGTGGCTAGATGATGGGGACAATCTGCAATTCAATTAGTGTATCAGATGATCATCCTGTCTCACAAAGGTTACCTTGTAAGAGAAATTTACTTAATGGAATCAGAATATAATATATATTCTGAAAATAAATACACTAATAGGATCTGATGTCAAAACAATCCTAAAAATAAAAGCATTTAGTAAAGAAGAAGCCAATTTATTAAAAATTAAATCCTACGTTAAATGAAAATTGGAGGACTATTAGAAAACAACATCATAAGTTAAAATATGAGCTCATAAAGATAAGTTGTCGTGAATCACTACGTTATCAGAGTTACGAGAGAAGCCTCGTGGTGAATGACATGGGATATTAATCATTCCAAGCAGTTAATTCAATAAATATCTGATAATGTTAGAATACCGAAACCATAGATATGCCAATGCAAATTACGAATGACTAATCAAAAAATTGAATCTTGTACTGAATAGGAATTAATTGTAAAAGAACATAAAACTCACTGCCAAAGGTGTCGTTGGCCATATAGAGGAAAGTGATTCCATCGGCCCTGAGAATGTGGAAGATGTGGCAATCCTGCGAAAAACAGAGGCGATTTTCTCCCTACGGAGGAGGAGGAGGATTTTATTGATTTTAAAACATGAAACTTTAAATAATTTTAAAAACATTTTTATATTTCGAAATTAATAAAATGCATGATAAACTAAATGCTAAAAACATCTCTATACTAAGAGGTGTGCATGGAACCAAAGTCGACTTGCAGCACAATCGAGAACTCGTGCGGTAGAACTGGAAATCAACTGAAACAATTTTCAGCTAGTTCTGCATGATCATTGCATGCTAAATTACATGATCGATGACTCTTTTTTTAGTTAGTGCTTTTTAAAGTTTTAGCCGTATCTGAACTCTTTTATATACAGTATGATGTAGCAAAATTTCATATCACAGCTGAATAAACACACAATTATTTCCAGCTCTGCAGTTCATTCATTTTGTGAGCGATACATCAATTCATTGTTCATGAATCATAGGTCAATGAATTTGACTTGAAAACTATACTGTTCAATTCTGATAGCAATATCACTATTTAAACTGGTAGGTAGGATTGTATATCAGTGTTTGAGTGAACGATATGGAGAATTATTCAATTACTGAAGAGGGAGGGAAGAATAATAAAACTGAGGAGTTGAACTTCAGTTAGACATTAGTTTGCATGTACTGAAATTGTCTTTGTAAACTCCAAACTCCATTATAAAAGGAGGTTAATGTAATTGGTTTTAATCGGAGGAGCGAGCGATATGGAGAATTCCTCATGTAGTGAAGAGGGAGGGAAGAAGAGTAATACTGAGGAGTATGACTCATTTACGCAACAGTATATTGTGCAGAATTTTGAAGATGCCGACGAGTACGAGGAAGTTCATGGGAGAATACCTGGGAATTTCAGCCGTACGTGGCGCCAGATAATGGGCTACGCGTGTAATGGCCTTCCTTTTTCATTATTGCTAACAACCTTCCACGAGAGATATGGAATCATGCCAAATTCCCCTCCTCGACTGCAACTGCAGCTGCAGCACCACCATACCGATTCTGTTGATGATGATAATGATAATCACAATTGTCCTGATCTGGATTTTGATACAGTGAAGGAGATTCTGGCAAGACTTTGTTTGCCCTCATTAATGAGGGCCAAGAGCGTTTGCAAAGCCTGGAATACGGCAATATCCGCGAGCACTTTCAAGCAACATCTGAATGTTGAGGACACTCATCATTTTTTGACGCAGCACATGGTGAAGGGCTTCGATGGAATCGCCTTCTTCAGTAGCGCACTCAACCGCTGGTTTCGAATCCCTTTACCCTGGATGAGATGGACATGGGACTACACCAGGAGCTATCACTCTCACCCCACCCACCTTGCCCTCCGCACTGCAGCAGCAGGGCTTTACCTCTTTATTGATTGGGAACACTTCTTAAATCGTAACGCCCTCATATATAATCCTCTAACAAAACAGCGCAGGCTCTTGCCAACTATTCCCCTCCACTATAGCTGGGCGTCGGACATGGCCTTGGAATTGATTGTCCAGTCTGACCACTTTGAAATAATTACTTTAGGGTTCCAAGATATCGCGCCCAGGGGTTTGTATGCTGTGGTCTACAATTCCACGACAGATAAGTGGACGAATGTCCCTGCCATGCGGATCGTTCCCATTGCCCTTAGCAACTTCTTGGAAAGACACCCTAGGATCAGCGCACTACACAATGGCGTGGTATACTTTACTAGGAACTTTGGTCATCGTCTGGGCTGTTATGACATTGCCCGCGGAGAGTTTGAGTTTAAGGAGATTGAAGGAGGATTGCCTCCCCACATGGATCCTCGTGATCGTCATACGAACCCCCACACTTCTCTGCCTTCCTCACTTGCATGTAGTGAAAAGCTGCTTTTGGTGGGAAGGTTGCAGAAGGAGGCCGGGGAAGAGCCCATATGGGGGCGCATTCCTTTCATCAAGCACACTTTGGTGGGCATATGGGAGCTGCAGAATAATAGTAGTTGGTCTCTCATTTCCGTCACTCCCCACGATCTGTTACAGGACACTGTCAAATCTTCTCATGGAACAGATTTTATGGTCGCCGCAGCATCTGATAAGATATGGCTTACGATTAAAGGAAGCCTAAATCTGATGAGGCTTGATTTGAGTTCCATGGAATGGAGTGTTTTGCCGGGCTGCCCGCCTGAAGATCTGGTCGACTGCTTTCCAAGGAGAGCAGTTTGTGGAACTTTCTCACTAACATCATCTGAGAATATGTGGGGGGGTTAATCATTGTAAAGTTATTTTTGGGCACACACGCCGGTAATGGATACACCCAATATAATGTTGAATATGTTCCAAAAATATATATAGTAAATTTGACAAAATCATTTTGGTTTTAGAGAAGGATTTGTGCAGTCTTTATTACAAAATACTTCCCACCAAGATTTATATAAATTTGGATTGTTTTGGAGATTGTTTGAATATGTTTGAATATATTTGAAGTGATCTTATGATGATGTTTCAGTTAAATGAAAATTTTATTTCTATCACAAATTTATTAACAAAAATATGTTCATTTAATTTGATCTGTGTAGTCTTTATTATAAAATAATTTTCATGAAAATTAATATAAATTTGGATTATTTTAAAACTTGTAAAGTGATTGTTTAATATGTTTGAATATATTTGTAGTGAATTTATGATGATGGTCCATGATGTCTAAGGTAGTTAAATGAAAATTAAAATATGTTCATTAAATTTTAAATTGAATCACATTGATTGAATATGAGTATAATTTGATAAGACATAATCAAAATAGTGGTCCTATCCAATTAATATAGAGAGTTTTTTAATAGATTTGTTTGTAAAGATACTAGCTTATATATCTTATTACATAATCTATATAAGAAACATTGAGATATATTAATTTGGAGTCCATTTTACAATTGTATATTGTTGTGTGTTTCTAATAATGTACTTATTAGCTGCATTAGAATATAATATCATTGGATTATATTGTAGGAATGTAGAGTACAACCACGTGTATGGTATTGAATTTAATTAAGGAGAATGAATGAAATTGTATTGAATGAAAAAGTATATGACTTACATTAGTTGTATTTTAAAGCTTGGAGCCTATGTTTTTCTACTACTTAAAAACTTAAACCATTAATTGGTAATCAAGCTGGGTTGCAATTTTTTGATGTATCTCCAATTTAAAAAAACTAACTTCATTGAAAGTAATTTAAAATATTTATTTTTCATGTTATATATATCACTTACATTAGTTGTATTTTAAAGCTTGGAGCCTATGTTTTTCTACTACTTAAAAACTTAAACCATTAATTGGTAATCAAGTTGGGTTGTAATTTTTTGATGTATATATACACACACACACATTATTTTTTTAGTATAGCATGAAGGGGGTTATGTCATTGAAGGGTGCAAACAAAATTATTAATGATGTTATGGAGGGAAGACACTTTTTATGTATTTATAAGAAACTTAGTTGTCATAATTTATGTTGTCATTTAAAGCCTTGAACACTAATTTGAAATGAAATCACTCACCTCTACTATTTGAGTGCATTTCATATCACATTTAAACCAATCAAATTTTGATTTTATAATTCAAAATATGTTTATTGATGCTATGGACTTTAATGTTTAATGTATATTTATCAAATGTGGTAGTTAGACCCATCAACACAATCATCTATGTTTTGCTTCCATTTGGGAATGTGTCTTTTTTGCTTTAAATCCCATATGCAAAAACATGACATTTCTACTTGGAAAAACCTCTTATAGCCAATAATTCATTGTCTTTGAAAATGTATTGAATTCTCATTATCTTTGGCTATTAAATGTATATTAATTAATAGATTGTGCCTAAACATTTCTTTGAGATTACACAAACAAAAGAGAAAAAAAAGTAAGTTCACATGATGTATCTAAGTGTTCCCTGAGTTTCCTTTCAACTCATCCATTTAACCGTAGGGGGTGTATACATGTGTCCCTTGACTTTCCTATTAGTTCATCCACTACACAATTATGGGGTGTATACTTGTGTTCATTAACTTTCCTATTAACTCATCGATTACACCCTTAGAAGATGCTAGTGCTAATATTTATGAAATACTTATCTCTTGAAAGATAACATGTATAATAATCCTCAATTATTGGTTGGTAGATTGTTGCATGTTGAACTACTAATAGTGTTCCACACCTTAGATTGAGAGATTTTAGTTATAGTGTTAAGAGAACAATATAAATTTTTTAGGTTGCTACCCTAACAAGATAAAATTTTGTTGGATCAGCATCGCATCTGCTAGAGGCCATGGTCTATAGAGAAGAAAATGCATGGTGATACTAAAGTAATTTTACTAGAAACATAGCCTAAAATTACCATGAATGAAGCCATTAATGAAAATTAGGTTGGATCAGAATCTCATCTGCTAGAGGCCATGGTCTATAGAGAAGAACATGCATGGTGATACTAAAGTAATTATACTGGTAACATAGCCTAAAATTACCATCAATGAAGCCATTAATGAAAATTAGGTTGGATCAAAATCTCATCTGATAGAGGCCATGGACTATACTAATGAAGAAAAGAGCACTGTAGAACAAGCTATATTTGTCAAACTTGAAGATTATATTGAAACCGTGTATTGGCATAAAGAAAATAAAGATAAATTACTACTTAAGGGTTTGGATAAAAACTTTTGCGCATTGAAAGGGGATAAATGTTAGAAATTCATGTCCCCAAACCTCAACCTATATCTATTTATGTATATTAAATCTTATTATTACTTGTGATGGCTACCAAAGTGATCTCCATGATAGCCTCTTCTTGGTATAACATCCTCAATGGATCCCAACATACCTAAAACTCTCTTGCAATTGAGGGCTTCTAAAATCAAAGCTCGAATAAATCAAAATAAACCATAATGTATTGATAGAATTTTAAATTTTGATGTTCAAAAATGGAAATATAATAGGCCATCATTGCTTGACATGACATTCCTACTTGTAGCTCTTACATTTTGGTGAGAATGGGTGAAAATGGTTGATGTATAAGGTTGATTACTTATTGCCTAAGATGATCCTCTTGTTCAGAGGATGTATCTATAGTTGCATATTGTCACATTTAGATTTCATTTGATTATTTAAATGCAAATAGTAATCATGATGTCTCTATTTAAATTGAAGTTAAATGAATATTTTAATGAAAGTTAAATTCAAATTCAAATTGAAATGAAATTGAATATTGAAATGCAATTATCATGATTCGAAATGCATTTATATTTTATTTCGGGTTTGTCATTGCTAACGTAAACTCGAGTGCAAGTGAACACATGAATAGGCGAACGTGATTGAAGGTGAGAACAACGATCAGGTAGAGTTGTTTTAGCCGTTAGACGTTTATGAGTATGATGGAATCTCACACACTCACTTAGATAATATTTCAATGAATTTTTGTCAAACCTATGTTTGCAAATTTTAAATTAAGTTTTATAGAATTTTTCAAAAATGTAGAAAAATACATGTTGATTTAAAATGCCAATTTGGTTAAATTTGAGGAAATTAATTTAAGTTAAATGATTGGATTCCTTTTTTAGATATTTTATCATTGTTTGAAAATAAGATGCTTTTATTTCAAAATATAAATGAAATTGGCTTTTTATTTCAGAATTTAATAAAATTTAAATGAATAAAGTGTTTTATAAATTTAAATTGATTTTAATTAAAAATATGAAAGAGGAAAATATTAAAAATTAGAAATTGAACAAATAGCTAAAATGGAGTTATTGAAAACAAATCACGTCAATTTGAAATTGAAATCAAACTTCAGTTTAACAAAAAGAAGAAAAATATCTTCAATCAAGATGAAAAGCAATCAAATTTGAAACTAGGAGTTAAAGAATTGATCTAGAGATCAACTTGATTTAGTGGATCCAAATTCTTGTTATCATCTATGCATGAGAAAGAAAAAAAATCTGTGTGGAAAAAAATGGAAAATTAGAAAAGAACAGAAGATACATTTATCTCCAGGATGCGCAAGCTTTAGGGAGTTTTGATTTATATATTTATTGTTGATATTGTTACATCCGACCTTCTCTCCCTTCACCCATGACCAACAAGAGGGAGATAAACCATGTGTTGTTGGTGATTTATTTTAAAAACCAGAACCTTCATCTTCACCACGTGCAACCAAGAGGAGGTAGGCTTCTGCACATGCACCAGAGAGAAGCCAAAGACACGTGGAAGCAAGGGAGAGTCAACTCCCAAGTGCATGGGACATGGGAGGTTTCTGCGTAGACAACTCAGAGAAGGGAGATAGTATGGGAGAAGGGAGAGAAGAAGTCTCCCTACACTCACCTACGCAACAATAAAGGGAGGTTGGGAGAGGGTGTGCTAAAAGAGAAGAGGTCATTGTTCCTAGTTCTCACATAGCCACAGGTCACTCCATTCACCATATGCAGCCATCTAGCACAAGTAGGAAACATAAGAGGGAGAAGGATAGGAAGGGTGCCCAGGAAACAAAGAAGGAGATAGGTGTAGGGCACATGAAGGCAACAGGAAAATAGATAACGAGATAGAAGATAAGTACATTCTTAACAACAAAAGACAGGAAGACACTAGGAAGAGGAAGATTGGACAGAGTAGCTATAGAAAGATCTGATAGAGGAAGCAATAAACAATTCCAGAATTTACCCGGTAGGATTTGAAAATCAATTCATAAATTTTACAATAAGTCTTACAATTCTTTTCTAAAATCTGGTATTTAGTTTTTAAATTGAAATGAGAACTTCTGTTTTTAGCAATTTAAGAAAAGAATAATCTCCAGATTCAAATAGTAAATCAATTAAAGAATCTCTATTTTATTACATTCAGTAGAAAAATTCAAACAATCAACTGTGATTTTATTTATAGAAAACATTGAACTTGGAAACATAAAACTTTTGGAAGAATTTGATTGAAATCATGAAATAAAAATAGCTGATTAAATTTAGGAAAGAGATCAACATCAAACTAGAATTTTACCAAAAAACCGTTGAACAATTTGAAACAGAACATTGTATTATAAATTGAATAGAAAATATTCAAGACAGTTGATTTATTATTTTATGAAGATTCAGATTTAGGAAAGGATTCACACAGAAAAACATATGTTTAAACTAGATCTGGAAACACTCCAAAAATCAAAACTGTCGGAAAGAGATAAATTTCCAAAACAAAAAGAAACACAAAGATAGTGAAATAATTGCAGAATTATAGAAATGAAAGATTATGGAATAAATAAGATTTTTATTGAAAAGATTAAATATCTTTGAGTATTTAAAATTGATTGAAAAACTAGGGTGAAATTTGTCAATTTTAAGAGTGATATTAAATTGTTACTAAATCAAAGTGGTAATAGGAAGTGTTTATGTTCTTGAAAAGATAATACTTTAATGGAAATATGAAAACTAGAAAAAGAATTAAAATAAAGAAAAGATATAATTATTCGAAAGGAAATGAATTGGACAAAGATTATATTGAAGAGAAGATGAATCTCTTGAGTAATTGAACCGAAAGAAAGTGTTCTCGTGTATTCCTGATTAAATATGTACTTACATTACATACTTGAGATACACCTTCTTTTTATTATTTTATTGTTTGAATTAAATACTAATTTAATGTTACCTGTGATTTAAAACAATGAAAAATTGCAATAGTACCATTTTTGGTTGAAACAAGATTTGTGGTTAAATTATTTTTGTAAGATTATATTTATTGAATGGAACCATGCATGCTT
>CM021101.1:692464436-692580688 GCA_007115665.2 Sequoiadendron giganteum
ACAAGTCATGAAACTCGTCACCTCGACGCTGACGTCAATGCTCAGATAAGAATCAAGCTCTAAATCACTCTAGGAAGATCTCCCAAGATACTGAGTGAATGTGAATATGGAGCTTCTTCTCCTCTAGCCTCCACCATGTGGATGCGAACCCTCTCAGCTGCATGATAGCATAACGAGCTTTAGTGTTACTGCCATACTGATGCATGGCAAAACACCTATCCAGGTCTATAAGCCAAGTCTTGGCCTCTAAACTAGTACCTGATCCATCATATAATGGAGGATGTGCCTTGAGTAGGTCCCTCATGTGTGACTCATACTGGGGAGGAACTTCCCTCACAACTGGATTAACCTGAACCTCAACCTCCCTCAGACCAAGGAGTGCCAAAGCCTCCTCAAGCACTCTATGCGCAACCTCAATCCTTGCTGGATCCTGCTGACGATCACCGACCCCTGGTGCATACTAAGATTCCTGATGTTCTTCCTGATCTGGAACAACTGCTACATGAGGAGAAGAGTCATGATGACTCCCACCATGATTGCCTATACGGCCACGACCATGCCCTCTACCTCTTCCACATCTAGGAGGCATAATCTTGCACATACACTTCAAGGTATTAGGCAAGGTACACCACTTAAAAGTCTACACAACTAAAAGCTTAATGGGTCCATCATAATCCCAGAGTACCCAGTGTTTAAACCTAGGCTCTGATACCATGTGTAACGCCCCGCAATGCAACCCTAGAGGAAGTTGCAATTAACTACTTAAACAAACTATTTTTTTGTTTTGTTTAAGAACAATTAACATGCAAGTTCACTACCCAATGCCAACAACCTCTAAGGTTACGTGATAGAGGTTATATAGAACCTCAACAAAAAACATGAATTTAAACCATGCCAATTATTTAATTAATAAATAAACACATACATTCCAATCAAGATAATTTACATCAAAGCATAAGAGATAACTTTCATTTCCATTTATCCATAATTAAGCAATACGATTACAACTCTCATTCCCTGAATGAAGTAAGTCCAAGAACATAAGTACAATTACAACTTTCCACCTCGATAATAATAGAGGGGTAATAAATTACAAGAACAACTGAAATGAATAAAAGCATAAAGAGTAACTAGATCCCACGAGCTCTCCAACTAGAAATCTCATCCACACAAACATGAAGAAATCCCAACGGATTTAGGTGCATGCCACCCAACCAAGTGTGTAATGCCTCGCCAAGTAACCCTAAAGGAAGTTGCAATTAACATCTTAAGTGAACAATTTTTTTTTTAATAAAGTGCATTTCACATACACATTCACTTACTAATTAACAACAACCTCTAAGGCTACAAGGTTAGGATTACTTAAACCCACACATACATATTACATATAACCATAGCATTATGAACTTTATGATATAACATCATACATCACAAGAATACCAAATAACATAATAAGATACTCCACCAAGATACAATCTCATAATCATTAACTTAATCCAATAGTTACATCACTCATTCCCAGAATGAGGCAATAGTACAAATGTATTACAATTACATGATCTCACCTCATAAACATAAGAGGGATAAAATAACTTGTACAAATTGAAATATTACAATGCAAAAAATTACAACAAGAACCGTGAGCTGTCCATCTAGATGTCTCGCCACCAAGTACTGAAGATCAATGGGGACCCAACGGTTTTGGTGCATGTTCCACCCAACCAAGTGGTACCCAAAGGCCCACCCCCCATGCTAGGAGATAGTAACAAAGTAATATGGACAAAGATTTACAATCCACTAACCAAAGGCGGACTCATACTGACGTAACCAAAAAAATGCCATAAATAAGTACAACTCCACTTCAACTCAAGTACAACACAAGTACAAATCAAACATCACTGACATAGGTCACATTGCTTCCAGACATAATAATAATCAAGTATGTTCATAGAACCATACACATAAAACAATTAACAATAGTTGCCCTAGATAGAGTGTCATTGCATAGTAGTCATGAGATCTCCTTTGGGCATCCTTCATAGGCTCCGGTAATCCTCATGGCCTCAATCAAATCCCGGCCCTCATACTCACTCACGTGGCATCAAATACCTCTCGTATTGACAAGATAAATGACTATGCCATTCCAGGCCTTCTCACTCATCCTAAGTCTAAACGAGCCCTTGTGTCTATGAGTGAGGATTAATAATCTTGATTAATGTGAATGCATTCTAATCATATAAGTACATTAATTTAGTTATCACTTGATTAACTCACTTCTGAAGGTTACCCGGTTTACCTCTTTGGGCTCCAGACCCTAACAAAAGCCACTCTTCTATTCAACAAGACACACCCAAACAATCCACCAAGGGAAACACAAGTGCATACCAACTAGGCATCATAATCCACTCCAAAACAATGAGGAAACAAAAGATAGAACTCACTCCAAACATCTTGGAGGCAACAAACACAAAGTCCACTCCTTTCACAGGAGGTACAAAATATCCCCGTTTGTGGAAACTGGTAAAACTGAAAAGACGCCATGCACTACCCAAGGGAAACAACTGGATGGCATAAAGATTCAACAACCCTTATCCTCTAAGTTCTTCTGGAAGACTTATAATTTAGGACTAACACTAAATCCCAAAACCCACAAATGCACTTGACAACATAGCAACAAAAGCATTCAAGTCATTAATCAAATCTAATATTTGGATTTCCTAAATCCATATTCATTCAATAGGTAATGTTAACAAGGTCAAAGACACACTTAGAGGGTTAACTCAAATAATCATACACCCATATTTCTATTTCCAATATAGGAAGTCTCAAACAATTTTAAACTTACACCCCTTTACGAAATACAGAAAAACTAGAACATTTAAGGCAATCACGAGAAAGTTACTATTTTTGGATATTCTATATCCATATCTCTTTCATATTTCATTCACAATAAATTAATTGCTCTAATAGAAATAAAACAAATTGAAATAGCTATTTGCCTCATCAATATAAACAACTCGTTAATTTGTTTTTAAATCGACACAAACCCATGCAAGTAAACTCTTTCCATTTCCTAACCAAAACTTACATCTCATTCAATTTCCTATTTAGAACACGCGATCTCTTTAGTATAATAAAATATCATTTCTCTATCCATTTACCCATATACACTAATCAATCCATTTTAAATCCCTATTCAATAATATATTGCATGCATCTTATTAAAATAAAATACGATAATGAATTTACACTTAAAATATTTATATATGCTCCATATTATATATAGACCAAACATATATATAAATAAACTTAATTATATAGATTCTTTAATATTCCAATCACAACGATTAAATTACTCTATGGAAAATAAATAAAACATAACAAATATTTGCCCTTTCCAATATATTCATTTCCTAGATTTACTTCTAATACAACATAAACTATTGTCATTACTATATTCAATTCTATCCAAAATCTATATCTTTTCAATTCTCTATTTAAAAACATCAACATCTTAGTGTATAAAAAATATATTTTGGCTTAACTATTTAACCATGCATTCATATTGTTTCCAATTAAATCTCATTAATTAAACAAACATTCAAATATAAATATTTTTATAATTCTTCAATATATATTTAAATATCCTTTTTTTCTTAACAATTCGACCATGCATTCAAAACCAACACAAGTACACATCTAATTGGATTTCTTTCGTTTTCTAGATAACTCATATAATTCAATCAATTTTCTATCTAACCATGAAATTTATAAAATATCTCTTTCCTTATTTATTTGACCATGCAATTTTAAAATATCTTAAAATATCATTTTCTCTAACAGTTTAATCATGCATTTAACCTTATCTTTAAGAATCTTCGTCAAAATTAGATTACATGCAATTTGAAAAAAAATTAAAAAAATATTAAATATACACCTATTGAAATTACTTGTGTAATATATATACATCAAATATATATTAATACATTTACTGTACGTATTCATTCTTTATTATATCCACTAATTTTTTTTTTAACATAATATCCCTTTAATGTTTTCCAAATGATAAAACCTCTATTATTAATATTCCAGAAAAAATATATATATATAAATATACATGTATACATTATATATATATATATATATATATATATATATTACCTCTCATATATATAAATGTATATATATATATTTAAAATACATTTAATATTAATTACATTTAATGTAAAATTCAACTTTCATTGGAGGCGGGCGGAATTCTTTTGGTTCGCGGTTTACAAAAGGAATAATAAAAAAAAAATGAAATTTATTTTAATGGGGAGGGGTCGGCTGTGGCTGAACCCCCACCCCATTACTTGCACTGATGGTGGCCTCCCATGGGGGTTGCGCCTGCCCAAAGGCAGCGCTCCCTCCACTTAGTGGAGGGCTCTGTCTTTGGGACAGCCGCAACCTCCATAGTATGGGGGGTGATGGGTGTGTATAATGCACCCCACCCAAATACATACTCACAACACACATCAAATTAAATATTCGCTTCTTCCTCACAACATTTCAACAAATGAAAATACCATTGGTAAATCCAAAAATTTGTCGGTCGTACGGATGGCGATTTTGGATTTAAAATATTATTTTATTCAAATAATATATATATGTGTATTATATATACATATAAACAAAAATATAGGTATATATATATATAAACGAATTTCAACAATAAACAAATTGGGGAAATTTTTTTATTAAAATAATCACATTTTTTCAAAAAAAATCCAAATTTCATAAAGATATTAAGAATTAATTTTTTTTTAAAACTATTTTCTCAAATTCCAGAACAAATAGAAGAAAAAAACAAATGGATCTAAATTAAAATCAGAAGTTTCAAACAAACCTCAAAGTTTCACCACCTAATTTCTACAGAGGGTTTTCAAATTAAAATTTGATTTCCTACAGAGGGTTTCATTTTTTAAAAACATTTTAAATGCATTGTTCAATCTCTATGTTTAATTCCAATAACAAAATAATCAATTTCCTCAAATAATTTAAATTCAACTGAGGATTTCACAATTTTCACTCAAGAATTTTCACAAAGCAAAAGCTGTAAATTTATTTAATCCTTTTCTTCTAATAACAAATTTCTTTTCTAAAATAGATTTAACTAAAAAATCTTTAATCACTACTATTTTAAAAGTAACCAAGAACAATAAAACACAAAGAGGAAAACCTGGATCAAGAAGCTATAGGTAAAGATTAATTTCTGATGCAAGCCTCCTCCAAAGATCTCCCAAATTTTCTTCAATCATCCAACGAATCCAATCCAAAACCCAAAAAATTCAAACAATCTTTCCTCCAATCAATTCTACAATCAAACTTTCTTCAAACCCTTCTTTGTGCAAATTTTTCCAAAATTTCTTCTCTGCTGTAAAAATGAATTTTTCTAAAAACTTTCTGCCCTAAAATTAAAACATGCATTCCTTATAAATCAAAAATACCTAATACAACCCTAATTCAAATTGCATGCAAATTAGATATTAATTTCAATTTCAATTTAAAATGCAATTTCAAATAATAATCTAATTTCCAAAGTTGAAACTCATTTCCCAAATAAACATTTAATTACAATTTCTAATTTAATTCCCACAAGTTGAAATTAAATTCCAAGATTAATTTTAATTCTTTTATTTCCTTTCATTCTCTTGCATCACATTTAATTAATTACTTTAATTATTTAATAACTAAATTCAACCCCCTTGGATTAAATTTAATTAATTAAATAAATTAAATATAATTAATTAATCTAAATATAAACTTTTATCCACATTGCATTATTTAAATTAAATAACCATCAACATGATTTAAATGCAATTATTCTAAATATCTATTTCCAAATCAAGAATCCTTTAGAATTAAATAACATTAAAGAAAGACTGACAATGACTCGACACACACGATTGATGACACACTAAGGCTAGGATGTAAACTTGACACATGTTACCTAGCTACTATCTCCCGTTCAACTTAACCGTTGGATCGACACGCTCGAGCCTGTGAAACCAGGTGGAGTTGATGTCATGTACCTGCAAACTTGAAACCAAGTAAACATCATACAATATATCTAGCATATAATATACACCATGAAGAAGAAATTATGGATTCGCAGGGCGCTCGCAAGCGAGTGATGCGAACCCATCCTCTTCACCAATACACTCATCGAAACTAACACTTCCATCATAATCCAATAATCTCATAATAACATCTCATGCTAACTCTACAACATCATTAATCCATAATGCATGTGAAATAATAATCAGATAACTACATCACACAATAATAGTTGTCGCTCAATAGTAGCGATCAAAACATCATAACAAAATGTATCCAGTATCAAAGTAACTGCAACCAAACATCGCATAAAGCAAATAGAACAAGAAGCAAAACAAAGGGGTATTACAAAGTGGAACCCAAAGGCCCACCCCCCATGCTAGGAGATAGTAACAAGGAATCCTAGCCAAGACCATCTACCTCTAGACACAGGCTAACACAAAACTGAACCAAACTGAAAAAACCAATCACATGTACCACACAGTACATCACGAGTAAAACTCAAGTACAACTCTAATACTTATACCACATAAGTACAACTCTAACATGGTCACATTGCTTCCAGATATAAAGCAGATCAAGTATGTTACGAGAACCATACACACAAAAACAAATACCAATTGTGGTCACATCAGGTATGTTAAGGAAACCATACCCCTAAAGTCAAATACCGATGGTTGTCCTAGATAGAGTGTCATCACACAGTTCATCATGAGTTACCCAAGTGGATCTTCATAGGCTCCGGTTAACCTAGTGGCCTTAACCGATCCCCTGGCCCTCATACTTACTAATGAAAAATCAAATACCTTTCGTAAGGACAAGATAGATGAACTTGCCATTCTAGGCCTTCCCACCCATCCCAAGCCTAACCGAGCACTTGGGTCCATGAGTGAGGCATAATTATCTTGATTAGTGAGAAGTTAGTCCTAATATTCTAAGTATTTCTTTAGTTAACACTTGTTTAAATCACTTCCGAATGTTACCCAATCTTACCTCTTATAGGCTCTGGCCCCTAACGAAATCCACTCTTCTACTTGACAACACACATACCATCCAAACACCAAGGGTACAAAGTGCAACAATCAAGATATCACGACCACTCCTTTCTTAGGAGACGACATAAAAAGAACTCACTCCAACACTGGAGGCAACAAATCACATAACAAGGTCACTCCTTACAAGGAGACACAGATCCCATAATCCACTCCTTTCACAGGAGGCACAAAACATCCCTATTCGTGGAAACCAGGTAAACACTGACTAGACACCATGCACTACCCAAGGGAATTCACAATAGGATGACTAACATAATACGACAACCTACAAACTTGAAAACCCAACTTGAAGACTTGACAAATGCTAAGACCCACATTTTCCAAATGATAACACGACCAGATCAAAATCAAGGCAAGAATTAAATCTACTTTGGATTCACTAAATCCATTTCCTCATTTAACATTCAGAAATGTATTGCATTAGATAGACTGAATTAAATACACCATTTCAATAAGGGAGAAATTAATACCAATCATTTTATTTCCCTACTAGCGTTTAAATACATGATAAATTAAACAGTTTATCAAATAAATAAAAATTCATTGTTTAAATAAAATATTGTTTCCTTATTCAATATAACCAATTTAAAATAATTCCCTTGATTTGAGAAAACGTAAAATTTAAAATTCAAACTACTCTCCCTTAAAATATTGTTCTAATAGAAAATAATGATTTAATTAAAACCATCATGCCTATTTTTATTTCCTCAATAAATCTAATTCGTGCCCTCAATAATGCCATTAAAAAACATATACTCATAAAAACATCTACACATTCCCATTTAAATCAATATAATATAATATCAAATATTATATTAAATTTCCTATTGGTAAATACCCATTTTAATACGTTAATATTATAACATTATAATATTAAGATTATTAAATATCTTTTAATATTATAAAATTATAATATTAAAATATAAATAAATATTATAATTTTATTTTTATTTTATATGAAAAAACACAGGGCACATGCCTCGGTCCACGTGCCAACCCTTAGGGTTGAATCGTGTGGCCTCATGGCACGTGTGTAAGTATTCTGAGGAAGGGAGGCACCAACCGTGGATTTCCCAGTGGCAGCGTGAGTTTTGCGAAGGCTGCGGTGGGGTTTAGCAAGCGGGGGAGGTTTGGAGGGTGCGACTGTGCATCGCCGGCCACCACTAATGGTGGCGCGGTTGTGCTTTGCACAACTGACCACCATTAGTGGTGGTCGTTGCGCAATTCGTGGGAGGAGGGGAGTGTGGGCGCAAGTCCCCCATGCCGCCTCCCATGGGGGTGGTTGTGGGGTGAGCCCCCAACCCCCAAACAAAACAAATTTGAACCCTCTTCTTTTTTTTTAATAGTTTTTTTTTTTTTTCATTCTTTAAAACATTTTGCCTGCATAACCCTACAAAGGGAAAATTATAAAAAATATATACAAGTATATATATATATATAAACACATATATTTTCCATTCACCCAAGATTGAAATTTCAAACAGATTGAAGAACAAAATTGAAACAATAATTTACTCACAAGATTTCATATAAATTTTGAAGCAATCTTTTCTTAAAGAGAGAGGTCTTTTCCAAATTTGAAAGCAAGAATCCAATGGTTTTGTTTTGCACACAAACAACAAATTACAACTGATTTCCCATCAACACATATACCATTGAATCTCAAAAAGAAATTAAATACAAAGATGTGAACCTATTTTTTTTTTTAAGTTGAAAGAAGATCCTGATGGTGCCTTGATTCCCACTTCAGTTCCACAGATTCCTTAAGCTTTAATCCAAAACCCACAAAGTTGAAAAATTTCTTCCTCTTTCTATTTCAATCTTTCTCCAAAACTTCATGATCCAAATTTGTGAAGAAAATTCAATAATAAGGAAATTCTCTCAAAAAAATTCCTACAACCACCCTCATCAATTCTCCAAAACATAATAGCAAATATCTTCCTTTTTTTTTATTTTTTTATTTTTTTTGGAATTCAAAATTTACTAAATTGAACTTTTTAAAACATTTTCTTTTATTTTCAATTCCAAACCAAATATCCATAAGTTTCCAAAATGCATAATTTAATTCATTTCAACATAATCAATTTAATTAATTAATAAAATAATCTAATCCATGATTAAATTATTTATTAATTAAATTAAATTAATTACTAAATTGAATCATATTTATAACATTAAACCAGATATGCTTAAATAACAATTTAACTACAAAATCATATATATTTTAACCTTTTTTTCTAACTTGCAATTTTAAAATGAAATCAAAGCCAAATGACAACATTAAGGCAACTTAACCTGACTAACACCTGACGACACACTATGACTAGGGTGATAACTTGGCATGGAAATCCTAGCTACTATCTCCCAATCGAATGTCGTTGGGCAATGAACATGCTCAAACTTGTGAAACCAGGTGGAGTCGATGTCCTGTACCTATCAACCTGCGAACAAAAAGTATATCCACATGCATAAATATGTCATAAATAAAACACACCGTGAAGAGGAAATCTCAGAATCATAGGGCACTTGCAAGCGAGTGATGCGATGTTGTCCCCTTCACCAATACAATATAACTAACTGAAAAACCTAACATACTAATATAATCCAAAGCATTAAGCATCATTGATTCAAACTTCCATAATGCTAATCCAAAACATGCCATAATGATAACATCATAATAAAATACCATCACATCAAAATATAACATTCACGTCGCTTCATAGATAGCGATCAAATAACTATCGAGTACCATAGTCAAGGTAGTAATAGAAAGTACAACATAAGAGAGCAGAACACTGATCGATCAAAATGACAAAAAAAGTGGTATTACAATTCACATATACACATATCAACATATCATAGTTGTATTTCCACAAACTATTTAGTCTATTTCAAAGTGTATGAAAGGTATATAAAAGATACATGAAGACTTAGGAATGTTTGTGAAACTTGGCAAATGAAATGATAAAAACATAAAATAATGAAAAAAAATTAGCTATTATTTAAGCCCATCATTCCCCCCGATGACTAAGCTATTTTCTTGCCCCCAAGAAAATTTTAATTCTATAGGTTATATTATAGAGTCATCACTCTAAAATCAACCACAATGTCAACTCTTGTACCCTACTTCAGGTAGTAGCCTTTCTGGTATGATAACTCTGCCAATCTCTTGTTTTCTGCTAATTCTTCCCCTTGTTTCTTGCCTGCCCAGTGTGGTAAAGGAACTGAGAGGATAGGAGGATGGAAGACAAGTGGGAACTAGGTAACTCCATTTTTTAGTAGGTAAAAGCAAAAATTTGTGTCACACTTTTAGCCAACTTATCAACATAATTGAATTTAAGTATTTCTAACTAAAAATCAATTTTGGTCAAACATATGATCTAGTAAGATTCATTCTAGCTAAGTTAGATACTTCCGAAAAAATTTCAACTAAAATTGTTGGCTAAAAATATATGGAGCACTACTTTGAGTCCAATTTATCAAAAAAATAAAATTATTTGAAAATATTGAAGTTTCAATAACTCCTACTAATGTAAATAATATTTTTTTAAAATATTAAAATACCCTTTTGTAGATCCATAAGTGTAGTTTTTAAAAATATATTTATTTTAATAGTTTAATTATTATTATTATTTAATTTTTTATTTTTTACTAAAAGTAGGTTATTAGCACAAAATATTAGGTTGATTACCATGTCAAGGAAAAATACTAAAACTTATTAAAAAAAATTGAAAAAATATGATGCACTATATAAAAGAATCTATATCAAGATGGTATAATTTTTTTTCCATTTTAGATAAATATTTAATATGAAAGTTGATGTCTAATGGAAACAACTGTTTTTTAATTCTTAAACATTTTAATATTTATTTAAAAATATATATTTATCAAAATTAGAAAAAATATATCCATGCACTAAATTTTCAAGTTATAAATACACACAAAAAAATTGAAAGAAAAAAAAAAATTACTATAAAAAGTTTGACGTCTCATGCAACTTCATTTTTCAACATTTTATCAACAATTAGATTATAGTGTTAATTTATTAAAAACTACTTTAAAATAATTTTTTATTCTTTTTTTAAATATAAACATAATATATACTAAAAAATACATATTTTACTAGTTTACATCATTTCAAAATTCAAAACATATATGCCACTTTTTAGTGATTCAAGTTTAAAAGTTGGATTAGTGTTGGCCATTTCATTTATAGAATTGTGTGAGATAAATTTGCGTTGTTACCCTAGTGCAATATCTATGCATTTATGAGACCTGTGAATTATGGCTATATAGTTGTAAATAGAGTGTGGTTCCTTCCTTTTCAACTCTAGTGTAAGCTCTTCCCATCTTTTTTGAAAAAAAACAAAGGCTTCATTAATGGTTTCTACCGCTAGTTCCTTCATTCTTTTATAATCTTGATTTCTACACTCCATTATCTTCTTTCCAACTCCTTTATGATCCAAGAGATCCAACCATTGATCTATTACTGCATTTAAATCCATTAACTCCTTTCAAAGTTGTGAGGTAATAGATTTTTATTTTTCATGATATTCTTGTAGAATTTCCCCCCTTTGATTTTTATTCCTAATATAAGAGGCCAAAACCCTTTTTTGGAGATCTCCTGCAAACATCAATAGATTCCATGTTGTTTCATCTAAAAGGAAAAAATTGTGTAGATAAAACTCACACAATTGGTCCTACATTTCTTGTGTGGAGTCACAAAAGTGTATAAAAATGAATTTATTTCCTATTCATGGAAACAGGTAGGTCACTAATCAATTGGATAAAATCAAAACATAAATATTTTTCCTATAGAAATAAGGCATAGACCTTGGTAGGAGGCTTGCATTTCAGTAACCATGTTGTTTTGTCTGCCATTTCTTCAATCTTCACCTTCAAAGTTTTCACTTTTGTTTCTTGCTTCTCCAGTGCCCTAGAGTGGTTAGATACTATTTCACCTTTCTACCTTTCCCATTCTTTTTCTTTATGTTCTTCCATAACTCAACACCATGGGGACACAACCATCAGTCTAGTGGGGGTTTTAATTCGTCCAATTGATCTCTTGACTATTGGATCTTTTATCTCTATCTCTACCATGGTAAGTTGTGTCACTATCTCCAGTTTCGACCCATGCTCAAACTTATGGATTCTTTCCTCCAATTCTTTGATTTTAGCATCCCTTTCGCTACCTTTATGTTGGTATATTTTTAATAATTCCTCCAATTGTTGTATTTGTTCCATTGCTTCCTACAATTTTTTGTTAGTATTCCTTTCTTCAAGGAAAAAATCGTCATCTTTTTTCTAAAAATTCTTCCTCTCCCATTTCACCTATATATTCACACCCCTTTGAAACAAGGATTTTTAGAGATCTTTTCCTCATAGTTTTAGCTACAAAAAAATCTCTTCATTCTAATTCAAAAGCACGGTATAAAAATATAATGGCTATACAATTGGTATGTTCACCTCTTCACTAGGGGAATTACCCTCTAAACTTGAATCTATCTCAATCATAACAACATCACATTTTCTTTTTGATTGTGTCTCTCATTGGCCCCTTCTTGAGGCGATGTGACCGCCTCCTAGATTGTATGGACCTCTTCTACCCTTTTGTAGGTGTAGAGGTAGAGGCCCCACTCTTCCTTTTCCTTTCTTCTAGTTGGCCTTTCATAGAAGTTTGGGTTTCCTGAATGCTTTTTGTTGTGGGCTACTTAGCAAAGGCTATGGGTTGTGTTTCTTGCAAACCCTACTCTTTTGGTTCTCTTGTGTTGTAGGTAGGTGTTGTAGCAAGGGAACAAGAGGGCATTTATCCCTCAAGAGCACCATAATAGGATATTCTATTCTTTGTTGGATTTTGTGGTTATGTTGCTAATATGTGGTTGTCATTGATGTCAACACTATTAGCATTGGTGTTTCTGAAGGCTACATATGTCAAGGAGATTGAGAAAATCGTAAAAAATATAGTGCAGGCAGCCAATGGAGCTGAGAAGGTCAAAATGGTGGAAAGAGCTTTAACTTGCTAATTTGAAGGTGTGCTTCAAAGGGTTTGTTGTTGAACCTTTCTAGTATGTTTTCTTAAAGTTTCAGAGGTTCACATCAAGATTTGTGGAAATTATGAAGATTTGTGTACCTATAGTTATTTAGTTTCTATAGATGGTGTTCTTGGATGAGTCTAGATTGTGCTCTATCCTCTCTGTACGTTCGCATTGATTGGAGTGTTCATGATCAGAGATTTTTATGATGTGTGCTCAAGTTTTCATGTTCTCGGCTGACATGATGGTGTTAGCGTGTTGCAGATCCATGAGGATTAATATTTTACTATTTGGTATGTTTGGAGGTGTTTGTTTGGGTTCTCACTATGTTGTGACTGACTTGTGTTGGTGCGCATTGAAATTTACTCATGTATTAAGGCCGACTGTTGTAATTTATTCCTTATTTGTGGTTGATTGAATAGTGGATGTAAATTCATGTAGCGGATATATATATGAGATTGTTTTCCTCATTTAGAGGAAGTTCTTGGTGTGTACAAGTGGTGTACATGTGTGAATAAAGGTCAGGTCATTCAAAGTATAGTGTGGAAGAGTTTGTAGAAGTTTTTGTGCACCTAATTGGAACTGTAATCACGATTTTGCAGAAGCTAATTTCTCAGTTCAACTCCATCAGATGGATTAGTGAGCCTTCCCTCTAAGCAATGTGCTCTAGGCAATGCACCTGAACACAAGTGCATTCCTTTTTATTCTTCATTATACTTCTAACAAGGTATAATCTTGTGGACTAACATCCACCATGGGTTTTCCGCCTAACAGGGTTTCCACATATAAAATCTTGGCATTCATGTGTCTCTGATGTGTTTTTGATTTAATACTTGTACTATTAATTATCATATCTAAGATCTAAGGTTGATTAATGTTGTATAAGTTTGATTTTGATAACAATTGATTAACTCCCCTTGTCTATCCTTGTTTTGTCAACAATTAGTATTAGAGCTAGTTCCTCTGAAGAAGCCTAACAGCTTGAGGTCATCCAAGATGACATCATACAAGAAGGATAGTCCTAGATTTGATGGTAAAAACTAGTCTCTATGGAAAGTTAGGATGGAGTGTCATTTGAAGTGCATTGGTGAACCCTTTTGGAAAATTACACAAAGTACATATACTATTCCTTAGAATGGTTCTTTCTCTGAAGATGAAACCATGCAAGCAAAAATTAATACGAAGGTAGTAGAAGCATTGTTGAGTGCTTTGAAAAATTTAGAGATGACAAATGTGTTAGGATTGATGACTGCATACCAGATCTGGAAAAAGTTGGAAACCTTGTATGAAGGAGATGCACTAGTGAAAAGTGCTAAGCTACAAAGTATAAAAGGCAAATGGGAGAGCCTGAAGATGAGTGAAGATGAAAACATCTTTTGCTTCTCGCAAAAGGTGAATGAATTAGTGATGGACATTAGATGTGTTGGTGGAACTTTGGATGAAGAAGAAATTGTGGCTAAGATACTTAGATCTATGCCCCCTTCCTACAATACAAAAGCTCGTGTTATTGATGAACTCAGGATAGTAACAAATATAACAAGAGACATGTTGATTGGAAAACTTGTTGCATTTCAATTGAGTGAATTTGGTGAGTCTACTCCTAAGACTGAATCTGCCTTCAAGGCTATTATATCTGGGAAAAGCAAGCATAGATATGATTCAAGAGAGATTTCCAAGAGAACATTAAAGTATGAAGATGAGATGAAGCAAATTGAAGATGAAGAAAAGGAATTGGAAGAACTGGAAGCATTGATTATGAAAAGAGAATTAAGAGGTCATGGTAAGTACAGAGGAAAGTTACCTATTAAATGTTTTTCTTATAGTAAGATAGGTCATTTTGCATCTAGATGTCTTGAAAGAGTTTCAAAGTACAAACTTGAGAAGACTATATTTCAAAGGAAGTGCTATTATGCTGAATAATATGATAAAGAAACTATAAATGAAGATGAATGAGTATTTATTGCTATCAAAGAAAATGGTCAGGTGTCCACTGAATCTGCTAGTATTGTGAATGTTGAGAAAGATCTTGTAGCAAAAATTGAAGAAAAAGATGAGTGGGTAATTGACAACAGATGCTCACATCATATGACTGGTGACAAAAGAAAGTTTGTAAGCTTGGAAAACTATTATGGTGGTGTTGTGAGATTCAGAGACGACACTTCTGGTGTGATTTGTGGCAAAGGCACTATTTCTTTTGGTGGTAAGCACAATATTGATGGTGTTCTTTATGTATAAGGCTTAAAGCATAACTTGTTGAGTGTTGGACAAATGATAGACAAGGGTTACAATCTATAGTTCAATGATGGTAAATGCAGAATAAGGGGAAGTTTTGTAAATATGATTGCTTCAAGTACAAAGACAAAAGTTAATATCTTTCATTGGAGTGCTTCTAGTGAAAGTTGTTTGATTGCTCAAATTGATGTAAGTTGGTTATGTCATAGGAGGTTGTGTCATGTGAACTTTGATAACATTGTCAAGATAAGCTCTACTCAAGCAATTAGATATCTGCCTAAGTTAGTGAAGCCTACTAACACTATGTGCAAGGAATGTGAGATGGGAAAGCAAACAAGAAATTCTTTCTTGAGAAAATAGTATAGCTCTAATGTAGTACTGGATTTGATATATACTGATCTATGTGGTCCATCTAGAATTAGAAGCCTACAAGGTGAAAGGTATTTTATGTTTCTCATTGATGATTATTCTAGAATGATATGGGTTGCTTTCTTAAGAGAAAAATATGAAGCATTAGAAAAGTTCAAAATTTTTAAAGCTATGCCAAAGAATGAGATAGGTCAAAATATCAAATGTCTAAGGTTAGACAGAGGTGGTGAATTCACTTCACGGGAATTCAATTCTTTTTGTGAAGAGCATGGAATCTAAAGACAACTATTTGCTCCTCAGACCCCTCAACAAAATGGAGTTGTTGAAAGAAAGAACATAACCATTCTAGAAACTGCTAGAACCATGATGCTAGAAGAAAATGTTCCTCATTTCTACTGGAGAGAAGCTATAAGTACTATTGTGTATACCATTAATAGGGTGAATGTCAATAGTAATTCTGGTAAGATGCCTTTTGAGCTATGGTTTGGTTATAAGCCTATTGTTAAGTATTTCAAAAAAATTGGAAGCAAATGCTACATCGAGAGAGATGATGATATAGGAAAATTTAATGCTAGAAGTGATGAAGGAATCTCTCTAGGATACTCTACTAAAAGCAAAGCTTACTAGTGCTTTAATAAGAGGTTGAAGAAAATGGTTGAAAGTGCAAATGTCAAAGTTGATGAAGATATTGGTAAACCATCCATATCTAATGGATATGATTTAGATGATCAACATGATAATGATAAAAATGAGAATAATGTTCAAGCATAAAATCAACTTCAAATTGTTTTGGTGAACCAAGGGAATCAAGAAGCAAAAACTAGCAAAAGTGTAGAAGAAAGAACACAAGAACAAGAAGTTAGAGAAAATCTCGAAACTCCTAAGTATGTGAGGCGAAATCATTCTGATAGTCAGATCATAGGAGATAAGAGCAAAGGTGTGCAAACTAGAAGAAGAATTCTAGAAGAATATTGTCTAATCTCTAAAGTTGAGCCTAGAAATATCAATGAAGCATGCAAGGATGAACATTGGATGGAAGCCATGAAAGAACTAATGCAAATACAAAAAAATGATACATGGGATCTTGTTCCTAGACCTTAGAACAAAAATGTGATTAGAACCAAGTAGGTGTTCTGAAATAAGCTGAATGAACAAGGTGATGTGGTTAGAAACAAACAAAGATTGGTTTGCAAAGGATACTCATAGATGGAAGGTATTGATTTTGAAGAAACTTTTGCCCCTATTGCTAGAATTGAAGCTGCAATAGTATTTCTTGCTTATGCTACTTTCAAGAATTACAAAGTTTATCAAATGGATGTAAAGTCAACATTTCTGAATGGTGAACTAGAAGAAGAATTCTATGTTGAAAAACTAGATGGATTTCGGTTGACTAATGAAAAGGACATGGTATGTCAATTGGAGAAAGCTCTATATGGACTTAAGCAAGATCCTAGAGCTTGGTATGCCAGATTGGATAAATACTTGTTGAAAGTTGGATTCAATAAAGGTACTGCTGACAACAATCTATATTTCAAGTTGTATTAGAATAAAGAACTGATCATTGAAGTCTTTGTTGATGATATTATTTTTGAAGGTGATGATGATTTGTGTATGAAGTTTGCCAATGAAATGAAAAGTGAATTTTAAATGTCAGTGATAGGAGAGCTGAAATTATTTTTAGGATTGCAAATCACTCAGTTGGATGATGGATTTTTTGTATCTCAGTCTAAGTATGTGAAAGATTTACTGAAAAAGTTTGGCATGGAAGATTCAAAGCCAGTTGGTACCCCTATGGTGATCGGATGCAAACTTACACAAAATGATGATTCTCCTAAAGAAAATCAAACAAGATACAAGTCAATGATTGGTGGATTACTCTACTTGACTCAAACTAGACTAGATATAATGAATATTGTATGCATGGTTGCTAGATTTCAAGCTGATCCTAAAGAGTCTCATGTGACTATTGTGAAAATAATTTTTAGATACCTGAAAGGGACAATTGATCTTGGTCTTTGGTATCCTAAGGATGATGATCTTATCCTAAGTGCTTTCACTGATGTTGATTGGGTAGGAGATGTATATGACAGGAAGAGTACCAGTTGTGGTGCATTCTTCTTAGGAAAGAAGTTGGTATCTTCGCTAAGCAAAAAGTAGAACTCAGTTTCATTATCTACTGCTGAGGTAGAATACATTGCTACTGTAAAAATTTCTACCCAAGTATTGTGGATGAAGCAAATGTTGAGAGATGTCAGAATTGAGTATGAAGAACCCATTGCCATATTCTGTGACAATTCAAGTGCCATTAACATTTCTAAGAATACAGTGTTGCACTCAAAGACAAAGCATATATCCATCAAGTATCACTTCTTGAGAGACAAAGTGACAATGAAGTTAGACTAGAGTATATACCTACCAAGGAGAAAATTGCAGATATATTTACCAAGTTTTTTCCTAAGGATACTTTTGAGTACCTCAGAGGCAAGTTAGGGGTGATTTCCCCTCTTGATCAGAACTATGATGCAGGTATTTGCATCAGTCTATGAATTCATAGTCATATCTTATTCTAGATTGATGTTGTGGTGGCTGTTACTTAAGGGGAGCAGTCAGATGATTCAAATTTGTGATCAAAGCATATATACCTTTGCCATTGATCTGAAAGGGGGAGAGAAATAATGTGAAAAATGTGAGAGAGAAGAGCAATGTGAAAAACATAGAATTAGAAGGAAACAAGAAAGAGTGCACAATCTCAGGGGGATATTGTTGGAGAAGAGTTAGTTGGGTTGATGGTATTATTTTTCACATCATGTGTTGCCATCAATGCCAAAGGGGGAGATTGTTGGATATTGTGGTTATGTTGTTGATATGTGTTTTCATTGATGTCAACACTATTATAATTGGTGTTTCTAAAGGCTACATATGTCGAGGAGATTGATAAAATTGTAAAAAATATAGTGTAGACAACCAGTGGAGTTGAGAAGGTTAAAATGGTGGAAAGAGATTTAAGTTGTTAATTTGAAGGTGCACTTCAAAGGGTTTGTTGTTGAAACTTTCTAGTATGTTGTTCGAAAGTTTCAGAGGTTCGCATCAAGATTTGTGGAAGTTATGAAGATTTGTGTGCCTACAATTATAAAATTTATGTAGATGGTGTTTTTGGATGAAGCAGATGAAATTTTGGTAATTTCATGTGTTGTGCATGTACCTATGACATTCATGGATGAGTCTAGATCGTTCTCTATCCTCTTTATATGTTTGCATTGATTGGAGTGTTCATGATCGAAGATTTTTCTGATGTGTGATCGAATTTTCATGTTCTTGGCTGACATGATGGTGTTAGCGTGTTGTGGATCCATGAGGATTAATATTTTATTGTTTGGAATGTTTGGAGGTTTTTTTTTGAGTCCTCACTATGTTGTGACCGACTTGTGTTGGTGCACATTGAAATTTACTCATGTATTAAGGCCGACAATTATAATTTATTCCTTATTTGTGGTCGACTGAATAGTGGATGTAAATTCGTGTAAGAAATATAGATATATGAGATTGTTTTCCTCATTTAGAGGAAGTGACCGGTGTATAAAAGTGGTTTAAATGTTTGAATAAAGGTAAGATCATTCAAAGCAGAGTGTGGAAGAGTTTGTAGAAGTTTTTGTGCATCTAACTAGAACTGTAATCATGCTTTTGTAGAAGCTAATTTCTCAGCTCAACTTCATCAGATGGATTTAATCTGATTACTATATGTAAGGCAATGAGACTTCCCTTTGAGCAGTGTGCTCTAGGCAGTGCACCTAAATGCAAGTGCATTCCTTTTTATTCTTCATTATACTTCTAACAGGGTATAATCTTGTGGACTAACATCCACCGTGGTTTTTTCCCCTAACAGGGTTTCCACATATAAAATCTTGGTGTTCATGTGTCTTTGATGTGTTGTTGATTTTATGCTTGCATTGTTAATTATCAGATCTAAGATCTAAGGTTGATTAATGTTTTATAAGTTTAATTTTGGTAACGACTGATTCACCCCCCTCTTAGTTGTCTATCCTTGTTTTGCCAACATCTCATTGGCCGCTTCTTGAGGTGATGTGACTGCCTCCTAGATTGTATGGACCTCTTCTGCCCTTTTGCAGATGTAGAGGTAGAGGCCCCACTCTTCCTTTTCCTTTCTTCTTGTTTCCCTTTCATAGAAGTTGGGGTTTCCTGAATGCTTTCTGTCGTGGGCTACTTAGCAGAGGTTGTGGGTTGTGTTTCTTGCAAACCCTACTTTTTTGGCTCTCTCGTGTTGTAGGTAGGTGTTGCAGAAAGTGAATGAGAGGGCATTTATCCCTCAAGAGCAGCCACAATAGGCTCTTCTATTCTTTGGTTTTGACCTTCTTTTGGACTTAACATTAGAACATAAACCAACTAAGGTTTGATGATTGGTTAGCAACATTAAAGGAGAGCAAATTTGTTAGTGTTTGGTTCTTTTGTGTTGTAAAGAGGGTTAATTTTATGTGTTTTTTAATTAATCTACTTGACGTAAACCCTAGATCTAGAAATGAAATTTATCGCACAAATAAAAAAAAATTTATAAAACAAATGCAGATTTGAAAAATAATGATAGAGAGGAACCTATTAATAAAATTGGACCTTGAATTTGAGGGAGAAGGGTTAGGGTGCCCTTTTCCAAAATTTAGGATTTTTGAGTGCTTGAAATAGGGATATGAAGGTATAGACCTTCTCTACACTTTTATACAACTTGTTGTTGATGAAAGTTCTATATCTACCTTGAACACTTGAAAAAAGAGGAAACAATTGTTCTATACAATATTTTTCCTCAATCATTTTTAAATCGATCTTTGATGTTTCCATCTTCAAAATATAAAATTATGATTGATAAGAGTGATTACCCTAGGTCAGGCAGAGGAAAAATAAATGATAATTGATAATGTTACCTTAGATATGAAACCCTAGTCAAAGTGATTATCATACCATAATTTTCCACAAAAAATTGATTGATGAATGATTGAATTTCCTTAATAAAGTATAAAATGCTATTCAAGAAACAAAATAGATTGGTGTAGCTATCATGTAGATAATAGATTGCATATATCTTCATAATAAGAGCATAATAGTGCATGGCTAATCATAATAGTGTCTAGTTTTTCAAATGAGAGGGAAAACTTGTTTTTGTATGCATCCCAATTGATCTTTCTATATATAGGCCAACTTGAGGTTATTTTACAATACTCAAAGCTAACATTCAAAATAATAAATATTAAAATAGGACACCCTTAGGACTAGGCCCCCCTCACCCTAGTTAGGGTATTTTTGGCCCAAATTTCTTGGGATGTTGAGGATTTTTATATATTCTCTCAATTTGGCCTTGAAATGAATTAATTATTACTATATTTAATTTTATAAACAAAGTAGAGTGTCAATATAGTGTGAAATTATCAAGGCTGACAATTTATAATGCTACAATTTGAAGTTTTGTCCCTTTGAAGTGACTTGCTATTCTCAATTACTAAGTATTTGTATAATATTTTATATCATATTCCTCTTTTGTGCAAGTTATTTCATTACAAAGTATAAGAATTAAATAAAAAATATAATAGAAGACATCCATAAATTTGAATAGTTTATTCACCTATGATGTATTGAATAAATGATACTAAAGATTAAATTTCATTTAATAAGATATGATTTGAATAATTTTCCATTACTCATATGCCTAGCAAATACTAGTCAATACTAAATTTTAAATGTCACAACTATCATTTGCTTATAATCCCTATTAGGATATTTGGTTAGGATATGAAATTCCCTCATCTAATCTATAAAAAACTTATCCTACTTCCTCACACAATCATATCCTCTCATCTCTTAAAGATATAGAAAATAGTAGAGATCGTAGAAATAGAATTCCCTTGTGACAAGGAGAGTCAATCAGCCTAACTCAAGTACGTGTCTTCAATATTTCTACAAATGACGAGGAAAGCACACTCAAGAAATTCATTGGTAGTAAAGTCTTCCAAGGTGGACATATCCATGATTGTAAATTAATAGGTATTTTCTTGTATAACCTCATTTTGGTTTTCAAGAAGGATAGGAGTAAGTTGGTGATGTACATATTCATCAAATAACACTTGAGATTAAAGGTGAAAAATGTATTTTTTTGTCTTTAATTTGGAGCCATTCATGAGAATCCTAGCAATTTTTTTTGACATAACAACATTGAGAAAAGAGTAGCACATGCAAGCAATCACACTATTTAGGGAAGGTGTTGAGCATGATAACATGCACATCTTTAACTTCTACATAGGTCATATGACTAAGATCGTAAAAATGAAAAACATTGAAAGGGCATTTGAAGTCTCTAAGAGTCTTTTCTGATCCATCATAGGCCATAGTTGGTCAAATAATTGTAATCATTCCTATTTAAAGACTTGTGATCTCGTTTTTTGATGTAATATAAAGGGTGCTACCCCATGTTAGCCACTTATCTAAAAAAACATAAAAATGTTAAATAATTCTTCAAATAAAAAAATAAAAATAATATCATTAAAATAAAATAATTCTTAACTAAAAATTAAAATATATGTATTTATGATATTATTTTTTTATATAAGAAAATAATTTGCAAATAAATATTTTATTTTATTGACATATATGTAGGTAATATTATTTTTATATATTATATAGTATGGCTCATATATAAAATATGATAATATATTTTAAAAAGTAAATAAAATAAAATAATTTAAATGTAAAATAAGATAATTTTTAATAAATATATTCAATTTTTTTATTTTTTTTAATATTTTAAAAATGTATATAGATTTTTCTAAACATAGATGTAAAATAAAATAATTCAATAAATATGTAGGTAATATTAACATATATCTTTAAATAAATTTAGTAAAATATATAAAATATATTTTTCTAGATATAATGTACTAATTCTAAAATTATTTTATAATTTTATTTAAAATATTTGACTTTAAATAGTTTTTTCATTTATTTAATTAAAATAAATAAATATGTAATTACTATTAACATAAAATATCTAAAATAATTTTTAAAAAGTGAGACTTTAAATAATTTTAAAACTATTTTTATATTTATGGTTTTTTTGATTTTATTTCTTATTTAAGAAAGGTGATCATCTATTTGAACTTGTTTCTTGAGGAGTGAACGATATGGGGATTTATTCCTTGGGGTTTGTCTTACTTGTCTAGTATTTGAGTTTGTTTGGTACTTGTTTACTTTAAGGGATTCAAATTTTGATGTTGGAATACATGATTAGTGTTAGGATGACTAGTTTGGAGTGTGTTGAGTGAGAAGTCATAATCCCTTTCCCTCTACCTTGTGAGCACATAATATTTGGGTCCAAATGCTAGTTTTGCATTATTGTTAGAGATAGAGAAATCCCTATTTCCTCACAATGTTGTCACTATGACCTTGACTAGTGATTGAGATAACTCTCCTGCTTGTGACATCATACTTAGTACATTGATATTTTATTCCTTTTGTGTCATTGTCTTATGCCATAGTGCCTTATGTGTGTCTACATACATTGTGACATGCTAATGTAATGTAGGAACATCCTAAGTGAAAGTGCAATCTTGCATCAACCAAAAAAC
Organism: Sequoiadendron giganteum; assembly: GCA_007115665.2. Taxonomy (NCBI): domain Eukaryota; kingdom Viridiplantae; phylum Streptophyta; class Pinopsida; order Cupressales; family Cupressaceae; genus Sequoiadendron; species Sequoiadendron giganteum. Next base: position 692,487,846 of record CM021101.1, read on the forward strand.
AATTGAATTTGAATTTGCATTTGCATTTTATGTTAGAAGGATAATTTGAATGAATTTGGGCATAATTATATTTAATTAAATAAATAAAACTTTTTTATGCAAGTTGGCAAGTGGAGGTAGTGGAGGTGTAGTTGCATTTTTAGAAAAATCTAAAAAAGCAGATTTGGGAATTGGGTTTGTGAGAGTTACAAAATTGCATGAAAAATAATTTATTGATTTTTCATTAATGAAACCACTCATTCCTAGGAGATGCGAATAACATTCTATATTGGAGGGAAAATTTTCTTTTTTTCTTTTTGTGAAGGTCATGTGTTGCATGTTTTTGGTATTCATGGTTTACTATAGGTTTTGAAGGAGGTAGAGTTTGGCGTGGTATTTCTCAAGAGACCTATTGAAGACTCTTATTGTAGGTTCCAAGGATTTTGCAACCATTAAATATTGAAGCTCTGTTGTTCAAGATTGTAGGGTTTCTAGTGATTGATTGAAGCAGAAAGGTGCAAATTTGGAAGTACTCATGAAGCACATAGGTTTCTTTTTGTTGTAGTTTATTTTGTGTCTCATTTTCAGATTATGTAAGGAGAATATGTTGCTTATCATCAGTCATTTGATAACTGAAAATGACTGTGTAATAAGATTTTTATAATGAGAATACCTTTTTTGAAAATTTTAAATAATTTCATGAGATTGTGTTGTAGATTTGTATGCACTATTGAGATTGTTTGAGTGTTTATTTTCAAAAAAGCTTATGGTTTTGTGACACCCTCTTTCATCAGTGGTATTAGAGTAGCAAGATTCTAAGTGTATGAACAAACCATCGAAGAGAGGTAGTATGTACCAAGATTGAGCTTGTGGGTGTGTAAAAAACTGTATGCAAGAGGAGCCCCACCTGGTAGGGGTAGAGGAAGAGGTGATAGTTTTGTCCATGGAAATTATTTTAGGGCTTTGAGAAGATAGTTCAAAGCCTTACAAGAATAAATTATAAGAAGGATTGCATAGAGAAGAGAACCAGTAAGTGATGAAGAAGAAGAAACCTCAGAGGATGTTAACCAAAAAAGTGAACAAAGAGATGCATCAACAATAGTTAGCAATGACCCAGTGTTGATTGCCCTATCAAGGATAGGAAAGAGACAAAAAATTGAATTTAATACATTTAGTGGAAATTTGAATCCAAAAGAGTTAATGAATTGGATCAACAACATGGAAGAGTAAAAAAGGGTTTGAAGAAGTTGAGGATCTTAACAGAGTGACGTTTGCAAAAACTAGATTGAAAGGAGATGCTTCAATTTGGTGGAGAGAGATTCAATTGGAAAGAGGAAGGAGAGGCAAGGAGAAAATTACTAAGTGGGATAAAATGATGAATAAAATGAAAAGTTAGATCATTCTAATGGATAGTGAGCTTGATTTTCTCAAAACAATATAAGGGTTAAAACAAGACACCAAAACAATGAAATAATATACAATGGAGTTTCATAGGATACTAATTGGAATGATAAATGTTGAGGCAACTAAGGAGAATTTTGCAGGATATATTAATGGTTTGAGGTTGAGCATACAAGAGGAGATGACTTTGGTGAGATTTTACACAATGAAAGATGCATATCCTTAAAATTTGAGGAAAGAATGAAAAAAGGTATGAAAGTAAGCAAAGAGGAAGAGGTCATGATGAGAAGGTTGAAGGAAGAACATATGGATAAGATAATAATCAGAAAAATAAGAAAAAGAAGACCAAGTACCTAACAGAAAAAATCAAAGATATGAAGATTCATATGGTCCTAGAGATCAAAACTCGAAAGGTAGAGGAAGATCGGGTAAAGATTTTGGAAGAAGAGCCTTCAGAGGAACCTGTTTTAAATATGGAGAAGAGGTTCATAGAGAATATGATTGTCCTCAAGAAGAGGAAATATTGAGACGAAGATCAATAAATCATAATAGAGTAGTAGATGTGAATAAAGAAGATGTAGGATCATTACATTCTGAAGAAGCAGAAGATGGTGAAACTTTAATGACTAGGAGAACCTTTTTGAATGAAGATGATAAATCAATTCAAAGAATTTTTTTGTTGAGAACAAGATGCAAGTGCCATATCAAGGTATGCAATGTCATCATAGATGGAGGTAGCACAAACAATCTCATTTTTAGAGATATAGTGAGAAAATTACAGCTAGAGAGAAGAGGACATCTGCAGTTGTATAGGATAGCATGGCTACAAGATGATAGGAGATTTTTTATCAGCAATTTTTTTTTGGTAAATCCTAATATAGGAGTTTATAGAGATGAAATTTTATGTGATATTATTCCTATGAATGCTTGTGATTTTTTGTTCAAAGGGCCTTGACAGTTTGATAGGAAAGCGATGCACAATGGTTATGACAACACATACACATCAACGAAGAATGGATTGAAATAAAAATTGAAGCCATTGAAAGAAGAAATGGGAAAGGTTTGCAACAATTCATGGTCTTGTTTGGTTGATGAAATACGACTTTTAGATGGTATGAAGCATGAATATGTTGACTTTGTTAACACTAAACATGATGAGGATGAGAAAGGTGTTTTGATGACTCAAATTGAAGCAAAGATCTCAAGTGGAATGAATTTAGCAATAGAGGGTAAGGTAAAATATGATTTTATTGTTTCCTTTGATGATAAAGAGAGTGAATGAATAGATAAGTTTTTTGCAATAGAAACTACTTTTGGTAAAGTTGAGTTCGAAGAATGGAGTGTGAAGGTTAATAAAGAGTTTTCTAAAAAATCCTTTGTAAGAACAATGGAGTTGAAAATTTTTGGATCACAATTCCTTGTTAGGTAATGTGGAAATTGAGTCTTTTTATGGTATTAATAACACTGTTTTGAGTGAAGGAAACTAGGTTGTAGAAGTGTCATATCTTTTAGAAGGAATTGAAAAAATGGAATTTAATGAAAGGGACATGGTGGAAAGAAATGGAAAATGTATCTAACAACAAATGAGGTAAAGAAATACATTTGTTTTGATGAAGGAGGAGGTATAATTTTAATTGTTAGTTTTGATTTTGATGAAGTATATTGGTTGGAAATTAAATATGATGCATTGAATTACAAGACGGGTAGTAGAGGAAGGATGAAATGTGGTAATGTTGTAAGTTTGCAAAATGTGTGCAAAGAAAGATTTCAATGGACAAAGAAATGAGGTGGATCCAAGATAGACATATGGTCTATAATTTTTTTCTAATGCAACTCATGAAACATTTCTTTCTACTCAGGGCACCTGATGCAGGAGCATCCTAAGTGAAAGTGCAATCTTGCATCAACCAAAGAAATTTGGAATTTGGAATTTGCATAAATATATTTCATGTTAGAAGAATAATTTGAATAAGTTAGCCATAATTATATTTAATTAAATAAATATCACTTTTGTTATGCAAGTTGGCAAGAGGAGGTAATGGAGGTGTAGTTGCATTTTTAGAAAAATATGGAAAAGAAAATTTGGACATTAGGTTTGTGGGATTTGGATGAAAAATAATTTATTGATTCTTCTATTATTGAAACCACTCATTCCCAGGAGGTGAGCATAACATTCCCAATTGGAGGAAAATTTTATTTTTTTGATTTTTGGGAAGGTCATGTGCTGCATGTTTTTGGTCTTCATGATTTACTACAAGTTTTGAAGGAGTGAGAGCTTGGCGTTGTATTTATCAAGAGGTTTTGGAAACCTTTTTTTTAAGTTGAGAATATTTTGCAACCATTAAATATTGAAGGGCTTCAAGTGATTGATTGAAGGAGAAAGATGTTGATTTAGAGGTGCTCATGAAGCACATAGGTTGCTTTTTGTTGTAATTTATTTTGTGTCCCATTTTCAGATTCTGTAAGAGGCATATGTTGCTTCCCATCATTCATTTGATGTCTAAAAATTTCTATGTACTCATATTTCTATAATGAGAATAACTTTTGTTACAAATTTCAAATAATTTCACAAGACTATGTTGCAAATTTGTATGCACTATTGAGATTGTTTGTCTTTATTTTCATAAAAGAGGGTTTTTGTGACTCCTTCTTTCATCATTATGTCACATATGTATCATGAAAAATTTGTTCATCCATTAATATCTTTGATAAAAGCTTAGGACATTACAATAAAAATTATCTAATATTACTCTAGTTTAATAATGTGGATCTATATTGTCTCATGTGTTTCCTAATTATTTAAATGATTATTTTTAATTACATTTATAATATATTGAATATTTTTTAGACATACATATAATAATTCTTAATAAACATATCTATTTATATATTTTTTATAAAAAATTATATTAAATATTTAAAAGATGTATACTTTTTTAACTAGTAATCACACTTGTGTGTGCAATGGGTATGCCGAAGAGCTCTAATTTGAAAAGATCAAAGGAAATAGAAATTGGAGGGAAAAATGTTTTATGTTGGTGTTTTCTATCAAGAATAACAATTAGCTGGGGCTCTCTAAAAATAGAATCATGGGTATTATAATAACTTTTTTCTGTTGATTTATGTGAAGTGTGATATAACAACTCATGAGAAGGAACAAAGATGACTCCACATATAATATAAAAGGAACAATTACCATAACCTAACTTTGATATCTTACATCGAGAAGGAAAATGTTTTGAATATGGCTAAAAAACTAAAAACTAAAAAACCCAAACATATTTTGCACTCAGAAAATTAGTTTAACAACATGGTAGATTAAAACAAAAAATCTCCAAACAAAACAATAGATCTTTTTAATGCTGATATACAATCATATATTGTTGAATATGTTGAGTTGAATAAGATATACTCACAAATCTGAGCCCTCAATACTCTATCTATCTCCCATTAAATTATATGCATTTGTTAAAAATAAAGGTTTAATATTAGATCCTTTTGCATAATTCTAAACAATACGAAGCACTAAAGCGAAAAGTGGAGCTTGAAACCTATCGAAAAGAAAATGACACAATAAAACTATGGTTTTTTATTAAGGGTAATGGAGGGTTTTTGAAAGGTCCCAACCCCTTTTATAAAGATGAATAAAGATAGAGTGATGAAGGCCCATAATAGCAATGAAACAACTACAAAATTGTGAGCTTGATAGATCAAAAGGCGGCTTCAATCTCCACAACAATCATTTTTTTGCATATAAGAAATTACATTGGTATACGACTCTACTTGTAGAGTGTATACACCTTAAACCATGCATGCTAGATATTGTCTAACAAATATTCAAACAAGAACCTTAGCTTGAAAATCATTTCATGGTGTTGGTAGCCCCACCTTCACATGCTTGAAAATCTTGGAAACAAGTCATTTCAAAAAATGACTGCTTATATGAGGTTAGTTAAGTAGAACTAAATGTTTGGATGCATAATTTAGCCTTTAATACATGGATCATTCGAGAAATTGCATTTAATTGTTACCAAATGTGTTCTTGGAAGATTTATATGCACAAAAAAGAATACCTATGCGCATGAAGCATTTTTTATACATAGAATTCAATAGAAAATTAACCCATAAATAAAATAACAATGTACATGTACACAACTTATTTTACAAACAAACAATCTACCATGCAATCCAAAATCATGGAATTATGATCATGAACTTTTACACTGCAATGGCACTTTGGCCCCTCTATAAAGAAGACTCGATATGAGCATTAGAATAATGTATCACAAAAGAATTATTGATTAGCATCCTGTCATCCAGCTACTACTGCCTTTCATATACATTTGCCTTTAGCTAGTACAATTAACTTTACAACATGCAGATGTTGTCCCTGAAAGTGCAAAAAAACTACAATATGGTTTAATTCAATAACCTTGCACTAAGGTGGTTTTGTGTCTCTCAACACATCTAATGCTTGCCATTGTACTTTTGATGTTGAATAAGGATGTTCACTGAAATATAGTTACCATTAGATGTCAAAATTTGATCCCTTCGATTCAACTCCTCCTCTAAATAACTTAACAAAATGAAAGCAATAAAATATGGCAAGAGAAATGATACAACTCATTTAATGCTTACAAATAGTACAATGCACCGGTTCCAAAGTACTAGCATAGAAACACTAATTTACTTGGGAAATTACACCAAGTATCCTGGTTCAAGTATTGGATTAGTAATTATACAAAACAAAACTTGCCCTTTACAAAGAATGTGTGATTCCCTAAAATAGCTATTAATACATAAAAAATACATTGACTGATTTTAGTAGGATATTGATCATCTGAAGTCCCTGATCTTGAACCCTTAGACTCTTTGCTTTTGATGCAATTAAAGAATGTGAAAGGATTTTCTCTTGAGGAAATTGAAATTATACTAACATCCATAAACAAGAAAATAGGGTCAAGAAAGTAATGACATTAGTCAGGAACAATGGCCAACATAAGCATAGAAAAGGAGCATCTACCTAAAGAAGAAAAATAAATACTAAAACGAATTACATTAGATACAAAGATGCAATCTATGTGTGACAGTATAGCAATAAGGTGGAGAAAATATAAAACTAGAAACAATGATACGTGTTAGAACCTTGCTTAGGTTGTTCCCTATTGTGTGATGTTGCACCAGGAATTAGAAACAAAGTACTTATAAACTTCTGAAACAAGGTCTCATAAATGGCAAAAACATATTAAAACTCTTGGGAACAATATTAGAAATATTGTAAACTTCCAAATTCAATATTAGAAACTTAGAATGTTCTAGAAAGCTAAGGTCCAGGATAGGGAAATCTTAATAAATAAATAAATTGAAACAAATGTTTTGAAATTTGTTGAAAACATTTATGAAAGTTTTTAGCCCCTCTCTATAGTTACCAAGATTGAAATGTTTGAAAACTCCAAGTTAAAAATGTGTATGAGGAATTCAATGCTAGTCACATACTATTGGCCATATATATGAGTGAGATGAAAAAGATGCTTAACTATGTCAATTCAATTTGACAACATAAGAAATGGCCTCCAACTAGCTAGAGAAAAAGGAGACTATGTTTCATAGTGTGCTATGTCTCATCATTAATAAGGTGTAGTGTTTGCCTAGTATCTTAGAGAAAAAAGGAAAGTTGAAGTTATGCAGTTATTCTATAGAGATCCTCAAAAAATCCTTATATGTGTTTCAATCCAAATCTGGTGGCTAGATGGTGGGGGAAATCCGCAATTCAATTAGTGTATCGGATGATAAACCTGTCTCAGAAAGGTTACCTTGTAAGGGAAATTTACTTAATGGAGTCAGAATATAATATATATTCTAAAAATAAATACACTAATAGGAAATGATGTCTAAAGTCTTTTCTTAGAACCATGGAGGGAATCAAAACAATCCTAAAAATAAAAGAATTTAGTAAAGAAGAAGCCAATTTATTAAAGTTTAAATCCTACGGTAAATGAAAATTGGAGGACTATACAAAAAAACATAAAAAGTTAAAATATGAGCTCATAAAGATAAGTTGTCATGAATCACTACGTTCTCAGAGTTACGAGAGAAGCCTCATGGTGAATGACATGGCATATTAATCATTTCAAGCAGTTAATTCAATAAATATTAGATAATGTTAGAATATTGAAACCATAGATATGCCAATGCAAATTATGAATGACTAATCAAAAAATTGAATCTTGTACTAAATAGGAATTAATTGGAAAAGAACATAAAACTCATTTCCAAAGGTGTCGTTGGCCATATAGAGGAAAGTGATTCCATCGGCCCTGAGAATGTGGAAGATGTGTCAATCCTGCAAAAAACAGAGGTGATTTTCTCCCTGTGGAGGAGGAAGCGACAACTTCTCCATTATTCACCTCACCACCGTGCCAACATTTCCTCCCACCATATTGAACTCCGCCAAAACATAGATGTCGAATTTTGTAAAAAAGAAATTAGGAATCCTGCTCTTTTGAAGTAAAATAAGAGTAAAACAGATTCAATAAAAGAGTGAAAGAAATCTAGCAATGGAAATAAGATGAAAATATCCATAGATGGTGATAGACTGTTGACATTGGTTTTCTCATTCAAGGTAGCAATTTACATATGTTTCCTTTTGTTTTTGACGAGGGTCTCCCATTTGTAGAAATGGTGATGATCTAATTGACGAGAAGTTACATTCAAATAGACACAAGTTCCTTCAGTGGAGTAGCGGTTAAATTTGTTCCTTAATTACACAATGTTGATGACGAGTTACAAACCAATGGTGATGAACGTGAGGAATGATTCGATTTGCCTACTTTAAATAATCTACGTCTGCATTCAACCACATTGTCAACTAGGCCCTCTCGATGCTTATAAACCGTTCATTGACAAATTGAGCTCTAAAAGCTCAAATAGGGACATCCCTTCGACATAAATATAGATGTAAAAGGAATATATCTATAAATAAATATGTAAGTAATATTAACATATCTAATAATAGTTCTTAAATATCTAATAATATATATTTTTTGAAATATAGATGTAAAAATAATATTTCTTAAATAACTATATATAACAATTCTTAATAAAAATATCTATTTATAATAATAACATATAATATTCCGACGCAATGTCTCACTCCACAGGTTTTCATGCTCGCTCAGCGAAGGAAGGCTCCGCTATTTTTTGCACTCCCACAGAGAAGGATGGCAACACAGGTTTGAGGGATAATGGCGTCGTGGCTGGTTGGGAGGAAAACAAGCGATCCAAGGACCACATAGCACCGAATCCACCCGGTTCTTCTCGTGAGCATTATGTTGGTGATGGCAGACCTGTCTCCTACGACGCGATGGAAGCCCTATCTAGATCAACCCCACGCCAGACTGCTTGTAGGCGTTTGTGCCATGACCTGGGCAATGCTAGGGCATCTCTAATCATTGGTACGACGTGCACCTCTCCTTGGAGTATGCAGGAAAACCCTAGGTTAGATTTCAAGGCGACGTTGGGTTTGGAGGTGCATGGGGATTTGGAGCAAGCGACACCCACATAGTTTCCTACATCGGATGCTCTTAATTTTGATCGCTCTTCAACCCGTTCACACACAGTGCAGAGTCCCCCTTTCGCAATCCACTACTTAGATACGATTCCAGAAATCAGTTTGGATGGTGTTGCTATTGACAAAGAAGAATACCTATAGGATCACGCACTAATTTGCAAATTTTTAAGGGTCTGACCAAAATTTTGTGATCTGCACACTTGGATAAGCAAAAAATGGAAGGAATACATGGAGGAAGAAATTACTATTTACCCTTGCGCGATGGGTTTCTTCATTCTGGAATTTGAATCTCTGGCTAACAAGGAATTAGTTCTTAAAACTGGCCCATGGTTTTTTCAAGGGGATTTCCTGTGCATTAAACCATGGTTCCCATCCTTTGATCCTCGAACAAATATGTTCTCTTCTGCATATCTTTGGGTGAGACTGCCTTACCTTCCCTTACAATTTTGGGAGATTAAGTGTTTGATAACTATTGCCAATGGGATTGGGAAGTATCATAGCATTTCAAAAGAAACAATCAATTACGAAAACTCTACTTGTGCACGATTATGTGTGGAATTGGATCTATCCAAAGGACTCCCAACAAAAATCTCACTAAAAATTGGAAATCGGCGATGGCAGCAACCTATAGACTACGAAAAGATTGCATTCAGGTATAGGAAATGCTTCTCTATTTCCCATGTTACATCCCATTGCAAAAAAAAGCAAGGAAGCAAATTTGTTCTGAATCAGCCCACATGGTGAATTGGAGCCGAGTCCAACCATTACGTCATCTCACCTAACATGAAGGAGGATTCTTCTACTACACATAATTATGAGGATGTTTCTCCCCCTCCTCTCTCAACCGACTCTTTGGCTCCAATTGTTGACAGTTTGAAAGATTCTGGCTCGGTTGCTAAGAATGCAACTCTCTCCCCTGAGATGGCTTCAGACCCACCTTCATCAGAAATTTTTGATCCATAGTCCACAGTGTCATCTGTATCACCTAATGGAGTCTCCCATGGTGTTTCCACTGAGAAAGGAAAAAGTAATATCTTGAATCCATCTCACCGAGGTCAAGAGGAAGAAATCATCTTCTTCCAATGGCAAACACCCAACGTCTCTAAGTTCGGTAAGTTTGGGGAGTAAATAAGGTAATTTGTGACTCGATACGCTTTGAAAGCAGGGTTACACTGGTTTGGTCCCATAGGAAAATCATAATTCACGTGAGGAAAGTAGGATTGAACAACCCATTTTTGCAGTGTTGCACCCTTGATGGCAAGGGCATGCATTTATTATCTTTTCATTACGGGAGTTGTCCCCTTGACAGTACTTACTTATAAAAAAAAAAATCTATTTATTTATTTATTTTAATCAAAATTTATATAAAATATTTAAAATAACTATTTTTTAAATATAAATGTACCTAATTTTATTTTATTGATTTTAAAACATTAAACTTTAAATAATTTTAAAAACACTTTTATATTTAGAAATTAATAAAATGCATGATAAACTAAATGCTAAAAACATCGCTAAACTAAGAGGTGTGCATGGAACCAAAGTCAACGAACTCAAACTGAACTCGTGCATGATACTCAGCGATGGTAGAACTGGAAGTCAACTGAAACTCAGTTATCAACAATTTTTTCAGTTATTGCATAATAAACTGCAATTGTATGTAGTCTGTTTTCAGCGATAGGATTAGTTTATTTTCAGCTAGTTCTGCAATGATCATTGCATGCTAAATTATCAACAATTTTCAGTTATTGCATAATAAACTGCAGCTGTATGCAGTCTCTTTTCAGCGATAGGATCAGTTTAGGGTTAGTTTATTTTCAGCTAGTTCTGCATGATCATTGCATGCTAAATTACATGATCGATGACTTTTTTTAAAGTTTTAGCAGTATCTGAACTCTTTTAAATACAGTATGATGTAGCAAAATTTCATATCAGAGTTGAATAAACAGAGAATTATTTCCTATACATTGTTCATTGTTCATTGTTTTTTAAGCTATTTAAACTTGTTATTTGGTAGGGTTGGATATCAGTGTTTGTTTGAAATTGTCTTGTAAACACCAAACTCCATTATAAAAGGAGGTTAATGTAATTGGTTTTAATCGGAGGAGCGAGCGATATGGAGAATTCCTCATTTAGTGAAGAGGGCAGGAAGATTCTAAAAGAGTGTATTGTGCAGAATTTTGAAGATGCCGACGAGTACGACGAAGTAAACGGGAGAGTACCTGGGAATTTCAGCCGTACCTGGCGCCAGATGATGGGCTACGCGTGTAATGGCGTTCGTTTTTCATTATTGCTAACAACCTTCCACGAGAGATATGGAATCATGCCAAATTCCCCTCCTCGACTGCAAGTGCAACTGCAGCACCACCATACCGATTCTGTTGATGATGATAATGATAATCACAATTGTCCTGATCTGGATTTTGATACAGTGAAGGAGATTCTGGCAAGACTTTGTTTGCCCTCATTAATGAGGGCCAAGAGCGTTTGCAAAGCCTGGAATACGGCAATATCCGCGAGCACTTTCGAGCAACATCTGAATGTTGAGGACACTCATCATTTTTTGACGCAGCACATGGTGAAGCGCTTCGATGGAATCGCCTTCTTCAGTAGCGCACTCAACCGCTGGTTTCGAATCCCTTTACCCTGGATGAGATGGACATGGGACTACACCAGGAGCTATCACCCTCACCCCACCCACCTTGCCCTCTGCACTGCAGCAGCAGGGCTTTACCTCTTTATTGATAGGGAACACTTCTTAAATCGCAACGCCCTCATATATAATCCTCTAACAAAACAGCGTAGGCTCTTGCCAACTATTCCCCTCCACTATAGCTGGGCGTCGGACATGGCCTTGGAATTGATTGTCCAGTCTGACCACTTTGAAATAATTACTTTAGGGTTCCAAGATAGCGCGCCCAGGGGGTTGTATGCTATGGTCTACAATTCCACGACAGATAAGTGGACGAATGTCCCTGCCATGCGGATCGTTCCCATTGCCCTTAGCAACTTCTTGGAAACACACCCTCGGATCAGCGCACTACAAAATGGCGTGGTCTACTTTACCAGGAACTTTGGTCATCGTCTGGGCTGTTATGACATTGCCCGCGGAGAGTTTGAGTTTAAGGAGATTGAAGGAGGGTTGCCTCCCCACATGGATCCTCGTGATCGTCATACGAACCCCCACACTTCTCTGCCTTCCTTACTTGCATGTAGTGGAAAGCTGCTTTTGGTGGGAAGGTTGCAGAAGGAGGCCGGGGAAGAGCCCATATGGGGGCGCATTCCTTTCATCAAGCACACTTTGGTGGGCATATGGGAGCTGCAGAATAATAGTAGTTGGTCTCTCATTTCCGTCACTCCCCACGATCTGTTACAGGACACTGTCAAATCTTCTCATGGAACAGATTTTATGGTCGCCGCAGCATCAGATAAGATCTGGCTTACGATTATAGGAAGCCTAAATCTGATGAGTCTTGATTTGAGTTCCATGGAATGGAGTGTTTTGCCGGGCTGCCCGCCTGAAGATCTGGTCGACTGCTTTCCAAGGAGAGCAGTTTGTGGAACTTTCTCACTAACATCATCTGAGAATATGTGGGGGGGTTAATCATTGTAAAGTTATTTTTGGCCACACACGCCGGTAATGGGTACACCCAATATAATGTTGAATATGTTCCAAAAATATATATAGTAAATTTCACAAAATCATTTTGGCTTTAGAGAAGGATTTGCGCAGTCTTTATTACAAAATACTTCCCACCAAGATTTATATAAATTTGGATTGTTTTGGAGATTGTTTGAATATGTTTGAATATATTTCAAGTGATCTTATGATGATGGTTCAGTTAAATGAAAATTTTATTTGTATCATAAATTTATTAACAAAAACATGTTCATTTAATTTGATTGTGCAGTCTTTATTATAAAATAATTTTCATGAAAATTAATATAAATTTGGATTATTTTAAAACTTGTAAAGTGATTGTTTTATATGTTTGAATATATTTGTAGTGAATTTATGATGACGGTCCATGATGTCTAAGGTAGTTAAATAAAAATTAAAATATGTTGATTTAATTTTAAATTGAATCATATTGATTGGATATGAGTACAATTTGACAAGACATAATCAAAATAGTGGTCCTATCCAATTAATATAGAGATTTTTTTAGATTTGTTTGTAAAGATACTAGCTTATATATCTTATTACATAATCTATATAAGAAATATTGAGATATATTAATTTGGAGTCCATTTTACAATTGTATATTGTTGTGTGTTTGTAATAATGTACTTATTAGCTGCATTAGAATATAATATCATTGGATTATATTGTAGGAATGTAGAGTACAACCACGTGTATGGTATTGAATTTAATTAAGGAGAATGAATGAAATTGTATTGAAAGAAAAAGTATATCACTTACATTAGTTGTATTTTAAAGTTTGGAGCCTATGTTTTTCTACTACTTAGAAACTTAAACCATTAATCGGTAATCAAGTTGGGTTGTAATTTGTTGATGTACTGGCTCCAATTAATAAAAACTAACTTCATTGAAAGTAATTTAAAATATTTATTTTTCATTGTATGATAGGGTTTTCGTAATATATATATACATTATTTTTTTAGTATAACATGAAGGGGGTTATGTCATTGAAAGGTGCAAACAAGATTATTAATGATGTTATGGAGGGAAGACACTTTTTTATGTATTTATAAGAAACTTAGTTGTCATAAGTTATGTTGTCATTTAAAGCCTTGAACACTAATTTGAAATGAAATCACTCACCTCTATTATTTGAGTGCATTTCATATCACATTTAAACCAATCAAATTTTGATTTCACAATTCAAAATATGTTTACTAATGCTATGGAATTTAATGTTTAATGTATATTGATCAAATGTGGTAGTTAGACCCATCAACACAATCATCTATGTTTTGCTTCCATTTCGGAATGTGTCTCTTTTGCATTAAATCCCCTATGCAAAAACATGACATTTCTACTTGGAAAAACCTCTCATAGCCAATAATTCATTGTATTTAAAAATGTATTGAATTCTCATTGTCTTTGGATATTAAATGTATATTAATTAATAGATTGTGCCTAAACATTTCTTTGAGCTTACCCAAACAGAGGAGGCAAATAAGCATGTTCACATGATGTATCTAAGTGTTCCCTGAGTTTCCTTTCAACTCATCCATTTAACCCTAGGGGGTGTATACATGTGTCCCTTGAATTTCCTATTAGTTCATCCACTACAAAATTATGGGGTGTATACTTGTGTTCATTAACTTTCCTATTAACTCATCCATTACACCCTTAGAAGATGCTAGTGCTAATATTTATGAAGTACTTATCTCTTGAAAGATAAAATGTACAATAATCCTCACTTATTAGTTGGTAGATTGTTGCATGTTGAACTACTAATAAGTTCCATAGCTTAGATTGAGAGGTTTTAGATATAGTGTTAAGAGAATAATATAATTTTTTTAGGTTGCTACCCTAACAAGATAAAATTTTGTTAGATTAGAATCTCATCTACTAGAGGTTGTGGTCTATAGAGAAGAACATGCATGGTGATACTAAAGTAATTGTACTGGAAACATAGCCTAAAATTATAATCAATGAAGCCATTACTGAAAATTAGGTTGGCTCAGAATCTCATCTAATAGAGGCCATGGACTGTACTAATGGAGAAAAGAGCATTGTAGAACAAGATATATCTATCAAATTTAAAGATTATATTGAAGCTGTGTATTGGCATAAAGAAAATAAAGACAGATTACTACTTAAGGGTTTAGATATAAAACTTCTGCACATTGAAAGGGGGTAATAGTTAGAAATTCATGTCCCCAAACGTCAACCTATATCTATTTTTGTATATTAAATCTTATTATTACTTGTGATGGCTACCAAAGTGATCTCCATGATAGCCTCTTCTTGGTATAACATCCTCAATGGATCACAACATACCTAAAACTCTCTTGCAATTGAGGGCTTCTAAACTAAAAGCTTGACTAAATTAAAATAAACCACAATGTATTGATAGAATTTTAAATTTTGATGTTAAAAAATGGAAATATAATAGGCCATCATTGCTAGACATGACATTCCTACTTGTAGCTCTTACATTTTGGTGAGAATGGGGAAAAATGGTTGATGTATAAGGCTGATTCCTTATTGCCTAGCATGATCCTCTTGTTCAAAGGATGTATCTATAGTTGCATATTTTACTTTGTAGCCATAGGATGTGGAAGTAGAGTTTGTTTTGGATGTACTATATAAGTAATTATTGTATCAATTTATGTAGTTCCTCTAACAAAGGAGATGGTTGCATATGGGTTATGAGTTAGTGACTCAGTAACTTGCACTTGTTATGGTTGTCTGGTTAGAAACCTCTAACTGTGACTCAAGAATTTTTAAGTCACCACAAAATAAAAATTATTAGCTTTTGATTGCAAAAAAACCTCACATATTATAATTTCAGACCAAAATCTAACACAAAAGTATATTTAAATTTTATTTTTAACAATCCACCTACTTTAGCATAATTAAACAATTATTAGTTCACTTAGTATTCCTATATTCTTAACATATCCTATATCATCTATTATAATCTCATATCATATGTTTAGGATTTGCATCATTGGTATCAGAGCATCCTTGTTGGGCTTCAAAAATGCTCACAATGTTATCTTTTAGGTAATATCATAAACAACTATGTATGTCAATTGTGTCAATTGCAACTCATTGGGGTTGCCTAATCTTATGAATCCCTAATGGAAAGCTCATTTCTAATGGCCCCCTTTTGACATTAATGGAATGTGGGGATTCCTAATTTCTGCCATTGAGTGAGTTGTTAGCGAAATAGGGATAGCATATAGATATGCCATAGTTATTTTAGTTAGGAGTAAGATAAGGTAGTTGAGTGGGAGTGGGCATTCAACGCTAGAACTACTAGTTATTTGGGAGTGGGCATACAAGGATAGAGGGCTTAAACAACCTTAAACAATCTCACTAGCCACTCTAAATATCTACAAAAAGCTTCATCTTGCTCAGTATAAAACAACCATTGATATTTAACATCCAAAAGACTACTATAAAAAGATTGTCTATTTCAATATCTACAAAAAAAATTTAGATACATTGAATTCATAAACCATATTATAATTAACTAAAACCAATGAACTTATAGAGAAATACCAGCCTAAAGTGTACCTCTTCCAAATTGGAGATCTAGAAGAACATAATTTTTTGGAGCTTAAGTAAATGATAGGAATTCAACATCACACGATCACCATCCTTTCATATGATCTGCAAGAATGCAAAATATACGCTAATTAGCAAAGCAAGAAAAAAAATCAACTATTAATGCACAATAACAATCTAGCAATTTCTAGGTTTGTCCAAGTAATGGTGATATGATGGCTTGAATTTGAGATGAATCATGGATAAATTTTCTAATGGGGGATATGCACCAATTGCAACATTCAACCATCAAGATGACCAAAATGTGAGCTCAGTTGTGGATAGATTTTCTAATAGAGAATATACACCAATCACCAAGGACAGTTTTCCACGTGACTTAGGATTACACGTACTTGCAGGAGGAGTTGGAGTGTCTCTCCAAATAGAAAAACTTCAATAGCCTCAACTTTGCATACCAAAAAAAAGTGTTTTCTCAATCAAGATGGTGGAGAACATCTTTAAAGAAAGAGAGAAAGAGAGAGACGAGTTAAGAATGGCGCAAAGATTGGTGACCACAAATAAAATACTACTAAAAATGCTAGTCCAAAGTCAAAATTCAAAAGACACTTCACCTCAATCTTATCTATGTAAAGCTCATGATCATGAGTGGATTGACCTTAGAAATGTGAATAGTGACACAATACTATCAATTATAAACAAAATATAATCCATTTTATGTACTTAAAAACCCTTGTAATTTATTTCAAGAAAAAAGGTTATCCTTTCTTAGTAAATATTAAAGAAAAATATTTGGAAACTATACAATATCTTAGATGTCTCAATATATCCAATGATATAATATTCAACACAGAACAAAAGTTTTTGAAAATAGGAAATGCAGAGATATTTGATAATGTCTAGATACAAGAAGTAACTTTGTATGCAATTTGACAAAGAATGGGTTGTATGAACATTTGGAATGTCATTGTATTTTTGGGCCAGAGGACCATTAGTGTATTTTTTAGGTTTTTTATTGATACAAATGACCTACCCAACCCTTGCTTATGAGCTTAGTTTTTATCCAATCTTCTATATAAACATAGATAAATGAAGCACACAAAAAACAAAGTGGCAATAATAAACAAGATAATAGTTCGAGGAACACAATTGCAAGCCTTGTGAAAATGCTATTAAATATAAAACAACTATAGGCCTTGAAAGAGTTCAAAAAGATGTTGCAATGTTACAAAATCACAAGATAAAAAGTATAAATATGGAGTTGGAAAAATCATTTGACAAAAAATTAATTAGTAAATTTAAATGATATTTAGGCCGTATAAACCATGATTTATATAACAATCCCATGAAAAAAAATTTAGGCCTTGTAAAATAATTAGAAACATGACAAAGAAATCAAGAAGAATAACATGGCACAAGATAGAAAAACAAGGGGTTCTTCAACTCAATAACTAATTCAGAAAAATGCAATTAGAAAATTTAAAAGATCCTTAAAACAATATTGAAGTAAGCAAAAATAAAAAATTTGCAAAATACTAACCTATAAATCGTAGGGTTGGGACCTGAATGGATTAGGGTTTGCTACTTAATAATCTGTTTTGAACGTCTTCAGTTGGCATTACTTCTTCTTAGTGATATTAGGGCCATCTTCTTGATGATGGATTTGATAAGTATAAGCTTAGGTATTACTATTTCACAATTATACTTTGATTTACAAAAATATAAAAGTGAGATTCGATATAATGAAGAAGGTTAGAAGGTAGCAATAGAGGCAGTTAATGGAGCCCACACAAGAATGACAACAAAGAACTAAAGATGCATAGGTCCTCAATCACAAATTAAGGAAAGAGAATCCACTAACCTCTCTCGAGCAAACAACCCTAATGTGCTCTCCTTCATATCTAGAAAAAAACTCCTTCGATTGCTGCTTCAATCCATTCACATAAACTAAATCTTTTAAAGAACACAATGGTAGTGAGGTTACCACGGTGCTAGTGCCTTAACTATTTTATTTTTTGCATCAATATCCAATGGCGGTGTTGTTAACAAGGCGTGTGAAGTGCAGTCTTGAAGTGTAGTTGTGAAGCACAAAATTCCGTGGGAATTCTCTAGCAAAATTTTGATGCTGTGAGACAATTTCTCTCGAGCGTGAGACTTTTTGAGTGGGCAAAGCCCACAATAAAGAGCCTATTGACTAAAAATTATCTAATACTACTCTAGTTTGATAATGTGGATCTATATTGTCTCATGTGTTTCTTAATTATTTAAATGATTATTTATAGTTACATTTATAATATACTGAGTATTTTTTTAGACATATATATAATAATTTTTAATAAACATGTCTATTTATATATATTTTTTATAAAAAATATTTAACAGATTATAATTTTTTAAAATATAGATGTAAAATTAATATATCTATAAATAAATATGTAAGTAATATTAACATATCTAGTAATATTTCTTAAATATCTAATAATATAAATATATATATATATATATATATATATATATATATATATATATATATATATATATATATGTAAATATAATATTTCTTAAATAACTATATATAATAATTCTTAATAAACATATCTATTTATTTATTTATTTTAAACAAAATTTATATAAAATATTTAAAAGATGTACATATTTTTAATAATAATTTTTATTTATTTTTAATAAATATGTAAATAATATTAATATATGTAATTAAAAAATAACCTAAAATATTTAAAATAACTATTTTAAAATATAAATGTACCTAGTTTTATTTTATTGATTTTAAAACATGAAACTTTAAATAATTTTAAAAACACTTTTATATTTAGAAATCAATAAAATGCATGATAAACTAAATGCTAAAAACATCGCCAAACTAAGAGGTGTGCATAGATACTCAGCAATGGTAGAACTGGAAGTCAACTGAAACTCCAGCATCAGTTGTCAACAATTTTTAGTTATTGCATAATAAACTGCAATTGTATGCAGTTTGTTTTCAGCGATAGGATTAATGTATTTCAAGCTAGTTTTGCATGATCATTGCATGCTAAATTACATGATCGCGATGACTTTTTTTAAGCTAGTTCGTATCTGAACTCTTTTATATACAGTATGATGTAGCAAAATTTCATATCACAGTTGAATAAACAGAGAATTATTTCCTATACATTGTTCATTGTTAATTGCTTTTTAAGCTATTTAAACTTGTTATTTGGTAGGGTTGGATATCAGTGTTTGTTTGAAATTGTCTTGTAAACTCCAAACTCCATTATAAAAGGAGGTTAATGTAAATGGTTTTAATCGAAGGAGCGAGCGATATGGAGAATTCCTCATTTAGTGAAGAGGGCAGGAAGATTCTAAAAGAGTGTATTGTGCAGAATTTTGAAGATGCCGACAAGTACGACGAAGTTCAAGAGAGAGTACCTGGGAATTTCAACCGTACCTGGCGCCAGATGATGGGCTACGCATGTAATGGCCTTCGTTTTTCATTATTGCTAACAACCTTCCACGAGAGATATGGAATCATGCCAAATTCCCCTCCTAGACTGCAACTGCAACTGCAGCACCACCATACCGATTCTGTTGATGATGATAATGATAATCACAATTGTCCTGATCTGGATTTTGATACAGTGAAGGAGATTTGGCAAGACTTTGTTTGCCCTCATTAATGAGGGCCAAGAGCGTTTGCAAAGCCTGGAATACGGCAATATCCGCGAGCACTTTCAAGCAACATCTGAATGTTGAGGACACTCATCATTTTTTGACGCAGCACATGGTGAAGCGCTTTGATGGAGTCTCCTTCTTCAGTAGCGCACTCAACCGCTGGTTTCGAATCCCTTTACCCTGGATGAGATGGACATGGGACTACACCAGGAGCTATCACCCTCACCCCACCCACCTTGCCCTCTGCACTGCAGCAGCAGGGCTTTACCTCTTTATTGATAGGGAACACTTCTTAAATCGCAACGCCCTCATATATAATCCTCTAACAAAACAGCGCAGGCTCTTGCCAACTATTCCCCTCCACTATAGCTGGGCGTCGGACATGGCCTTGGAATTGATTGTCCAGTCTGACCACTTTGAAATAATTACTTTAGGGTTCCAAGATAGCGCACCCAGGGGTTTGTATGCTATGGTCTACAATTCCACGACAGATAAGTGGACGAATGTCCCTGCCATGCGGATCGTTCCCATTGCCCTTAGCATCTTCTTGGAAACACACCCTAGGATCAGCGCACTACACAATGGCATGGTCTACTTTACCAGGAACTTTGGTCATCGTCTGGGCTGTTATGACATTGCCCGCGGAGAGTTTGAGTTTAAGGAGATTGGAGGGTTGCCTCCCCACATGGATCCTCGTGATCGTCATACAAACCCCCACACTTCTCTGCCTTCCTTACTTGCATGTAGTGGAAAGCTGCTTTTGGTGGGGAGGTTGCAGAAGGAGGCCGGGGAAGAGCCCATATGGGTGCGCATTCCTTTCATCGAGCACACTTTGGTGGGCATATGGGAGCTGCAGAATAATAGTAGTTGGTCTCTCATTTGCATCACTCCCCACGATCTGTTACAGGACACTGTCAAATCTTCTCATGGAACAGATTTTATGGTCGCCGCAGCATCAGATAAGATCTGGCTTACGATTATAGAAAGCCTAAATTTGATGAGGCTTGATTTGAGTTCCATGGAATGGAGTGTTTTGCCGGGTTGCCCGGCTGAAGATCTGGTCGACTGCTTTCCAAGGAGAGCAGTTTGTGGAACTTTCTCACTAACTTCAACTCTGAATATGTGAGATTAATCATTGTAAAGTTATTTTGGGCACACACACCTGTAATGGTAACGCCCAATATAATGTTCAATATTAATTTTTTTTTTTTTTTTAAATTTGACAAAATCATTTTGGTTTTAGATAAGAATTTGTGTATTCTTTATTAGTACTTGCCGTTAGGCAATACTATTGTAATGAGTTTTGTTTTTTTGAGTTAACTAGTTATTAATAAGTTAGCTTTCAACTAATCAAAAACAATAATTTTTTTTGAAATAAAATTAAAATGAAATTTTTAAAGTGAACTTGTAAAATATTTAATTTTATAAATTATAAAAATTATTTGTTGTGATTCTGATTGGTTAGAAAATTTTGTGTGTTATTGACTAATTTATAGGAAAAGTGAAAGTGAACTATCATTTTGCCTATATTTTAGAAAACACTATTATTTTGCCTATTTTTTAGACAATTGACCAATTATTTTGCCATTTTTTAAGAAACAATATTTTTGAATTTATTCAAATATTTAAAAAAAAAATCTTTGTAATATTAAATACTATATGTTTATTTTATCTATTTAGATGAATTCATGAACACAAATAGATTATATTATGCATAATGTTATTTAACAAAATTATTATATAAATTTTATGTTTAAATAATTATTATTTAATTCTATCTTATGATTATATTAAAAAATCATTTTGTTTTTATATTTTATTTAATATAAAATAATTTAAAAATTATTATTAAAATTTATATTATCTAATAAATAAATTTAATTTAATCAATTTATATTATATTATACATATTATTAGGTAACATAATTATTAGATAAATTTTATATAAATGCATGTAACTACCTTTTATTCTATTAAACTAAAATATAAGCATGCTTTATTCTACAATTTTAATATAATATTTAGATCATTTTAATAAAAATTAACATTAAGTGACATTTTTAAACGATTATGTTAACACTATAAATAACAAAACAAACATTTAATTTTATTGACATTAATAAAATATAATTTTTTTTATTAAATCTAATACTATAATTAAAATACTCTAAAGGCAAGTACTAGCCACTACGTGGCACTTGTTACAAAATATTTCTCATAAAAATTTATATAAATTTGGATTGTTTTAATATGCTTGAATATCTTTCCAGCGAACTTATGATGATTGTTCATGACATCTAAAGTAGTTAAATGAAAATTTTATTTCTATCACAAATTATAAAATGGAAATCTATGCACATTAGAAGAGGTGATTCATTTATGTAAATATAAATTTTCTTCATCTATTATGTTAATAGGATCTCTCGCAACAAGAACACAACTTCTAGATTGGCCCATAATAGACTGCACATCCTCAACAATGACTTCTCCTTCTCCTTTCAAGGGTTCCAAACATTGGTTTGTTTTTTGAGACTTTCCTAGTTGCATTCCGAAACCCTTTGAAGGAACAGTAGCAGCTGATGATGGTCAACCTACATAATAGAAAAAATACAAAAGGAAAAAGCATGATACTTGGATATTCACAATAGAAAAGGAAAACATCATGCTTTAAAGTTTTCTTCTTGTGCTAGATATAAAAATTTTGAAAGAATGCATAATAACCTTTTGGTATGCTTGAAAACGAATTTAAATTGAAACTCAATCCATGAGTAGAGTTGCTCCCAAAGCCACCTAACCACTACTCTCCAATTTGGTTGAAGCAACTGATTACAATGGCATTATGCAACCTTTATCAGACATGTTCCTATCAATTTGTGATACAACAAATGAATGTAAAGATTCTTAACACAAAGTATACATGTTACTTTCCGAAGAATGCAAACAGATTCAATAAAAAAAACCATGACATCATACCTTGCTTTTATCAATCTCATTCACTTTTCACTTCATATAATCTTTAGTCTCATTAATCTTGCTTTGTATCATTAGCTTGTGAAGTCGTTCTTCATGGCTTTCCATCTCACAATATTGCTCGACTTGTGCAATTGTCACACTTTCCTTGTGACCTATTGAGATGACTATTAATTTATTGTAGCTCGAACAACTATTTTCTCCATTCCCAAGAATTATTATTTAATTCTTGAGACTTCTAGAAAGGAGTTAGTTAGACATAATTGATTAATTAATTGATTCTTGTAGAGACTTCTAAAAACCACTTAGTTAGGGTTTGTTAGAGTCTAATTAATCTTAGCCATTGATTGAGATTAAATTATGGCCATTGGTTTTCCAATGAGAGTAGTTTAAAAGGGGATCAATGGGCATTTCAAAAACACACTCGAGAAAGATTTGCAGTGATAGCAAATAAATTTGTAGTGAGAAAATAGTTTTGCAGTGATAGCAAGGGCACAATGATAGCGTTGGAGGTAGCAGTGGTGGAATTTCAGTAGGAGAAATTAAGGGAAGAATTTCTGGAGAAGAATATTCTCAGAGCTCTGTCAGTAAGAGGCAAGTAGTTATGTATCTCTTGATTTGCTGAAAATTAATAATATTCCTCATTTGCAATACTAGTTTTCCCTCTGGGGTTTTTCCAGGTACAATTTGTCCAAAAATACTATAATTATTATTTTCAATGTTTTCTTCTCTATTCCTATGGTTTTATTTGTGAAGTTGCAGTTGTGTTATTTTTCAATATTTTTTGTGAATTAATTTCGGTAGTCAAATAATCTTTATAGATAGGAGATTAATAATCAGTAACTGCAATAGAATTTTCACATGGTATCCAAGCAGATCTAAGGGTAGAAAGAGCTCAACGCTGGCACAAGAAGGAAAATTGAGGGTTTATAAAACCCAGTTCTACCTCTTTAGAATTAGTTATTTTTACTGTTATTATTTTTATTTGAGATGGCCTCAACAGGTTTAAGAGATCAGGACAGATTGGATGGAGCCTCAAATTTTGGTGTCTGGAAATCCAAAATTTCTTTATTGCTGGAAGAGAATGGTATCAAGGAATATGTGACCAGTGTTGTAGTTGTACCCACAGATCCAAGAAAACTCTTAGCATATAAGAAGGAAGATGCCAAGGTGAGGAGGCTGATTCTTAATGGTGTTAAGGATCATATTGTTCTGCATATCACAGAGTTAGATACAGTGAAAAAAATATGGGACGCCATTTTGAATTTGTACCAAAATGCTATCACTAACAGGAAATTTATTCTTAGAGAAAAGTTGAGGAATACCCGGATGAACAAGGGAGAAGACATTACAAGTTATCTCACTAGACTTAGACTTGTCAAGGATGAGTTGCTAGCTATTGGAGATAAAACAGATGCTGACGAGCTAGTACAAATAGCCCTAAATAGGTTTACTAAGCAGTGAGATGTCTTTCTTCAAGTTATTAATGGACAAGACACCTTACCAAGTTGGGATTGACTCTAGAGTGACTTCACTCAGGGGGAGCTTAGACTAAGTCTTGTCAGTGGTACCAGTAGTAAGAGTCAAAAAAGTGAGGCAGAACAGGAAAACGCTGCCCTAGCTGGAAAAGGGAAAGCAAAGAAGGGGTCTAGCAAAGGATCAAATCCTAAAGGTGAGAAGGACTTGTCTAAAGTCAAATGCTATGGTTGTCATGAGTTTGGCCACTATATCAGTGATTTCTTGCAAAGGAAGCAGAAAGGCAAGAAGCAAACGACAAATTCAACAAGTGTAGATGAGCTCTCTAGTAGAATGGAAGATGTGTTTGCTCTCATAATTTGTATGGTTAGCTCAACCTCATAGAGTGTTTGGTATATAGATAGTGGGGCTTCATTTCATATGACATGAGTTAGAGAATACTTCTCCAGTTATAAGGAGGAGGACATTAAAATCCATATTTCTATGCGGAACATGTCCAAACTCAATCCAATTAGAAAAGGGACTATTCTATTTTAGAGGGAGAATGGAAAACTGATTCCCATTCATGATGTGTTGCATGTGCCAGGCTTGGGTATGAATCTGATTTCCATATTTTTCCTTCACGATCAAGGCTACAGTGTACTCTTTAGAGGGGAAAATGTGTTAATCAAGCACAAGGATTGGAAATCACCCATAGCCATTGGAGTTAGGAGCGAGTGACTTTACAGGTTGTAGTTTGATACTCATAGGCACTCATTAGAAGTAGTAATTCTAGATATCAAGAAGAGCTATGGAATAGGAGGATGGGCCATATACATCATGGAGCACTTAAATTATTTCGTGAGATAGTGACAGGTGTTCCAGAGGTGAGCACCGAGCGTAATGATGTATGTAAGGGATGTGTGTTGGGGAAGTTTGTGAAAGAATATTTTCCAAGGAGTGACACCAAATCCAAGGGTGTTCTTGATCTAGTACATTCAAACATATGTGGACCAATGTCAATGAAGTATCTCAGAGGATATGAGTACTTTGTTACTTTTATTGACGATTTCTTTAGGAAGACCTGGATATACTTCTTGAATACCAAGGATGAGGTTTTTAGTCATTTCCAAGAGTTCAAAGCTCTTGTGGAGAATTTGATAGGTGGGAAGATTAAGGTTCTTCAGTCAAACAATGGTGGCGAGTACAAAGGGAAAGAGTTCTAGGAGTTTTGTACTAGGGAAGGAATCAAGAGAGAATGGACTGTTCCTTACAACCCGCAACAGAATGGGGTTGTTCAAAGGAAGAATCGTTCTATATCAGAGGCAACAAGGGCTATGTTGTATGACCAAGATATGCCACACTACTTATGGGCATAGGCATGTGGTACAATAGTATACATACATAACAGGGTTCCAAATAAGGTTTTAGGTAAGATGACACCAGAGGAGGCATTTTTAGGGAAGAAGCCAGATGTTAGCCACTTTAGGATATTTGGGAGTTTGCAATATTGTTACATTCCAGGGGCTACACATTCCAAGTTAGATCAGATTGCAAAGAGAGGTTACTTTGTGGGGTACAATGAGACCTCACAGCAGGGAAAACTTTAGTGGCGAATCTTCACCAATTGGTCAATATTTGAAATCGGGGCCTCCAAAAATGGTGAATAATACAAGCTAGAAAGGATGCCAAATCGCCAGGTTTTTACAAAAAAAAAAAACTGTTTCGATTAGTTTGCCAATGCATTTATTTTTAAACAACGTGTCATCGGAATTCATTCACCAGTAGTTTATATTGTAAATACAAATATTAGTTATATTCACCAGTAATTTTATATTCTTACAATTAATTTTTGGGAAATATTACCACTAATAATAGTTTAGCATTTTATTTTAGGGATATTTTAGCCTTGAATAGGTTTATTATTTATTGCCATCGATTATCTTTTTAATCGAATGGCTGCAAGTGAATTCCATGACTTTATTTGCACGTGCCTTTTAAAAAAGTTGTTAAGGCTCGAAATTTGTTTTGGGCCACACGATTAGACTTGATCATGTGGCCTAGAACAAATTTCGAGACTCAACAACCTTTTTAAAAGGCACATGCATATAAAGTCACAAAATTCACTAAGTCGCGGAATTCACTAAGTGCATATAAAATCGTTGTAACGGTAGGACATCCCTAAGTGTCTCACTGATGATGCTCACTCATGTCGATATTCACTCATGAAATGAGCTTGCACTGCAGCCGTCTAATTTAAAAGCTAATCAATGGTAGAATTTTCAAGTGATATTTTTTAAAAACACTTCATCCATGTGTGCTCCAATGCATTTTCAATAGTGAATTTATGCTTGGTGGCGAGGGTCATTTCCCCCTTGACCCCCACAAGGGAGCTCTGCCCCCTTGACCCCTGCAAGGGGCATTGCCCCTTGACCCCACCGGTGGCTGCCGCCCCCGAGCTCGTACTTCAATATTAGAAAAAAAAAACAAATATGGGGGAACTGTGCCGACCAACTATGCAAATTTTTAAAGGAGAGATTCACCATTGTAATTAATCATTTCACTAATTATTCACTAGGATTCACCAGTGTGATTATTATTTTTACCAATTATTCATTAAGATTCACTAAGATTTTACAAATTTTTGAATAATGTGCATAAGATTCGCCAACAAAAATTAATAATTTTTTCAAATAAAAGGAAAGATTCGCTAGGATTTTACACCTTTGCTGA
This sequence comes from Sequoiadendron giganteum, assembly GCA_007115665.2. NCBI lineage: Eukaryota > Viridiplantae > Streptophyta > Pinopsida > Cupressales > Cupressaceae > Sequoiadendron > Sequoiadendron giganteum. Next base: position 692,514,833 of record CM021101.1, read on the forward strand.
GGGGGGGGGGGGTTTCTTAAAGTTATCCCTACCTTAAAGGCATATCGAATATTTATTCCAAGGGTGAGTAGGATTATATTTAGGCGTGATGTCAAGTTCATGGTTGATAAGGCATTTAGGAGGTCCAAATATTTTCCAAAAAATGATCAGAGTGAGAAGCCAACAGAAGCTCCAAGGATCAAGCAATCGAATCAAGGACAATGAAGTTCGAGTACAGTGACCAGTACAAGCATAGGCTCAGGTGTTGAGAGTTCATAAAGTATGGAGTAAAAAATGTAGCAGATCTAAGAGATACGTTAAGAACACATGAACTTCATCCTCTATAGTTGGTAGCAGTAACCAACAAAAACAAAGGGATACTCAAGAGTTTTTGGGAGCTCCTAGGATGAGTAATAGACAACGGGGACAACTAACCAGGTATAATGACTATATAGCATTAGTTATTCAGTTTGTAGATAGTTAGCCTTCCAACTATGAGGAGGCCACACAACAACAAGCATGGTGTGATGCTATGGTTGAGGAATATATCACAATAGTACAAAATGATGTTTGGGAGGTTGTGCCTAGATCGACAGATAGGGCAGTGGTTGGATCATGCTGGATCTATAAGATCAAGCATGGTGAAAATGGTAGCATTGAGAAATACAAGGAAAGGTTTGTGGCCAAGGGTTTCTCTCAGAAGGAGGGAATAGACTATGAGGAGACATTCGCTCCAGTGGCAAGGTATACTTCTATACGAGCCATGATCTCTCTTGCAGCACAAATGGGATGGTAGATCCATCAAATGGATGTCAAGTCATCATTTCTTAATGGTGAATTGAAAGAGGAGGTATACATAAAACAACCAGAGGGATTTATAGCACACAACAACGAAACCCACGTGTGCATATTGAAGAGATATTTGTACGGAATCAAGCAGGCTCCTAGGGCGTGGTATGAGCGCATTGATAAATATTTGCATGGAATGGGCTTTGTAAAGAGTGAGGCATATGCTAACCTCTACTACTTGGTGGTTGGGGGTGAGGTTCTCATTCTTGTTCTATATTTGGACGACTTGTTTCTAACAGGTTCACTCGAGCTCATAGAGGAATGCAAGCAGGACCTTGTAGTAGAGTTCGAGATGAAGGATTTGGGACTTATGCATTACTTTCTAGGCATGGAGGTATGGTATACAGATTGAGAGATTTTCCTTGGACAAGGGAAATACTGCATCGAAATCTTGAGGAGGTTCGAGATGGAGGATTGTAGAGCCATGTCTACTCCTATGATCACGAATTGGAAGAAGTTAGACACATCCAAGGAGAAGGATATAGACCCCACCTTATATAGGAAGTTGATTGGGTCTCTCATGTATTTGGTCAACACCAGGCTAGATATATTCTTTGCAGTAAATTCTCTTAGTCAGTTCATGGTTGAGTCGAAGAGAGTGCATTGAATATCGACAAATCATGTGTTGCGGTATTTGCGTGGTACAATCGAGTATGGGATCAGATATTCTTGAGGTGATGGTATCATGTTGATAGGCTATATTGATGCATATTGGCCATGCAGTACAATGGACAGGAAAAGCACTTCAAGGTGTTTCTTTACCTTGGGATCAAGAGTTGTATCTTGGTACAACAAGAAGTATAAATTTGTGGCTTTGAGTTCTGCAGAGGCAAAATAAATAGCACCTAGCATGGTGATGTGTGAGGCGATATGGCTTTGGAAGTTGCTAGTAGCCTTGTTCGGTCAGATGGTTGAGACTACGATGATACACTATGACAATCAGATTTGCATTAGGTTGTTTTGCAATACTCAAAGCTAGCATTCAAAATAATAAATATAAAATAGGACACGCTTAGGACTAGGGCCCCCTCACCCTAGTCGGGGTATTTTTGGCCCAAATTTCTTAGGATGTTGAGGATTTTAATATATCCTCTCAATTTTTCCTTGAAATGATTTAATTATTAATAGAATTAATTTAATAAACAATGTAGGGTGTCAATATAGTGTGAAATTATCAAGGGTTACAATTTACAATGCTACAATTTGAAGTGGCTTGTTATTCTCAATTATTAAGTATTTGCATAATATTTTATATCATACTCCTCTTTTGTGCAAGTTATTTCATTACAAAGTATAAGAATTAAATAAAAAACATCCATAAATTTGAATAGTATATGCACTTATGATATATTGAATAAATGATAGTAAAGATTAAATTCCATTTAATAAGATATGATTTGAATAATTTTCCATTACTCGTATGCCTAGCAAATGCTAGTCAGTACTAAATTTCAAATGTCACAACTATCGTTTGCTTATAATCCCTATTAGGAGATTTGGTTAGGATATGAAATTCCCTCATCTGATCTATAAAAATCTTGTCCTACTTCCTCACACAATCACATCCTCTCATCTCTTAAAGATGTAGAAAATAGTAGAGATCATAGGAATAGAATTCCCTTGTGACAAGGAGAGTCAATCAGCCTAACTCAAGCACGTGTCTTCAATATTTCTACAAATGATGAGGAAAGTATAATTAAGAAATTCATTGGTAGTAAAGTCTTCCAAGGTGGACATATTCATGATTGTAAATTAATAGGTACATTTTCTTGGATAACCTCTTTTTGGTTTTCAAGAAGGATAGGAGTAAGTTGGCGATGTACATATTCATCAAATAACACTTGAGATTGAAGGTGAAAAATTTAGTTTTTGTCTCTAATTTGGAGCCATGCTTGAGAATCCTGGCAAAATTTTTTGACATAGAAACATTGGGAAAAGAGTAGCACATGCAAGCAATCACATTATTCAGGGAAGGTGTTGAACATGATAACATGCACATCTTTAAATTCTACATAGGTCATATGACTAAGATCCTAAAAATGAAAAATATTGAAAGGACATTTGAAGTCTCTGAGGGTCTCTATTTTCTAATCCATCATAGGCTATAGTTGGTCAAATAATTGTTATCATTCCTATTCAAAGACTTATGATATTGTTTTTTGATGTAATATAAAGGGTGTTACTCCCATGTTAGCCACTTATCTAAAAACATAAAAATGTTAAATAACTCTTCAAATAAAAATAAAATAAATATTATCATTAAAATAAAATAATTCTTAACCAAAAATTAAAATATATGTATTTATGATATTACTTTTTTATATATAAGAAAGTAATTTACAAATAAATATTTTATTTTATATGACATATATGTAGGTAATATTATTTTTGTATATTATATAATATGGCTCATCTATAAAATATGATAATATATTTTAAAAAGTAAATAAAATAAAATAATTTAAATGTAAAATAAGATAATTTTTAATAAATATATTCAATTTTATTTTTTATAAAAAATATTTAAAAAATGTATATAGATTTTTCTAAACATAGATGTAAAATAAAATAATTCAATAAATATGTAAGTAATATTAACATCTATCTTTAAATAAATTTCGTAAAATATCTAAAATATATTTTTCTACATATAATGTACTAATTCTAAAATTATTTTATAATTTTATTTAAAATATTTGACTTTAAATAGTTTTTTCATTTATTTAATTAAAATAAATAAATATGTAATTACTATTAACATAAAATATCTAAAATTAAAAAATTAAAATATTTTTTAAAAAGTGAAACTTTAAATAATTTTTAAAACTATTTTTAAATTTATGGTTTTTTTTTGTTTTTCGTATTTAAGAAAGGTGATCATCTATTTGAACTTGTTTCTTGAGGAGTGAGTGATATGGGGATTTATTCCTCGGGGTTTGTCTTGTCTAGCGTTTGAGTTTGTTTGGTACCTTGTTTACTTTAAGAGATATTCAAATTTTGATGTTGGAAAACATGCTTAGCATTAGGATGACTAGCTTGGAGTGTGTTGAGTGAGAAGTCATAATCCCTTTCCCTCTACCTTGTGAGCACATAATCTTTGGGTCCGAATGCTAGTTTTGCATTCTTGTTAGAGATAGAGAAATCCCTATTTCCTCACAATGTTGTCACTATGACGTTGACTAGTGATTGAGATAACTCTTCTGCTTATGACATCATACTTAGTACATTGATATTTAATGCCTTTTGTGTCATCGTCTTATGCCATAGTGCCTTATATGTGTCTACATACATTGTGGCCTGCTAATGTAATGTAGGAACATCTTAAGTGAGTGCAATCTCGCATCAACCAAACAAATTTCAAATTTGAATTTGCATTTTATGTTAGAAGGATAATTTGAATGAATTTGGGCATAATTATATTTAATTAAATAAATAACACTTTTTTTTATTTAAGTTGGCAAGTGGAGGTAATAGAGGTGTAGTTACATATTTTTAGAAAAATATGAAAAAGCAGATTTGGGAATTGGGTTTGTGGGAGTTACAAAATTGCATGAAAAATAATTTACTGATTTTTTCATTAATGAAACCACTCATTCCTAGGAGATGGGCATAACATTCCCAATTGGAGGGAAAATTTTGATTTTTGCTTTTTGTGAGGGTCATGTGTTGCATGTTTTTGGTATTCATGGTTTATTGCAGGTTTTGAAGGAGGTAGAGTTTGGTGTGGTATTTCTCAAGAGACCTTTTGAAGACTTTTGTTGTAGGTTAAAAGGATTTTGAAACCATTAAATATTGAAGGCTCTGTTGTTGAAGATTGAAGGGTTTCAAGTGATTGATTGAAGGAGAAAGGTGCAGATTTGGAAGTACTCATGAAGCACATAGGTTTCTTTTGATTGTAGTTTATTTTGTGTCTCATTTTCAGATTATTTAAGGAGAATATGTTGCTTATCATCAGTCATTTGATAACTGAAAATGACTGTGTAATCAGATTTTTATAATAAGAATACCTTTTTTTGTAAATTTTAAATAATTTCATGAGACTGTGTTGTAGATTTGTATGCACTATTGAGATTGTTTGAGTGTTTTTTTTTAGAAAATCTTAGGTTTTTGTCACACCCTCTTTCATCAACTGTATTAGAGTACGATGATTCTAAGTGTGTGAACAAATCACCGAAGAGAGGCAGTATGTACTAGGATTAAGCTTGTGGGTGTGTATAAAAATGTCTGCAAGAGGAGCCCCACCTAGTAGGGGTAGAGGAAGAGGTGATAATTTTGTCAATGAAAATGATTTTAGGGATTTGAGAAGATAGTTCAAATCCTTACAAGAAGAAATTAGAAGAGTGATTGCGCAGAGAAGAGAACCAGTATGTGATGAAGAAGAAGAAACCTTAGAGGATGTCAACCAAAAAAGTGAACAAAGAGATGCATCAACAATAGTTACCAATGACCCAGTGTTGATTGCCCTATCAAGGATAGGAAAGAGAAAGAAAATTTAAGTTCACACATTTAGTGGGAATTTGATTGCAAAAGAGCTAGTGAACTGGATCAACAACATGGAAGAGTAAAAACGGGTTTGACGAAGTTGAGGATCTTAACAGAGTGAGGTTTGCAAAAACTAGATTGAAAGGAGATGCTTAATTTTGGTGGAGAGATATTCAATTGTAAAGAGGAAGGAGATGCAATGATAAAATTACTAAGTGGGATAAAATGGTGAATAAAATGAAAAGATAGCACATTCTGATGGACTGTGAGCTTGATTTTCTCAAAAAAATACAAGGGTTAAAACAAGACACCAAAACAATGAAAGAATATACAAAGGAGTTTCATAGGATACTAATTAGAATGAGACATGTTGAGGAAAATAAGGAGAAGGTTGCAATATATATTAATGGTTTGAGGGTGAGCATACAAGAGGAGATGAGTTTGGTGAGATTTTACACAATGAAAGATGCATATCCTTAAAAATTGAGGAAAGAATGAATAAAAGGTATGAAAGTAAGCAAAGAGGAAGAGGTCATGATGAAAAGGTTGAAGGAAGAGCATATGGATAAGATAATAATCAGAAAAATAAAAAAAGAAGACCAAGGTAGCTGCAAAAATCAAAGATATGAAGATTCATATGGTCCTAGAGATCAAAACTCGAAAGGTAGAGGAAAATTAGGCAAAGATTTTGGAAGAGGAACCTATTTTAAGTATGGAGAAGAGGGTCATAGATAATATGATTTTCATTATGAAGATGAAATATTGATAAGAAGATCAAAAAATCAGAATAGAGAAGTAGATGTGAAAAAAGAAGATGTAGGATCATTACATTCTGAAGAAGCAGAAGATGGTGAAACTTTAATGACCAGGAGAACCTTGTTGAATGAAGATGATAAACAATTCAAAGAAATTTTTTGTTTAGAATAATATGCAAGTTCCATATCAAGGTATGTAATGTCATCATAGATGGAGGTAGAAAAAAAAATCTCATTTTTGAAGATATGGTGAGAAAATTACAGCTAGAGAGAAGAAGACATCCACAACTGTATAGGATGGCATGGCTACAAGATGATAGGAAAGTTTTGATCAGCGGAATTTTTTTGGTAAATCCTAATATAGGAGTTTATAGAGATGAAATTTTATGTGATATTATTCCTATGAATGCTTGTCATGTTTTATTCGGAGGGCCTTGACAGTTTCATAGGAAAGCGATGCACAATGGTTATGACAACGCATACACATCGATGGAGGATGGAGTGAAATTATACAAATTGAATCCATTGAAATAATAAATGGGAAAGGTTTGCAACAATGCATGGTCTTGTTTGGTTGATAAAATAATTCTTTTAGATGGCATGAAGCATGAATATGTTGGCTTTGTTAACACTAAACATGATGAGGATGCGAAAGGTGTTTTGATGACTTAAATTGAAGCAAAGATCTCAAGTGGAATGAATTTAGCAATAGAGGGTAAGGTAAAATATAATTTTATTTTTTCCTTTGATGAGAAAGAGAGTGAAGGAATATATAAGTTTTTTGTAGAAAAAACTACTTTTGATAAAGTTGAGTTTGAAGAGTGGAGTGTGAAGGTTAATAAAGGATTTTCTAAAGAATGCTTTTTAAGAACAGTGGAGGTGAAAATGTTTTGATCACGATTCCTTGTCAGGTAATGAAGCATGAATATGTTGGATTTGTTAACACTAAACATGATGAGGATGAGAAAGGTGTTTTGATGACTTAAATTGAAGCAACGATCTCAAGTGGAATGAATTTAGCAATAGAGGGTAAGGTAAAATATGATTTTATTGTTTCCTTTGATGAGAAAGAGAGCGAAAGAATATATAAGTTTTTTGCAGGAAAAACTAATTTTGATAAAGTTGAGTTCGAAGAGTGGAGTGTGAAGGTTAATAAAGGGTTTTCTAAAGAATCCTTTTTAAGAACAGTGGAGGTGAAATTTTTTTGATCACGATTCCTTGTCAGGTAATGTGTAAATTGATTATTTTTATGGTTGTAATAACACTATTTTAAGTGAAGGAAAATAGGTTGTATAAGTGTCATATCTTTTAGAAGGAATTGAAAAAATGGAATTTCATGAAAGGGACATGGTGGAAAGAAATGGAAAATGTATCTAACAACAAATGAGGTAAATAAATACATTTTATTTTATGAAGGAGGAGGTATAATTTTAATTGTTAGTTATGATTTTGATGAAGTATATTGGTTGGAAAACAAATATAATGCATTGAATTACAAGACGGGTAGTAGAGGAAGGATGAAACATGGTAAAGTTTGCAAAAATTTGGGCAAAGAAATATTTCAGTGGACAAGGAAATGGGGTGGGTCCAAGATAGACATATGGTCTACATTTTTTTTTCAATGCAACTCATGAAACATTTCTTTCTACCTAGGGTGTTTGATGCAGGTGCATCCTAGGTGAAAGTGTAATCTTGCATCAACCAAATAAATTTGGAATTTGGAATTTGCATAAATATATTTCATACTAGAAGGATAATTTGAATAAGTTAGCCATAATTGTATTTAATTAAATAAATATAACTTTTGTTATGCAAGTTGGCAAGTGGAGGTAATGGAGATGTAGTTGCATTTTTAGAAAAATCTGGAAAAGAAAATTTGGAAATTGGGTTTGTGGGAGTTACAAATTTGGATGAAATTTTTTTTATTAATTCTTCTATTATTGAAATCACTCATTCCTAGAAGGTGGGTGTAGCATTCCCAATTGGAGGGAAAAAAAATATTCTTGATTTTTGGGAAGGTCATGTGTTGCATGTTTTTGGTCTTCATGATTTACTACAAGTTTTGAAGGAGTGAGAGCTCGGCATGGTATTTCTCAAGAGGTTTTGAAAAAAATTGTTGTAGGTTGAGAATATTTTGCAACCATTAAATATTGAAGGCTCCGTTGTTGAAGATTGAAGGGTTTCAGGTGATTGATTGAAGGAGAAAGGTGTTGATTTGGAGGTGCTCACGAAGCACATAGGTTTCTTTTTGTTGTAATTTATTTGGTGTCCCATTTTCAGATTATGTTAGGGGAATATGTTGCTGCCCATTAGTCATTTGATGTCTGAAAATGTCTGTGTACTCAGATTTCTATAATGAGAATAACTTTTGTTGCAAATTTCAAATAATTCCATGAGACTATGTTGCAAATTTGTAGGCATTGTTCAAATTGTTTGTCTTTGTTTTCATACAAGAGGGTTTTTGTGACTCCCTCTTTCATCATTATGTCACATATGTATCGAGAATAACAATTAGCTGGGGCTCTCTAAAAATAGAATCATAGGTATTACAATAACTTTTTATGTTGATTTATGTGAAGTGTGATATACCAACTCATGAGAAGGAACAAAGATGATTCCACATATAATATAAAAGGAAAAATTCCCATAACCTAACTTTGATATCTTACATCGAGAAGGAAAAGGTTTTGAATATGGCTAAAAAACTAAAAACTAAAAAACCTAAACATATTCTGCACTCAAAAAATTAGTTTAACAACATGGTAGATTAAAATGAAAAAACTCCAAACAAACCAATAGATCTTTGTAATGTTGATATACAATCATATATTGCCGAATATGTTGAGTTGAACAAGATATACTCACAAATCTTAACCCTCAATACTCTATCTATCTCCCATTAAATTATATGTATTTAAAAAAAATAAAGGTTGAATATTAGATCCTTCTGCATAATTCTAAACAATACGAATCACTGAAGAACAAAGCGGAGCTTGAAACCTATCGAATAGAAAATGACATAGTAAAATATTATTTTTTTATTAAGGGTAATGGAGGGTTTTTGAAAGGGCCCAACCCATTTTACAAAGATGAATAAAGATAGAGTGATGAAGGCCCATAATAGCAATGAAACAACTACAAACTTGTGAGCTTAATAGATCAAAACGCATCTTCAATCCCCACAACAATCAAATTTTTGCATACAAGAAATTGCATTGGTATACAACTTTACTTGTAGAGTGTATACACCTTAAACCATGCATGCTAGATATTGTCTAAAAATTATTCAAACAAGAACCTTAGCTTGAAAATCATTTCATGGTGTTGGTAGCCCCACCTTCACATGCTCGAAAAGCTTGGAAACAAGTCATTTCAAAAATGATTCCTTATATGAGGTTAGTTAAGTAGAACTAAATGTTTGGATGCATGATTTAGCCTTTAATACATGGATCATTCAAAAAATTGCATTTAATTGTTACCAAATGTGTTCTCAAAATATTTGCATGCACAAACAAGAATACCTACACCCATGAAGCATTTTTTATACATGGACTTCAATAGCAAATAACCCATAAATAAAATAACAATGTACATCTACACAGTTGTTTTTACAAACAAACAATCTACCATGCAATCCAAAATCATGGAATTATGATCATGAAATTTTACACTGCAATGGCACTTGGACCCCTCTATAAAGAAGACTCGATATGAGCATTAGAATAATGTATCACAAAAGCATTATTGACTGCGAAAGTTCAGTTCAAGAATGGACACATTTACAAAAATTATGGAACAAAATGAAAGCAATAAAATATGGCAAGATAAATGATACATCTCCTTTAATGCTTACAAATTCTTTATCTTGGCATCTTATTTTAGCAATGCACACCCTTATCTTCAAAAGGTGAGTTCCAATTCTCCAACATGACTTTGCTATCTTGCTATCCTAGCAATTTTTGTTATAGCATATCCATGACCACAATTACCACACATGTAAGTCCATTTTTCTGTATTGCAATTAGCATCTTGTCATCCAACTACTACTTCCTTTCATTTACATCTGCCTTCAACTAGTACAATTAACTTTACAACATGCAAATGTTGTCCCTGAAAGCACAAAAAAACTACAATATGGTTTAATTCAATAACCTTGCACTAAGGTGGTTTTGTGTCTCTCAACACACCTAATGCTTGTCATTGTACTTTTGAAGTTGAATAAGGATGTTAACTGAAATATAGTTACCATGAGATGTCAAAATCTGATCCCTTCGATTCAACTCCTCCTTTGAATAACTTAACAAAATGAAAGCAATAAAATATGGCAAGAGAAATGATACAACTCCTTTAATGCTTACAAATAATACAATGCACTAGTTCCAAAGTACTAGCATAGAAACACTAATTTAATTGGGCAATTACACCAAGTATCCCGGTTCAAGTATTGGATTAGTAATTATACAAAAAAAAACTTACCCTTTACAAAGAATATGTGATTCCCTAAAATAACTATTAATACATAAAAAATACTTTGATTGATTTTAATAGGATATTGATCATCTGAAGTTCCTGATCTTGAACCCTTAGACTCTTTTCTTTTGATGCAATTAAAGAATGTGAAAGGATTTTCTCTGTAGGAAATTGAAATTATACTAACATCCATAAACAAGCAAATAGGATCAAGAAAGTAATGGCATTAGTCAGGAACAATGGCCAACATAAGCATGGAAAAGGAGCATTTACATAAAGAAAAAAAACAAAGACTAAATGAATTACATTAGATACAAAGATGCAATCTATGTGTGACAGTCTAGCAATAAGTTGGAGAAACTATAAAACTAGAAATAATGATATGTGTTAGAACCTTGCTTAGATTGTTCCCTATTGTGCCATGTTGCACCAAGAATCGGAAACAAAGTACTTATAAACTTCTGAAACAAGGTCTCAGAAATGGCAAGAACATCTTAAAACTCTCAGGAACAATATTAGAAATATTGTAAACTCCCAAATTCAATATTAGAAACTTAGAATGTTCTAGAAAGAAAAGGTCTAGGATAGGGAAATCCTAATAAATAAATAAATTGAAACAAATGTTTTGAAATTTACTGGAAACATTTACGAAAGTTTTCAACCCCTCTCTATAGTTACCAAGACTGAAATGTTTGAAAACTCCAAGTTAACAATGTGTATGAGGAATTCAATGCTAGTCACATACTGTTGGCCATATATATGAGTGAGATGAAAAAGATGCTTAACTATGTCAATTCAATTTGATAACATAAAAAATGGCCTCCAACTAGCTAGAGCAAAAGGACACTATGTTCCATAGTGTGCTATGTCTCATCATTAATAAGGCATAGTTTTTGCCTAGTATCTCAGAGAAAAAAGGAAAGTTGGAGTTATGCAGTTATTCTATAGAGATCCTCAAAAAATCCTTATATGTGTTTCAATCCAAACCTGGTGGCTAGTCAATGGGCCCTTGGTCTACTGGTGAAGTTGAAAGATTCTAAATGAGCCCACCAGGGATCAAGTCTTGCTGAGTGCAAAGGCTCCAACACCGAAAAAGGGATGAGGTCGGGATCATGCCCCGAGCGAATTTGGCGGAATGGGTACCTCTCAGTCCTTAGCCCTTAGCTGAAGAGGTTCAGCCCAAGAAGGTTTGTGCTCTCATATCGGGTAGCAAAAATTAATTTGTGGATGACCTCCATCAAAAAAAAACTTGGTGGCTAGATGATGGGGACAATCTGCAATTCAATTAGTGTATCAGATGATCATCCTGTCTCACAAAGGTTACCTTGTAAGAGAAATTTACTTAATGGAATCAGAATATAATATATATTCTGAAAATAAATACACTAATAGGATCTGATGTCAAAACAATCCTAAAAATAAAAGCATTTAGTAAAGAAGAAGCCAATTTATTAAAAATTAAATCCTACGTTAAATGAAAATTGGAGGACTATTAGAAAACAACATCATAAGTTAAAATATGAGCTCATAAAGATAAGTTGTCGTGAATCACTACGTTATCAGAGTTACGAGAGAAGCCTCGTGGTGAATGACATGGGATATTAATCATTCCAAGCAGTTAATTCAATAAATATCTGATAATGTTAGAATACCGAAACCATAGATATGCCAATGCAAATTACGAATGACTAATCAAAAAATTGAATCTTGTACTGAATAGGAATTAATTGTAAAAGAACATAAAACTCACTGCCAAAGGTGTCGTTGGCCATATAGAGGAAAGTGATTCCATCGGCCCTGAGAATGTGGAAGATGTGGCAATCCTGCGAAAAACAGAGGCGATTTTCTCCCTACGGAGGAGGAGGAGGATTTTATTGATTTTAAAACATGAAACTTTAAATAATTTTAAAAACATTTTTATATTTCGAAATTAATAAAATGCATGATAAACTAAATGCTAAAAACATCTCTATACTAAGAGGTGTGCATGGAACCAAAGTCGACATGCAGCACAATCGAGAAAACAATGAACTCAATATGAACTCGTGCGGTAGAACTGGAAATCAACTGAAACAATTTTCAGCTAGTTCTGCATGATCATTGCATGCTAAATTATATGATCGATGACTCTTTTTTTAGTTAGTGCTTTTTAAAGTTTTAGCCGTATCTGAACTCTTTTATATACAGTATGATGTAGCAAAATTTCATATCACAGCTGAATAAACACACAATTATTTCCAGCTCTGCAGTTCATTCATTTTGTGAGCGATACATCAATTCATTGTTCATGAATCATAGGTCAATGAATTTGACTTGAAAACTATACTGTTCAATTCTGATAGCAATATCACTATTTAAACTGGTAGGTAGGATTGTATATCAGTGTTTGAGTGAACGATATGGAGAATTATTCAATTACTGAAGAGGGAGGGAAGAATAATAAAACTGAGGAGTTGAACTTCAGTTAGACATTAGTTTGCATGTACTGAAATTGTCTTTGTAAACTCCAAACTCCATTATAAAAGGAGGTTAATGTAATTGGTTTTAATCGGAGCAGCGAGCGATATGGAGAATTCCTCATGTAGTGAAGAGGGAGGGAAGAAGAGTAATACTGAGGAGTATGACTCATTTACGCAACAGTATATTGTGCAGAATTTTGAAGATGCCGACGAGTACGAGGAAGTTCATGGGAGAATACCTGGGAATTTCAGCCGTACGTGGCGCCAGATAATGGGCTACGCGTGTAATGGCCTTCCTTTTTCATTATTGCTAACAACCTTCCACGAGAGATATGGAATCATGCCAAATTCCCCTCCTCGACTGCAACTGCAGCTGCAGCACCACCATACCGATTCTGTTGATGATGATAATGATAATCACAATTGTCCTGATCTGGATTTTGATACAGTGAAGGAGATTCTGGCAAGACTTTGTTTGCCCTCATTAATGAGGGCCAAGAGCGTTTGCAAAGCCTGGAATACGGCAATATCCGCGAGCACTTTCAAGCAACATCTGAATGTTGAGGACACTCATCATTTTTTGACGCAGCACATGGTGAAGGGCTTCGATGGAATCGCCTTCTTCAGTAGCGCACTCAACCGCTGGTTTCGAATCCCTTTACCCTGGATGAGATGGACATGGGACTACACCAGGAGCTATCACTCTCACCCCACCCACCTTGCCCTCCGCACTGCAGCAGCAGGGCTTTACCTCTTTATTGATTGGGAACACTTCTTAAATCGTAACGCCCTCATATATAATCCTCTAACAAAACAGCGCAGGCTCTTGCCAACTATTCCCCTCCACTATAGCTGGGCGTCGGACATGGCCTTGGAATTGATTGTCCAGTCTGACCACTTTGAAATAATTACTTTAGGGTTCCAAGATATCGCGCCCAGGGGTTTGTATGCTGTGGTCTACAATTCCACGACAGATAAGTGGACGAATGTCCCTGCCATGCGGATCGTTCCCATTGCCCTTAGCAACTTCTTGGAAAGACACCCTAGGATCAGCGCACTACACAATGGCGTGGTATACTTTACTAGGAACTTTGGTCATCGTCTGGGCTGTTATGACATTGCCCGCGGAGAGTTTGAGTTTAAGGAGATTGAAGGAGGATTGCCTCCCCACATGGATCCTCGTGATCGTCATACGAACCCCCACACTTCTCTGCCTTCCTCACTTGCATGTAGTGAAAAGCTGCTTTTGGTGGGAAGGTTGCAGAAGGAGGCCGGGGAAGAGCCCATATGGGGGCGCATTCCTTTCATCAAGCACACTTTGGTGGGCATATGGGAGCTGCAGAATAATAGTAGTTGGTCTCTCATTTCCGTCACTCCCCACGATCTGTTACAGGACACTGTCAAATCTTCTCATGGAACAGATTTTATGGTCGCCGCAGCATCTGATAAGATATGGCTTACGATTAAAGGAAGCCTAAATCTGATGAGGCTTGATTTGAGTTCCATGGAATGGAGTGTTTTGCCGGGCTGCCCGCCTGAAGATCTGGTCGACTGCTTTCCAAGGAGAGCAGTTTGTGGAACTTTCTCACTAACATCATCTGAGAATATGTGGGGGGGTTAATCATTGTAAAGTTATTTTTGGGCACACACGCCGGTAATGGATACACCCAATATAATGTTGAATATGTTCCAAAAATATATATAGTAAATTTGACAAAATCATTTTGGTTTTAGAGAAGGATTTGTGCAGTCTTTATTACAAAATACTTCCCACCAAGATTTATATAAATTTGGATTGTTTTGGAGATTGTTTGAATATGTTTGAATATATTTGAAGTGATCTTATGATGATGTTTCAGTTAAATGAAAATTTTATTTCTATCACAAATTTATTAACAAAAATATGTTCATTTAATTTGATCTGTGTAGTCTTTATTATAAAATAATTTTCATGAAAATTAATATAAATTTGGATTATTTTAAAACTTGTAAAGTGATTGTTTAATATGTTTGAATATATTTGTAGTGAATTTATGATGATGGTCCATGATGTCTAAGGTAGTTAAATGAAAATTAAAATATGTTCATTAAATTTTAAATTGAATCACATTGATTGAATATGAGTATAATTTGATAAGACATAATCAAAATAGTGGTCCTATCCAATTAATATAGAGAGTTTTTTAATAGATTTGTTTGTAAAGATACTAGCTTATATATCTTATTACATAATCTATATAAGAAACATTGAGATATATTAATTTGGAGTCCATTTTACAATTGTATATTGTTGTGTGTTTCTAATAATGTACTTATTAGCTGCATTAGAATATAATATCATTGGATTATATTGTAGGAATGTAGAGTACAACCACGTGTATGGTATTGAATTTAATTAAGGAGAATGAATGAAATTGTATTGAATGAAAAAGTATATGACTTACATTAGTTGTATTTTAAAGCTTGGAGCCTATGTTTTTCTACTACTTAAAAACTTAAACCATTAATTGGTAATCAAGCTGGGTTGCAATTTTTTGATGTATTGGCTCCAATTAAAAAAAACTAACTTCATTGAAAGTAATTTAAAATATTTATTTTTCATGGTATATATATCACTTACATTAGTTGTATTTTAAAGCTTGGAGCCTATGTTTTTCTACTACTTAAAAACTTAAACCATTAATTGGTAATCAAGTTGGGTTGCAATTTTTTGATGTATATATACACACACACACATTATTTTTTTAGTATAGCATGAAGGGGGTTATGTCATTGAAGGGTGCAAACAAAATTATTAATGATGTTATGGAGGGAAGACACTTTTTATGTATTTATAAGAAACTTAGTTGTCATAAGTTATGTTGTCATTTAAAGCCTTGAACACTAATTTGAAATGAAATCACTCACCTCTACTATTTGAGTGCATTTCATATCACATTTAAACCAATCAAATTTTGATTTTACAATTCAAAATATGTTTATTGATGCTATGGACTTTAATGTTTAATGTATATTTATCAAATGTGGTAGTTAGACCCATCAACACAATCATCTATGTTTTGCTTCCATTTGGGAATGTGTCTTTTTTGCTTTAAATCCCATATGCAAAAACATGACATTTCTACTTGGAAAAACCTCTTATAGCCAATAATTCATTGTCTTTGAAAATGTATTGAATTCTCATTATCTTTGGCTATTAAATGTATATTAATTAATAGATTGTGCCTAAACATTTCTTTGAGATTACACAAACAAAAGAGAAAAAAAAGTAAGTTCACATGATGTATCTAAGTGTTCCCTGAGTTTCCTTTCAACTCATCCATTTAACCGTAGGGGGTGTATACATGTGTCCCTTGACTTTCCTATTAGTTCATCCACTACACAATTATGGGGTGTATACTTGTGTTCATTAACTTTCCTATTAACTCATCGATTACACCCTTAGAAGATGCTAGTGCTAATATTTATGAAATACTTATCTCTTGAAAGATAACATGTATAATAATCCTCAATTATTGGTTGGTAGATTGTTGCATGTTGAACTACTAATAGTGTTCCACACCTTAGATTGAGAGATTTTAGTTATAGTGTTAAGAGAACAATATAAATTTTTTAGGTTGCTACCCTAACAAGATAAAATTTTGTTGGATCAGCATCGCATCTGCTAGAGGCCATGGTCTATAGAGAAGAAAATGCATGGTGATACTAAAGTAATTTTACTAGAAACATAGCCTAAAATTACCATGAATGAAGCCATTAATGAAAATTAGGTTGGATCAGAATCTCATCTGCTAGAGGCCATGGTCTATAGAGAAGAACATGCATGGTGATACTAAAGTAATTATACTGGTAACATAGCCTAAAATTACCATCAATGAAGCCATTAATGAAAATTAGGTTGGATCAAAATCTCATCTGATAGAGGCCATGGACTATACTAATGAAGAAAAGAGCACTGTAGAACAAGCTATATTTGTCAAACTTGAAGATTATATTGAAACCGTGTATTGGCATAAAGAAAATAAAGATAAATTACTACTTAAGGGTTTGGATAAAAACTTTTGCGCATTGAAAGGGGATAAATGTTAGAAATTCATGTCCCCAAACCTCAACCTATATCTATTTATGTATATTAAATCTTATTATTACTTGTGATGGCTACCAAAGTGATCTCCATGATAGCCTCTTCTTGGTATAACATCCTCAATGGATCCCAACATACCTAAAACTCTCTTGCAATTGAGGGCTTCTAAAATCAAAGCTCGAATAAATCAAAATAAACCATAATGTATTGATAGAATTTTAAATTTTGATGTTCAAAAATGGAAATATAATAGGCCATCATTGCTTGACATGACATTCCTACTTGTAGCTCTTACATTTTGGTGAGAATGGGTGAAAATGGTTGATGTATAAGGTTGATTACTTATTGCCTAAGATGATCCTCTTGTTCAGAGGATGTATCTATAGTTGCATATTGTCACATTTAGATTTCATTTGATTATTTAAATGCAAATAGTAATCATGATGTCTCTATTTAAATTGAAGTTAAATGAATATTTTAATGAAAGTTAAATTCAAATTCAAATTGAAATGAAATTGAATATTGAAATGCAATTATCATGATTCGAAATGCATTTATATTTTATTTCGGGTTTGTCATTGCTAACGTAAACTCGAGTGCAAGTGAACACATGAATAGGCGAACGTGATTGAAGGTGAGAACAACGATCAGGTAGAGTTGTTTTAGCCGTTAGACGTTTATGAGTATGATGGAATCTCACACACTCACTTAGATAATATTTCAATGAATTTTTGTCAAACCTATGTTTGCAAATTTTAAATTAAGTTTTATAGAATTTTTCAAAAATGTAGAAAAATACATGTTGATTTAAAATGCCAATTTGGTTAAATTTGAGGAAATTAATTTAAGTTAAATGATTGGATTCCTTTTTTAGATATTTTATCATTGTTTGAAAATAAGATGCTTTTATTTCAAAATATAAATGAAATTGGCTTTTTATTTCAGAATTTAATAAAATTTAAATGAATAAAGTGTTTTATAAATTTAAATTGATTTTAATTAAAAATATGAAAGAGGAAAATATTAAAAATTAGAAATTGAACAAATAGCTAAAATGGAGTTATTGAAAACAAATCACGTCAATTTGAAATTGAAATCAAACTTCAGTTTAACAAAAAGAAGAAAAATATCTTCAATCAAGATGAAAAGCAATCAAATTTGAAACTAGGAGTTAAAGAATTGATCTAGAGATCAACTTGATTTAGTGGATCCAAATTCTTGTTATCATCTATGCATGAGAAAGAAAAAAAATCTGTGTGGAAAAAAATGGAAAATTAGAAAAGAACAGAAGATACATTTATCTCCAGGATGCGCAAGCTTTAGGGAGTTTTGATTTATATATTTATTGTTGATATTGTTACATCCGACCTTCTCTCCCTTCACCCATGACCAACAAGAGGGAGATAAACCATGTGTTGTTGGTGATTTATTTTAAAAACCAGAACCTTCATCTTCACCACGTGCAACCAAGAGGAGGTAGGCTTCTGCACATGCACCAGAGAGAAGCCAAAGACACGTGGAAGCAAGGGAGAGTCAACTCCCAAGTGCATGGGACATGGGAGGTTTCTGCGTAGACAACTCAGAGAAGGGAGATAGTATGGGAGAAGGGAGAGAAGAAGTCTCCCTACACTCACCTACGCAACAATAAAGGGAGGTTGGGAGAGGGTGTGCTAAAAGAGAAGAGGTCATTGTTCCTAGTTCTCACATAGCCACAGGTCACTCCATTCACCATATGCAGCCATCTAGCACAAGTAGGAAACATAAGAGGGAGAAGGATAGGAAGGGTGCCCAGGAAACAAAGAAGGAGATAGGTGTAGGGCACATGAAGGCAACAGGAAAATAGATAACGAGATAGAAGATAAGTACATTCTTAACAACAAAAGACAGGAAGACACTAGGAAGAGGAAGATTGGACAGAGTAGCTATAGAAAGATCTGATAGAGGAAGCAATAAACAATTCCAGAATTTACCCGGTAGGATTTGAAAATCAATTCATAAATTTTACAATAAGTCTTACAATTCTTTTCTAAAATCTGGTATTTAGTTTTTAAATTGAAATGAGAACTTCTGTTTTTAGCAATTTAAGAAAAGAATAATCTCCAGATTCAAATAGTAAATCAATTAAAGAATCTCTATTTTATTACATTCAGTAGAAAAATTCAAACAATCAACTGTGATTTTATTTATAGAAAACATTGAACTTGGAAACATAAAACTTTTGGAAGAATTTGATTGAAATCATGAAATAAAAATAGCTGATTAAATTTAGGAAAGAGATCAACATCAAACTAGAATTTTACCAAAAAACCGTTGAACAATTTGAAACAGAACATTGTATTATAAATTGAATAGAAAATATTCAAGACAGTTGATTTATTATTTTATGAAGATTCAGATTTAGGAAAGGATTCACACAGAAAAACATATGTTTAAACTAGATCTGGAAACACTCCAAAAATCAAAACTGTCGGAAAGAGATAAATTTCCAAAACAAAAAGAAACACAAAGATAGTGAAATAATTGCAGAATTATAGAAATGAAAGATTATGGAATAAATAAGATTTTTATTGAAAAGATTAAATATCTTTGAGTATTTAAAATTGATTGAAAAACTAGGGTGAAATTTGTCAATTTTAAGAGTGATATTAAATTGTTACTAAATCAAAGTGGTAATAGGAAGTGTTTATGTTCTTGAAAAGATAATACTTTAATGGAAATATGAAAACTAGAAAAAGAATTAAAATAAAGAAAAGATATAATTATTCGAAAGGAAACGAATTAGACAAAGATTATATTGAAGAGAAGATGAATCTCTTGAGTAATTGAACCGAAAGAAAGTGTTCTCGTGTATTCCTGATTTAATATGTACTTACAATACATACTTGAGATACACCTTCTTTTTATTATTTTATTGTTTGAATTAAATACTAATTCAATGTTACCTGTGATTTAAAACAATGAAAAATTGCAATAGTACCATTTTTGGTTGAAACAAGATTTGTGGTTAAATTATTTTTGTAAGATTATATTTATTGAATGGAACCATGCATGCTTGATAAATGAATGTGCATGTCATGTTTTGGGGAAAGTTACCTTCTAGGACAGGTGCCGAATATGGGTTAATAGAGAGCATAGTTTTGCTTTTCCAAAACTGCTTTAGTTGTCGTGCATGGCATTTTACTTGGCCAAGTAATTTAAGGACCATTGAAATAGATGGAATTATTGAACTCTCTACCATATCCTAGTATCGAACTTGCTTGTTTCTTAAATGATTTAGAAAAATGAAAATGCTTGTGGGTTTACAAGTTATACTAGGCACGCACCAGATTCCATCCTGCTTGTAGACTGCTTTTTGCTAAGTGATTCATGCAGGGTCAGGTATTCTTTGAATGATTTAAGAATTCCAGGGAAGTGTAAGCTTCGAGGTTGGGTGGAAAAGGCGCCTGATCCTTGTTCTCGGCTTCTTTATTGAATATTTTCTTTTGGATGGAAGATCAACGGATGTCATCTTCATTTTTGATCTATGTATTCTTTATTATGTATTAAAGAGCTTAAGGTGACTGAATGCCTAAGTCTCGATTTGTAACTGATATTATTATCATCTACTGTATTTAGAATTGAAATTGTGTAATATGACACTTGTATGTATTCATACTGGGTTTGTATATGAATTTATCTTATCGACTTTATGTCGATGTTTTATATTCGACTGGTTTATTTGATGTCTAAATGAATGAGATGATGACTAAAATTTGAATATAATTGATTTTATTTAAAGTATTTATCAAAGTTTTGAATTTAGGATTTTCGTACTTTATATTTGGTATGAGAGCAATTTGGTTCTGCACTACAACCTATGAGCTCATTACAAAATAATGCATTAACCTCATCAAAAGATAAAGGTTGAAAAGTTCTTGTGCCAAAACGGCAAGAGAAAAGCACTTCAGGAGGTGAAAATGGAAGATTTAAGTCTTAGTAAATTGGGTCAATTGGGGCTAGTTAAAGATTTGTCCCTGGAATAAGATTTTCTAAACCAACAACTTATGATAAAACTTAGAATTGCGAAAGATTATGGAATCAAGTTATGTAGGAAGGTTAAGAAGAATAACTTGTACATACATGACTCTAAGAAAAAGATAATGAGTAGGAATGTGATAAATTGAATTGTAGTAGTTCCTACAATTGTAAAAGAGTCAGGAACTCTTGGTTTAGTGTAAACATTATGAATCTACATATGCAAAGTCAACATAATTTAGATTGTTCAAAAGTAGGATACGAACGAAGGAAGTGTCCTCAAGGGTTGGGAAACTCATGAATTAAACTTTGTGTTAAGATAAAGACCTTGTTAGAAAAGAGTTAGTACTGAGGAATTGAGAAAAGACCAAAACGGTCAGAAGAAACAATCAATGATATGAGCAAGGTTTCTCCAATCGAAATCATTTAGGTTATTGAAGTTTTTGGAATCAAAGAAATTTTGAATAATGGATCCAAAAGGGAATAGGAATACCACATGGATTTATGTGTTAGGACCCTAAAAGTTGCAAGGAAAGCAACACTGTGAGTTAAGAAGTACATCAACAAAAGAGTTTAGTAAGTATTGATAGTCCTTCAAAAAAAGAAAAAGAAAGATATTAGAAAGAAGATGGCAAAGAAAGGTCAACTATAAGGAATGACAAAGATTTTCAAGGAAGCAAATAAATTGCTAAGAAGTTCAACGTGAGAAGAACGGAAGTTGTGGAAACACTAAGGGGTGGAAAGGAAGCGAGCGGATTGACTCAAGCTGAGTACCCCACCCAACGAAACTTGGTTATGACTTCTTTGTAAGTCATAAAGACAATTAAGTAATACATGAAATGACCATCAGGGAAAAATGACAAATGGAAAGGTTAAGAACTATGATTGTTATATCTTACGATTATTGATCTAAAGATTAAAGCATATTATTATAAATACCTTAAAAAATAATTGGAAAATAAACTGATCATGAAAAAGACTGTCCTTGTCTATGGGATTTACAAGAAAAGATCTAAGAGACTCGTGATTGGAAGAAAGTGTCTCTATACTTCTATATACTTTATATAGAGAATTTAAATAATGATGTTAGTTTGATATGAAATATACCCATGTTGTGAAACAACTTGACTTTGAAGCTCTCTATGCTAAGAAACCTATGGATGAGAAAAAGGTTGGCTATTTAAGCCATTGAGATGAAGTGTAAAATAAAGTAATATGTGATGTTAGGTGAACCACACGAAAATCTCTTTTTGAGAATGATTAAATCACTCAATCACTACCTTAATTTTTAACGGATCCTTGGGTTAAAGATAACCTATGTGGGACAAGAATTTCATTCAATAAAGAGAAATATCTTGTGATGAGACTAAAACCTATTAAGTTGGAGTACATATTGGATTATTCTTTAAATACCTATAAGTAGGAATTAAACTTGAATGAATTGTACATTGGGTCTTGACTATAGCCATATAAAGTGGATAAATCTATAAACAATCGAACTAGTTAACAATTAAGGATTCCATCCTAAGAATTGAAAGGGAATATTGGGTTTAAGATTTTTCATGCGATTGAGTATCATTGGAAATAATGAAACCTTACAAGGATAGAAGCATAGGAGAGATGCCTAGTAAGTTAAAGGAAGTTGTATTATTGATAAGACTTTATTTTAAGTAGCTCTTATATATTAAAAGAGAAACACTTTCAAAAGGAAGCATCTATTATCATGACAAAACATCATAGAATTTTTCACTTATCAAGAAATGCTGAAAATCTTACGGAGAAGAACATCATAATTGTTAATTGTGCTCAAAATGAATATTAAAGTTGAGACTCTCCTATAATTAATAAATCGTAGAGTTGAATGTTTATGTTTGATGATTAGATATGCAATTAAGTTTGTTATTACCTGGAGGTCAATGTGATTGAACGAGGATTAATATTCAAAAAGTAGTACCAAATTAAATCAGGAAATTAGATTGAGTTAAAGGATGAATTGCAATTTTGAAAATAATTCAAGGACAAAAGAAAATTCAAGGTATGGATGTCTTGAGATAAATGGGAATTACCTCTATAAAACCTATAACCTTTACAGGAATAATAATAAAGGCGAAAGATCAAAATAGGTTACCACTTAGTCAAAGGATAGACTATTGTTGGATATAAAAGAACCTATTTGTCCAAAATTTGGAAGATCCAAGAATGAAATGAGAAAAATAATGTCAAGGATAGGATATAGGATTAACAAAAGGAATTGTCAGATAAGGATCCACTATCATCTAGAAGAAGATAGAGTAAGAAGTTGCACATAATGTAGCAAGGTAATATCTAGTGTGCCAGGAAATGAAGACCATAAGTCCTCTTTGGTAGGACATGTAACTCTCTTGAGATTCTAGAAGGAAAATGGTAGAACACAAGATAAAATGATCCTTCTTTGATTAGTAGGATTAACATAATGTTCTAGTGGATAGAATGATCAAATAAACCAACAGTTTTTGGAAACTCGACTTATAGGATTATGATCCTAAATAATGTATTGTGGGTAAGTAGTTGCTTAGTAAATCTGAAAAGTTTAGCAAATAATGATAGGGTTGTGTAAAACCAAATAAGTAAAGGGTGGACTCAATCTTGAATGAATTGTAACTCTAAAATTGACGTTTGGACTATTATATGAAAAGAAAGGAAACTCTAATAAAGCTGAAAAGGCTTGGATATAATCATAGACTTGACAAAATGTTGAAAAGGAAATAATAGATAGAAGTGATCGATTAAAATTAATTGATAATGAAGCTTAAGTGTGGACCAGTATCAAAATTGATAAGTGTCAAGGAGCAAGGTTATGCTTGAGATAGACAAATAATCAAGGAAAGTACTTTATGGTAAGGATAATTAATGTGTAAGTGGCAGATGGACTCGGTTTATGAGTTATCTAAAAGTGTAAGTACAAAGGAAAAGGATTGGACTTACGATGTAGTGTCTAATACATCGACATTCCTCTTCCATTTGGGTTATACTAAAGATAAATGCATGGACCAATGAATTCCGATCACTAAGTGTAGTTATTATTATATATTGGATGTATAGATAAAATAAAGCTCTTTCAGAGAGTAAGTCTATGTGAAGCCTATGGGATTTCCCTATGTGATAGTAAGAAAGGTCTAGAAAAGATAGGATTAATGTATAGAATAAATGTTTTGTTAATCTTACGTATTTTGGGAAATCATCAAAGTTGGCTCCGAGATTTATGAGAACCTATGATGTACTAGAAGTCTTGAATCCAGTTGCTTATAGAATAGCGTTAACTGGGATAGTACTCAATACAAGTTCTAGGGGAACCAATATATTGAGGATAATACTACATGGGAGGATTCTAAGATGCTAGACTATCATTTTCCTCATTTGCTTTCATAGATTAGTATATGTTTTATGCAGAGATATTTTATACTCTGGTTTTTGATTCACATTATGTGAAATTTGATAGCGTGGATGCTACTATGATTTTTTTATGCTTATGTTTGAGAACTAGGTTGTTAGTTACTATTTCATTATGATTGAGATAATATGTTTTACCTATTGTGATACTATGTTTACTGATTAAGATAGTATATTTTATTGATGATGATGTTATGCTTATTGAATGATTAATAAGACATCAAGATGATGTCTCTTCCAAGAGGGGAAGGATCTCACATTTAGATTTCATTTGATTATTTAAATGCAATTAGTAATCATGATGTTGCTATTTAAATTAAAGTTAAATGATTATTTTAATGAAAGTTAAATTGAAATTAAAATTGAAATGAAATTGAATATTGAAATGCAATTATCATGATTCTAAATGCATTTATATTTTATTTGGGGTTTGTCATCACTAATGTAAAATTGAGTGCAAATGAACGCAAGAACAGGCGAACGTGATTGAAGGCGAGAACAACGATCAAGTAGAGTCATTTTAGCTGTTAAACATTTATGAGTATGATGGAATCTCACACACTCACTTAGATAATATTTCAATGAATTTTTGTGATTACTGTGTTTGCAAATTTTAAATTAAGTTTTATAGAATTTTTCCAAAATGTAGAAAAATACACGTTGATTTAAAATGCCAATTTGGTTAAATTTGAGGAAATTGATTTAAGTTAAATGATTGGATTCCTTGTTTAGATATTTTATCATTGTTTGAAAATAAGATGCTTGTATTTCAAAATTTAAATGAATTTGGCTTTTTATTTTGGAATTTAATAAAATTTAAATGAATAAAGTGTTTTATAAATTTAAATTGTTTTTAATTGAAAATATGAAAATATGAAGGAGGAAAATATTTAAAATTAGAAATTGAACAAATAGCTAAAATGGAGTTATTGAAAACAAATCACGTCAATTTGAAATTGAAATCAAACTTCAGTTTAACAAAAAGAAGAAAAATATCTTCAATCAAGATGAAAAGAAATCAAATTTGAAAGTGGGAGTTAAAGAATTGATATAGATATCAACCTGATTTAGTGGATCCAAATTCTTGTTATCATCTATGCATGAGAAAGGGAAAAAAAAATGTTTTGAAAGAAATGGAAAATTAGAAAAGAACAGAAGATACATTTATCTCCAGGATGCGCAAGCTTTAGGGAGTTTTGATTTATATATTTGTTGTTGATATTGTTACATCGGACCTTCTTTCCCTTCACCCACGGCTAGCAAGAGGGAGATAAACCATGTGTTGTTGGTGATTTATTTTAAAAACTAGAACCTTCATCTTCACCATGCGCAGCCAAGAGGAGGCAGGCTTCTGTACAGGCATCAGAGAGAAGGCAGAGACATGTGGGAGCAATGGAGAGTCAACTCCCAAGTGCATGCGAGGAGATAGGTTTTTGCGTAGACAACAGGGAGAAGGGAGATAGTATGGGAGAAGGGAGAGAAGAAGTCTCCCTACAATCACCTACACAGCAATAAAGGGAGGTTGGGAGAGGGTGCACTGAAAGAGAAGAGGTCGTTGTTCGCAGTTCTCACGTAGCCACAGGTCACTCCATTCACCATGCACAGTCATCTAGCACAAGTAGGAAACATAAGAGGGAGAAGGATAGGAAGGGTGTGCAGGAAACAGAGAAGGAGATAGGTGAAGGGCACACGAAGGCAACAGGAAAATAGATAACCAGATAGAAGATAAGTACAATCTTAACAAAAAAAGACAGGAAGACCCTAGGAAGAGGAAGATTGGACGAAGTAGCTACAGAAAGATCTGATAGAGGAAGCAATAAACAATTCCAGAATTTACCTGGTAGGATTTGAAAATCAATTCTTAAATTTTACAATCTTACAATTCTTTTCCAAATTCCGGTATTTAGTTTTTAAATTGAAATGAGAACTTCTGTTTTTAGCAATTTAAGAAAAGAATAATCTCCAGATTGAAATGGTAAATCAATTAAAGAATCTCTATTTTATTACATTTAGTAGAAAACTTCAAATGATCAATTGTGATTTTATTTCCAGAAAAAATTGAACTTGGAAATAAAAAACTTTAGGAAGAATTTGATTGAAAACGTGAAATAAAAATAGCTAATTAAATTTAGGAAAAAGATCAACATCAAACTGGAATTTTACCAGAAAACCGTTGAACAATTTGAAACAGAACATTGTAGAATAAATTGAATAGAAAATATTCAAGACAATTGATTTATTATTTTGGGAAGATTCGGATTTAGGAAAGGATTAACACAAAAAAACGTATGTTTAAACTAGATCTGGAAATGCTCCAAAAGTCAAAACTGTCGGAAAGAGATAAATTGCCGAAACAAAAATAAACGGAAAGATAGTGAAATAATTGCAGAATTATACAAATGAAAGATTATGGAATAAATAAGATTTTTATTGAAAAGATTAAATATCTCTGAGTATTTAAAATTGATTGAAAAACTTGGGTGAAATTTGTCAATTTTAAGAGTGATATTAAATTGTTACTAAATCGAAGTGGTAATGGGAAGTGTTTATGTTATTGAAAAGATAATACTTTAATGGAAATATGAAAACTAGAAAAAGAACTAAAATAAAGAAAAGATATAATTATTCGAAAGGAAACGAATTAGACAAAGATTATATTGAAGAGAAGATGAATCTCCTGAGTAATCTAACCGAAAGAATGTGTGCTCATGTATTCCTGATTAAATATGTACTTAGATTACATACTTGAGATACACCTTCTTTTTATTATTTTATTTTTTGAATTAAATATTGATTTAATGTTACCTGTGATTTAAAAGAATGAAAAATTTTAATAGTATCATTTTTGGTTGAAACAAGATTGTGGTTAAATTATTTTTGTAAGATTATATTTATTGAATGGAACCATGCATGCTTGATAAATGAATATGCATGTCATGTTTTGGGGAAAGTTACCTTCTAGGACGGGTGCCAAATATGGGTTAATAGAGAGTGTATTTTTGCTTTTCCAAAACTACTTTAGTTATTGTGCATGACATTTTATTTGGCCAAGTAATTTAAGGACCATTGAAATAGATGGAATTATTGAACTCTCTACCATATCCTAGTATCGAACTTGCTTGTTTCTTAAATGATTTAGAAAAATGAAAATGCTCATGGTTTTACTAGTTATGCTAGGCATGCACTAGATTCCATCCTGCTTGTAGAGTGCTTTTTGCTAAGTGATTCATGCAGGGTCGGGTATTCTTTGAATGATTTAAGAGTTCCGGGGAAGCGTAAGCTTCAAGATTCGGCAGAAAAAGCGCCTAATCCTTGTTCTTGTCTTCTTTATTGAAGATTTTCTTTTGGATGGAACATCAATGGATGGCATCCTCATTTTTGATCTATGTATTCTTTATTATGTATTAAAGAGCTTAAGGTGACTGAATGCCTAAGTCTCGATTCTTAACTAATATTATTATCATCTATTGTATTTAGAATCAAGATTGTGTAATATGACACTTGTATGTATTCATACTGGGCTTGTATATGAATTTATTTTATCGACTTTATGTCATTGTTTTGTATTCAACTGGTTTATTTGATGTCTAAATGAATGAAATGATGACTATATTTTGAATATAATTGATTTTATTTAAAGTATTTTTCAAAGTTTTGAATTTAGGATTTTTGTACTTTACATTTGGTATCAGAGCAACTAGGTTCTGTGCTGCAACCTATGAGCTCATTATGCTATAATGCATAAACCTTATCAAAAGATAAAGGTTGAAAAGTTATTGTGCGAGAATGAAAAAAGAAAAGAACTTAAGGAGGTGAAAAAGGAAGATTTAAGTCTTAGTAACTTGGGTGAATTGGGGCTAGTTAAAGATTTGTCCCTGGAATCAGATTTCCTAAACCAACAACTTATGATATAACCTAGAATTGAGGAAGATTATGCAATCAAGTTATGTAGGATGGTTAGGAAGAATAACCTATACATACATGACTCTAAGAAAAAGATAATGAGTAGGAATGTGATAAATTGAACTGAAGTAACCTACAATTGTAAAAGAGTCAAGAACTCTTGGTTTAGTGTAAACATTACGAATCTACATATGCAAAGTCAACATAATTTAGATTGTTCAAAAGTAGGACATGAACGGAGGAAGTATCCTCAAGGGTTGGGAAACTCATGAATTAAACTTTGTGTTAAGATAAAGACCTTGTTAGAAAAGAGTTAGTACTGAGGAATTGAGAAAAGACCAAAACGTTCAGAAGAAATAATCAATGATATGAGCAAGGTTCCTCCAACCGAAATCATTTAGATTATTGAAGTTTTTGGAATCAAATAACTTATGAATAATGGCTCCAAAAGGGAATAGGAATACCACATGGCTTTATGTGTCAGGACCCTAGAAGTTGCAAGGAAAGCAACACTGTGAGTTAACAAGTACATCAACAGAAGAGTTTAGTAAGTATTGATATTCCTTCAAAAAAAAAAAGATATTAGAAAGAAGATGGCAATAAATGGTCAACTATAAGGAATGAAAAACCTTTTCAAGGAAGCAAGTAAATTGCTAAGAATTTCAACGTGAGATGAATAAAATTTGCGGAAACACTAAGGGGTGGAAAGGAAGAGAGTGGATTGACTCAAGATGAGTACCCCACCCAATGAAACTTGGTTATGACTTCTTTGTAAGTCATAAAGACAATTAATTCATACATGAAATGACCACTAGGGAAAAATGACAAATGAAAAGGCTCAAAACTATGATTTTTATATCTTACGATTGTTGATCTAAAGATTAAAGAATATTATTAGAAATACCTTACAAAAGGATTGGAAAATAAAATGATCACAATAAGGAAGATCACTATCTATGGGATTGATAAAAAAAGATCTAAGAGACTCATGATTGGAAGAAAGTGTCTCTATACTTCTGTATACTTTATATAGAGAATTTAAATAATGATGTTAGTTTGATATGAAATATATCCATGTCATGAAACAACTTGAATTTGAAGCTCTCTATGCTAAGAAACCTATGGACGAGAAAAAGGTTGGCTATTTAAGCCATTGAGATGAAGTGTAAAATAGAGTAATATGTGACGTTCGGTGAACCACACCAAAATCTCTTTTTGAGAATGATTAAATCACTTAATCACTAATTTAATTTTAAATGGAACCTTGGGTTAAAGATAGCCTATGTGGGACAAGAAGTTAATTCAATAAATTGAAATATCTAGTGATGAGACTAAAACCTATTAATTTGGAGTACGTATTGGATTATTCTTTAAATA
Organism: Sequoiadendron giganteum; assembly: GCA_007115665.2. Classification (NCBI taxonomy): domain Eukaryota; kingdom Viridiplantae; phylum Streptophyta; class Pinopsida; order Cupressales; family Cupressaceae; genus Sequoiadendron; species Sequoiadendron giganteum. The sequence continues at coordinate 692,544,634 of CM021101.1, forward strand.
CCTATAAGTAGGAATTAAAATTGAATGAACTATACATTGGGCCTTGACTATAGCCATATAAAGTGGAGAAATCTATAAACAATCGGACTAGTTAGTTCAATTAAGGATTCTATCCTAAGAATTGAAAGGGAATATTGGGTTTAAGATTTGGACTAGTTAACAATTAAGAATTTCATCCTAGGAATTGAAAGGTAATATTGGGTTTAAGATTTGTCATGCGATTGAGTATCATTGGAAATAATGAAACCTTACAAGTATAGCAGCATAGGAGAGATGCCTTGTAAGTTAAAGGAAGTCGTATTATTGATAAGACTTTATTTTAAGTAGCTCTTATATATTAAAAGAGAAACACTTTCAAAAGGAAGCATCTATTGTCATGACAGAACATCATAGATTTTTTCGCTTATGAAGAAATGTTGAAAATCTTATGGAGAAGAACATCATAATTGTTACTTGTGCTCAAAATGAATATTGAAGTTGAGACTCAACTATAATTAAGAAATCGTGGAGTTGAATGTTAATGTTTGATGATTAGATATATGCAATTAAATTTGTTATTACCCGGAGATCAATGTGATTGAATGAGGATTAATATTCAAAAAGTAGTACCAGATTAAATTAGGAAATTAGATTGAGTTAAAGGATGAATTGAAATTTTGAAAATAATTCAAGGTATGGATGTCTTGAGATAAATGGGAATTACCTCTGTAAAACCTATAACCTTTATAGGAAGAATAATAAAGGCGAAAGATCAAAATAGGTTATCACTTAGTCAATGGATAGACTATTGTTGGATATAAAAGAACCTATGTGTCCAAAATTTGCAAGATTCAAGAATGAAACAAGGAAAATAATGTCAAGGATAGGATATAGGATTATCAAAAGGAATTGTCAGATAAGGATCCACTATCATCTGGAAGAAGATAGAGTAAGAAGCTTCACAGAACATAGCAAGGTAATATCTAGTATGCCAAGAAATGAAGACGATAAGTCCTCATTGGTAGGACATGTAACTCTCTTGAGATTCTAGAAGGAAAATGGTAGAACACAAGACAAAATGATTTGTCTTTGATTAGTAGGATTAACATAATGTTCTAGTGGAGAGACTCATCAAAGAAACCAATAGTTTTTGGAAACTCGACTTATAGGATTATGATCCTAAATAATGTATTGTGGGTAAGTAGTTGCTTAGTAAATCTGAAAAGTTATTTCAGTTTAGCAAATAATGATAGGGTTGTGTAAACCAAAGTCATACCATGAGACATGCATTTGAATAAATTTGCATTATATTATTTTAATCAAATAAGTAAAGGGTGGACTCAATCTTGAATGAATTGTAACTCTAAAATTGATGTTTGGACTATTATATGAAAAGAAAGGAAACTCTAATAAAGCTAAAAAGGCTTGGATATAATCACAGACTTGATAAAATGTTAAAAAGGAAATAATAGATAGAAGTGATCAATTAAACTTAATTGATAACGAAGCTTAAGTGTGTAGCAGTATCAAAATTGATAAGTGTCAAGGAGCAAGGTTATGCTCGAGATAGACAAGTAATCAAGGAAAGTACTTTATGGTAAGGATAATGAATGTGTAAGTGGCGGATGGACTCGGATTATGAGTTATCTAAAAGTGTAAGTACAAAGGAAAAGGTTTGGACCCACGATGTAGTGTACAATACATCGACATTCCTCTTCCATTTGGGTTATACTAAAGATAAATGCATGGACCAATGAGTTCCGATCACTAAGTGTAGTTATTATTATATATTGGATGTGTAGATAGAATAAAGCTCTTTGGGAGAGTAAGTATGTGTGAAACCTATGGGATTTCCCTATGTGATAGTAAGCAAGGTCTAGAAAAGACGAGATTACTGTATAGAATAAATGTTTTGTTAATCTTACGTATTTTGGGAAATCATCAAAGTTGGCTCCGAGATTTGTGAGACCCTATGATGTAGTGGAAGTCTTGAATCGAGTTTCTTATAGAATAGCATTAACTGGGATAGTACTCAGTACATGTTCCAGGGGAACCAGTATATTGAGGATAGTACTACATGGGAGGATTCTGAGACGATAGACTGTCATTTTCCTCATTTTCTTTCATAGATTAGTATATGTTTTATGCAATGATATTTGATACTCTGGTTTTTGATTCATAGGTTGTGAACTTTGATAGCGTGGATGCTACTATGATTTGTTTATGCTTATGTTTGAGAACTAGGTTGTTAGTTACTATTTCATTATGATTGAGATAATATGTTTTACCTATTGTGATACTATGTTTACTGATTAAGATAGTATGTTTTATTGATGATGATGTTATGCTTATTGAATGATTAATAAGACATCGAGATGATGTCTCTTCCAAGAGGGGAAGGATGTCACGTTTAGATTTCATTTGATTATTTAAATGCAATTAGTAATCATGATGTTGCTATTTAAATTAAAGTTAAATGATTATTTTAATGAAAGTTAAATTGAAATGAAATTGAATATTGAAATGCAATTATCATGATTCGAAATGCATTTATATTTTATTTGGGGTTTGTCATCGCTAATGTAAACTCGAGTGCAAGTGAACGCAGGAACAGGCGAACGTGATTGAAGGCGAGAACAACGATAAGGTAGAGTCATTTTAGCCATTAGACGTTTATGAGTATGATGGAATCTCACACACTCACTTAGATAATATTTCAATGAAATTTTGTGTTTACTATGTTTGCAAATTTTAAATTAAGTTTTATAGATTTTTTCCAAAATGTAGAAAAATACATGTTGATTTAAAATGTCAATTTGGTTAAATTTGAGGAAATTGATTTAAGTTAAATGATTGGATTCCTTGTTTAGATATTTTATCATTGTTTGAAAATCAGATGCTTGTATTTCTAAATCTAAATGAAATTGGCTTTTTATTTCAGAATTTAATAAAATTTAAATGAATAAGGTGTTTCATAAATTCAAATTGTTTTTAATTGAAAATATGAAGGAGGAAAAGATTTAAAATTAGAAATTGAACAAATAACTAAAATAAAGTTATTGAAAAAAAATCATGTCAATTTGAAATTGAAATCAAACTTTAGTTTAACAAAAAGAAGAAAAATATCTTCAATCAAGATGAAAAGCAATCAAATTTGAACTGGGAGTTAAAGAATTGATCTGGAGATCAACCTGATTTAGTGGACCAAAATTCTTGTTATCATAAATGCATGAGAAAGAAAGAAAAATCTATCTGGAAAAAATGGAAAATTAGAAAAGAACAGAAGATACATTTATCTCCAGAATGTGCAAGCTTTAGGGAGTTTTAATTTATATATTTATTGTTGATATTGTTACATCAGACCTTCTTTCCCTTCACTCGTGGCCAGCAAGAGGGAGATAAACCATGTGTTGTTGGTGATTTATTTTAAAAACCAGAACCTTCATCTTCACCATGCGCGGCCAGGAGGAGGCAGGCTTCTGCACAGGCATCAGAGAGAAGGCACAGACATGTGGGAGCAAGGGAGAGTCAACTCCCAAGTGTGTAGGAGGAGGTATGTTTCTACGCAGACAACAAGGAGAAGGGAGATATTATGGGAGAAGGGAGAGAAGAAGTCTCCCTACACTCACCTACGTAGCAGTAAAGGGAGGTTGGGAGAGGGCACACTGAAAGAGAAGAGGTCGTTGTTCGCAGTTCTCACGCAGCAACAGGTCACTCTATTCACCATACACAGTCATCTAGCACAAGTAGGAAACATAAGAGGGAGAAGGATAGGAAGGGTTTGCAGGAAATATTGAAGGAGATAGGTGAACAACACATGAAAGCAATAGGAAAATAGATAACCAGATAGAAGATAAGTATAGTCTTAACAACAGAAGACAGGAAAACACCAGGAAGAGGAAGATTGGATAGAGCAGCTATAGAAAGATCTGACAAAGGAAGCAATAAGAAATTCCAAAATTTACCCGATAGGATTTGAAAATCAATTCATAAATTTTACAATAAGTTTTACAATTCTTTTCTAAATTCTGGTATTTAGTTTTTAAATTGAAATGAGAAACTCTGTTTTTAGCAATTTAAGAAAAGAATAATCTCCAGATTGAAATGGTAAATCAATTAAAGAATCTCTATTTTATTACATTCAGTAGAAAAATTTGAATGATCAACTGTGATTTGATTTCCAGAAAACATTGAACTTGGAAACAAAAAACTTTAGGAAGAAGTTGATTGAAAACATGAAATAAAAATAGCTGATTAAATTTAGGAAAAAGATCAACATCAAACTGGAATTTTACCAGAAAATTGTTGAATAATTTGAAACAAAACATTGTAGAATAAATTGAATAGAAAATATTCAAGACAGTTGATTTATTATTTTAGGAAGATTCAGATTTAGGAAAGGATTCACATAGAAAAACGTATGTTTAAACTAGATCTGGAAACACTCCAAAAATCAAAACTATCGGAAAGAGATAAATTTCCAAAACAAAAAGAAATAGAAAGATAGTGAAATAATTGCTGAATTATACAAATGAAAGATTATGGAATAAATAAGATTTTTATTGAAAAGATTAAATATCTTTGAGTATTTAAAATTGATTGAAAAACTTGGGTGAAATTTTTCAATTTTAAGAGTAATATTAAATTTTTACTAAATCAAAGTGGTAAAGGGAAGTATTTATGTTATTGAAAAGATAATACTTTAATGGAAATACGAAAACCAAAAAAAGAATTACAATAAAGAAAAGATATAATTATTCGCAAGGAAACGAATTAGACAAAGATTATATTGAAGAGAAGATGAATCTCCTGAGTAATTGAACGGAAAGAATGTGGCTAATGTATTCCCGATTAAATATGTACTTAGATTACATACTTGAGATACACCTTCTTTTTATTATTTTATTGTTTGAATTAAATATTGATTTAATGTTACCTGTGATTTAAAACGATGAAAAATTGCAATAGTACCATTTTTGGTTGAAACAAGATTGTGGTTAAATTATTTTTGTAAGATTATATTTATTGAATGGAACCATGCATGCTTGATAAATGAATGTGCATGTCATGTTTTGGGGAAAGTTACCTTCTGGTACGGGTGTCGAATATGGGTTAATAGAGAGTGTAGTTTTGCTTTTCCAAAACTTCTTTAGTTGTCGTGCATGACATTTTACTTGGCCAAGTAATTTAAGGACCATTGATTTAGATGGAATTATTAAAATAGATATCATATCGTAGTATCGAACTTGCTTGTTTCTTAAATGATTTAGAAAAATGAAAATGCTTGTGGTTTTACTAGTTATACTAGGCATGCACCAGATTTCGTCCTGCTTGCAGACTGCTTTTTGCTAAGCGATTCATGCAGGGTCAAGTATTCTTTGAATGATTTAAGAATTTCGGGGAAGCGTAAGATTTGAGGTTGGGTAGAAAAAGTGTCTGATCCTTGTTCTCATCTTCTTTATTGAAGATTTACTTTTGGATGGAAGATCAACCAATGGCATCTTCATTTTTGATCTATGTATTCTTTATTATGTATTAAAGAGCTTAAGGTGGCTGAATGCCTAAGTCTCGATTTGTAATTGATATTATTATCATCTACTGTATTTAGAATCGAAATTGTGTAATATGACACTTGTATGTATTCATACTGGGTTTGTATATGAATTTATCTTATCGACTTTATGTCATTTTTTTGTATTCGACTAGTTTATTTGATTTCTAAATGAATGAGATGATGACTATATTTTGAATATAATTGATTTTATTTAAAGTATTTGTCGAAGTTTTGAATTTAGGATTTTCATACTTTACACATTTTGTACTTTGTAGCCATAGGATGTGCAAGTAGAGTTTTTTTTGGATGTACTATATAAGTAATTATTGTATCAATTTATTTAGTTCCTCTAAAAAAGGAGATGGTTGCATATGGATTATGAGTTAGTGACTCAGTAACTTGCACTTCTTATGGTTGTTTGGTTAGAAACCTATAACAGTGACTCAAGAATTTTCAGGTCACCACAAAATAAAAATTATCAGCTTTTGATTGCAAAAAAACCTCACATGTTATAATTTTAAACCAAAATCTAACACAAAAATATATTTATTCTAACAGTCCACCTAATTTAGCATAATTAAACAATTATTAGTTTACTTAGTATTCCTATATTCTTAACATATCCTATATCATCTATTATAAGTGATCTCATATCATATGTTTGGCACTTGCATCATTTGTATCAGAGCATCGTTGTTGGGCTGAAAAATGCTCACAATGTTATCTTTCAGGTAATATCACAAACAACTACGTATGTCAATTATGTGAAGTATAACTCATTGAGGTTTCCAAATCTATGAATCCCTAATGGCATGCTCATTTCTAATGGCCCCTTTTGACATTAATGGAATGTGGGGTTCCCTCCTAATTTGTGCCATTGAGTGAGTTGTTAGCGGAATAGGGATAGCATATAGATATGTCATAGTTATTTCAGTTAGGAGTAAGATAAGGCAGTTGAGTGGGAGTGGGCATTCAATGCTAGAACTACCAGTTATTTGGGAGTGGGTATACAAGGATAGAGGGCTTAAACAACCTTAAACAATCTCACTAGCCACTCTAAATATCTACAAAAAGCTTCATCTTGCTCAGTATAAAACAACCATTGATATTTAACATCCAAAAGACTTCTATAATTAGATTTTCCATTTCAATATCTACAAAAACATTTTAGATAGATTGAATCCATAAACCATATTATAATTAAATAAAACCAATGAACTTATAGAGAAAGACCAGCCTAAAGGGTACCTCTTCCCAATTGTAGATCTAGAAGAACATAAATTGTTGGAGCTTAAATAAAATGATAGGAATTCAACATCACAAGATCACCATCCTTTCATATGATCTGCAAGAAAGTAGAATATACGCTAATTAGCAAAGCAAGCAAAAAAATCAAATATTTATGCACAATAACAATCTAGCAATTTCTAGGTTTGTGCAAGTAATGGTGATATGATGGCTTGAATTTGAGTTGAATCATGGATAAATTTTCTAATGGGGGATACACACCAATTGCAAAATTCAACCATCAGGATGACCAAAATGTGAGCTCAGTTGTGGATAGATTTTCTAATAGAGAATATACACCAATCACCAAGGACAGTTTTCCACATGACTTAGGATTACACCTACTTGCAGGAGGAATTGGAGTGTCTCTCCAAATAGTAAAACTTCAATAGCCTCAACTTTGCATACCAACAAAAAGTGTTTTCCCAATCAAGATGGTGGAGAGCATCTTTAAAGAAAGAGAGAAAGAGAGAGACGAGTTAAGAATGGCGCAAAGATTGGTGACCACAAATAAAATACTGCTAAAAATGCTAGTCCAAAGTCAAAATTCAAAAGACACTTCACCTCAATCTTATCTATGTAAAGCTCATGATCATGAGTGGATTGATCTTACAAATGTGAATAGTGACACAATACTATCAATTATAAACAAAATATAATTCATTGTATGTACTTAAAAACCCTCGTAATTTATTTCAAGAAAAAAGGTTATCCTTTCTTAGTAAATATTAAAGAAAAATATTTGGAAACTATACAATATCTTAGATGTCTCAATATATCCAATGATATAATATTCAACACAAAACAATTTCTTTTGAAAATAGGAAATGTAGAGATATCTGATAATGTCTAGATACAAGAAGTAACTTTGTATCTAATTTGACAAAGAATGGGTTGTATGAACACTTGGAATGTCATTGTGTTTTTGGGCCAGAGGACCATTAGTGTGTTTTTTGGGTTTTTTATTGATACAAATGACCTACCCAGCCCTTGCTTGTGAGCTTAGTTTTTATCCAATCTTCTATATAAACATAGATAAATGAAGAACACAAAAAACAAAGTGGCAATGATAAACAAGATAATATTTTGAGGAACACAATTGCAAGCCTTGTGAAAATACTATTAAATATAAAACAACTATTGGCCTTGAAAGAGTTCAAAAAGATATTGCAATGTTACAAAAATCACAAGATAAAAAGTATAAATATTGAGTTGGAAAAATCATTTGACAAAAATTCAATTAGCAAATTTAAATGATCTTTAGGCCTTATAAACCATGAGTTTTATAACAATCCCATGAAAAAAAAATTAGGCCTTGTAAAATAATCAAAAACGTGACAAAGAAATCAAAGAAGAATAATAGGGCACAAGATAGAAAAACAAGGGGTTCTTCAGCTCAATAACTAATTCAGAAAAATGCATATATAAATTTTAAAAGATCCTTAAAACAAGATTGAAGTAAGCAAAAAGAACAAATTTCCAAAATGCTAACCTATAAATCGTAGGGTTGGGACCTCAATGGATTAGGGTTTGCTACTTAATAATTTGTTTTGAACATCTTCAGTTGGCATTACTTCTTCTTAGTGATATTAGGGCCATCTTCTTGATGACAAATTTGATAAGTATAAGCTTAGGTATTACTGTTTCACAATACTACTTTGATTTACATAAATATAAAAGTGAGACTCGATATAATGAAGGAGGTTAGAGGCAGTTAATGGAGCCCATGCAAGAATAACAATAAAGAACTAAAGAGGTCATCAATCACAAATTAAGGAAAGAGCATTCACTAACCTCTCTCAAGCAGACAACCCTAATGTGCTCTCCTTTATATCTAGAAAAAACTCCTTCGATTGCTGCTTCAATGCATTCACATAAGCTAAAGCTTGTAAAGAACAAAATGGAATGAATTTTTTTAAAGAATGCAATGGTGGTGAGGTTACCACAGTGCTAGTTCCTTAACTATTTTTTTTTTTGCATCAATATCCAATGGCGGTGTTGTTAACAAGGCGTGTGAAGTGCGGTCTTGAAGTGTAGTTGTGAAGCGCAAAATTTTGTGGGAATTCTCTAGCAAAATTTCGATGTTGTGAGACAATTTCTCTTAGGCATGAGACTTTTTGAGTGGGCAAAGCCCACAATAAAGAGCCTATCGACTAAAAATTAACTAATATTACTCTAGTTTGATAATGTGGATTTGTATTGTCTCATGTGTTTCTTAATTATTTAAATGATTATTTATAGTTACATTTATAATATATTGAGTATTTTTTTAGACATATATATAATAATTCTTAATAAACATGTCTATTTATATATATTTTTTATAAAAAAATTATATAAAATATTTAAAAGATTATAATTTTAAAAAATATAGATGTAAAATTAATATATCTATAAATATGTAAGTAATATTAACATATCTAATAATATTTCTTAAATATCTATATATAGATGTAAAAATAATAAATATAACAATTCTTAATAAACATGTATTTATTTTAAACAAAATTTATATAAAATATTTCAAAGATGTACATATTTTTAATAATAAAAAATATTTATATTTTTTAATTAATATGTAAATAATATTAATATATCTAATTAAAAAATAACCTAAAATACTTAAAATAACTATTTTTAAGTATAAATGTACCTAGTTTTATTTTATTGATTTTAAAACATGAAACTTTAAATAATTTTTAAAACACTTTTATATTTAGAAATTAATAAAATGCATGATAAACTAAATGCTAAAAACATCGCTAAACGAACTCAAACTGAAACTCCAGCATCAGTTATCAACAATTTTCAGTTTTCAGTTTTTTCATTACCTGGCGCCAGATGATGGGCTACGCGTGTAATGGCCTTCGTTTTTCATTATTTCTAACAACCTTCCACGAGAGATATGGAATCATGCCAAATTCCCCTCCTCGACTGCAAGTGCAACTGCAGCACCACCATACCGATTCTGTTGATGATGATAATGATAATCACAATTGTCCTGATCTGGATTTTGATACAGTGAAGGAGATTCTGGCAAGACTTTGTTTGCCCTCATTAATGAGGGCCAAGAGCGTTTTCAAAGCCTGGAATACGGCAATATCCGCGAGCACTTTCGAGCAACATCTGAATGTTGAGGACACTCATCATTTTTTGACGCAGCACATGGTGAAGCGCTTCGATGGAATCGCCTTCTTCAGTAGCGCACTCAACCGCTGGTTTCGAATCCCTTTACCCTGGATGAGATGGACATGGGACTACACCAGGAGCTATCACCCTCACCCCACCCACCTTGCCCTCTGCACTGCAGCAGCAGGGCTTTACCTCTTTATTGATAGGGAACACTTCTTAAATCGCAACGCCCTCATATATAATCCTCTAACAAAACAGCGTAGGCTCTTGCCAACTATTCCCCTCCACTATAGCTGGGCGTCGGACATGGCCGTGGAATTGATTGTCCAGTCTGACCACTTTGAAATAATTACTTTAGGGTTCCAAGATAGCGCGCCCAGGGGTTTGTATGCTATGGTCTACAATTCCACGACAGATAAGTGGACGAATGTCGCTGCCATGCGGATCGTTCCCATTGCCCTTAGCAACTTCTTGGAAACACACCCTAGGATCAGCGCACTACACAATGGCGTGGTCTACTTTACCAGGAACTTTGGTCATCGTCTGGGCTGTTATGACATTGCCCGCGGAGAGTTTGAGTTTAAGGAGATTGAAGGAGGGTTGCCTCCCCACATGGATCCTCGTGATCGTCATACGAACCCTCACACTTCTCTGCCTTCCTTACTTGCATGTAGTGGAAAGCTAGTTTTGGTGGGGAGGTTGCAGAAGGAGGCCGGGGAAGAGCCCATATGGGGGCGCATTCCTTTCATCAAGCACACTTTGGTGGGCATATGGGAGCTGCAGAATAATAGTAGTTGGTCTCTCATTTCCGTCACTCCCCGCGATCTGTTACAGGACACTGTCAAATCTTCTCATGGAACAGATTTTATGGCCGCCGCGGTATCAGATAAGATCTGGCTTACGATTATAGGAAGCCTAAATCTGATGAGGCTTGATTTGAGTTCCATGGAATGGAGTGTTTTGCCGGGTTGCCCGCCTGAAGATCTGGTCGACAGCTTTCCAAGGAGAGCAGTTTGTGGAACTTTCTCAGTGAATATTTGAAATTAATCATCGTAAAGTTTTTTCCTTGAAAGAACGGATTTTTTTAACAATTTAAGGATTTGTGGAGTCTTTATTACAAAATACTTCTGGTGAAAACTTATAAAATTTGGATTGTTTTAGAACTTTAAAACTGATTGTTTAATATGTTTGAATATCTTTGTAGTGAATTTATGATATGATAGTTCATGATGTGTAAGGAAGTTTAATGGAAATTTTATTTCATCAAGAATTTATTAACAAAAATATGTTTATGAAAATTTTAAATTGAATCATATTTATTGGATATTAGGCACTCTCTTTTCTTAGATTTATGGACTCTTTCCCCTTATCATTACTTTGTTTCTTATATTTTGACTTCGTACTTTTATTGGAATCTTTTCATAGTTTTAGTTCTATAACACTAGACATTATGTGTCTTGTCAGCCTCTATGTGCTCATGCTTTTGGATAACATATTGTGGGGCATATTCCTATGCTAATACTCAATATACTTGCACATGAGTTACTATGATATTGAGGGTCACACTACAATTTTATTATTTATGTTGGGTGCAATATTATTATATTTCAATACTACCTCCAACCCATACGCTTACATTATGCATTCTTTACACTTATCTCTATAGTCTTACATTGACATATTTTCAATGCTTATGATTAAATTTTTACATTCTTAATATTCTTACATGCTTAGATTAGATTTAATATTCATGAGTGTTTCCTCAAATATTGATAACTCATTGTATCATATGTATTCAACAATTATTTTGGGTTTGAGGATATATATATCCTATTACTAGCATTCATATGCTTAGATATTTGCATTATTGTGGGTGGTTATAGAGGCCCATCTTATGTAAAAATCTATACAAAAAAGGAGAATTTACAATCATATCCTCAAAGGGTCCATTACTCTATATGGACCTCATGAGGATATTTCGTTGATATTTTTTGTGAATTTATTGATAGTACAAGATGGTGTCCCTATAGAGGCTCTTGTAACCTTATAAATTTTTTTATTTCATAATCCATTAACTTGTTGCACAAAGGTAAAAAAAAGTGTTGTATGTTAGAAAAAAAAAATTCTCAAGATTGAATGAGATAATTTTTCAATGAATTCTAAAATGAGATATTAATTTTAAAGAAATAATAATATTTTTTTTAAAATAAAATAATTATGTTAATAATATTAATAAAACAATATCATAATTAACATAAATTCATTGGAGAGTTAGTTGATCAATTTCCTCTTTGGAACCCCATTTATTCTCATGTATATATTCTTTTGCTGCCTCTCAATATTAGACTACTTATTGCGCTCTTAAGTTCAATTTGATATGAGAACAATTGAAATCCATATACCTATATTAACAAAAAATTAAATTGGTTGGATGGATAGTTGATCAGTTTCCTCTTTGAAACCATTTATTTTCATGTATATATTTTTGCCTCCTCTCAATAATATACCGATCATTGCTCTTTTAAGTTCAATTTGGTATTAGAGCAATTAAAATCCATGTGCCTATGCATGTGAAGTTGGTGGTCAAAATTTGTGTGAAATTAAGTGGAGAAGAGTTGCAGGGGGATATGGAGGTTAATTGAACCTGCATGGGGCCATTCCTATGTTGTATAGATCATAGATGGCTATCTGTCCTAGCCCTGCATCCATAAGAACTTGCAAATAAAAGGAAAAGCACATGTATGCAAACTGCATGGTTTAGAAACCCTAAATCATTGAATATCAATTTTAAATTTACAAAATCACAATCACCAAACCTTGCATTGTGTGGAATAATAGTTTCAAATCACAAGAACAAAAATAATTCACCATACCCTAAATCATGACTATCTGTAACTATGTCACAGTCTTAAAAAAATTGATAATTGTGAAAGAAAAATCATTACAGAAGCAAGTGAAACGTGAGAATACTCTACCCTCTATTCTATTTTGCCAGCAAAATACGATTTTGGAGAGTTTGCATCTCTAAAAGCAAAATAAGGTACACTTAAAAGAAATGGTTTGGCAAAGTGTTTAAAGAAAAAAAATCTTACAAAGTTTGGAAAAATTGAGATACTTTAAATTATTGAAACAAATTTATAGATTTTTTTTAAAAAAATCCTTTTATTTTTTCTGAAGTTTAAATAAAAAAAAAACGTAAACAATATAGTCTCACAAAATAAAAACTATTATTTTATTGCATTTAATTTTGAAGTAAATTGTACATTTTTTAAAAATATTTCAAGCATTTTTTGAAAATATTTTCTAACAATAAAAAGGAGCACTTAGTTCAAATGGTGCTTCTATTTTTCATTTATGGGTAATCTGCATTTAATGCCTACTATAGCTACAATGACTATGTCTATGGCTTCATCCTTATAAATTTTCGAGATGAAATAAGAGTGAAATTGCTTGTTGGAGAGATAAGGATCCATTAAAATTCTAAATAGTGGCTTTCTCCACTTCCAAAATAATGCTTCTTGACTCTTAGTTATTGAGAAGTGATAATTATGCTGGTTGGAAAACCAAGTTACAAACTCAACTTGAATTTGAAGCTATGTGGAATATAGATTTTGGAAGAATTTTTAAGCCTAGGCAAGGTAGTGCTAAGTAGAATCAATATGATAAGGCTAATAAGAAAGCCGAAATAAGAATCTTGTTTGGTGTTTCCAATGAGGTTTAGCCTCACATCTGAATAACCATAATTGTCAAAGAGGCTTGGGATCACCAAAAGATAATAGATAAGGTAAAAAATCATAATCAAATTCTTTATTTACAATGTTAGTTAGATTGTTTGCAAATGCTAAGTGTTGAAAAAGTGGAAAAAAAATTCAAAAGAGTTATAAAGATTAGAACATTACTACAAGTGTTAGGGAAGATGTGTTAGATGAATCTCTTTCACCCATTTCCTTGAGAGAACTACCCCTTCATTTTCGGTGTTAGTCACATGTCTCAATTTGGCTAGCGAAATAATATTTTTCTAAGGAATTGGTGAATTTGCTTCAATAGAAGAGGCAATTCATTATGAGACCTTAAAATTCGCAGATAATCAGGACCTCACATCTTAGCTGAAGGGAAAGCAACTTGAATAACAAAATGGTCCATCAAGTTCATCCAAATCTAAACAATTCAACTCTTCTATATTAGTTGGTTTATGTGAAGAACCTAACTATAGAGGATGTTTCTTGGGAAGAAGCAAGAATTTTGGAACATATGAATTTACTTTGCTTGAGGAAAGGAATTTTTAGTGGGGTACACTTTTCACATCCCCTATTCAAGTATTAACTTATGTTATGGACCCAAATATATATTTTCTATCTCCTATACCTCCCCTAGTCTAATTATTTGTGTGTGTTCCTCCTCTTATTTCCCATATGTTTGTATAAGGTTCCCAAAGTCTCTATCTAAATGCATGCCCTATCTTTTATGTGTTTTCAAGTCATCAAATATTTAGAGTTCCTCATCTAGAAATTCCTTCCTTTCTAAGTTTGACCTTTCCTCATTCCCTGCTAGACATTTAGACTTACCCATCGTAGCATGTCTTTCCTTCCAACTTAACTTTTATTTTAAGCATGCTAGAAGATAAAAAATTCCTTATTGTCACGCCTCATTTGAAATTTGATCTCTAACTAATTGTAAGAGTCATGTGGTATGTTTGACTTGTGAATTTCAACTAGACTCCCACCATTTCCCACTATTGTCCCACATATATCATTTGACATATCAATGTATTTTGATGCTTATTCTTGACACACAGAGCTAGCTATGTTACTATATCTGTTACACCCCATCTAGTTGTTACTATTTTACTTTTACCTTCATAGGTAAATAAGATGGTAAATTCAATCATGATATTGATATGCTTGCTAAAATAATGGAATACTAGAATAGGTATTATGTGAAAATATTGATAAATGCTTAATATAGGTTTGAAGAGTAAATATGTTTACATTTAATTCTTTATGAATATTCTTAAGTTATGATGCATATGGATTTATTGTGAACATTTAACTACCATTGCAAGTGTTCTGAGCTAGTTGCAAGGACAGGTTCATTCCTCTAGGTGGAGGGGAAGTATCACTCAAGAGAAGATCTTGGTCGGATAACCCTAAACATAACTATTTGAGCTTACATGCACTCACAATAGAATGGTTGAATCAAGTTATTGTGTTGGGGAATTGTTAAGTCATCCTTAGCATAATGCATTTGCATTAGTAAGGGTCTTGATTACTATTGAATGCATGCTTGGATTATATTTATCTGTTTGATCTTGTAAGTTCTTCCCTATATTGCTATGCTTGTATCGATAAGGTGAGCACACATGGAGTGAATGTATATTATATATATTCATCACATGCATATCTCCTATCAATAAGATATTAAATATATGTATGTGCTTAATTTTACAATCAAATGTATACATACATACATACATATATAGTTGATATTATGTACAATATTAGTATCTTGTGTATATATGAAGTAATGATTTATATATATATCGCTTAGATGTAATCATTCGATTATCAAATATATTATTACTTTATTGCTTGAATGATACATGTATATATATGTTTGAATAACCATATATATATATATATATATCACTTAGATGTAATCATTCAATTATCAAATGTATTATTACTTTATTGCTTGAACAATACATACATATATATATATGTATATATATACATATACACACATGAGCATTGATGCTTATTAGAGGGTGTGTATATATATATTATTAATATTATGTGACTATTGACTTGTTCATATTCATTTATATATCAAGTATATATTTATTTGATTAACAAGTGTTATATATATTAGCATATATATAAACATATATATATGTGTGATGAAACGTTATAATTAATTATCGACATATATATGTATATGTACATATATACATATGTATTTATATATCTGTATAGTGAATTTGAGACCGAATGATATATATATTTGGAGGTTGATTAATATATATAATCATGATTGATATTAACAAAAGCTTTGAATAGTTTAGATTTATAAACTAAACATCAAGGCACAAAGCTTATAGTTTAAAAAGCTGAAACATAGAACCATGATAGCACCTATTTATATAGGCAAAAATTTATAAGAGAAAAAGACTTATGTAAAAGCCATGTGCTGCTTTTGGAAACAACAAAAAGGCATTTCAAAGTTGGTGATCAAATGAAGAACCCAACACTTGAAGTCTTATATGGACTTAGTCAAAATAATGAAGGACGATCTTATGAGAATGTAGCGTTATATTTGACAGCGCATTGCTCTTATAATGGAATGCATATTTCAAAGGATCATTGGCAGTACAGTTCGTAGCCATTAAGTTGATTTGGAGATTGAGACTTGGTCGATGCCTTGTGTTGGAATATCTTTGACTTAGTAAACTACAAAACGCCTTATCATGAAGTAAATATCAACAAATAAATAAATGCATGCAAGGATATGTACAACAACTTGATGAACTAGTCAAACCGATTTATGAGATGAATCAACTCATCTTAGACTAAGTTGACATGTGATAAGTGTTGCACTTTTGATATTGACTATTTCAAATAAGAATGAAGTTGCGACAACTGTAGGAGGTTTCTACTTGCTATGGCGTCACCTTATGAATCCTATTTTCTGTACATGTGCATTTTAAAGGCAATTCAAATATCAATTTTTTTATCATGTGCTGATTTGAAATGGTCTTATGTTGTTGTCAACTAATGAGATCGACCTATAGTTTTATTTTTCCGAGTGTACTCTTATTTTTGCACCACCTTTTAGCTAAGTTGAGTGAGTTGTTATGCATGGATTTTGTTGTCAATTCTCATGCTTTATCTATAGGATGAGAAGTCTCAAACCTATTGTATAAATAGTGGATTTGAGCTCTCATTTGGGACACATTCCGCAAGATTTCTTGTGCAATATATCTACATTATTTTTCTATATTTTGAGAGAGAGCTTTGAGTATCTATGAGAGTATTATAATATTGAGTGAAGTATATTATCAACTTGAGAGATAGAGATTTAATGTGGCATTTATTGAGAGGTCAAAGCTAAGCTAGTTGCTATTTTGGAAAGTTGAGTTGCGGCTAGTCAATTGGATAAGTGAATATAGGCATGAGAATAATCTTCCTTTATTTGTCTTAGATTTTGAAATATTGTTTCATGATTTCTTAAATTAGTCTATTGTGAATACTTGCATTTAGGGGAAAATGGTATTTCTTTGAAAAGGAATTAGAAGTTGTTATACTATTTTGTGAAGTGTTTGTAGTTACTTCATGATAGGAGGATTTATTTTCCATAGATATTATTATTATACTAGATATGACTAAAAAATGGTAGCTTAAAGAGTTAATAATAGCCAAGTTATATGATTATATATATTACATGGCTAGTGGGTTACTCTTGGGATAAGTACTTGAAAAATCGTTGATATCTATAGGTTGGGAATAATTTACTGGGTTGGGTTGTCCACTCAAACTCGATTAAAATATATGAGGTTAAAGTAACCTATAGATATAATCAAACTAGTCATTGGTTGATGACTTTATCCTAAGATTAAGATGAATAAGGTTAAAACTCACTTAGGAGATTTATCCTAACCACTTGAGTTTATGGAATTTAATTTGTTTAGAAACATAGGTGGGATTACCTAATGAGTTAAATTGGCTACTTGGTTAATTTATTTACACTCTTGAAATGAAGTCACATTGTTGACAAGATTCTACTTGAATAACTCTTTTATTAAGGGGTTACACTCTCGAAGGGAAGAACCTATTGCTATGATTATTCTTCGATTGAGGTCAATCATTGATGTGGCTAATCTCTTGATGAGAACTACTTATTAGTGTTATATATTAATGATTGGAGTCAATTATTTATGAATAGTTAATCTATGAATGGAAGAAGCTTATATAGCTATACTCTAGATTATAAAGATATACTTGGAACTAGATTGTCTTTTGTAGTGAATGAATTTTCTATGTAAAGTTAGCTCGTGGAATAGGAAAGATTTTATATTATACCAAGGATGGGAATATCGATAAGATATCATAGTGTTTTTGGAAAGGGAAATACATTATTTCTGAGGTTAGGGATTACCTAAGGAATGAAATTAACTAAGTATAGTATATGAATGGTTAAGATCCAAACCAAGCTATAGAAATGTATGTGAATAAAATGACCTTCACTCAAAGTACTGAGTGACAAAAATTTGGCCAAAGTAGTGTAAGTAGCCACTATTTACACTGTTAGTTCACTATGATCCATTTGTATGCATGCTAGTCCTAGATTGTGGGTTTACAATTTCTAGTCATGTAGGACACAACACTAAGCCCAGTAGGCTATTTTTTATGAGGTTTACCAACCAGCCTCTTCATCGAAGGGTAGGGCCACTTTTTCATATGTGACAGATGTGCGGGGGGCCACATTTGAGTATGTGGTTGGCAAAAAAGCGCATGACTGATGCTTCTCCTCATCAGTTGGTGGTCGAGGTTTGTAGATGTTTTTTCTAGTATTGGGGACAACTAGAGTGTTTGCACCAATGAGAAGGGACATTCAAAATGTATGCATCGATGTGACACATCAAAACCATTTTATATATCTTTTGCCAGATAAAGCTCAGCGGAGCTATGTATGTATCATATAGCCATTTATGTGGAAGAATATAATCATGAATGATATACTTGAGTTTTTTCAATATGACATCTATGTTATGGAAATATTTGTAATATTACACTGGAATGCAATCAAATTTTGGAATTAGTGTTATTTCAATTATGCATGCAATTTACATTATGGGAAGAATGTTTTTTCATTGCTAAGTCATGACATCGCGATTTATTCACATAAGGTGAAAAAATTGGAAATTTTACTAAGTAGAACATCAGGGTTGTTACATGTGATATCAAAGCTACCAGGTTCAAATTTAGAACCTATGACTTCATTATGAAAATAATGCACAAACTTTATCAGAAGATAATGATTAAAAAGTTCTTATGCCAAGATGGAAAGAGAAATAACACACAAAACTATGATAATCCCTTAACCCTATACCCTCAATCCTCTACTCTGAACCTTAAACCCTCACCCCTCAACCCTTAAACCATCTACCCTCTACCCTCTATCCTATACATTAAACCTTCAACCCTTAATCTCTCAACCCTCAACCCTTAAACCGTAAACCATCAACCCTTATACCCCTTTCCCTTTAAATTGGACCCTCAACCTAATCCTTCAACCATATACCCTTAAATCTATACCCTAAACCCTCTACCCTCAACCCTAAACCCTCAACCCTAAACCATTTAACCCTAAACACTTAAACCTTCTACCCTCTACCCTTAACCCAATACCCTCTACCCTCAACCCTAATCCCTCAACCCTATACCCTCAACCTAATACCCTAAACCATCAACCCTATAGGTCCTCCACCCTATACCCTCAACACCTATCCCTTTCTCTCTATCTATAAATTTCACCTCTCTCTCCCTCCATCTCTCCTACCCTCTCTAATTGTCTCTATCTACCCTCTCCCTTTTTCTATGTACCTCTCACTCAATCAATCCCCACCCCTCTCTCTCTCACTCCCTCTATATATATCTCTCTATCTCCCTCCCACTGGCTCTCCATCACTCCCTCTCTCCCCCTCTCTCACAGATCTCTCCCTCCCACACCCTCTCTCTCTCATGTCTCTCCCTCTAGCACCCTACCTAGGTAACTCTCTATCTCTCCCCTCTCTCTATCTATCCCTCCCACCCTTCTTAGATAACTCCCTCTCACTCCACCCTCTTCTATCTCTCCCTCTCTCGGGTCATTCCCTCCCACACCCTCTCCCTCTCTCAGGTCTCTCACTCTCACACTCCTTCTCTCCCACTCCCTCTCTCACACTCCCTCTCACTACCTATCTCTCAAGTATCTCCCTCTATCACCTTACCTAAATAACTCTCTTTCTCTCCCTCCCTCTCTCTCTCTCTCTCTCTCTCTCTCTCTCAATTCTCTCTCTCCCACCCCTCTCTCTCTCTACCCCTCCCACCCTACCTAGCTAAGTCCCTCTCACTCCAAACCCTTCTCTCCCCCTCCCTCTCTCTTAGAATCTCCCTTCCACCCCCTCTCCCTCTCTTAAGACTCTCTCTCTCACCCCCTCTCTCTCTCTCTTGGGTATCTCCCTCCCTCTCTTCCTCCCACCTTACCTAGACAATTCTCTCTCTCTCTTTTAAAATTCTCCCTCCCTCTATAGACATACATAAATTCATACATACTTACCTACATACAAACATAATACATATGCACATAAATCCTACATACATACAGGCATACATGTACATATTTAGATACAATCTGACATACATATATGCATACATACATATATACATATAAGAATACATACATATATACAAGAATGCATGCATACATACATAAATGACATAGAAGCGTACATGTACATACAATCATACAATTATATAAACATACATTCAATAGATTAGCATTTAACATAGAGTGAGACATAACACAAGTGTGTTATGTCTTGCTAGACATGTCCCACACAAACACAAAAACCATGACAAAACAAAGATATAACGTGAGTACATTATAGCACACACACATTATAACATGCTCACATTATATATTTCTTTGGGAATAACCAAGACTTAGGCTTGGTATTTTCCTTGTAATACCAACCCAAAGGCTTGGAGGGCCTTCCCAATGACCAGAGATGCGTTTGCGCAACTTCTATAATATTTCAAATAATTAGGTTTGTGTTCATTGTTAGGATTGCACGTGTTTCAATGTCGAACAAATTGAACACTTGGATAATGTTAGGCTCTCTCTTAGCTATTCAACGATGTAATTTTTTTCATTTTTTGACATGTTAAGCCTTTCATCTATAATTTCTTTTGTTTGTGTCTCTTTTGTGGCAAAAAATAGTGTTTGGTGTTTTTTTTGTTATAAATTAAATGTTCATCAACATTTCAAATAAATTACATTTTTAGAAACTAGAATCCATCTACAAATTAAAAAAAAAAATCAATTAGTTTCCAAAATTTGTAGGGGTAGCATGGCCAAAATTTTGTTTTTTCACGAAGTTTCCACTTTGAAAATTAGTAAAAAATTAAATATTCATCAAAAAATTATCAAAAATATTGTGCATCAACTACATATTGTTAGCTAATTTCTCACTGGATCAATTTTAAAAGTACTAAAAAAAAGGTCACTGTGTTAGGTATGCACAAAAGTTGCTATGTTATGTTTTTCTGACAAAAACAACACCAATTTATGTGCATCCATCTTTTGAACCCCTTAATATCAACCATTTTCAAATAAATTAGTACTTTAGAAAGTAGACTCAGAGCACTACAATCCCTTTTTTTGTTGTATATCAAAATTTTAAGTGTAACTATTCTCAATTTCATGTCCAAGTTTGGTATTTCCTAATTTTAGAAAATGAAAAAAAAAGTGGCCACTTAAGCCCCCTTTTTGGCCCCCCATCTTTTTGCACTTACCCTAGAGGCCTAATGGAAAGAAAAAAATACTCAAAATATCAATATGACAAGAATAAAATATATTCCTATCAAAGAATGCAAATAGAATGAATGCACAATATATGAGATATCCTTGGTTATAAAGGCCAAGGTGAGAATTAGGACAACATAATATTATGAAAAGTTTCTTAATCTTATGACATGAGACATAAAGTGATAAATATTCTATGTGTACCCTATGTAAACTTAAGTGATAAGATGTGAAAGAGACATAAAAGTGGAACTAGTTAGGTAATACCCCTATTCACACTAATACTTTAGGAAATTACCCCTAAAATTTGAACCCTATAGCATTAAATTTTGGTCGCACCTAGGTGCCATAATGGTTAGCTAACTATGTCAACCCACTATATTTGGTCTAATCGAGTTTTGCCTCATAGCCACTAGGTTTGAATACACATGTGATCAATTTCCTATAGTGCTATTGTGGACTAAGTTTCAACATGCCCAAGAGGGGACTAACTAAGGTAGTCTCCACTGTAGCACTAACTATTTTTCTTGTCGACATATTATATTTGGTGATTCTACACATTATCAAGGGTTTTAGGATTGGTTTTAGGTGGAAAAATGCATTAAATTGGAGATAGAGCACTAGTGAAAGTCATAAATCTTTTGAAGAAAAAATGGTTTTGTTTAGGTTCCAAAATCGACAATAAGCTATTTCTAGGTGTCACATCTAGAAACTAGTCATGCTCAATTATTATAGTTAGCAACTATCTTTTTCTAGTGGACACAAATAATTGTAAAGAGGAAAAGGTAAATTCTCTTACTAAAGTAAGATATCAAATCACCAGATAAAACTAAGATTCAGAAATTACTAAGTTGTTTAACCAACAATGTGCTTAATCTTATCTATCTAACAATTTTTCCTAATTATACTACATTTATCATGTAAATAAAGAATACTTAGTTCTAAGATTGGAAATAGAAAAATATTGGAACAAAACAATACATAAAAGACTAGTTATACAAACACGAACCTAGAGAATACAAAGAATTTGGAGACTAAATATGTAAGAAGTTTAATCATATGGAAATCATTGTTTAAAGTTAGCTCATCCTCTGGTCATTAGTTTGTAATTAAGTAAATTCACAAATAAGAATTAAAACCAATGTTGAATACAAAATTATAAACTCATTGATAAAAGGAAAATTTTAAAATCCTATCTACAACTATTTGAATATTTGATGAAATTTCCAATAAAATAATATTCCTAGCCACAAAATTAAAGTTTATTCTCAAGTGAGTGATAGAAGAAAATAATTTGGTATTATTTTTTTGGCAAAGGAGAAAGTACTAAGAGGAGATAAAATGAACTATTTTCTAAAGTGACACCCCAACAAATAGTAAAGTCACCAAAGGAGATAAAGGATATCATAGTTTGTATCCATCATAAAGAGGAGCTATAGTTTGTAGGCTTAGTGTTGAAGCCCACAACTAAAGATCTTTGAAATGGCTACTACCGTCGAGAAAAAATAGATTGAAGGAGATCGTACATCTTGAAGCCACCATTAAAGGTAATTTTTCTTAAGAAAAATAAAGGATATTTTGATTAGCCAAAGAAAGGATTAAATAGAACTTGCATAAAAAGGAGATGCAATTATTAGGTCAATTGTATTTTATATTAGTCTAAATAAAAATAAAACATATTTTTAAAATTTCTTCCAAAATAGTCAAAATGACTCCTCAAAAGGTACAAAAGTTTCAAGACCATCGAGCATAGCCTACGTCTCTTCAAACGAACACATGCCCATGTTCATTTCACCATTGCCAACATGGTGTTGGTAAATCCAATGCAACACAAGTTTTTAAAGCAATTTTCTCTTATTATAGTACCTTATTTCATTTACATTAAAATAGAACGTCCAATTAAACATGCAAAAATGATAACAGTACGAGATTCACCATTTTACTTGGTAGCACAATTGACAGATACATTCATTAAGTAGTCATTGTCAGTTGACGTGTGACCACTTACTCTCACAAATAATACCTTTCACCATTTCAATCATCTAATCCCAAAATTAATGTCTTTCACCATCAATTCTCCATACATTAAAACTAATCTTCACATATTTTTGAAACAATGCCTATATCATATACAATTTGAATTATATATCTATAAAATATAAAATAATTTGAAATCAAATATAATATAATTACATCTAACAACTTAAAAAATATACTACAATTTTTTTTTTTTGAACACCGATAATGATCCTAGATTAAATTCATTTGGATTTCTACACTAGCTTAAATTATTGTAGTAAATTTGTATTAAAAATATAGTCACAATTATTGAAACAAGATAATAGTTTTTTTATCAAAGCATAATAGAGATTGGCTTTCTATTAAGTGTTGGTGTTGCAAACACTTGGCAGAGATTTGTGTGAAGGGTGGAGGCACATATAATCTTTAATAATTTTATGACTTTTTCCAATTTCCTCGCACCTTGTATTGAAATGGGAGTGAAGAAATAAGGTATGGCCACCCATCAAAGAATAATCTAAAATGGACAAAATTTACTATTAATAGTCATTTATGTAAAAAGTGAATGTATAGATAGTGTACATAATTTTTTTGACAAAATGCCTCAAGGAGTTTCAACCTATAGAGGAGGCACACAAACTATTTGATAAAACATCTCAAAGAAACGTGGTGTTATGAAATTCAATACT
The DNA here is from genome assembly GCA_007115665.2 of Sequoiadendron giganteum. Classification (NCBI taxonomy): domain Eukaryota; kingdom Viridiplantae; phylum Streptophyta; class Pinopsida; order Cupressales; family Cupressaceae; genus Sequoiadendron; species Sequoiadendron giganteum. The sequence goes on from CM021101.1 coordinate 692,568,856, forward strand.
TGTAGTAGCTTAGTATTTCTTGAAAATGGAAAACAAGTCCATACGTTATAAAGGATTTATCTCTACCACACATCGAAACGAAAGATCATTTTAAATGTGTAATGGACATTATAACTGATGTAGTAGCTTTTAAAGCTTACAACTAGAGCATAATGAGATTTGAGATTGAATGTGGACTAAAATGAAGAACAAAATATAATATTTTTTCATCAAAGTGTAATGGAAATGGCCAAGAGTACTTAAGAATTTTCATGAACACCCAACAAGGCATTACACATAGAGGAATTTGATTTCATGTTACATTATTTTCCTCTATTTCTTTAAAATTCTCTATGAACTCAATATATTCCAAATAATGGATATTTTGTTGCTTTGTTCTCCCATAAAAACATTTGGGAGATTTTGACAAAGGCTCTTCCTATTTGTTTGATTATGAATTGTAGAACAAGAAGGCAGGAAAGGAAGTTGGAAATGAGAGTGAGTATGTGGGCAAGAAAATAGAATGGAAATGAGAGAAAGTCTCTATGCTTATATACGAGTGCTCGAGAGAAGATTTGATTCAATTTATTCTCATCATATTTGAATCTGATTTCGTTTGAGGATTGAAGGGAGAGATAATATTAGGTTAGATTAGATTTCATGCAATAGAGATAAGGATGAGAAAAAAATTAATCATAGTTCCTCCATCAGATATAGTAAGTAGTTGAGAGAAAGTCGGTTTATAGCAATTGGCAGTGCACCAAGTATGTTGCTCAATCGGTGTGGGAGAAATTGAGTCAAAATTTATTTTCAATTGTGAGGTGAAGATTGCTTCAATTATTCTGAGGTTATTTTCAAGTGTGAGAAACACTGAATTTCAATAGGTTATACCCACCACTAAATAACCTATCAACTAATTAATATTATAAAATAACATTATAATTTGATTTTAACAAGGTGTAATTGAAGAGTAATGATTGTTTGAGGAAGACTCTTTTCAAGGTAGGACAAGCAAGGAGAAGGGGATAATCATGGAGAATTTATTTTATATTTGATTACTACTCGTTGTGGAGCAAGAACTAGTATTCAACTAGCTTGAGGATAAAACCCATCTACGTTAGAAAAAAATATGATGAAAACCCTTTTATTTTCCTTGCTAAGTTTATGGATAAAAACCCTTGACTTAAGTAGATTATAAATCATTTACCAAATGCTTATATGGAACAAGTGATTGTTGGGGGAGTGTCTAGATGGGTTTGGCGTAGGTCGGAGCCTGGTCTCATTCTTGAGGAGGAGGCGAGGTTGCTTTAGAGGGAGCTGGAGAAGAGATTGGTGGTGATTTAGGATGAGACAAATATAATTGTTTGGGATGGTGATTCATCATGGAATTAATCGACAAGGGAGGGTTATAAGGTCCAATTTGTGAAGGTAGTGTTCTCCTTTTTAACTTTGCATTTGTGTTGGAATAGTGCTTGCCTTCTAAAAGCGGGGACATTTTCTTGGGCTGCAGTAAAAAGACACATCTTAACAGCTGATAGGTTCAAGTCTCTGGGGTATGCAAGCTCATCTAGGTGTGTTCTTTGCAAAAGAGTGGAGGAGGATGTGGATCATATTCTTGTTGGCTACGCCTTTGCACAAACTTTTTGGAGGTGGTTATGTGCCAGGATGGGGTGGAGTAGTGCACTCCCAAATGACACCATATCTTTGTTTGCAGCTTGGCCGTTGTTGAAGTGTGAATCCTTGTATCGTGACTTCTGGGTGGTAAGCCCTTATCTGGTTGTTTGGGAAATTTGGAAAGAGAAAAAATGAACCTGTTATTCTCAAACAAAGAAAATTTATTTCCTGCTTTCCTTAATAGGTTAGAGGTGGTGCTAGTGGAAGTAGTTAATGGGAGGATGAAACTGAAGAAAGATGTTGAGTGGAGATTTTTTGATTGGGATGTGATAATGAGGAAATCATGGTTTGGTCTGGAAGTTCCCAAACCTAGAGCTAGCAGCTCAAATGCTGGTAAGGATGCTAGGAGATTAGTAGTGTGCATATCGCCTAAGTTGGGATGGTTCAAAATGAATTTTGATGGGGCCTTAAGAGGTAATCTAGGGATCTTAGGTTTTGGATGTTGCATAAGGAATGATGAGGGTGGATTGTTTGTTGAATGTTCTAAGTACTTACAACCAATGATGAATTCAAAGGTTGAATTTTGTGCTCTCATCTGGGGTCTAAAACTTTGTGGAAATTTGAGGCTGGATAAGGTTGAATTTTATATTTTCTGTTTTTCTTTTAAATTACAAAAATCAAGTTTAATCTAAGGCCATTACTTTTTAACTAGAAAATAATCTTACTCTAAGAAAATCCAGAAATACTAAATTAAAAAGCATAAGACAAATAATTTAGAAATCATTACGATTAAACTCGAAAGCATGGAAATAAGAAAGCTAAACAACTGATGTATTACAGAAAAAAAAAAGTAAGGTTAAAGACAATTAAACATCTTTTAACAGTAAAGGAATTTTATCAACTACATAAGATAACTTATACAAATTAAAAACAATGGTGCTCCGGAACAACAAACTTGACTCTCAATAACTTGTTACTTCCCACTGAACAACAATTTACCTTTTAACAAAGAAAATAACTTAACACTAAAATACTTATCTATCTAGGCTAACTCCCCTCGAGTGGCTAGCTCGCGGGCTAATACTTCATCTTTTAAATCACATGAGGTACAAGTTCTCAAATCGTTTTATTACAAGCAATCACCATCATTCAAAATTCAACAGTTACCAATAGAGAGAAATTGGATAACTCATTTTAACAATGCTTTGAAAAACCATGTGAATAGCATAACGATACTTCCTCACTGTCTTATTCATTACTTATGAAATCATAGTTTTATAGATAACTTCATAAATAAATCCTAAATTTAAGATGGCATGGATAGCCATTGAAAAATTCTTCCTTAACTTAAAACTAATTTCGATGTATTTAAAGCTTTAAAACATGTAGAAGGCTTGAGAAGAGCCATAAAGTTTTTAACAATAGAATTTAAAGAAACCAAAATTGAATCTTTGGCACATCATCCATGCATCTAGGAGTGGGTTCACAACATTACTCTTGAGGCACGTGTTGGCTAAACTTCTGCAATAGCCGCATGATGACTTGTTATTCCCTACAAAAACACTCAAATCAACCCATTAAACCTGCTTTCGTACATTTCCTCAATTGATCAAAAGAAAGAAAGAAAGCATAATTTTCCTTAAAATAAGCAATTAATTATCCTAAAGTTTAATAAATTGGCACAGGCTTAGGATTGAATTAGCAAAAGTAAGCTTTCCAGATTTTATTATGATGAGGTTATTTTTACCTCATCATTTCCTCCCCAACCTAATTTTTGGTAGTTCCTCCTGCTCCATAGTTAAACCCCTGAGTTCTATTCCATTCCTCATAAAGAGTACTGAGATCATGTGTTTCCCTGGTTGATGCATCAAAAGTTTCAGGGCTATGAATGAACCCTCTATGAAACATCACACTCTCCCTCCATTCATTGAAAAGTCTGTTATTCTGATCTGTGGAAATATTAAAGGCCAAGGTGGATTAAGTAGCAAGGGGGGTCTGTATGTCATTCCTATCCATTTTGTTCTCAGAGTTTTTAGGATTTTAAATAGAGCATCAAATCTTCTGAATGACCATCTGATGTTTATAGGAGAAATAACTTCTCTCTTCTTTAAGTAAGTTGGAAGAGGGGTGAATCTTTCTTCACATGCATGCCATGATTTTCCAATTAATTTATGTCCATTTTCCATGAAATTCTCATAACATAGCTTGAGGTTGTTATCATACCTTTCCTTCATCTTTTCATTAACGAGGAGAGACAAAAATGTAGCTTTGAACCCACCAGGCCTTGAATTTGGGGACCTTATTTGGAGACCCACTGTTCTCTCTGCCTATGCAAATTATTTTTTTCGATCGTGCTAATGAATTTGATTTCTCATGGTTGAGAAAAATGTCCTCAATTCTACCACTCCAACAAACAAATTGATAAAGAAATTTGTATGATTTTCTAATAACAAGTCATGCAGAAATAATTCACAAATTAAATATTGGTCTTCAGGAGTCGACTCTACAAATATTTTAACAAACTCTTTGTCATTAGGCTCATAAGGTTGATCATTATAGATCCTAAACAATTTCCATCTTAGCCATTATTCATTCAAAAACATTGAGTAAATTCTTGATGGCCTTCTACAATTCAGCAAACAGTCCACAAGTTGATAGGCATCCTACTTTCCTCTGTAGGCTTTGTGATATGACTCCTTCAGGAGCACCAATTCCTTCTTCAGCTTGTGATTTTCAGTTTGGACATTCCTGAGGAAGTAACACTTTTCCATCCATTTTATTAGCAGAGGTGGAATGTGGACCTGGAACCAATCAGTTACAATTGGTTCAGTATGAATTTCTTTGGAATCCGTTTGGGGTTTCACAATGCATTCCTTCAAGTCCTATTATAGTTCAACTACCCTGCTGATGGAAGTGTTCAACTCTTTAGTTTTTATTTTCTTGTCCTCCTCGAAAGCTGTGAGAATGAGCACAAAACTTTTTTTTATTCTTTCCATTTTTGCATCTTTATGTGCAATGTCCATACTATAAGTTTTATGTTTCTGATACTACTCCTGCATTTGTTCCTGTAACTTATAGATTTTTTAGTGTTTTTCCTGCAATTGAAGCTTCAAGCCTCTTATTTCTTGATCTCTTTTATATATGATAGTAGTTTGTACAACTGACTCTTCTTTCTATAATTCTATAAATTTGTTATTTTTAGACAATTGTCTCTATAAGTCATCATTTCTACTTTATACTTTTCTAATTCAGAAATGGCACTACTTGTTTCAACTATTTCAACAATTTTATCTACAATGGTTGACAAATTTTTTGGCATACCACCATCCCCCTCAGGTTCTCTTCCCTAAATTTCATCATTGAAGATTTCCTCTATATGTGCATAATGGAAAGGAAACACTTTGCTTGAATCCTCTTTATTTAGGGGTACCTCCTCTTCATTGGCATGATCTGAAATTTATATGGGCTCTTGTGGCCGCTTAGGCTTTTTCTTTTGTGAAATTCCTTCCTTACCCTATATTGGGGTTTCAAAGAATTCAAAAGCCAACTGCTTACTCCTTCTGTGTGGAGGTGATTCCTAGAAAATGATGGGTGTTCTATTTTTCCTTGTTTTCTTCTTTCTTGGTTTATTTGTGTCAGAATAAATAATATCAACTTGTTCTAGTAGGTCAGGGGTTTTGAATTTATCACCGCAAAGGTCTGGAAAATCCTCACCGAGAGTGGTGGGATTAAGATCTTTCGGAGTTGAAGAGCCCTTATGGGAAATTGCTCTAGATGATGGAATAGCCTATTGGGATGGTTCCCTTGATTCTATGGTTCCTGCAATTGTAGGCTTCTCCATTTTCTCTAAAAATTTCTCCCATTTTCCCTCGGTTTTCTTACGAAAGTGAAACTTGCAGATTATTTGAATTAACCCATGATGTTTCAAAGGCCCAGTCCCTACTTTATACCTCTCTATGGAAGTATTTAATGAATCACACAAGAATTCAAGCATATTAACCCTAAGAGTTGATTCCTCCTTCCTATGACGTAAATGGGTTAACATACGAAAGGTAGGCCCTACAACTATAGTAAGCTAATCCTCACAAGTAAAATACTCTATAATCCATGCAACAAAAGTACCCTAAGGTTCTAATATGGAGGTTCTTTGGAATCCCTTATTTTGTCCCCTGGTACTTATTACTACCATTGGGTGTGGGTCTCCCTCTCTAACAAATAATTCAGACAATTTCTGGTACATAATTTGAGAGGTTTCTTTTATATTTATGTCTGCATTCTCTAATCCAGATAAGCGAGAAATAATTTTGGAGCTTACCTTGAAATGCTTCCCTTGAAGTACCACTTCGCCATTTGTGTAGTTCTCATCAAAAGATCATTTCAGCTTTTTATTATGGCCTTCAAATTTTCTAATAAAGTTTAACCACCCTGCTTCCTCGAACAACCTGGAGATATTACTCAATCCAATAATTTTCTATTGAATCTGGCTCTGCCTTTCTTTTACCACCCCCCATTTCCTGATTTCACACTCTATAAAAGATTCCAGTTCCATCACAGAGCTCACACACAGGTTTCTTTTGAAAATATAGCCTCTAAAATTACTTATTTTTTTTATTTGCAGCTTATGCTTCAATGATTTCCAATCTGCATGGAGGTTTGCAAAAGGATTTTCCGTACAAGTAGTTGATCATCGAGTGGCAAAAATTGCTAAATTGGAAGTGAGGTTCCTGCTAATTAATTATTCTTTATTCAAAAATAAATACCTATTTAAAACAAAGATTAATACTTACCCACGTTTCGTGATCGTTCAAAGATCTTATACCTCACAGATTTGACAAGATGACGTGAAGGCATTGGTTGAAGTGACGGCAGAGTTATTCTGATATGGTGCGGAATTATATGGGGGAAAGAGCTATCAATGAGGAGTACAGAATTGGGTGGCTTACTTATGACTAAAGGAAAAATGGAAAGACAGATGTATAGGATATTCTAGCGGAAGAATGGAAATTTTTTTTAAATTTTGAAAAAGGTGGCGGAAAACAAGCAAACAAGTTCCAGAGCATGCAATTTGGTCAACACGCTTGAAACGAGTGCATAAGTTCTCGAGCATTGGTGTGTGGTGCAACTGAAACAAGAATGAAATGAAGGTTCTGGAGCATCGCTTAAAGATGTAGCTGGAGGAGCAATGAAATGAAAGGTTCTGGAGCATCGCTGAAAGATGCAGCCAAAACAAGAATGAAATGGAGGTTCTGGAGCATCGCTGAAAGATGCATTCAAAACAAGAATGAAATGGAGGTTCCGAAGCATCGCTGAAATATGCAGCCTGAGCAGCAATAGAATGAAAGGTTTCAGAGCATTGTTGAAAGATGTAGCCAAAGCAACAATGAAATGAAATGGAGATTCCAGAGCATTGCTGAAAGATGTAGCCAAAACAAGAATGAAATGGAGGTTTTGGAGCATCGCTGAAAGATGCAACCGGAGTAGCAACAAAATGAAAGGTTCCAAAAAATCACTGAAAGATGCAGCTGGAGCAGCAACAGAATGAAATGTCGAGTGACATGGAAAATAATTTTTGAACTTTGAACCTTATTGCAGAACATCTTTTCAATATGATGAGCTTTATACAAGTTTCAGAGCATCGAGCTTGAAAATGTCAAGTTTTGGAGCATCGGAACTAGCATCATAACATTCCAGAGCATCTCTGGAGGGTGCTCTGGAAGTTATTTTATTCTTCTTGAGAATTCCTACAAAAACATGAAAAATATCTAGCTAAGTCCAAAAATGATGAAAGATTTAATGAAGGAAAATATCTCAGCATACATGTCCGTTTATTGCATATTTTCAAAAAAAATATATATATATATTTATATTTTCAACAACATAACATTATTATTGAATAGAATCTACTGTGGTAGAGTCAACACATTGTACCTCACCTTGTATCTCGACCATCCTTGTAAATTCTTCCATGTTGACTGGCATATGGTAGACACGTAAGTAATGACCATCAACCAACAAAGTTCGCATGTCACCACCAATTGGTTTTAACCAAATAGTTTCATTCGAAAAGACTTCCTCAACTTCATAAGGTCCCAACCAGTGAGTCCTGAGCTTCCCCTTATGATCCTTGGATCTAGAATCAAATAATAGGGCCCAATCCCCATTATGAAACTCCTTTTCCTTAATATGTTTATCATGCCATACTTTTTGTTGATGTTGAATTAGTTCAATTTGATGGATGGCATCTAAACGAAGTTCATCCAATTCACTTAGTTGCAGAACTCGTTCAACTTGGGCTCATTTTAAATCTAGACCTAATTCCATAGCCATTTGTAGAGTTTGTAGTTCAAACTCAATGGGAAGAAGAGGCTTCTTCCTAAAAACGAGCTCATAGGGGCTGAATCCAGTCGTAGATTTCCAGGTTGTGTTATATGCCCATACGACTTCATGGAGTTTCCTGGCCTAGTCTTTTCTTCCAGAAGAGACTATTTTTGTTCGAATATTTTCCAATTCTCTATTAGTTACTTCTACTTGGCCATTCACTTGAGGGTGGTAAGGGGATGACTTCTTATGGCTTACCTGAAAATGATTGGTAAATGCCAAGAGCACTTGAGACATGAATTGGGGTCCCTGATCAATTACGATAGTTCGAGGGGATCCAAATTTAAGGAAGATTTTATTATAAAGGAAGTCTGCAACCTGCTCTTCCCTAGCTATTCTTAAGGCTTGAACTTCAACCCATTTTTTCAGGTATTCAGTGCAAACTAGTCTATAATAATTCCCTTGAGAGGAAGGATATATGGGTTCGATAATATCTAAACCCCATTTTTTGAATGGTTCAAGGACTACTTGTGGCAACAACGAAATTTCCGAAGAAGCAGTTGGTCTTCTTACCTTCTAACATTCATCAAAATGATGAACATAGTTCTTAATGTCTTTGTGCATTGAGGACCAATAGCATTCGACACCTAGGACTTTGTGGGAAGTTATCTTTGCAGAGTAATGTCCTCCCGATGGGTCATCATGACAGGCCCTTAGAATGTTGTAGGTTTCATTGGCTCTTACACATCTCCTCAAAAAAATGTCAGGACCACAAAAAAGTAACATTATGTGAATCCACTTGAACGATGCACTTTCCCTGATTAGATGCTTCTTTTGTTTAGACATGAATCTAAGAGTTATCTCTGAAGCAACTAAATAGTTAGCGATATCTGCAAACCAAGGTGATTTTACAGAAACTGCAAACAAATTTTCATTTGAGAAATCATGATGTACAGGGGTACTATCATCTTCTTCATGTTTGATTCATGAAATAAAATCAGCTACCACATTATATTTCCCTAGTTTATCAAGAATTGTGGCATTAAACTCCTGAAGGAGCAATAGCCATCTCATAATTCCACCATTAACCATGGGTTTGTTCATTAGGTACTTCAGAGCTAAGTGATCCATATAAATTGTGACCTTATACCCTGTAATATAATGACATAATTTCTTGATAGTGTGAACAACAGCGAGGAATTCCTTTTCTGTTGTTGTATAATTATTTTCTGCCGGAGTAAGATTTTTGGTGATGAAATACATAGCATACTTCCCCCCGTTCTCATCTTCTTGTCCTAGAACTACACCAATAGCATCGTCAGAAGCATCAACATAGATATGAAAGGGAATACTCCAATTTGGCCCTCTCAGAATGGGAGCAGAGACAAGATTTTCTTTGATTGCTTCAAATGATTGCTGACACTCAGATGTCCAGACAAACTCCACTTCTTTTTGTAAAATAGAGAACATAGGATCTTCTATTTTACTAAAGCCTTCTATGAACCTTCTGTAGTAACCAGCATGTCCAAGAAAAATTCTTACATCTGTCTGAGTTTGAGGGATTGTCAACTATTGGATGACTTCAATTTTCTTAGGGTCGACCTTTATTCCTTCTGAGAAAATATGATGACCCAAGACTATTCCTTGTTCCACCATTATTAAGCATTTATCATGGCTAAGGGATAGTCTATTTTCCTCACAAACTTGAAGAACTCGACCTAGGTTCTGAAGAGCTTCGTCATATGTTGACCCATAGACTGTAAAATCTTCCATGTACGCCTCGACACAATCATTAACGAGAGAAAAACATATGGAAAGAATGGCTCTCTGGAAGGTTGTTGGAGCGTTGCACAGTCCAAAAGGAAGCACTCTATATGCAAATGTGCCCCAAGGGCAGGTAAACGTGGTTTTGTCCTGCTCTTCTGGAGCAAACTGTATCTGATTATAACCACTAAATCCATCGAGAAAGGAGAAATACTTCCTCCCAGCCAAGTTGTCCAAGACCTGATCAATGAATGGTAAGGGAAAATGATCTCTATAAGTGGATTTATTGAGTTCTCGGTAATCTAAATAGATTCTCCACTTCCCATTTTTCTTTGGGACTACCACCATAGGTGATACCCATTTACTATCAGACATTGGATAAATAAATCCAGCACGAAGGACTTTCTCAATCTCAATTTTTAGCAAATCCTTTAATGCAGGATTGAGTCTCCTTTGTAGCTGGCGAACAGGCCTTATACTGGTGTCAGTGTAAATGTTATGAGTGCAAACACTTGGGTGAATTCCCCTCATGTCCGTATAATCCCAAGAAAAATCTTTAGACCTTTGTATCAACACATTAAACAACTTATACTCCAGAGTTTCTGTCAACCAGCTATTGATATTCAAGGTTCTTCCTGGTAATAGTTTTATCAATTTTTTTCCAAGATGAATGGAGATAATAGTATACATAGGTCACAACAACTTATTAAGAGGACAACTATGAGGTACCAGTTGGTGAAACCTTGTGATATCCTCATAAAAATGACTTGTTTTGGGAATCATATTTTCTAAGGGACTCGACATTCCCATTGTAGCATAACTATGCTCCATTCCACTTATATTAATTGGTTGCCCGAAAATCCTTGGAGCATCCATCATTTCTTCCTCATTCGGGGTTATAGAAAAGTCTGCTATTTCATTTACTAATTCTTCCTCTAGTTCTTCCCCGTGTTGTTTAATTATTACCATGGCTAGGGAGGCTAAACTGTCTAAACCATTTGACTCCTTAGGTCCATCAACCCAAAAATTTTCATGCTCGGTAGGCTTAGTAGGGGGATATAAGAAATGTTTGCTATCTTGGCCATACGAAATGGTTATTCCCCCATCCCTACAATCAATCTTAGCAGCAACCGTGGCTAGCCAAGGTCTTCCAAGAATTATAGGATAGCTATCCTTAGGTGTAAGCGACTGAATTACCTGGAAGTCGATTGGATAATCCCATCCATCAACTTTGACAAGGACATTTTTAGTGACACCCTTTAGGATGGCTATAGAATGATTTTCCATTTGTAAGACTGTGGTTGTAGGACGTAAATCAGTTAAACCTAATTTTTACATTACATCCACAATCATCACATTAATAGCTACTCCTAGATCCACTAGTGCATTTGGTATTGTTACCTCATTGACTGTAATGGTTATCAGTGGACTTTAGGGATCATCGTATTTCAGAGCAATAGTCTTTACAGATAGAAAATCAGCTAAATAACCATCAATATGAACAGTAATTATAGTTTTTGGCTTTCTCCCTGGTTTTGATACATAAATATTTGATTAACTAGTTTAATTCAGATATTTCCTTTATTGCTTGCAATAAGGAACTTCAATTTACAATTGCTTAATCTCCTGAACTTACACAGTTTCTGTAGCCAAAGATACTTCTGGAGTGTCTTCCAAAGCTATGGACTTTAAACGTTCCGGATATGGTGCCATCTTTTTCTTCCTTGGAATAGGATCCTCCTTATGTTGACTTTAGGACTGACCTTCCTCCCCCTGAGATAAGTCAGTAGCCCCTGCTGTTGAAAAATGTTCTTTGTCTTGAGGAGTAGTATCCTTCTTAGACGATGTGTCTTTTGTTCGAATTTTAGGCTCAGTTTCCTCCACTATTTCTTCGATGGTCGGAGGTTGAAGAGTTCGACCAAAACACAACTGCACATTTCCAAAGTGTATCGCATTAAGCCCTGTAACATTTTCATGTTCGGTAGAATAGACTGGTGTATTTTGGTGATTATTTTTAGGATTCGGAAGTGGTTGCGCTAGAAGTTGAGGTTGGTTTACCTACTCATTCTGAGGAGGGTTTTGAGCTAGAGGTAATAGATTATGTTGTCGATTCCTCCTTGGTTTAGTATAGAACTGATTTTGTGACTAATTCCATTGA
>CM021101.1:692580788-692660788 GCA_007115665.2 Sequoiadendron giganteum
AAAAGTAATTTTTTTTTGAGAAAATTTGAAATTTCAATGCAGTGGTACTAAATTTTTAGGAAAAAGATAAGAAGTAGGTGTATGTCTGACCACCCTAAGTACAAGAAATTTTTTTTATTTTTCTAAATCTTTCAATACAAGTAGAGGACACGTGCTCGGATGTGGCGAATTTTTTGGTATTTTTTTTCCATGTAAATAATTAGATATGATTTTTTTATTAGAAATTTTCGGAATTATTAAAATGTTTGTGTCTAACCACCATAACTTGGTCAAAAAATTATGAAATTCAATTTTTTTTTATCCTATAGTATGCAAAGCATAGAATGTGGTGCATCTTATAGGTTGGAAAAATGTTAAGTAGTTGAAAGTTATAGAAGTTTTTCAATCAGCCTATCAATCAGGACTTCAGACATAATGTAGGTAGAAAATCAATAATAATTATTTATTAAATTCAAAATAAGGCAAAACTTATATTGGTGGAAAGCTGACAATTTTTTCTATAAACCCTTTTTCGTTTGATGAAAATTGGAAAAAAAAAGTTGTCAACCATAAGGGCGAACTTAGGAAAACTAAGCAAATTTTCAAAACACATTTTTTGGGTTGGATTTCTAGGTTAAGCAATCCCAACCCAAAAACCAAGGCAAACCCGAGGGAAATCCCAAGGCTACAAGTTTTGTTAGACAAAATGGATATCCATTTTGTCATATCCATTTTGAAAGACAAAATGGATATCCATTTCAAAATGAATATTCGTTTTGGAAAGCTAGAAACCATTTTTTTGAAAAATAAAACAGATATCCGTTTTACAAACCTAAAAACCCTCTTTAGTAAAATGGGCATAACTTTTGCGTTTTCTTATCAACATTTTGACTTTTTGTAGGCGTTGGAAAGGTGAGAGAGAGATCTATGCAATGGATTAGGTGGTTTTTTTATATTGTACACAAAAAATAATTATAATCATTTGAACTACATATTTCTTTTTTGAAACATCAAATGCTCACTACTTTCACATGTAACATCTCATTTTCATGATTTTTATGTAACACTCATCTCAAAATACTTCAAACTTTAGAAAAAAGTAATGAATAATAAAATATTTATATTTTTGTAGTTAAGAGATGAAAAATATTCATAAATCATTATATCTCTCTATCCCTTTCTCTACCTCTCTATATATCACTATGTCTCCCCTTAAGCTTTGGACCAATCCCTCCCTCTTTTCTTCTCTCTTTGTACCTCTTTTTACCTATATTTCTCACTTTTTCTCCCCTTGAGCTCTAGACCTATCTTTCTACCTCTATCTCCATCCATCCATCCGTCCTTCTCTCTCTCTCTCTCTCTCTCTCTCTCTCTCTCTCTCTCTCCCTCTCCCTCTCTCACTCTCCTTTGAAGTCTCTTTTCCAATTATGCCTCCTCTTAAGTCTCTAAGATCTCTCTAACTCCTCTCTCCCTCTTGTGGTCTTCTCTCACACTCTCTTTTGTTCTCTCCCACCTCTCTCTCAATCTCTCCACTGAACAAATACAGAAAGGGACAGAGAGATATGATGATTTATGAAGATTTTTTCATCTCCTTGATACAAAAAATATTTCATTATTCAATACTTTTTCTATTGTTTCAAGTATTTTGATACATGAGTGTTACAAAAAAATCATGAAAAAAAAGACTTTGCATGTGAAAGTAGTGAGAATTTGATGTTTCAAAAATGAAATATGAAGTTCAAATGATTATAATTATTTTTTGTGTATAATATAGAAACACCACATATTCCATTGTGTAGAGATCTCAATCACCTTTTCAATGCCTGTAAAAAGTTGAATTTTTTATAAGAAACGCAAAAGTTATGCCCATTTTACTAAAGAGGGTTTTTAGGTCTTCAAAATGGATATTTGTTTCAGTTTGGTATTACCAAACCAAAATGGATATTGTACCCAAGCCTACAAAAAAGTCACAGCGGAAATTTCATGTTTTTGGGCATGTTAAAAATCCCTTTTTTTTTCACATTGCCACTTTTTGGACCCCATGATCTTGGACATACCTAGCGGTGGTTGACTAAGCATTAACACCTTGACACCTTCCAAATTGTCCATTGCATTACATTTTCAAAACATTATTTTTTAATTTAGCATTTCTTAATTGATAGATCTAAATCTAAGGGAGATCAAATCCTAAAATCTATAAAGCACAAAACCTTTACCATATGAAATTCATATTATAGTAAATAAACACAACCCACAAAGCCAAGATTTATTTCCAATCAGACACAACATTAAAGGTAAATTACCATAACTTGAATATAATCTTAGATAAAATAAAAACATTGCAATAATCTTACTACATATGTTGACAAGGCATAATAATGATCCCTTGTTGAAAGCTATTCCATTGCACTTGGAGAAAATGGCCTTGTAATATTTTGAATACTTTCTCACTGGGAATATGTTTATTGATGAAATATCATATATTTTCTTGAAGTCCTTAATTATTAGTTGCTTCCTAGTTGATTCTAATGCATCTATTATAAGGTGTTCTCTATTATACATGAGTACAAATATAAAATTATAGATAATTTAGTCAACCTCTATGAAGCATGCACCACTACACATGTATGTACCTTTTTTTACATCTCCATTGTAGGAAGTGTCTTTCAACAAAATAATATTAATTAAAAATTTGATTACTAGAATACAAAAGTCATGTTGATAGAAAAATGGAAAATAACCTAAAAATAAATGATTGGAAAACAATGAACATATCCTTACAATTTCTCTTCAATCACCTATTATTCTTCTAAAGTTGTCCTTTGATCTTCTGCCATCAATGAATCAAATCTACTGATCCTAATACAACATTTACTACAAAGACAACTACCTAAGCTACAAGAAAATCAACCAGCCAAATTAATACAAATTTACTAAATATTTTATAGAGTTTACATCTAATACTTTATTTCTTACAAAGTTTACTAGCATGATATAGGTATGGTGGCATGAAACTTGTAACATGCCCATTGTTCTACACAATAACTATTTTATGTTTTAACCTCAAGTAAATATTTTTAAGCATCTAAACATTATGAGAAATAAAAATTTTCCTTTCATATATAAATATAACATGCACATTTGAAATAAACCTCATTTAAAACTTTCCCCATTGCATTATATCAAAGTATTACAACTTTCCAATATATTGATTTCTTAGTAAATAATTCATGATAAAATTTCTCTTTTACAATATTTCCATACACTTGGATACAAAAATACAAACAAGGCTCCATTGAGCTTAGTGGTAATAGATGTATGAATGGTCCAAGTATCCTCCATCAAATCTTGGTCACCAATTGATGAGGAGAAGCATCACTCAGGTGATTTTCCACCAACCATGGACTAACTACGGTGCCTCACACATTACCAGACTGATAGATGAACCTACCCTTCAACGAAGGGATTGGTTTGCTAACCTCATAATAACATTGACCTTCCTTGAGCTTGGTGGTGTGTCCTAAACATTTCTAGATATTTCATACAATGGCTACAACTTCTCATATGGCATTCCCTGCCTATTACACAAATTTGGAACATAGTGAAATGACAATGTAAATAGTGGTAACTTACACTACTTTGGCCAAAATTATTGATCACCTAAAATTATGGAAAGAAGGTCATAAAACTTCAACCACCTTCCTAGCTTGATTTGTATTGACCATTCATAATCTATGCATAGGCTATCCCCTTACACCATAACCCCAAGAATAATCTATTATCCTCTATGTTTTACTAGGACACTTTTACTTAAGTAATTCAAGCAACTCTATCTTACCAATTAACCAATATGGATAAACATAATGTCACATCATTAATTGACTATATTTAAAAAGTGTAATCTCAACAATAAAATTTCCCATTCAAGAGAGTAATCTCAATAATAAATGACTCTAATCAAAAGGTATAATATCATCAATAAATGACCTCAATCAATATTATAACCTTAAACAATAAATGAAATCAAATAAAGATATAATTAACAATCAAATGTTCATCTAGATCATGTAGGCTAATTCCAACCTATGTGCTTCAATCACTAATCAAGTAAAAACCCCAACCAAATAGGTTATTCCCAACCTAGGGTTTCAATCAAAGAAAAGTAACGTTCAAGTGATCGTGAACCAATCATAATACTTCTCTTTCAAAATACCTCAAATATTCACATGTTTACTACATCTGTATATCATCTAGAGGACATTAAGAACTTGCAAGGGGCTAGTGTATCTACACCCATAGTCCTCTCACAATACAATTTTGGGTTACCAATACATTAGTCCTCTTTTAAAATGTTGTTATTAGGAATATACTCTCATTCAAAATAAGAAAATAGCATAACCAGTAAATACAACTCTCAACCCTATTGTTGATTATTGATATAACCTTCAAGTTTATGCCTTAGCACTAGGGATAAGACTCACTCCCTATTCCAAGGAGATATGAGTAATCAATCAAGTAAAGATTATCAATCAAAGTTTTCATAATATTGTAATAATGACATTCCGCCTAAGTAATTCAAAGTAACTCTATAACCCAAATTCACAAATTAAGCATCTACTATATAAGCTTATCTTTAATATAGTATATAATAATAAGTGCAACAACCCATTCCTTAATACAGAGTATAACCAAATTCCCTAAAATAGATTCATCAAGAATTGTTCACAGTTATCCAAAGAAGATAATAACCTATTCATAATAAACAATGAAATATAATTTCCAAACAAGGCAAACAAAGAACATAAAATCCTTTCCAAAATGTAAATACTAGTATAAAATAGTAGAATTCAACATGCTTGTTTATGCAAAGCTCCAATTGAACAAACTAAATTCCTAGCCCAACCTTCCCAAAATCAGCAAGCGATTCCCAACTATCTCTCTTTCTCTTTCCAAATATTACTCCGAAAACCTCTCACAAACTCTCAAAATACCTCTTTGTAATGACAAAAAATGTATCCCCTTACATTAATTCATTTTTTTGGGCCCTTCCTATTAAATTGAGCTTAATGTTGCCTTGATTTAGTGTTGTAATGTGTTTAACACATTCACATTAGGTTTTGGGCCCTTGTTAACTAGATGAACTTAATTATGCCTTATTTAGGGTGTTGTAAAGTGTACCTTTACACTTTCACACTAATCTAGGGTTTCATTAGTAAATTAGGATTCTTTATGCCTTATTTGGCCCTATTTTGCATCCACAAGCCTTAACTAATGTATCTTTCTGAGGATAATCTCGACATAAAACAACATCCAATCATAATTCATGTGTTTTTGGATTCTATGGCCCAAATTTATTGATCTACAACTCATATGACACCTTAGGCATATAGGTCCCACCTAAATTTTAGGGCCTCAATCCTGATTTCACATTAATCTAAGTCTTTCTTCAAAAATGTGTCCCGAAGCTTAGCCTAATGGGACTCATACACTACCTTGGGTGTATGTGTCCTATGTGGATTAAACCTAAATCAAATTCAAATTCTTGGTGGAATTTTATTCTTCTAGATCTAATGTTAGCTTGTAGTGTTGTAATTTCAAGAAATTTAGCATAAACAAGTATACATACAAGGTTATTTCATTCATTTTTTGTTGGGAATAGGATGCCATTTAAATACATTCTTAACATATTTCATGTATCTCCTAAGTCCTTGGAATGTGTTGCACAACAATAGGATTAGGAAGAGATTAATTTGGAATGAAATAAACATTTAATTTGACATTTGTAGTTATTGCTAAATAATAGGAGCATGTGGGGACACCTTGGAGTGAACTCCTACAAAATAGGAGCACATGGGCGCACACATGGGAGGTGGGATCCACCTTGGTTCAGTTAACTGGTTGGTGAAGTGAGTACACTTCATAAATTCATCTTAGGTTCCTACAAAATAGGGATTTTGATTTATGTATTTTGAGTACCTATAAAATATGGATTGAAGTTCAATTGAATTTTAGTTTAGTTCAGTTCAATTTAGTTCAATTCAGTTTAGTTATGTTTTGGTTATCTTTAGTTACATGTTAGTTAATCTCAGTTGACTTGAGTTGCATGGAAAAATAACAGGTTGATATATTCAGTTAATAGATGGAGAATCATGCATGCACATTGTTTTGCATGAATGGTGTTGAGAAATGTTTTAGTTAACAAGAAATGACTTGGACCCACCTTGGGTACCCAAGTTGGATTCTTGGAATTAACTCCTTTGCATGTTGAGATATTTCAGAAGGCTGAGTTAAGTGGGCCCTCTTTCGGGCATCTACTTTGAGGATAAAGCCTTGAAGATATTTATAGAATAAAGGTTGAGTTGGCATTTTAGTTTGGGATGCCCAAATGCATGAAGATGAGGATTTCGAAATTTTTTTCACAACATAAATTTACTTGCAAGAGATAGGCATACCTTTTAGGGATAAGTCTTGAGGATTGTAGTTATAACTCAATTGGAGTTTATAAAGTTGATCAAAGCCTATTTATCTCAAGCAAGTTGAAGAGAGTGATTATCAGTTTTATTGCAGGTTGTGAAGAAGTTTTGGTGAAGGAAAAAGAGGCATTCTCAAGAAAGAATTGAAGCTATTTTAATCTACTTCAAAGATTGAATAATAGATTAATTCTTGGTGGATTTTTTTCCCGAAAGGGTTTCTCCATGATATATGCTTGTGTAATCTTTCTAATATCCTGTCTACTTCTTCTATCAGCTTTTTTCTACATTCTACAAACAATAAAATGAATTAATCAGATAATCACCCACAAATAATTTGTAACAAAGGAAAATAATATTTAGATCAGCAATATTAAATTTTTACAAAGTATTAAGCTAAGAAAACTCCTCAATTTTCAACATTTGGTATCAGAGTTGAGGTTCGGTAGAGTAAATTGGGATGCCTTTCTCTTAAAGATTGAAGGATTTATTGGCTTAGTGGGAGCTTTTATTATTTTGGTTATTTGTCGATTTTGGAAATAAGGTTTTTTTGCAATGGGTTCTACTCCTCATTTAGATATTGAAAGGTTCAATGGATATGGGTATGAGATGTGGAAATTAAAAATGGAAGATCTCCTTGAAGAGAGAGAGATCAGTGGTTAGTTGTTTGTAATGAGACAAAGACATCTTCATCAAGGTTAGATGAGGATTGGGCGAATCTTGATAAGAAGGAAAGAGGAAACATAAGATTATGTCTTGCTGTTTCTCTTGAATTTTTTAGACTAAATTGCCGCATATAAATTGTGGAAGAGGATGGTTGTCACACTATCAATGTGTGACTTGGTATCACAATTTTGTTAGATTTGTTGGCAGTAATGCAGATGCATCATTGGTATGGATATATTCATGTGATTGAGGATATGGTTTCTTGGTTTAGAGTGGTTGCTATTATGTCATGGTTTACTCTTGTTGCATTTAGAGTTTGACATGGTACTTTTTCTCTTGAGACTAGGATGTTTATGTAAGTTATGATGCATGCGATTTCCTTAGAGGAGATGTTTAGATCATGGATGTTATGTTTATGTTTCTAATTCATAATTGGAGCTTTGACATTGATTGTAGTCGTTCTCTTTGTATTGGGTACATTGATCATTTGCTTGATTACTTCATGATGGTGTTGTGTTGCATTTGGATTTTGGCATGGATTGGTTGGTTACAGGTCCTCATCGATACTTGGAGAATTAGGTGAGGCTTGATTTCTCTTATGGTAAGAGATATTTTTTGGAATTTTTACTTGTAAGAAAAGTTTTTTTCAACAGTAAAGACTGAGAAGCCTGCACCTTGGTTGAACATGAGTTCAACACACTCGACAGTTCTTTATTTGAGAAGTATTTTCCCATTATATCTTTCATGTGTGTTATGTTTCATGCTTTGATTTCTCATGGGATTTATTTGATTCATGGTTGATTATGGAGACTCATTTAAGGATGGTTTAGCATGATTTTATATGTTTTATCTTTCATAGATATGGATCTTGAGCTATGGATAGTTAGTTTTGGAGGATTCATTTTGAGGGATGTTATGACATGGTTTATGGGTTATGAGCATAGTTACCTTGAGTTTGATCTTCTTGGTTTAAATATTATGGCTTTACTTGACCTTTTTGGATATGTATAGTTAACAATGGATTATTTGATTGTGTTGAGGCCATGGGTGATCTTAATTTAGGAGATGGTTATCACGATGTCATCAATAGCTTGGTTACATGTTTCAATGTGAGTATTTTGATAGTGATGGTTTTATGCTTATCTTGTTGCCATGTATAGCTCGGTATCATGGTTCGGTGGATGCTTTGGTAGGATATGGTTATCTTCATGAAATTTGAAGAGAATGTAGTTCTTTTTGGTTTTGATTATTAATCATTTGCTTGGAGCTTCATGATTATGCTAGTTACATTTGAATTTGGCATGGATTGATTGGTGGGTATTCATGGATACTACAAAGAATTGGGAAAGGTAATGATTGAGAAAGTTGACACTTTGATCAATGCTAGAGAAAAGTTCTTGTGGTGCAGGAAGGCCATTAGCCTTGAGTCATGTACTTGATTCATGTTAAATTATTCCTTGTTTAGAATAATTGCAATGATAATGTCAAGTGGGAGAATGTTTGGAATAGGATGCCACTTAATTATATTCTTAACATATTTCATGTATCTCCTAAGTCCTTGGAATGTTTTTCACAACACTAGGATTAGGAAGAGATTAATTTGGAATGAAATAAACATTTAATTTGACATTTATAGTTATTTCTAAATAATAGGAGCATGTGGGGACGGCTTTGAGTGAGCTCCTACAAAATAGGAGCACATGGGTGCACACATCCAGGAGGTGGGATCCACCTTGATTCAGTTAACTAGTTGGTGAATTGAGTACACTTTAGAAATGCATCTTAGGTTCCTACAAAATAGGGATTTTGATTTATGCATGTTGAGTACCTATGAAATAGGGATTGAAGTTCAATTGAAGTTTAGTTCAATTCAATTCAATTCAATTCAACTCAATTCACTTCAATTCAATTATGTTTTATTTATCTTTAGTTACATGTTAGTTAATCTCAGTTGACTTGAGTTGCATGGACAAATAACAGGTTGATACATTCAGTTAACAGATGGAGGATCATACATGCACATTTTTTTGCATGAATGGTGTTGAGAAATGTTTCAGTTAACAAGAAATGACTTGGACACACCTTGGATGCCCAAGTTGGCTTCTTCAGATTAACTCCTTTGCATGTTGAGATATTTCAGAAGGATGAGTTAATTGGGCCATATTTTGGGCATCTACTTTGAGGATAAAGCCTTGAAGATATTTATAGAATAAAGGTTGAGTTGACACTTTTGTTTGGGATGCCCAAATGCATGGAGATGAGGATTTGACATTGTTCTTCACGACATAACTCTACTTGCAAGAGATAGATGTACCTTTTAGCGATAGGGCTTGAGAATTGTAATTATAACTCAATTAGAGTTTACAAAGTTGATCAAAGCCTATTTATCTCAAGTAAGTTGAAGAGAGTGATTATCATTTTTATTGCAGGTTGTGACTTGAAGTTTTGCTGAAGGAAAAAGAGGCATTCTCAAGCAAGAATTCGAGATATTGTAATCTACTTCAAAGATTGAATAATAGATTAATTCTTGGTGGATTTTTTTCATGAAATGGTTTCTCCATGATATATGCTTGTGTAATCTTTCTAATATCATGTCTACTTCTTCTATAAACTTCTATCTACATTTTACAAATAGTAAAATGGATTAATAAGATAATCACCCAAAGAATCTGCAACAAAGGAAAAGCATATTTAGATCAGCAATATTAGAGTTTTACAAAGTATTAAGCTAAGAAAACTCCTCAATTTTCAACATTTTTAACCTAACAAGCAATCAAGTGACCTAGCATGTTGAATAAGAATCCTTATAGAAAATTTTAGTTCACAAGAGCATACAAGTGATTACAATAGCATTCAAGAGCCAGTTATCAAGTGTTTTAGAGAATTATTCAAGTATCAAGCATCATGTCAAAGTCATCATGCATCATGTTTGTTTTTTAGTTAGCATTTGTGATGTAGGGTTTCATGATTCAAGAAAGCATTCAATTCAAGATCCATATCATTCAAGCAAGAGTCAATATCTACATCCATTAGAGCCATTTCATACAGGTTTTCAACACTTTATTCCTAAGATTTGGTGAGTTGCAACATATCATCTTGTTCATTCATTATTCCTCCTTTCCATTTCATTTCATTTCAAGGTTTGATTACCAGAACGGGGTTTGACCAAGGCAAACCCCTTTCTACTAAAAAATCAACATTTTCCCCTCTCTTTAGTGTGTTATTTGTAGGCCTAAGTTGAAGACACATTGAAGAGAAAGATTGAAGAAAATTTGTCAAGTGTGCAAAGTTGTCACCTTGATTACAAGATCACTAAAAGGAATCTATAGAGAAAAATTCAACATTTCAAATCCAAAATTAAAGTTGAAAAGACAGAGTAGAGACTGAAGAGAAAATTCAGATCTTGATCCTCTAAAAAGGCCAAGAAGGATTGATACACCAATTCTGGTGTATGAGTCCCAATACAATCAAATTTCCAAATTTTAGGAGTTCCACACCTGCCACTACCAGATTTTTGTTCCTACCTAGAAACCCTAATCTAGAACTAAATCGCCCAACCTAGCATATGAGTCCCAGTATGCATTAAATTAAGTATTTTTAACATTTTGGGTCTTTATTCAAGCTTCTATAGGTTTTCAGGTACTGCTATGTACTTCTTTAGCTTACAATCCTATTTTGCATTCATTTCTAGGTCATTTATTCAAGTCTTGCACACGATTAGGTTTGATCATTAGGTTTTGCATGTTACTTGTCTTTCCAAGCTCCAGCTTGGTGGTGAACCCCCTTTAATTATTAATCACACCCTAGGATACCTTATTGCAAGATCTATTTCCCCCTTTCTATCTTCGAATTGAGATCTCTAAGGTTTCCTTGAGTGTAACAAGTGTGAAATAGGAATCCTCTCTCCTCAAAGTTGGGGCACCCTATTTCTGTTGTTACAATCTCATAAACTCTCAACCTCAAAAAATTAAAATAACTTCAACTCAAAAAATAAGCATCAACTGTGCATAATGCGTACCTATTGAGGTAGATATCACCTCTATTTATACACAAAGGTGAGCAACTTCAGGCTAGAAACAAGGCATCAAAGATGACACTTCTCAATTCAAAAGGTTCGACTCGACAAGAATAAGAAAAGGTGGTAGCTAAGATTGTTTCACAATAAACACATGCACAACCATAGTGAATGAGTCACTTATTCAAATTTATAGAAAGAATCATAATCATAAATGCAAGGTTATTGTCTTCTATAGGTCGACTTACTCAAATAGCCAACTTCACATTTAACCATTTCACATATTTCAAATTGCTTCATAATGTATAATTTGTATTGCAAATTAGACTTCTAATCGGTTCATACTATTCACAAGTTGGTGCCACATTATACCCTTCATGCCCTATTCTTTTGGTAGTTTTTTTTAAATGACCATGTCAAAGCTTCCTATGCGTAAGTATTCACTTTTTCCTTGACATTTGACTTAGTCTTGGTAGTTTATCTTACACATTGGTTGGCATTAGATACTACGTTCTTTACGCACTACTGCTCATATTTCATAATAAACATTTAAATGCTTTAAACACTACTTATATTTATGCACCTTTATCTATATGTTGTGCACAATACTTAGCATATGCTATGTTTAATATGGTACATGCATTTGATAAATAATTCAATGCTATAGAAATCATTATCATATATTCAATATATATATACACAACATAATATGTTTATATTTATATATGTATATATATGTATATATCAATTCATAAGTTTATAAAATACATTATTCAATATATGAATACACATTCACATATTCTCATATTTCACATATTGATGCATGCATATATATACATATATATATATATATTAATATACTAGTATGGGTGTATCTTTTTCGTCAATACATATGTGTATGTTAATATATATATATATATATACTCCTCTACTATATATATATATCATACCTTGATATTTAAACACATATATTCACAATCATATTGATTGAAATATATATATAAAATTTATGTATATATGTATATATATGTCACCTTGTTCGATTGATATTCCCATGTATATGAGTAATCCATCCATGAGCATCCATAGATATGTTTATCTATGTATACTCATGCATGTATTTACACATCTGCATGAGTTTATCATTGGCACATACATAAACACATATATATACATTTTATGTATATATCTCATCGATTAAATATAAACACATAAAGAATAAATCACACATCAAAAAGAGACTCAATACTTTAAACCCCTAAGAAATAACATTCACAAATTAAACCATAATCAAGACTAAAGGTAACTTACTATTTCCCAAAATATTATCCCAACTTGACCAAGCTAGAAGTGTGTGTGTGAAAGCTCAGTTCAGGTCTTTATTAAAGGTTACCAGACCAAGTTATTCTCCTTGAGTGATACGCCCCCTCTCTTTAGGAGGCTTAATTATATTCCTACATCCAACTTAGTACATTGCAACAATAGTTAGCCATTCACATGAAATCCACTTGCATCATAAATCATTTATATCAAAAACGTATTATAAATATTCACATTGCAATACATATTCTTTCATTGCATTTCATCAATATA
Source organism: Sequoiadendron giganteum (assembly GCA_007115665.2). Classification (NCBI taxonomy): domain Eukaryota; kingdom Viridiplantae; phylum Streptophyta; class Pinopsida; order Cupressales; family Cupressaceae; genus Sequoiadendron; species Sequoiadendron giganteum. Next base: position 692,593,512 of record CM021101.1, read on the forward strand.
AAACATATTCATTCCTTTAAAAACAATATCATCTTAATGTATATTTCAGTATTTCTTTCAGCTAGTAAACATATTAAGGTCACAATTTGCATTCATCATCATATTTACTCATGAAGGTGAAAGTAACTCGATAACTAGGAAACGGGGTGTAACAAAAATTGTTTTTGACTAAAACCTCACACTTAATATAGCCTATTGACTAATCAAATATTCTCAAAGGGCCAATACATATATCACATCCATCTTAAAAAATATATTCATGTTTTTTTATTTAATTTTGTGTTTAATTTGTGGAAAGGTGTACACACACAAATGTTATAATTTTGTGTGATTTTGTAATTTTCTCTTGGTCTTTATATTTTCATATTCACAAACTTTTGTATTATTTAGCACATATTTTATCTTTGTTTACATTATTGGTGCGAATATGATTCTTTCCTATTTGATTTACCCTTTTTAGTGTGAAAAAGGCACATTATTTATCTAGTTCCTAGTTAGTCCCTATTTACACATGTCAAGTTTACTTAGTGAGTTAGGAATCTTTCTAGAAGTATCTTCTTGAAATGTGTGATTGTATCTTATCTTATCCCCTATTTTTCACATGACATAGGATTAAGATGATTTTTATCATCCTAGTTTTTCCTAACTCTCAGCCTTGCCTATATAAGAAAGGTCTCATAAGTACATTTTATATTTCATAGATTGAAAATCATTGATCATATTGGATCTAACATATATCCATTATTATAAATTTTTAAGCTTTTTTTTTTTCTATTGTAGAAGGTTATTTTGGTTTTGTAGGTGATCTTGAGAGCTTGAATCCTTGAGTGAATCTAACATGCATATATACTTATACATTTTTCTTATCTAAGTATTTATCATACTTATTTGTACACATACTCCTATATAGTTGTTTTCCACCTAGATCTAATACTTTCATTATCCAATGTCATCTATGTAGTCCCAAGGTTGAGCCTTTTCTTTATAAAATTAAAAATTCAAATTTGGTTGATTGTTTCCATTTTTTCCCACCCTCAACCAAATAATCATACATTTTGTAAAATTTGATTCTAAGTGAGAGTATTAAAATAAATTCAATGCATTCATTATAATTATCTATAATTCACTAGGTTTCTCATTCTAGAGCATTAAAATAATAATTTATAAGAATAAATTTTGATTCAGTGCAATAAAAGGGACAAAGAATTTGCATAACTGATCTTGTAAGACCCCTCCGTTTTGCTCTTTTGATCGAACAGTGTTTTGTTTGCTTATGTTGTACTTTCTATTTGTGCTTTGACTTAGAACTCAGTTGGTATTTGATCATTATCTGTAAGTGATGCGAATGTTATATTTTGTTGTGATGGTATTTCATCCTGATGTTATCATTATGTCATGCTTTGGATTAGTATAGTGGATAATTTAATTAATGATTTTTATGATTTTGATCATATTAATGATGTTAGATTCGTCAGTTAGTAATATTGTATTGGTGAAGGGGATGAGATTGCATCACTCGCTTGCGAGCACCCTGCGATCCTGAGATTTCCTCTTCACGGTGTGTTTTAATTTTAACATATATATGCATGTGGATATACTTTGTGTTTGCAGGTTGACAGGTATAGGACATCAACTCCACCTAGTTTCATAGGTTGGAGTGTGTTCAATGCCCAACGGTATTCAATTGGGAGATAGTAGCTAGGTTTTCCGTGCCAACTCGTCACCCTAGTCCTAGTATGTCACTAGGTGTCTGTTGGGTTGTGTTGCTTTGAATATTGTTCCCTCTCTTCGTTACTTAATTTTTAAGTTAGAGAAGGGTAATTAAATGGCTTAATGTATTTAAGTTGTGGATTAATTTATTCTCAGATTATGTTGAAATATAATTTATTTTATTATTAATTTAATTTAATTAATAAATAATTTAATCATTGATTAAATCTATTTATTAATTAATTAATATTATGATGTTGAAAGAATTTAATTTATTTATTTTGGAAATTATTGGATATTTGTTGAAATTGAAAAATAAGAAAAATGAGTTAAAAGTCAAATTTGAAAGTTTGAATTCAAAAATTGAAGAAATTGAAATATCTTGCATTTTCTGTTTTGGAGAATTTATGAGGGTGGTTGTTAAATTTTTAGCGTTTTATCCTTATGTTTGAATTTGCATCACAATTTTGGATCATCATGAAATTTTGGAAAAGATGGAAATAGAAAGAGGTGGGATTGTTGGTTTTTGTGGGTTTTTGGATTGAAGTTGTAAAGATGGCTGATCTGAAGAGGGAATCCAAGCAAGGAACTGGGCATCATCTGGATCTTCTCCAAATTCTTGCATACCAGGTTCATGTTATTTAATTGTTTATTGAATTTGAAAAGATTCATGTTTTGAAATTGTTGTTTGCAAACTCGTTGCTTGGAAAATGAATATATGTGAAAACAAAATAGAAAACCCATGTTGAATTATAAGTTGTTGCAAAAAATCCCCTTTTGGAAATATTTCTTCAAGAAAATCAATGGTGTTTTCGATTGAAAATGGTCTTTTGAATTTATTTTCTCAATTAGTTACACGGATTCCTTGTAGATATATATATATATATATATATATATATATATATATATGCATATGCATATATATATGTATGTATGTATGTATATGCATATATATATATATATTTATATATATTTTGTTATGTTATAATATTTGGGTTGCGGGAATAAAAACCATGTTTTATTGAAAAGTTCGGATTAAAAAATCAGCAGGTGGAAGTTTGTTTTCAAAAAAATAAAAATAAAAAAAATCTTTAAATCTTTTTGTGCGGGAGGCTGGGGGCTCACCCACACCGCACCTCCCATGGGAGGCGAGTGCGGGGATCTGCACACATTGTGGCCCCCACAAACCTCCATGGCCATGCTCACACAGCCGCCACCGCGAGCGGTGGTCGGTTGTGCCAAGCACAGCAGCGCCACCCACTAGGGTGGGCGACTATGCTTGGCACAGTTGCCGCCGCCGGGGGCAGACTGTGTAGCACCGCCGCTGCCCTCCAAAACCCCCACCTGCCTACAAAATGCGCGACCCAAGGCGTGTTTGGGTTTCCTTTGTGAAATTAAATAATTTTTATATTAGTATATTAGTATTATATTATTATATTTATAATATGAATATATTAATATATATTATAATAAAATAATAAAATAATATGTATTAATATTTAGTATTATATTGTATAATAATATAATATTAGTTATATTTGTTTTAGTAAAATAAAATAAATATGTTTATAAACTATAATGGTGATTTAAATGATGTTATTGCGTATTTGAGTAATAACATGTGTTTTTTTAATAGAATTGAAGAAATTGTTTAAATCCATATGCAATAGTGGAATTATTGGTTTAATTCTAAAATGATTTATTTGAATGATAAATATTGGATTTATAAGTTGTGTGTATAATAGCGAGATAATTGGATTTTAAAATAATAAATATATTTGGAAAGATCTAATATTTGATTTACAAATATTAGGTTTAATTAGAGAAATTAATTGATGTTTAAATTATTTATATTTGCAAGGATGTGATTAATATTATAATTAATTGATGTTTCATTTTGCAAAGGAGATATTTTTATCTTAAAATGATATATTTGAATTGAAGGTGTAAATGTTATTTTATCGTTAATTAAGAGCAATTAGGAATTTAAATATTGAGTCTTAATTTAAAAGACGTGTTTTAATCCAGATTACTGAATTCAATAAAGTACTGAATGTAATGAGGAAATGGGTTTAGTGAACCCAAAGTAGAATTTAAATTCTCGTCTCCTTGCTCGCCTTGAGTGTGAACTGTTCCTGTTATCGTTTGTGGATTTGGGTCATACAATTCTTCAAGTCTTCCAGATGAGGATCTTATTTTATGTGGGTTGTTGTATTATGTTAGTCACCCTGTTTTGCATTCCTTGGGTAGTGCATTAAGTTTTTTATTGTTATTGCCTGGTTTCTATGAACGGGGATGGGTTGTACCTCCTGTGTAAGGAGTGGTTTTGTTATTGTTGTTATCTCCAATGTTGGAGATGGATTATCTTATGTCGCCTCCTGAGAAAGGAGTGATCGTGTTATCTTGGTTGTTGCACTTTGTACCCTTGGTGTTTGGATGGTTTGTGTGTTGTCAAGTAGAAGAGTGGCTTCTGTAGGGGCTAGAGCCCGAAGAGATAAATTGGGTAACTTACGGAAGTGGTTTAATCAAGTGATAACTAAAACAAAACTTAGAAGATTAGGTGGTACTTCTCACTAATCAAGATAATTATGCCTCACTCAGACACAAGGGCTTGTTTAGACTTGGGATGAGTGGGAAGGCATGGAATGGAAAGGTCATCTATCTTGTCTGTATGAAAGGTATTTGATTCCGCATGAGTAAGTATGGGGGCTAGGAATTCGGTAGAGGCCACCAAGATAACCCATAGTGGGGGCCAGAGCCTAGGAAGAATCCCAGAGGATAACCCATGATGAACTATGTGATGACAATCTGTCTAGGACAACAGTTGGTATTTGATCTTGTGGGTATGGTTTCCTTAACATACCTGATGTGACCATAGTTGATATTCTATTATTAGGTGTATGGTTCTCTTAACATACTTATTCTGCTTTATTTCTGGAATCAATGTGACCATGTAGTGTTGTACTTGTGTGGTATATGAGTTGTACTTGTGTTGTACACGTGATCGATGGATTCGGTTTGGTTCACTTTGTGTTAGTCTGTGTCTAGTGGTAGATGGTCTTGGCTAGGAATCTTGGTTACTATCTCCTAGCACGGGGGGTGGGCCTTTGGGTTCCACTTCATTGGGTGGCATGCACCTAAATCCATTGGGCTATCTTCATGTTCATGTGGATGAGGCTTCCAGTTGGAGAGCCCGTTGGTTTCAGTAGCAGTTCTTGCTTAATTTCATTTCAGATAATCTTGTATTATTTTACCCCTCAATTGTTATCGAGGTGGAAGTTGTAATTGTAATTATGATTATTGATCTTGCCTCATTCGGGGAATGAGAGTTGTAACCTTATTGTTTAATGAACGTTTTAATGAGATTGGATAGATATCTTTATGCTTGATGTAAGTTATCTTAATTGGAATGTATGTGTTTAATTATTGTCTATATAATTGGCCTCATTTTTATTCATGTTGTTGTTTGTGGGTTGTTAAGTTATCTCAGTCTTGTAACCTTAGGGGATGGTTGCATTGGGAAGCGAACTTATATATTAATTGTACTTTTAAAAAAAAAATAGCCTATTTAATTAGTTGTTTGCAACATCCTCTAGGGTTGTGTGGCAGGGCATTACAGATCTTAGGAGGCATGCTTGTTGTCTTCCATTTTTGTACACATTTTTAGGGGTTGACCTAGGAGAACACATATCCTTGCAATATAACCACTCATCAAGGAATTATTAAATACTACCAACCCTAATATCATTAGGAAGAGTGAATTAGACAAAGATTTATTACAAAAACAATAGAGTACAAGTCCACACAAAATAGGTCAAATCTAGAGGAACGAGATGATTTTGAGATTGCAAATATGACCCACGAGGTCAAACTTAATCCTAGATTGTATAGAAGATTTATGTGCAATCCAAATCAATTATCTAATAAAGAGGTCACATTTTAAGGATAAAATTATAGAATATTCCAAAATCATCCCCAAAGCCAATCGTTCTTCTATCATAGATATAAGTACCCTTATCATATACATTTACTTTTCTAAAATAGAAAGAATACTTATCTAAGTTATAAGTTATTATAAGCATCAAAAATTATATAGGTCATCATACACATCCAATGATAATTTGGTAGTCTAGCTCATGAATCATGTGGCATGATTTCTCTTCACAATATTTTCTATCATGATGGATGTACTCCTAGTGCCTTAGTACCATATTTAGGTGTCCTTCACCCTTATTTTGGTCCCTCTTAGTATAATTTTCCTTTTATCTTCTAAAACTATTTTCATATACCTCAAGTTGTAGAAGCAACTAAGAGACCTCAAGGTCATCTAGGTTGCCCATGTTAAGTTGTATGGTCACCTAAGTGTCTTACCCTACTAATATGAGCAAACGAAACTTTTAGAAGTCGTAATGTGCTTGTTTCATTTGGATATGTTTGATTTTTATTCAAATTTGTTTGATTGCCCCTTTTTTTTAACACTCTACCAACTAAACATACATTTTATAAAATTTGACTCTATGCTATTATTAAAGAAAATAAATATATTTATTATAATGATCTATAATCCACAAGTCCTCTCATTCTAGTGCATTAAAGGTTCAATCATAACAATAAATTTTGATTTGGTACGATAAAAGGAACACAAAATATGCATACTTAATCTTAGGAGGTTTTCTTGTTGTCTTCCAATCGCATACACATTTTTAGGGTTTTACCTTTTTAAAGTATTCTTAAATACTACCACCATAATATCATTAAGAATAGAGTAGAAAAAATTTATTACACAAACAATGGAGTACAAATCCACTCAAACTAGGTCAAACCTAAAGAAATGAGATGATTTTTTTTATTTCAAATACAACTCAAGAGGTCAAACTCGATCTTAGACTCTATAAACGATTAATGTGAAATTATAAAATGTCATATTTTATTTTTCTTCATTTTTTATTTATATAATAAAACATAACTCACAATTATATTTACACAATTAATTATTAATAAGAATTATTAATTTTAATTGATTGATTAAATAATTACTACTATAATTAAATTTATTAAATTTCTTTAGATACTTAGAATCTACCCATATTTATATTAGGTATTATTTTTTATAGTATTTTCAATTTCCTTTAGGTTTGTAATAATTGATTATAATGGGTACATTTGGAAAATAAATTCTAATTTTATCAAGTTAAGGGCTTTCATAAATACTTTCTATCAGAGGTGCATCATTCTCAATATTTACACATCCTCCCAACTTTCTATGTGTGATACATCCCAACATTTACCATCTTTATAAAGCATCTTCAATGATGTACAATATTGTAAACCCTGTATCATCTCAATTTTGTTGCCACCTTCTAATCTAGACACTTTCAAGGAAGAAAATTTATCAAAACTTGGAAGTATGTCCAACTTTGGACAATATGTTAGCCTTGGGAATTTAAGGTTTACCATGCCACCAATAAAACTTAAGTTCCTTATTGATCACATGTCCATGAGCATAAACTCTCCACTTCTATTGGTAGGGTTTCAACTTTCATTAAATTATCATTACACACAAGATGGAGCTCTGTAAGATAGAGAAAACAATCAAATTTAGAAATTCAAAACCTCGACACCATGTGAAATCTAGATGTAAATACTTGAGATTGCTCCATAAACTAGATGCCCCCCCAAAACAATTTTTCTAATATTGGAAATGACATATTTATAATCACTCTAAAAGACTGAGACTCCTTGATTCCTTTTACTTTATAATCTACAATTAAATTTATTTTATTTACTTCTAGTTAAAATTTAACTTTGGTAGTGGCACACAAGTCTTCATGAATCCTCTCTTAGGCTAGAAAGATCTAGCTCTAATACCATTTATAATGTCCCTTTTTTATTTTTCCTTTAAGTAATAAATCTATCTCTTAATTATATTTACATAATTAATTATTAAGAAGAATCTTGATTTTAATTAGTTGATTAAATAATTACTGCTAAAGTTAAATTTATTAAATTGCTTTGGATACTTAGTTTGCCTAAATTTATATTAGATATTACTTTATATATGGTAAAATTACATAACTATGCCACACTTTTGGTCAACTTATCAACACAAGTGAATTTAAGTATTTCCAACTAAAAATCAATTTTGGTCAAAGGTTTGGTCTAGCTATATCCATTCTAGTTAAGTTAGACATGAGGCACAACTTTTCCAATTGAAAGTGTCCACTAAATGCATATTTTACACCACTTTTGGGCCAATTTACCAAAAAATAAAACTAATCAAAAAAATTGATGTTTCAACAACTCTTATTCTTATAAATAACAATTTTTTAAATGTAAAAATACCCGTTTGTAGCTCTATAAGTGTAGTTTTCAAATAATGTTTTTTAATAGTTTAAAATATGTTATATGTATATTTTTTTATTTTACTAAAAGTGGGTCATCAACACCAAAATATAAGGTTCATTATCTTGTCAAGAAAAAATACTAAATTTTATCATTTTTTTTTTTTTTTAAGTGATGCACTAGAGAAAAAATTCTATGCCAGATAATACTTTTTCTATATTGAATTAATAAGTAGGAGGTTTCTTCCACAACGTGTCTAATTATGATATTGCTATCAGGATTCAATGTGTAGTTTTTGAGTCAAACTCATTGACCCATGATTCATGAGCAGTAGTTCACAAGAACCCATCTCTCATAATAATGAATGGACCACTTAGCACTCATTGCATCTAGGTGATGCTCATAGAGGTGAAGCATTGGTCTGTCCCGGGAGGTCACCCATCCCAGTACTGCTCCAGCTCAAGCACGCTTAACCGCGGAGTTTCCCCCAAGGTTGAGCCCACTTAGCTTGCTACCCCATTTTCTTAGTTAAGACAAAAAAGTGGCATCCCACAAAATAATTTAATGCACCTAGTTTTTCAGATTTATTTAAAACAAAATTTATCAAAATTAAAAAAAAAAAAATCAATGCAGTAAAGTGTCAAGTTTAAGTACAAAAAAAAATTGAAGGAAAATAAATACTATATAAAGAGTGACATCCTATTTAACTTCATTTTTTATAATTTTATCAACAACTAAATTATATTATTATCTAGTTTATAAAAAATACATTTGAATTATTTTTTATAGGTTATACAAATATACATTTAATTATTTTATTTCATTTCAACATTCAAAACATATATCACTTTTAGTGATTCAAGATAAAAAGTTGAATTAGTGTTGGTCATCTCATTTATAAAATGGTGACATGGCTTTGTAATTTTACCCTATAATATTGTTGATTTCCTTTAGGTTTGAAATAATCGATTATAATGGGTGGATTTGGCAAATGATTTTTTTAATCTACTTAAATGATTTTATTGATTTATTCATAAAAGATGTTACATTCAATTTGTATTCACCAAAAAAGATAGACACCATTCCCACCATCCATCCATGACCAACCCTAGCAGAATGACCACACCAAATCCTAATAGCCACTAGCTGCCATTCGCAACCAAAAAACCATTACAACACCAAAACCAACCTGATTACAACTACATAGATATACTAAAAAACATACACACAACCCTTAGAACGCACTGAACCACCATACTAGTCACCCCTTTGGAAGAATACCTTCAACAATTAGCAGACTCCTAAATAATTGACACCAATCCACCCCCATGATGACTCTAGAAACAAGTGGTGTTTTAAGAAAATCAACCCACATGTTGCCCGCTGAAGATGAATTTGGAGAGCCTCCCCTTTGAAATCTAGGATGAATGCATACCTCTTGACTCTGGCACCAGCGATGAACGCCTTCTAAAAATTGTGTGGCCTAGGTATTCTCACACCCAATTTCACAACTAACACCACTTCCATCACGCCCTCCATCATGTTGTCCCAAAGCAATTTATTCACCATCAACATCACCATGGGTTTTGGAACATTCAAGTCTAGCAACGTCACTATATAACTTGTTGAGATGTCTGCATTAGTTCTCCAACGCTCTATAGAGCTCACAAATTCCCCACCAGGAAGTAGCTCAACTGCACCTAGCACAAGATCATCCCATTCCTTGAAGACTAATTGTAGTCTTCCATGGTGGATTCGCCCATAGAATGCCCAAACTTTCTGCCCAGAAGGTAGCGATATTGGAGAATCCATCTCATCTCACATAGAGATAGAATTTTGAGACCAAGAAATGAATATATTGCCATAAATGTTAGTGTCCCTTCCACTCAAAAATCTCACACCATCAGTCCATCAACAAGACATAGCATTTATGAATCCCATCCTTGAATCCATCAATGAACACCACCTTGCATGGCTTAGTACCTACTGCCACCAACCTTCTCCTTCACGCCTACCAAGGATATGCCACCCATTACACACTGTTGATGGCACCAAAATCGAGATCACCCACTTGGTAGCCGCAAGAGGAAAGTGATGAGGTAAAAATAACGTCATCATAATAAAATTTGGAAAGGTTAGTTTTGCTAATTCAATCCTAAGCCTGTGCCAATTTATTAAAATTTAGGAGAAGTAATTGCTTATTTTAAGGAAAATTATGCTTTCTTTCTTTCTTTTAATCAATTGAGGAAATGTACCAAAGAAGGTTTAATGGGTTGATTTGAGAAATTTTGTAGTGAATAATAGGTCATCATGTGGTTGTTGCAGAAGTTTAGCCAACACGTGCATGAAGAGTAATGTTGTGAACCCACTCCTAGATGCATGGATGATGCGTCGAAGATTCAATTTTGGTTTCTTTAAATTTTGTTGTTAAAAAATTTATGGCTCTTCTCGAGCCTTCTACATGTTTTAGAGCTTTAAAGACATCGAAGTTAGTTTTAAGTTAAGGAAGACTTTTTCAATGGCTATCCATGCCATCTTAAATTTAGGATTTAGTTAAGAAGTTATCTATAAAACTATGATGTCACAAGTAATGAATAAGATAGAGAGAAAGTATTGTTATGTTGTTCGCATGGTTTTTCAAAGCACTGTTAAAATGAGTTATCTGATTTTTGTCTATTGGTAACTATTGAATTTCTAATAGTTACCCAAAATTAATGAGCTTAAAATCAAAAACTGGGCCCTGCAAAGCAAAATTGAGGAAATGGGAGTCAAGATTGCGGATTTGGGCAAGAAAGATACAGTCCATAGCTATAGGATTACAGATAATGAGATTGAGGGCTTAAGAATCAACATCAAAACTATTGCTAAACAGAACCACAGAATAGCAAGACACAATGCAATAATAATCAATGCTATGACCGAAAAACTTGATAAAGCCCAGCAGGGTTCCTTGGTGGTGGATCTTGATGACACTGAAGAAAAAAGCCAGGAAACTGATGGTGGTATATCTAGAAGAACCAGAGCTAATTTGAAGCAAAAGGCTCCCTTAACCTCGAAAATGGTGCAGACGTTCAAACAAGGGGTCATTGATATGCAGGCGTTGGAGGCAAAGACTGAGACTGTCCTTTGGTCTCTGAAATAATCTTGTGTTCTTCCACTGTCTTTTTCTTTTTGACCCTCCTGGTCTTTTTTGTCCGATTGCTGTTTTTTTTTGTTGGACCATTGGTGGTCCTTTCTCTATCTTGTAAACTTTGTGGTTTCGGGTCCCTGTAAAACCCGTTTTACCCTTTTATCAAAAACTATTGAATTTCAAATGACGGTGACTGTTTATAATAAAAGGATTTGAGAACCTGTAGCTCATGTGATTTAAAAGATGAAGTATTAGCCTGCGAGCTGGCCACTCGAGGGGAGTTAGCCTAGATAGATAAACATTTTACTGTTAAGTTATTTTCTTTGTTAAAAGGTAAATTGTTGTTCAGTAGGAAGTAACAAGTTATTGAGAGTCAAGTTTGTTGTTCCAGAGCACCATTGATTTTAATTTTTATAAGTTATCTTCTATAGTTGATAAAATTCCTTTACTATTAAAAGATGTTAAATTGTCTATTCCCTTACTTTTTTGTTTTTGTAATACATCAGTTGTTTAGCTTGCTTATTTCCATGCTTTCTATTTTAGTCATAATGATTTCTAAATTAGTTGTCTTATGCTTTTTAATTTAGTATTTCTAGATTTTCTTAGAGTAAGATTATTTTCTAGTTAAAAAGTAATGGCCTTAGATTAGACTTGATTTTTGTAGTTTAAAAGAAAAACAAAAAATATAAAATGTGTTATATAGATAATCTCCTTCTGCAAACTGCCTTGGACACTACCTGGTTGACTAGTTGACATTCAATTATTCTAAAGTAGTAGGACCTAACGATAGCCTATCACTTTTTGGCGATGTTTCTGAGGACTTCTTAAAAAGCCTTCATGCTTAAGTGTTATTAGGAGATGGTTTGAATACAAAGATTTATGCCAAAAATTTCTTAGTCAATTTTCTTTTTTGCATGGTCCAGAAAAGAGGCTCTCATGGACGTTTTATACCAAAGACCCCCCCAAAATACATACCAATCATACATATGGAAGCCCAAGGCTCAGACGAACACAATTCTGAAGAATTATTTAAGCCTATTCCACCCGAGGCTTTTCTTTATTTACCTGTTGAGCAACTAGCAGAGCAGCCAATTATAGAAGAAATTATTTTTGAAGAACACACTCTTCTGAACATCAGGGGAGATCGTAGAGCTGAACCTAATCACAATGATCCTCAACCTCCTAGAATGTTTACCTATCCTATTACGTTGGACGCTGATGATGATACTGTCATGAAGAACATTTCTCTAGCTTTCCTTCCAACCTTCCATGGCTTGTCCTCGGAATAACCTGACCAATTTCTCTTTGAGTTTAAAGTCCTATATCAAACTTATGATTATAAGAATGACAACAAAAATTTGAAGCTCTTTCTGTCAACTTTGAAGGACTCAACAATGTGTTGGTTCATGGGATAGGGTTTTGGTAGTATAACATCCTGGGAATAAATGGAGACTATCTTCTTGCAAAAATACTAGAGTTATTGTAGGGTAAGTGATTGTAAGGAGTATTTGTTTAAGTTGAGGAAAAACGAGGATGGAATTTTGGAGGATTATCTTGATAGGTTCCTCTTCCTCTCCAAAAGATGTGGAGAAATGACCTAAGCATAGGGATTCTCAAAACAATATTTCTTAAAGTTCTTGATGATGATGCTCGAAGAAATCTTGATTTAATGGGAAAAGGTGGCATATCTCAATTGACTCTTGAAGAAATATGTGAGTTATGTTGAAATTTCTCCCATAATCGGGGAGGAATCTGCAAAACTAATATTTTTAAATTGTCTACTAAGATAGGTAAGCTCCGCGAAGAAATAGAAAATATGAAAATAGATATTCTCATACAGTTGAATACCACATTAGATGGTATACAAGCTAAAAAACACAACCCTGAGACCTTATCAATTTATTGTCCAAGGTGTCAGAATAAATACCTATTGTGTGAGTGTCCTTTAGATAAAGTCAATGTTTGTCAATTGTGTGAGAAAAATCATCCTACAAACTAGTGCAAGCTTTTGTCGGATATTAAGAATACTAAGAAAAAAACCATTCAGGTTGAAGAAGAAGTTCATGCCTTAAACCAACATCAAGGAGGTAATCTCCCTTATGGATAGAACCCTAATCCTACATGGAGACCACAAAATAACTGGGCTCATAATCAATGGACTCCATCTTGGAATCAGTCGCCTCCACCTCAACCTAATTGGGGAACTCCTTATTTGGGATCCCCTAAGTGGACAAACCACACATGGGGCAATCAACAGTGGTCAAATCAACCCCAACAATAGTGGTACCAACAACATGCAGTCCCTCAATGGAATTAGTCACAAAATTAGTTCTATACTAAACCAAGGAGGAATCGACAACATAATCTATTACCTCTAGCTCAAAACCCTCCTCAGAATGAGTAGGTAAACCAACCTCAACTTCTAGCGCAACCACTTCTGAATCCTAAAAATAATCACCAAAATACACCAGTCTATTCTATCGAACATGAAAATGTTACAGGGCTTAATGCGATACACTTTGGAAATGTGCAGTTGTGTTTTGGTCAAACTCTTCAACCTCCGACCATCGAAGAAATAGTGGAGGAAACTGAGCCTAAAATTCGAACAAAAGACACATCGTCTAAGAAGGATACTACTCCTCAAGACAAAGAACATTTTTCAACAGCAGGGGCTACTGACTTATCTCAGGGGGAGGAAGGTCAGTCCTAAAGTCAACATAAGGAGGATCCTATTCCAAGGAAGAAAAAGATGGCACCATATCCGGAACGTTTAAAGTCCATAGCTTTGGAAGACACTCCAGAAGTATCTTTGGCTACAGAAACTGTGTAAGTTCAGGAGATTAAGCAATTGTAAATTGAAGTTCCTTATTGCAAGCAATAAAGGAAATATCTGAATTAAACTAGTTAATCAAATATTTATGTATCAAAACCAGGGAGAAAGCCAAAAACTATAATTACTGTTCATATTGATGGTTATTTAGCTGATTTTCTATCTGTAAAGACTATTGCTCTGAAATACGATGATCCCTAAAGTCCACTGATAACCATTACAGTCAATGAGGTAACAATACCAAATGCACTAGTGGATCTAGGAGTAGCTATTAATGTGATGATTGTGGATGTAATGTAAAAATTAGGTTTAACTGATTTACGTCCTACAACCACAGTCTTACAAATGGAAAATCATTCTATAGCCATCCTAAAGGGTGTCACTAAAAATGTCCTTGTCAAAGTTGATGGATGGGATTATCCAATCGACTTCCAGGTAATTCAGTCGCTTACACCTAAGGATAGCTATCCTATAATTCTTGGAAGACCTTGGCTAGCCACGGTTGCTGCTAAGATTGATTGTAGGGATGGGGGAATAACCATTTCGTATGGCCAAGATAGCAAACATTTCTTATATCCCCCTACTAAGCCTACCGAGCATGAAAATTTTTGGGTTGATGGACCTAAGGAGTCAAATGGTTTAGACAGTTTAGCCTCCCTAGCCATGGTAATAATTAAACAACACGGGGAAGAACTAGAGGAAGAATTAGTAAATGAAATAGCAGACTTTTCTATAACCCCGAATGAGGAAGAAATGATGGATGCTCCAAGGATTTTCGGGCAACCAATTAATATAAGTGGAATGGAGCATAGTTATGCTACAATGGGAATGTCGAGTCCCTTAGAAAATATGATTCCCAAAACAAGTCATTTTTATGAGGATATCACAAGGTTTCACCAACTGGTACCTCATAGTTGTCCTCTTAATAAGTTGTTGTGACCTATGTATACTATTATCTCCATTCATCTTGGAAAAAAATTGATAAAACTATTACCAGGAAGAACCTTGAATATCAATAGCTGGTTGACAGAAACTCTGGAGTATAAGTTGTTTAATGTGTTGATACAAAGGTCTAAAGATTTTTCTTGGGATTATACGGACATGAGGGGAATTCACCCAAGTGTTTGCACTCATAACATTTACACTGACACCAGTATAAGGCCTGTTCGCCAGCTACAAAGGAGACTCAATCCTGCATTAAAGGATTTGCTAAAAATTGAGATTGAGAAAGTCCTTCGTGCTGGATTTATTTATCCAATGTCTGATAGTAAATGGGTATCACCTATGGTGGTAGTCCCAAAGAAAAATGGGAAGTGGAGAATCTATTTAGATTACCGAGAACTCAATAAATCCACTTATAGAGATCATTTTCCCTTACCATTCATTGATCAGGTCTTGGACAACTTGGCTGGGAGGAAGTATTTCTCCTTTCTCGATGGATTTAGTGGTTATAATCAGATACAGTTTGCTCCAGAAGAGCAGGACAAAACCACGTTTACCTGCCCTTGGGGCACATTTGCATATAGAGTGCTTCCTTTTGGACTGTGCAACGCTCCAACAACCTTCCAGAGAGCCATTCTTTCCATATGTTTTTCTCTCGTTAATGATTGTGTCGAGGCGTACATGGAAGATTTTACAGTCTATGGGTCAACATATGACGAAGCTCTTCAGAACCTAGGTCGAGTTCTTCAAGTTTGTGAGGAAAATAGACTATCCCTTAGCCATGATAAATGCTTAATAATGGTGGAACAAGGAATAGTCTTGGGTCATCATATTTTCTCAGAAGGAATAAAGGTCGACCCTAAGAAAATTGAAGTCATCCAATAGTTGACAATCCCTCAAACTCAGACAGATGTAAGAATTTTTCTTGGACATGCTGGTTACTACAGAAGGTTCATAGAAGGCTTTAGTAAAATAGAAGATCCTATGTTCTCTATTTTACAAAAAGAAGTGGAGTTTGTCTGGACATCTGAGTGTCAGCAATCATTTGAAGCAATCAAAGAAAATCTTGTCTCTGCTCCCATTCTGAGAGGGCCAAATTGGAGTATTCCCTTTCATATCTATGTTGATGCTTCTGACGATGCTATTGGTGTAGTTCTAGGACAAGAAGATGAGAACGGGGGGAAGTATGCTATGTATTTCATCACCAAAAATCTTACTCCGACAGAAAAGAATTATACAACAACAGAAAAGGAATTCCTCGCTGTTGTTCACACTATCAAGAAATTATGTCATTATATTACAGGGTATAAGGTCACAATTTATATGGATCACTTAGCTCTGAAGTACCTAATGAACAAACCCATGGTTAATGGTGGAATTATGAGATGGCTATTGCTCCTTCAGGAGTTTAATGCCACAATTCTTGATAAACTAGGGAAATATAATGTGGTAGCTGATTTTATTTCATGAATCAAACATGAAGAAGATGATAGTACCCCTGTACATCATGATTTCTCAAATGAAAATTTGTTTGCAGTTTCTGTAAAATCACCTTGGTTTGCAGATATCGCTAACTATTTAGTTGCTTCAGAGATAACTCTTAGATTCATTTCTAAACAAAAGAAGCATCTAATCAGGGAAAGTGCATCGTTCAAGTGGATTCACATAATGTTACTTTTTTGTGGTCCTGACATGTTTTTGAGGAGATGTGTAAGAGCCAATGAAACCTACAACATTCTAAGGGCATGTCATGATGACCCATCGGGAGGACATTACTCTGCAAAGATAACTTCCCACAAAGTCCTAGGTGTCGAATGCTATTGGTCCTCAATGCACAAAGACATTAAGAACTATGTTCATCATTTTGATGAATGTTAGAAGGTAGGAAGACCAATTGCTTCTTCGGAAATGTCGTTGTTGCCACAAGTAGTCCTTGAACCATTCAAAAAATGGGGTTTAGATATTATTGAACCCATATATCCTTCCTCTCAAGGGAAATAGTATAGACTAGTTTGCACTGAATACCTGAAAAAATGGGTTGAAGTTCAAGCCTTAAGAATAGCTAGGGAAGAGTAGGTTACAGACTTCCTTTATAATAAAATCTTCCTTAAATTTGGATCCCCTCGAACTATCGTAATTGATCAGGGACCCCAATTCATGTCTCAAGTGCTCTTGGCATTTACCAATCATTTTCAGGTAAGCCATAAGAAGTCATCCCCTTACCACCCTCAAGTGAATGGCCAAGTAGAAGTAACTAATAGAGAATTGGAAAATATTCGATCAAAAATAGTCTCTTCTGGAAGAAAAGACTAGGCCAGGAAACTCCATGAAGTCGTATGAGCATATAACACAACCTGGAAATCTACGACTGGATTCAGCCCCTATGAGCTCGTTTTTAGGAAGAAGCCTCTTCTTCCCATTGAGTTTGAACTAAAAACTCTACAAATGGCTATGGAATTAGGTCTAGATTTAAAATGAGCCCAAGTTGAATGAGTTCTGCAAGTAAGTGAATTGGATGAACTTCGTTTAGACGCCATCCATCAAATTGAACTAATTCAACATCAACGAAAAGTATGGCATGATAAACATATTAAGGAAAAGGAGTTTCATAATGGGGATTGGGCCCTATTATTTGATTCTAGATACAAGGATCATAAGGGGAAGCTCAGGACTCACTGGTTGGGACCTTATGAAGTTGAGGAAGTCTTTTCGAATGAAACTATTTGGTTAAAACCAATTGGTGGTGACATGCGAACTTTGTTGGTTAATGGTCATTACTTACGTGTCTACCATATGCCAGTCAACATGGAAGAATTTACAAGGATGGTCAAGATACAAGGTGAGGTACAATGTGTTGACTCTACCACAGTAGATTCTATTCAATAATAATGTTATGTTGTTGAAAATATAAATATATATATATATATATATATTTTGAAAATATGCAATAAACAGACATGTATGCTGAGATATTTTCCTTCATTAAATCTTTCATCATTTTTGGACTTAGCTAGATATTTTTCATGTTTTTGCAGGACTTCTCAAGAATCATAAAATAACTTCTAGAGCACCCTCCAGAGATGCTCTGGAATGTTATGATGCTAGTTCCGATGCTCCAAAACTTGACATTTTCAAGCTCGATGCTCTGAAACTTGTATAAAGCTCATCATATTAAAAAGATGTTCTGCAATAAGGTTCAAAGTTCAAAAATTATTTTCCATGTCACTCGACATTTCATTCTATTGCTGCTCCAGCTGCATCTTTCAGTGATTTTTTGGAACCTTTCATTTTGTTGCTACTCCGGTTGCATCTTTCAGCGATGCTCTAGAACCTCCATTTCATTCTTGTTTTGGCTACATCTTTCAGCAATGCTCTAGAATCTCCATTTCATTTCGTTGTTGCTTTGGCTACATCTTTCAACAATGCTCTGAAACCTTTCATTCTATTGCTGCTCAGGCTGCATATTTCAGCGATGCTTCGGAACCTCCATTTCATTCTTGTTTTGAATGCATCTTTCAGCGATGCTCCAGAACCTCCATTTCATTCTTGTTTTGGCTGCATCTTTCAGCGATGCTCCAGAACCTTTCATTTCATTGCTCCTCCAGCTACATCTTTAAGCGATGCTCCAGAACCTTCATTTCATTCTTGTTTCAGTTGCACCACACACCAATGCTCGAGAACTTATGCACTCGTTTCAAGCATGTTGACCAAATTGCATGCTCTGGAACTTGTTTGCTTGTTTTCCGCCACCTTTTTCAAAATTTAAAAATTTTTACGATTCTTCCGCTAGAATATCCTATACATCTGTCTTTCCATTTTTTCTTTAGTCATAAGTAAGCCACCCAATTCTGTACTCCTCATTGATAGCTCTTTCCCCCATATAATTCTGCACCATATCAGAATAACTCTGCCGTCACTTCAACCAATGCCTTCACGTCATCTTGTCAAATCTGTGAGGTATAAGATCTTTGAACGATCATGAAACATGGGTAAGTATTAATCTTTGCTTTAAATAGGTAATTTATTTTTGAATAAAGAATAATTAATTAGCAGGAACCTCACTTCCAATTTAGCAATTTTTGCCACTCGACGATCAACTACTTGTACGGAAAATCCTTTCGCAAACCTCCATGCAGATTGGAAATCATTGAAGCATAAGCTGCAAATAAAAAAAATAAGTAATTTTAGAGGCTATATTTTCAAAAGAAACCTGTGTGTGAGCTCTGTGATGGAACTGGAATCTTTTATAGAGTGTGAAATCAGGAAATGGGGGGTGGTAAAAGAAAGGCAGAGCCAGATTCAATAGAAAATTATTGGATTGAGTAATATCTCCAGGTTGTTCGAGGAAGCAGGGTGGTTAAACTTTATTAGAAAATTTGAAGGCCATAATAAAAAGCTGAAATGATCTTTTGATGAGAACTACACAAATGGCGAAGTGGTACTTCAAGGGAAGCATTTCAAGGTAAGCTCCAAAATTATTTCTCGCTTATCTGGATTAGAGAATGCAGACATAAATATAAAAGAAACCTCTCAAATTATGTACCAGAAATTGTCTGAATTATTTGTTAGAGAGGGAGACCCACACCCAATGGTAGTAATAAGTACCAGGGGACAAAATAAGGGATTCCAAAGAACCTCCATATTAGAACCTTAGGGTACTTTTGTTGCATGGATTATAGAGTATTTTACTTGTGAGGATTAGCTTACTATAGTTGTAGGGCCTACCTTTCGTATGTTAACCCATTTACGTCATAGGAAGGAGGAATCAACTCTTAGGGTTAATATGCTTGAATTCTTGTGTGATTCATTAAATACTTCCATAGAGAGGTATAAAGTAGGGACTGGGCCTTTGAAACATCATGGGTTAATTCAAATAATCTGCAAGTTTCACTTTCGTAAGAAAACCGAGGGAAAATGGGAGAAATTTTTAGAGAAAATGGAGAAGCCTACAATTGCAGGAACCATAGAATCAAGGGAACCATCCCAATAGGCTATTCCATCATCTAGAGCAATTTCCCATAAGGGCTCTTCAACTCCGAAAGATCTTAATCCCACCACTCTCGGTGAGGATTTTCCAGACCTTTGCGGTGATAAATTCAAAACCCCTGACCTACTAGAACAAGTTGATATTATTTATTCTGACACAAATAAACCAAGAAAGAAGAAAACAAGGAAAAATAGAACACCCATCATTTTCTAGGAATCACCTCCACACAGAAGGAGTAAGCAGTTGGCTTTTGAATTCTTTGAAACCCCAATATAGGGTAAGGAAGGAATTTCACAAAAGAAAAAGCCTAAGCGGCCACAAGAGCCCATATAAATTTCAGATCATGCCAATGAAGAGGAGGTACCCCTAAATAAAGAGGATTCAAGCAAAGTGTTTCCTTTCCATTCTGCACATATAGAGGAAATCTTCAATGATGAAATTTAGGGAAGAGAACCTGAGGGGGATGGTGGTATGCCAAAAAATTTGTCAGCCATTGTAGATAAAATTGTTGAAATAGTTGAAACAAGTAGTGCCATTTCTGAATTAGAAAAGTATAAAGTAGAAATGATGACTTACAGAGATAATTGTCTAAAAATAACAAATTTATAGAATTATAGAAAGAAGAGTCAATTGTACAAACTACTATCATATATAAAAGAGATCAAGAAATAAGAGGCTTGAAGCTTCAATTGCAGGAAAAACACTAAAAAATCTATAAGTTACAGGAACAAATGCAGGAGTAGTATCAGAAACATAAAACTTATAGTATGGACATTGCACATAAAGATGCAAAAATGGAAAGAATAAAACAAAATTTTGTGCTCATTCTCATAGCTTTCGAGGAGGACAAGAAAATAAAAACTAAACAGTTGAACACTTCCATCAGCAGGGTAGTTGAACTAGAATAGGACTTGAAGGAATGCATTGTGAAACCCCAAACGGATTCCAAAGAAATTCATACTGAACCAATTGTAACTGATTGGTTCCAGGTCCACATTCCACCTCTGCTAATAAAATGGATGGAAAAGTGTTACTTCCTCAGGAATGTCCAAACTGAAAATCACAAGCTGAAGAAGGAATTGGTGCTCCTGAAGGAGTCATATCACAAAGCCTACAGAGGAAAGTAGGATGCCTATCAACTTGTGGACTGTTTGCTGAATTGTAGAAGGCCATCAAGAATTTACTCAATGTTTTTGAATGAATAATGGCTAAGATGGAAATTGTTTAGGATCTATAATGATCAACCTTATGAGCCTAATGACAAAGAGTTTGTTAAAATATTTGTAGAGTCGACTCCTGAAGACCAATATTTAATTTGTGAATTATTTCTGCATGACTTGTTATTAGAAAATCATACAAATTTCTTTATCAATTTGTTTGTTGGAGTGGTAGAATTGAGGACATTTTTCTCAACCATGAGAAATCAAATTCATTAGCACGATCGAAAAAAATAATTTGCATAGGCAGAGAGAACAGTGGGTCTCCAAATAAGGTCCCCAAATTCAAGGCCTGGTGGGTTCAAAGCTACATTTTTGTCTCTCCTCGTTAATGAAAAGATGAAGGAAAGGTATGATAACAACCTCAAGCTATGTTATGAGAATTTCATGGAAAATGGACATAAATTAATTGGAAAATCATGGCATGCATGTGAAGAAAGATTCACCCCTCTTCCAACTTACTTAAAGAAGAGAGAAGTTATTTCTCCTATAAACATCAGATGGTCATTCAGAAGATTTGATGCTCTATTTAAAATCCTAAAAACTCTGAGAACAAAATGGATAGGAATGACATACAGACCCCCCTTGCTACTTAATCCACCTCGGCCTTTAATATTTCCACAGATCAGAATAACAGACTTTTCAATGAATGGAGGGAGAGTGTGATGTTTCATAGAGGGTTCATTCATAGCCCTGAAACTTTTGATGCATCAACCAGGGAAACACATGATCTCAGTACTCTTTATGAGGAATGGAATAGAACTCAGGGGTTTAACTATGGAGCAGGAGGAACTACCAAAAATTAGGTTGGGGAGGAAATGATGAGGTAAAAATAACCTCATCATAATAAAATCTGGAAAGCTTACTTTTGCTAATTCAATCCTAAGCCTGTGCCAATTTATTAAACTTTAGGATAATTAATTGCTTATTTTAAGGAAAATTATGCTTTCTTTCTTTCTTTTGATCAATTGAGGAAATGTACGAAAGCAGGTTTAATGGGTTGATTTGAGTGTTTTTGTAGGGAATAACAAGTCATCATGCGGCTATTGCAGAAGTTTAGCCAACACGTGCCTCAAGAGTAATGTTGTGAACCCACTCCTAGATGCATGGATGATGTGCCAAAGATTCAATTTTGGTTTCTTTAAATTCTATTGTTAAAAACTTTATGGCTCTTCTCAAGCCTTCTACATGTTTTAAAGCTTTAAATACATCGAAGTTAGTTTTAAGTTAAGGAAGAATTTTTCAATGGCTATCCATGCCATCTTAAATTTAGGATTTATTTATGAAGTTATCTATAAAACTATGATTTCATAAGTAATGAATAAGACAGTGAGGAAGTATCGTTATGCTATTCACATGGTTTTTCAAAGCATTGTTAAAATGAGTTATCCAATTTCTCTCTATTGGTAACTGTTGAATTTTGAATGATGGTGATTGTTTGTAATAAAATGATTTGAGAACTTGTACCTCATGTGATTTAAAAGATGAAGTATTAGCCCGCGAGCTAGCTACTCGAGGGGAGTTAGCCTAGATAGATAAGTATTTTAGTGTTAAGTTATTTTCTTTGTTAAAAGGTAAATTGTTGTTCAGTGGGAAGTAACAAGTTATTGAGAGTCAAGTTTGTTGTTCCGGAGCACCATTTTTTTTAATTTGTATAAGTTATCTTATGTAGTTGATAAAATTCCTTTACTGTTAAAAGATGTTTAATTGTCTTTAACCTTACTTTTTTGTTTCTGTAATACATCAGTTGTTTAGCTTTCTTATTTCCATGCTTTCGAGTTTAATCGTAATGATTTCCAAATTATTTGTCTTATGCTTTTTAATTTAGTATTTCTGGATTTTCTTAGAGTAAGATTATTTTCTAGTTAAAAAGTAATGGCCTTAGATTAAACTTGATTTTTGTAATTTAAAAGAAAAACAGAAAATATAAAATGGCTTATCCAAATAATCTCCTACAAACTGCCTTGGACACTGCCCGGTTGACTAGTTGACATTCAATTATTATAAAGTAGTAGGACCTAATGATTGCCTATCAGAAATCACCAATTTTAATCACCATATTTCCCTAGGGCCCAAATCTTGATTTCCAATTCCCCATCAGCCCCCAAATTTTCCAATCTATGCACCTCACCATTTGTCTCTCTATAAATGTGTCTTATTGAGAATTTAGAGAGCCCCTTTGCCAAGTCTTTGGCCCAATCCAAGAGGGCTTGTAGCCTCCAATTCACTATTCTCCCCTCCTTGAAATCCTGGACAACCACCATCGATTCACCTTCTAATTCAACCTTATCCAGCCTCAAATTTCCACAAAGTTTTAGACCCCAGATAAGAGCACAAAATTCAACCTTTGAATTCATCATTGGTTGTAAGTACTTAGAACATTCAACAAACAATCCACCCTCATCATTCCTTATGCAACATCCAAAACCTAAGATCCCTAGATTACCTCTTAAGGCCCCATCAAAATTCATTTTGAACCATCCCAACTTAGGCGATATGCACACTACTAATCTCCTAGCATCCTTACCAACATTTGAGCTGCTAGCTCTAGGTTTGGGAACTTCCAGACCAAACCATGGTTTCCTCATTATCACATCCCAATCAAAAACTCTCCACTCAACATCTTTCTTCAGTTTCATCCTCCCCATTAACTACTTCCACTAGCACCACCTCTAACCTATTAAGGAAAGCAGGAAATAAATTTTCTTTGTTTGAGAATAACAAGTTCATTTTTTCTCTTTCCAAATTTCCCAAACAACCAGATAAGGGCTTACCACCCAGAAGTCACGATACAAGGATTCACACTTCAACAACGGCCAAGCTGCAAACAAAGATATGGTGTCATTTGGGAGTGCACTACTCCACCCAATCCTGGCACATAACCACCTCCAAAAAGTTTGTGCCAAGGGGTAGCCAACAAGAATATGATCCACATCCTCCGCCACTCTTTTGCAAAGAACACACCTAGATGAGCTTGCATACCCCAGAGACTTGAACCTATCAGCTGTTAAGATGTGTCTTTTTACTGCAGCCCAAGAAAATGTCCCCGCTTTTAGAAGGCAAGCACTATTCCAACACAAATGCAAAGTTAAAAAGGAGAACACTACCTTCACAAATTGGACCTTATAACCCTCCCTTGTCGATTAATTCCATGATGAATCACCATCCCAAACAATTATATTTGTCTCATCCTAAATCACCACCAATCTCTTCTCCAGCTCCCTCTAAAGCAACCTCGCCTCCTCCTCAAGAATGAGACCAGGCTCCGACCTACGCCAAACCCATCTAGACACTCCCCCAACAATCACTTGTTCCATATAAGCATTTGGTAAATGATTTATAATCTACTTAAGTCAAGGGTTTTTATCCATAAACTTAGCAAGGAAAATAAAAGGGTTTTCATCATATTTTTTTCTAACGTAGATGGGTTTTATCCTCAAGCTAGTTGAATACTAGTTCTTGCTCCACAACGAGTAGTAATCAAATATAAAATAAATTCTCCATGATTATCCCCTTCTCCTTGCTTGTCCTACCTTGAAAAGAGTCTTCCTCAAACAATCATTACTCTTCAATTACACCTTGTTAAAATCAAATTATAATGTTATTTTATAATATTAATTAGTTGATAGGTTATTTAGTGGTGGGTATAACCTATTGAAATTCAGTGTTTCTCACACTTGAAAATAACCTCAGAATAATTGAAGCAATCTTCACCTCACAATTGAAAATAAATTTTGACTCAATTTCTCCCACACCGATTGAGCAACATACTTGGTGCACTGCCAATTGCTATAAACCGACTTTCTCTCAACTACTTACTATATCTGATGGAGGAACTATGATTAATTTTTTTCTCATCCTTATCTCTATTGCATGAAATCTAATCTAACCTAATATTATCTCTCCCTTCAATCCTCAAACGAAATCAGATTCAAATATGATGAGAATAAATTGAATCAAATCTTCTCTCGAGCACTCGTATATAAGCATAGAGACTTTCTCTCATTTCCATTCTATTTTCTTGCCCACATACTCACTCTCATTTCCAACTTCCTTTCCTGCCTTCTTGTTCTACAATTCATAATCAAACAAATAATCAACCTTGTCAAACCTGCTTTATGAATTTTTTTATTTTCCAATATGTCACAATGTCTAGACTACTGAAGAAACACAACCGCGAGGAAGAGCCTTTGTCAAAATCTCCCAAATGTTTTTATGGGAGAACAAAGCAACAAAATATCCATTATTTGGAATATATTGAGTTCATAGAGAATTTTAAAGAAATAGAGGAAAATAATGTAACATGAAATCAAATTCCTCTATGTGTAATGCCTTGTTGGGTGTTCATGAAAATTCTTAAGTATTCTTGGCCATTTCCATTACACTTTGATGAAAAAATATTATCTTTTGTTCTTCATTTTAGTCCACAATCAATCTCAAATCTCATTATGCTCTAGTTGTAAGCTTTAAAAGCTACTACATCAGTTATAATGTCCATTACACATTTAAAATGATCTTTCGTTTTGATGTGTGGTAGAGATAAATCTTTTATAACGTATGGACTTGTTTTCCATTTTCAAGAAATACTAGGCTACTACAAGTATTGAATTTCATAACACCACGTTTCTTTGAGATGTTTTATCAAATAGTTTGTGTGCCTCCTCTATAGGTTGAAACTCCTTGAGGCATTTTGTCAAAAAAATTATGTACACTATCTATACATTCACTTTTTACATAAATGACTATTAATAGTAAATTTTGTCCATTTTAGATTATTCTTTGATGGGTGGCCATACCTTATTTCTTCACTCCCATTTCAATACAAGGTGCGAGGAAATTGGAAAAAGTCATAAAATTATTAAAGATTATATATGCCTCCACCCTTCACACAAATCTCTGCCAAGTGTTTGCAACACCAACACTTAATAGAAAGCCAATCTCTATTATGCTTTGATAAAAAAACTATTATCTTGTTTCAATAATTGTGACTATATTTTTAATACAAATTTACTACAATAATTTAATCTAGTGTAGAAATCCAAATGAATTTAATCTAGGATCATTATCGGTGTTCAAAAAAAAAAAATTGTAGTATATTTTTTAAGTTGTTAGATGTAATTATATTATATTTGATTTCAAATTATTTTATATTTTATAGATATATAATTCAAATTGTATATGATATAGGCATTGTTTCAAAAATATGTGAAGATTAGTTTTAATGTATGGAGAATTGATGGTGAAAGACATTAATTTTGGGATTAGATGATTGAAATGGTGAAAGGTATTATTTGTGAGAGTAAGTGGTCACACGTCAACTGACAATGACTACTTAATGAATGTATCTGTCAATTGTGCTACCAAGTAAAATGGTGAATCTCGTACTGTTATCATTTTTGCATGTTTAATTGGACGTTCTATTTTAATGTAAATGAAATAAGGTACTATAATAAGAGAAAATTGCTTTAAAAACTTGTGTTGCATTGGATTTACCAACACCATGTTGGCAATGGTGAAATGAACATGGGCATGTGTTCGTTTGAAGAGATGTAGGCTATGCTCGATGGTCTTGAAACTTTTTTACCTTTTGAGCAGTCATTTTGACTATTTTGGAAGAAATTTTAAAAATATGTTTTATTTTTATTTAGACTAATATAAAATACAATTGAACTAATAATTGCATCTCCTTTTTATGCAAGTTCTATTTAATCCTTTCTTTGGCTAATCAAAATATCCTTTATTTTTCTTAAGAAAAATTACCTTTAATGGTGGCTTCAAGATGTACGATCTCCTTCAATCTATTTTTTCTCGACGGTAGTAGCCATTTCAAAGATCTTTAGTTGTGGGCTTCAACACTAAGCCTACAAACTATAGCTCCTCTTTATGATGGATACAAACTATGATATCCTTTATCTCCTTTGGTGACTTTACTATTTGTTGGGGTGTCACTTTAGAAAATAGTTCATTTTATCTCCTCTTAGTACTTTCTCCTTTGCCAAAAAAATAATACCAAATTATTTTCTTCTATCACTCACTTGAGAATAAACTTTAATTTTGTGGCTAGGAATATTATTTTATTGGAAATTTCATCAAATATTCAAATAGTTGTAGATAGTATTTTAAAATTTTCCTTTTATCAATGAGTTTATAATTTTGTATTCAACATTGGTTTTAATTCTTATTTGTGAATTTACTTAATTACAAACTAATGACCAGAGGATGAGCTAACTTTAAACAATGATTTCCATATGATTAAACTTCTTACATATTTAGTCTCCAAATTCTTTGTATTCTCTAGGTTCGTGTTTGTATAACTAGTCTTTTATGTATTGTTTTGTTCCAATATTTTTCTATTTCCAATCTTAGAACTAAGTATTCTTTATTTACATGATAAATGTAGTATAATTAGGAAAAATTGTTAGATAGATAAGATTAAGCACATTGTTGGTTAAACAACTTAGTAATTTCTGAATCTTAGTTTTATCTGGTGATTTGATATCTTACTTTAGTAAGAGAATTTACCTTTTCCTCTTTACAATTATTTGTGTCCACTAGAAAAAGATAGTTGCTAACTATAATAATTGAGCATGACTAGTTTCTAGATGTGACACCTAGAAATAGCTTATTGTCGATTTTGGAACCTAAACAAAACCATTTTTTCTTCAAAAGATTTATGACTTTCACTAGTGCTCTATCTCCAATTTAATGCATTTTTCCACCTAAAACCAATCCTAAAACCCTTGATAATGTGTAGAATCACCAAATATAATATGTCGACAAGAAAAATAGTTAGTGCTACAGTGGAGACTACCTTAGTTAGTCCCCTCTTGGGCATGTTGAAACTTAGTCCACAATAGCACTATAGGAAATTGATCACATGTGTATTCAAACCTAGTGGCTATGAGGCAAAACTCGATTAGACCAAATATAGTGGGTTGACATAGTTAGCTAACCATTATGGCACCTAGGTGCAACCAAAATTTAATGCTATAGGGTTCAAATTTTAGGGGTAATTTCCTAAAGTATTGCTGTGAATAGGGGTATTACCTAACTAGTTCCACTTTTATGTCTCTTTCACATCTTATCACTTAAGTTTACATAGGGTACACATAGAATATTTATCACTTTATGTCTCATGTCATAAGATTAAGACACT
Organism: Sequoiadendron giganteum; assembly: GCA_007115665.2. Lineage (NCBI taxonomy): Eukaryota > Viridiplantae > Streptophyta > Pinopsida > Cupressales > Cupressaceae > Sequoiadendron > Sequoiadendron giganteum. Next base: position 692,621,826 of record CM021101.1, read on the forward strand.
TTTCATAATATTATGTTGTCCTAATTCTAACCTTGGCCTTTATAACCAAGGATATCTCATATATTGTGCATTCATTCTATTTGCATTCTTTGATAGGAATATATTTTATTCTTGTCATATTGATATTTTGAGTATTTTTTTCTTTCCATTAGGCCTCTAGGGTAAGTGCAAAAAGATGGGGGGCCAAAAAGGGGGCTTAAGTGGCCACTTTTGTTTTCATTTTCTAAAATTAGGAAATACCAAACTTGGACATGAAATTGAGAATAGTTACACTTAAAATTTTGAGATACAACAAAAAAAGGGATCGTAGTGCTCTGAGTCTACTTTCTAAAGTACTAATTTATTTGAAAATGGTTGATATTAAGGGGTTCAAAAGATGGATGCACATAAATTGGTGTTGTTTTTGTCAGAAAAACATAACATAGCAACTTTTGTGCATACCTAACACAGTGACCTTTTTTTTAGTACTTTTAAAATTGATCCAGTGAGAAATTAGCTAACAATATGTAGTTGATGCACAATATTTTTGATAATTTTTTGATGAATATTTAATTTTTTACTAATTTTCAAAGTGGAAACTTCGTGAAAAAACAAAATTTTGGCCATGCTACCCCTACAAATTTTGGAAACTAATTGATTTTTTTTTTTAATTTGTAGATGGATTCTAGTTTCTAAAAATGTAATTTATTTGAAATGTTGATGAACATTTAATTTATAACAAAAAAAACACCAAACACTATTTTTTGCCACAAAAGAGACACAAACAAAAGAAATTATAGATGAAAGGCTTAACATGTCAAAAAATGAAAAAAATTACATCGTTGAATAGCTAAGAGAGAGCCTAACATTATCCAAGTGTTCAATTTGTTCGACATTGAAACACGTGCAATCCTAACAATGAACACAAACCTAATTATTTGAAATATTATAGAAGTTGCGCAAACGCATCTCTGGTCATTGGGAAGGCCCTCCAAGCCTTTGGGTTGGTATTACAAGGAAAATACCAAGCCTAAGTCTTGGTTATTCCCAAAGAAATATATAATGTGAGCATGTTATAATGTGTGTGTGTTATAATGTACTCATGTTATATCTTAGTTTTGTCATGGTTTTTGTGTTTGTGTGGGACATGTCTAGCAAGACATAACACACTTGTGTTATGTCTCGCTCTATGTTAAATGCTAATCTATTGAATGTATGTTTATATATTTGTATGATTGTATGTACATGTACGCTTCTATGTCATTTATGTATGTATGCATGCATTCTTGTATATATGTATGTATTCTTATATGTATATATGTATGTATGCATATATGTATGTCAGATTGTATCTAAATATGTACATGTATGCCTGTATGTATGTAGGATTTATGTGCATATGTATTATGTTTGTATGTTGGTAAGTATGTATGAATTTATGTATGTCTTTAGAGGGAGGGAGAATTTTAAAAGAGAGAGAGAGAGAATTGTCTAGGTAAGGTGGGAGGAAGAGAGGGAGGGAGATACCCAAGAGAGAGAGAGAGGGGGTGAGAGAGAGAGTCTTAAGAGAGGGAGAGGGGGTGGAAGGGAGATTCTAAGAGAGAGGGAGGGGAGAGAAGGGTTTGGAGTGAGAGGGACTTAGCTAGGTAGGGTGGGAGGGGTAGAGAGAGAGAGGGGTGGGAGAGAGAGAATTGAGAGAGAGAGAGAGAGAGAGAGAGGGAGAGAAAGAGAGTTATTTAGGTAAGGTGATAGAGGGAGATACTTGAGAGATAGGTAGTGAGAGGGAGTGTGAGAGAGGGAGTGGGAGAGAAGGAGTGTGAGAGTGAGAGACCTGAGAGAGGGAGAGGGTGTGGGAGGGAATGACCCGAGAGAGGGAGAGATAGAAGAGGGTGGAGTGAGAGGGAGTTATCTAAGAAGGGTGGGAGGGATAGATAGAGAGAGGGGAGAGATAGAGAGTTACCTAGGTAGGGTGCTAGAGGGAGAGACATGAGAGAGAGAGGGTGTGGGAGGGAGAGATCTGTGAGAGAGGGGGAGAGAGGGAGTGATGGAGAGCTAGTGGGATGGAGATAGAGAGATATATATAGAGGGAGCGAGAGAGAGAGGGGTGGGGATTGATTGAGTGAGAGGTACATAGAAAAAGGGAGAGGGTAGATAGAGACAATTAGAGAGGGTAGGAGAGATGGAGGGAGAGAGAGGTGAAATGTATAGATAGAGAGAAAGGGATAGGTGTTGAGGGTATAGGGTGGAGGACCTATAGGGTTGATGGTTTAGGGTATTAGGTTGAGGGTATAGGGTTGAGGGATTAGGGTTGAGGGTAGAGGGTATTGGGTTAAGGGTAGAGGGTAGAAGGTTTAAGTGTTTAGGGTTAAATGGTTTAGGGTTGAGGGTTTAGGGTTGAGGGTAGAGGGTTTAGGGTATAGATTTAAGGGTATATGGTTGAAGGATTAGGTTGAGGGTCCAATGTAAAGGGAAAAGGGTATAAGGGTTGAGGGTTGAGAGATTAAGGGTTGAAGGTTTAATGTATAGGATAGAGGGTAGAGGGTAGATGGTTTAAGGGTTGAGGGGTGAGGGTTTAAGGTTGAGAGTAGAGGATTGAGGGTATAGGGTTAAGGGATTATCATAGTTTTGTGTGTTATTTCTCTTTCCATCTTGGCATAAGAACTTTTTAATCATTATCTTCTGATAAAGTTTGTGCGTTATTTTCATAATGAAATCATAGGTTCTAAATTTGAACCTGGTAGCTTTGATATCGCATGTAACAACCCTCATGTTCTACTTAGTAAAATTTCTAATTTTTTCACCTTAAGTGAATAAATCGCGATGTCATGATTTAGCAATGAAAAAACATTCTTCCCATAATGTAAATTGCATGCATAATTGAAATAACACTAATTCCAAAATTTGATTGCATTCCAGTGTAATATTACAAATATTTCCATAACATAGATGTCATATTAAAAAAACTCAAGTATATCATTCATGATTATATTCTTCCACATAAATGGCTATATGATACATACATAGCTCCGCTGAGCTTTTTCTGGCAAAAGATATATAAAATGGTTTTGATGTGTCACATTGATGCATACATTTTGAATTTCCCTTCTCATTGGTGCAAACACTCTAGTTGTCCCCAATACTAGAAAAAACATATACAAACCTCGACCACCAACTGATGAGGAGAAGCATCACTCATGCGCTTTTTTGCCAACCACATACTCAAATGTGGTCCCCCGCACATCTGTCACATATGAAAAAGTGGCCCTACCCTTCGATGAAGAGGCTGGTTGGTAAACCTCATAAAAATAGCCTACTGGGCTTAGTGTTGTGTCCTACATGACTAGAAATTGTAAACCCACAATCTAGGACTAGCATGCATACAAATGGATCATAGTGAACTAACAGTGTAAATAGTGGCTACTTACACTACTTTGGCCAAATTTTTCTCACTCAGTACTTTGAGTGAAGGTCATTTTATTCACATACATTTCTATAGCTTGGTTTGGATCTTAACCATTCATATACTATACTTAGTTAATTTCATTCCTTAGGTAATCCCTAACCTCAGAAATAACGTATTTCCCTTTCCAAAAACACTATGATATCTTATTGATATTCCCATCCTTGGTATAATATAAAATCTTTCCTATTCCACGAGCTAACTTTACATAGAAAATTCATTCACTACAAAAGACAATCTAGTTCCAAGTATATCTTTACAATCTAGAGTATAGCTATATAAGCTTCTACCATTCATAGATTAACTATTCATAAATAATTGACTCCAATCAGTAATATATCACACTAATAAGTAGTTCTCATCAAGAGATTAGCCACATCAATGATTGACCTCAATCGAAGAATAATCATAGCAATAGGTTCTTCCCTTCGAGAGTGTAACCCCTTAATAAAAGAGTTATTCAAGTAGAATCTTGTCAACAATGTGACTTCATTTCAAGAGTGTAAATAAATTAACCAAGTAGCCAATTTAACTCATTAGGTAATCCCACCTATGTTTCTAAACAAATTAAATTCCATAAACTCAAGTGGTTAGGATAAATCTCCTAAGTGAGTTTTAACCTTATTCATCTTAATCTTAGGATAAAGTCATCAACCAATGACTAGTTTGATTATATCTATAGGTTACTTTAACCTCATATATTTTAATCGAGTTTGAGTGGACAACCCAACCCAGTAAGTTATTCCCAACCTATAGATATCAACGATTTTTCAAGTACTTATCCCAAGAGTAACCCACTAGCCATGTAATATATATAATCAAATAACTTGGCTATTATTAACTCTTTAAGCTACCATTTTTTAGTCATATCTAGTATAATAATAATACCTATGGCAAATCAATCCTCCTATCATGAAGTAACTACAAACACTTCACAAAATAGTATAACAACTTCTAATTCCTTTTCAAAGAAATACCATTTTCCCCTAAATGCAAGTATTCACAATAGACTAATTTAAGAAATCATGAAACAATATTTCAAAATCTAAGACAAATAAAGGAAGATTATTCTCATGCCTATATTCGCTTATCCAATTGACTAGCCGCAACTCAACTTTCCAAAATAGCAACTAGCTTAGCTTTGACCTCTCAATAAATGCCACATTAAATCTCTATCTCTCAAGTTGATAATATACTTCACTCAATATTCTAATACTCTCATAGATACTCAAAGCTCTCTCTCAAAATATAGAAAAATAATGTAGATATATTGCAAAAGAAATCTTGCGGAATGTGTCCCAAATGAGAGCTCAAATCCACTATTTATACAATAGGTTTGAGACTTCTCATCCTATAGATAAAGCATGAGAATTGACAACAAAATCCATGCATAACAACTCACTCAACTTAGCTAAAAGGTGGTGCAAAAATAAGAGTACACTCGGAAAAATAAAACTATAGGTCGATCTCATTAGTTGACAACAACATAAGACCATTTCAAATCAGCACATGATAAAAAAATTGATATTTGAATTGCCTTTAAAATGCACATGTACAGAAAATAGGATTCATAAGGTGACGCCATAGCAAGTAGAAACCTCCTACAGTTGTCGCAACTTCATTCTTATTTGAAATAGTCAATATCAAAAGTGCAACACTTATCACATGTCAACTTAGTCTAAGATGAGTTGATTCATCTCATAAATCGGTTTGACTAGTTCATCAAGTTGTTGTACATATCCTTGCATGCATTTATTTATTTGTTGATATTTACTTCATGATAAGGCGTTTTGTAGTTTACTAAGTCAAAGATATTCCAACACAAGGCATCGACCAAGTCTCAATCTCCAAATCAACTTAATGGCTACGAACTGTACTGCCAATGATCCTTTGAAATATGCATTCCATTATAAGAGCAATGCGCTGTCAAATATAACGCTACATTCTCATAAGATCGTCCTTCATTATTTTGACTAAGTCCATATAAGACTTCAAGTGTTGGGTTCTTCATTTGATCACCAACTTTGAAATGCCTTTTTGTTGTTTCCAAAAGCAGCACATGGCTTTTACATAAGTCTTTTTCTCTTATAAATTTTTGCCTATATAAATAGGTGCTATCATGGTTCTATGTTTCAGCTTTTTAAACTATAAGCTTTGTGCCTTGATGTTTAGTTTATAAATCTAAACTATTCAAAGCTTTTGTTAATATCAATCATGATTATATATATTAATCAACCTCCAAATATATATATCATTCGGTCTCAAATTCACTATACAGATATATAAATACATATGTATATATGTACATATACATATATATGTCGATAATTAATGATAACGTTTCATCACACATATATATATGTTTATATATACGCTAATATATATAACACTTGTTAATCAAATAAATATATACTTGATATATAAATGAATATGAACAAGTCAATAGTCACATAATATTAATAATATATATATACACACCCTCTAATAAGCATCAATGCTCATGTGTGTATACGTATATATATACATATATATATGTATGTATTGTTCAAGCAATAAAGTAATAATACATTTGATAATTGAATGATTACATCTAAGTGATATATATATATATATGGTTATTCAAACATATATATACATGTATCATTCAAGCAATAAATTAATAATATATTTGATAATCGAATGATTACATCTAAGCGATATATATATAAATCATTACTTCATATATACACAAGATACTAATATTGTACATAATATCGACTATATATGTATGTATGTATGTATGTATACATTTGATTGTAAAATTAAGCACATACATATATTTAATATCTTATTGATAGGAGATATGCATGTGATGAATATATATAATATACATTCATTCCATGTGTGCTCACCTTATTGATACAAGCATAGCAATATAGGGAAGAACTTACAATATCAAACAGATAAATATAATCCAAGCATGCATTCAATAGTAATCAAGACCCTTACTAATGCAAATGCATTATGCTAAGGATGACTTAACAATTCCCCAACACAATAACTTGATTCAACCATTCTATTGTGAGTGCGTGTAAGCTCAAATAGTTATGTTTAGGGTTATCCGACCAAGATCTTCTCTTGAGTGATACTTCCCCTTCACCTAGAGGAATGAACCTGTCCTTGCAACTAGCTTAGAACACTTGCAATGGTAGTTAAATGTTCACAATAAATCCATATGCATCATAACTTAAGAATATTCATAAAGAATTAAATTTAAACATATTTACTCTTCAAACCTATATTAAGCATTTATCAATATTTTCACATAATACCTATTCTAGTATTCCATTATTTTAGCAAGCATATCAATATCATGATTGAATTTACCATCTTATTTACCTATGAAGGTAAAAGTAAAATAGTAACAATTAGATGGGGTGTAACAGATATAGTACCATAGCTAGCTCTGTGTGTCAAGAATAAGAATCAAAATACATTGATATGTCAAATGATATATGTGGGACAATAGTGGGAAATGGTGGGAGTCTAGTTGAAATTCACAAGTCAAACATACCACATGACTCTTACAATTAGTTAGAGATCAAATTTTAAATGAGGCATGACAATAAGGAATTTTTTATCTTCTAGCATGCTTAAAATAAAAGTTAAGTTGGAAGGAAAGACATGCTACGATGCGTAAGTCTAAATGTCTAGCAGGGAATGAGGAAAGGTCAAACTTAGAAAGGAAGGAATTTCTAGATGAGGAACTCTAAATATTTGATGACTTGAAAACACATAAAAGATAGGGCATGCATTTAGATAGAGACTTTGGGAACCTTATACAAACATATGGGAAATAAGAGGAGGAACACACACAAATAATTAGACTAGGGGAGGTATAGGAGATAGAAAATATATATTTGGGTCCATAACATAAGTTAATACTTGAATAGGGGATGTGAAAAGTGTACCCCACTAAAAATTCCTTTCCTCAAGCAAAGTAAATTCATATGTTCCAAAATTCTCGCTTCTTCCCAAGAAACATCCTCTATAGTTAGGTTCTTCACATAAACCAACTAATATAGAAGATTTGAATTGTTTAGATTTGGATGAACTTGATGGACCATTTTGTTATTCAAGTTGCTTTCCCTTCAGCTAAGATGTGAGGTCCTGATTATCTGCGAATTTTAAGGTCTCACAATGAATTGCCTCTTCTATTGAAGCAAATTCACCAATTCCTTAGAAAAATATTATTTCGCTAGCCAAATTGAGACATGTGACTAACACCGAAAATGAAGGGGTAGTTCTCTCAAGGAAATGGGTGCAAGAGATTCATCTAACACATCTTCCCTAACACTTGTAGTAATGTTCTAATCTTTATAACTCTTTTGAATTTTTTTTCCACTTTTTCAACACTTAGCATTTGGAAACAATCTAACTGACATTGTAAATAAAGAATTTGATTATGATTTTTTACCTTATCTATTGTCTTTTGGTGATCCCAAGCCTCTTTGACAATTATGGTTATTCAGATGTGAGGCTAAACCTCATTGGAAACACCAAACAAGATTCTTATTTCGGCTTTCTTATTAGCCTTATCATATTGATTCTACTTAGCACTACCTTGCCTTCTCTTAAAAATTCTTCCAAAATCTATATTCCACATAGCTTCAAATTCAAGTTGAGTTTGTAACTTGGTTTTCCAACCAGCATAATTATCACTTCTCAATAACTAAGAGTCAAGAAGCATTATTTTGGAAGTGGAGAAAGCCACTATTTAGAATTTTAATGGGTCCTTATCTCTCCAACAAGCAATTTCACTCTTATTTCATCTCGAAAATTTATAAGGATGAAGCCATAGACATAGTCATTGTAGCTATATTAGGCATTAAATGCAGATTACCCATAAATGAAAAATAGAAGCACCATTTGTACTAAGTGCTCCTTTTTATTGTTAGAAAATATTTTCAAAAAATGCTTGAAATATTTTCTAAGAATGTACAATTTACTTCAAAATTAAATGCAATAAAATAATAGTTTTTATTTTGTGAGACTATATTGTTTACGTTTTTTTTTTATTTAAACTTCAGAAAAAATAAAAGGATTTTTTTAAAAAAAATCTATAAATTTGTTTCAATAATTTAAAGTATCTCAATTTTTCCAAACTTTGTAAGATTTTTTTTCTTTAAACACTTTGCCAAACCATTTCTTTTAAGTGTACCTTATTTTGCTTTTAGAGATGCAAACTCTCCAAAATCGTATTTTGCTGGCAAAATAGAATAGAGGGTAGAGTATTCTCACGTTTCACTTGCTTCTGTAATGATTTTTCTTTCACAATTATCAATTTTTTTAAGACTGTGACATAGTTACAGATAGTCATGATTTAGGGTATGGTGAATTATTTTTGTTCTTGTGATTTGAAACTATTATTCCACACAATGCAAGGTTTGGTGATTGTGATTTTGTAAATTTAAAATTGATATTCAATGATTTAGGGTTTCTAAACCATGCAGTTTGCATACATGTGCTTTTCCTTTTATTTGCAAGTTCTTATGGATGCAGGGCTAGGACAGACAGCCATCTATGATCTATACAACATAGGAATGGCCCCATGCAGCTTCAATTAACCTCCATATCCCCCTGCAACTCTTCTCCACTTAATTTCACACAAATTTTGACCACCAACTTCACATGCATAGGCACATGGATTTTAATTGCTCTAATACCAAATTGAACTTAAAAGAGCAATGATCGGTATATTATTGAGAGGAGGCAAAAATATATACATGAAAATAAATGGTTTCAAAGAGGAAACTGATCAACTATCCATCCAACCAATTTAATTTTTTGTTAATATAGGTATATGGATTTCAATTGTTCTCATATCAAATTGAACTTAAGAGAGCAATAAGTAGTCTAATATTGAGAGGCAGCAAAAGAATATATACATGAGAATAAATGGGGTTCCAAAGAGGAAACTGATCAACTAACTCTCTAATGAATTTATGTTAATTATGATATTGTTTTATTAATATTATTAACATAATTATTTAATTTTAAAAAAATATTATTATTTCTTTAAAATTAATATCTCATTTTAGAATTCATTGAAAAATTATCTCATTCATTCTTGAGAATTTTTTTTTTCTAAAATACAACACTTTTTTTTACCTTTGTGCAACAAGTTAATGGATTATGAAATAAAAAAATTTATAAGGTTACAAGAGCCTCTATAGGGACACCATCTTGTACTATCAATAAATTCACAAAAAATATCAACGAAATATCCTCATGAGGTCCATATAGAGTAATGGACCCTTTGAGGATATGATTGTAAATTCTCCTTTTTTGTATAGATTTTTACATAAGATGGGCCTCTATAACCACCCACAATAATGCAAATATCTAAGCATATGAATGCTAGTAATAGGATATATATATCCTCAAACCCAAAATAATTGTTGAATACATATGATACAATGAGTTATCAATATTTGAGGAAACACTCATGAATATTAAATCTAATCTAAGCATGTAAGAATATTAAGAATGTAAAAATTTAATCATAAGCATTGAAAATATGTCAATGTAAGACTATAGAGATAAGTGTAAAGAATGCATAATGTAAGCGTATGGGTTGGAGGTAGTATTGAAATATAATAATATTGAACCCAACATAAATAATAAAATTGTAGTGTGACCCTCAATATCATAGTAACTCATGTGCAAGTATATTGAGTATTAGCATAGGAATATGCCCCACAATATGTTATCCAAAAGCATGAGCACATAGAGGCTGACAAGACACATAATGTCTAGTGTTATAGAACTAAAACTATGAAAAGGTTCCAATAAAAGTACGAAGTCAAAATATAAGAAACAAAGTAATGATAAGGGGAAAGAGTCCATAAATCTAAGAAAAGAGAGTGCCTAATATCCAATAAATATGATTCAATTTAAAATTTTCATAAACATATTTTTGTTAATAAATTCTTGATGAAATAAAATTTCCATTAAACTTCCTTACACATCATGAACTATCATATCATAAATTCACTACAAAGATATTCAAACATATTAAACAATCAGTTTTAAAGTTCTAAAACAATCCAAATTTTATAAGTTTTCACCAGAAGTATTTTGTAATAAAGACTCCACGAATCCTTAAATTGTTAAAAAAATCCGTTCTTTCAAGGAAAAAACTTTACGATGATTAATTTCAAATATTCACTGAGAAAGTTCCACAAACTGCTCTGCTTGGATAGCTTCCTTTAATTGTAAGCCAGATTTCATCTGATGCTGCAGCGGCCATAAAATCTGTAACATATCGTGGGGAGTGACGGAAATGAGAGACCAACTCCTATTATTCTCCAGCTCCCATATGCCCACCAAAGTGTGCTTGATGAAAGGAATGCGCTCTTCCCCGGCCTCCTTCTGCAACCTTCCCACCAAAAGCAGCTTTTCACTACATGCAAGTGAGGAAGGCAGAGAAGTGTGAGGGTTCGTATGACGATCACGAGGATCCATGTGGGGAGGCAACCCTCCTTCAATCTCCTTAAACTCAAACTCTCCGCGGGCAATGTCATAACAGCCCAGACGATGACCAAAGTTCCTGGTAAAGTAGACCACGCCATTGTGTAGTGCGCTGATCCTAGGGTGTGTTTCGGTGAAGTTGCTAACGGCAATGGGAACGATCCGCATGGCAGGGACATTCGTCCACTTATCTGTCGTGGAATTGTAGAGCATAGCATACAAACCCCTGGGCGCGCTATCTTGGAACCCTAAAGTAATTATTTCAAAGTGGTCAGACTGGACAATCAATTCCACGGCCATGTCCGACGCCCAGCTATAGTGGAGGGGAATAGTTGGCAAGAGCCTGCGCTGTTTTGTTAGAGGATTATATATGAGGGCCTTGCGATTTAATAAGTGTTCCCTATCAATAAAGAGGTAAAGCCCTGCTGCTGCAGTGCAGAGGGCAAGGTGGGTGGGGTGAGGGTGATAGCTCCTGGTGTAGTCCCATGTCCATCTCATCCAGGGTAAAGGGATTCGAAACCAGCGGTTGAGTGCGCTACCGAAGAAGGCGATTCCATCGAAGCGCTTCACCATGTGCTGCGTCAAAAAATGATGAGTGTCCTCAACATTCAGATGTTGCTCGAAAGTGCTCGCGGATATTGCCGTATTCCAGGCTTTGCAAACGCTCTTGGCCCTCATTAATGAGGGCAAACAAAGTCTTGCCAGAATCTCCTTCACTGTATCAAAATCCAGATCAGGACAATTGTGATTATCATTATCATCATCAACAGAATCGGTATGGTGGTGCTGCAGTTGCAGTTGCAGTCGAGGAGGGGAATTTGGCATGATTCCATATCTCTCGTGGAAGGTGTTAGCAATAATGAAAAACGAAGGCCATTACACGCGTAGCCCATCATCTGGCGCCAGGTACGGCTAAAATTCCCAGGTACTCTCCCTTGAACTTCGTCGTACTTGTCGGCATCTTCAAAATTCTGCACAGTACACTCTTTTAGAATCTTCCTGCCCTCTTCACTAAATGAGGAATTCTCCATATCGCTCGCTCCTCCGATTCAAACCAATTGCATTAACCTCCTTTTATAATGGCGTTTGGAGTTTACAAGACAATTTCAAACAAACACTAATATCCAACCTACCAAATAACAAGTTTAAATAGCTTAAAAAGCAATGAACAAAGAACAATGTGTAGGAAATAATTCTCTGTTTATTCAACTGTGATATGAAATTTTCCTACATCATACTGTATATAAAAGAGTTCAGATACGAACTAGCTTAAAAAAAGTCATCGATCATGTAATTTAGCATGCAATGATCATGGAGAACTTCCAGTTCTACCATCGCTGAGTATCATGCACGAGTTCAGTTTGAGTTCGTTGACTTCGGTTCCATGCACACCTCTTAGTTTAGCGATGTTTTTAGCATTTAGTTTATCATGCATTTTATTAATTTCTAAATATAAAAGTGTTTTTAAAATTATTTAAAGTTTAATGTTTTAAAATCAATAAAATAAAACTAGGTACATTTATATTTAAAAATAGTTATTTTAAATATTTTAGGTTATTTTTTAATTAGATATATTAATATTATTTACATATTTATTAAAAAATATAAATATTTTTTATTTATTAAAAATATGTACATCTTTTAAATATTTTATATAAATTTTGTTTAAAATAAATAGAGATGTTTATTAAGAATTGTTATATGTAGTTATTTAAGATATATATATATATATGTATATTTAAGAAATATTATTAGATATGTTAATATTACTTACATATTTATAGATATATTAATTTTACATCTATATTTTAAAAATTATAATCTTTTAAATATTTTATATAATTTTTTATGAAAAATATATATAAATAGACATGTTTATTAAGAATTATCATATATATGTTTAAAAAAATACTCAGTATATTATAAATGTAACTATAAATAATCATTTAAATAATTAAGAAACACATGAGACAATATAAATCCACATTATCAAACTAGAGTAATATTAGTTAATTTTTAGTCGATAGGCTCTTTATTGTGGGCTTTGCCCACTTCAAAAGTCTCACGCCTGAGAGAAATTGTCTCACAACATCGAAATTTTGTTAGAGAGTTCCCACAAAATTTTGTGCTTCACAACTACACTTCGAGACCGCACTTCACATGCCTTGTTAACAACACCGCCATTGGATATTGATGCAAAAAAATAAATAGTTAAGGAACTAGCACTATGGTAACCTCACCACCATTGTGCTCTTTAAAAAAATTCATTCCATTTTGTTCTTTACAAGCTTTAGCTTATGTGAATGCATTGAAGTAGCAATCGAAGGAGTTTTTTCTAGATATGAAGGAGAGCACATTAGGGTTGTCTGCTTGAGAGAGGTTAGTGAATGCTCTTTCCTTAATTTGTGATTGATGACCTCTTTAGTTCTTTATTGTCATTCTTGCATGAGCTCAATTAACTGCCTCTATTGCTACCTTCTAACCTCCTTCATTATATCGAATCTCACTTTTATATTTATGTAAATCAAAGTAGTATTGTGAAACAGTAATACCTAAGCTTATACTTATCAAATTCATCATCAAGAAGATGGCCTTAATATCACTAAGAAGAAGTAATGCCAACTGAAGATGTTCAAAACAAATTATTAAGTAGCAAACCCTAATCCATTCAGGTCCCAACCCTGCGATTTATAGGTTAGCATTTTGGAAATTTGTTCTTTTTGCTTACTTCAATCTTGTTTTAAGGATCTTCTAAAATTTCTAATTAAATTTTTCTGAATTAGTTATTGAGCTGAAGAACCCCTTGTTTTTCTATCTTGTGCCCTATTATTCTTCTTTGATTTCTTTGTCACGTTTCTAATTATTTTACAAGGCCTAAAGTTTTTTTCATGGGATTGTTATAACACTCATGGTTTATAAGGCCTAAAGATCATTTAAATTTGCTAATTGAATTATTGTCAAATGATTTTTCCAACTCAATATTTATACTTTTTATCTTGTGATTTTTGTAACATTGCAATATCTTTTTGAACTCTTTTAAGGCCAATAGTTATTTTATATTTAATAGTATTTTCACAAGGCTTGCAATTGTGTTCCTCGGACTATTATCTTGTTTATTATTGCCACTTTGTTTTTTGTGTTCTTCATTTATCTATGTTTATATAGAAGATTGGATAAAAACTAAGCTCATAAGCAAGGGCTAGGTAGGTCATTTGTATCAATAAAAAACCGAAGAAATACACTAATGGTCCTCTGGACCAAAAACACAATGACATTCCAAGTGTTCATACAACCCATTCTTTGTCAAATTACATACAAAGTTAATTCTTGTATCTAGACATTATCAAATGTCTTTGCATTTCCTATTTTCAAAAACTTTTGTTCTGTGTTGAATATTATATCATTGGATACATTGAGACATCTGAGATAGTGTATAGTTTCCAAATATTTTTCTTTAATATTTACTAAGAAAGGATAACCTTTTTCCTTGAAATAAATTACGAGGGTTTTTAAGTACATACAATGGATTGTATTTTGTTTATAATTGATAGTATTGTGTCACTATTCACATTTCTAAGATCAATCCACTCATGATCATGAGCTTTACATAGATAATATTGAGGTGAAGTGTCTTTTGAATTTTGACTTTGGACTAGCATTTTTAGCAGTATTTTATTTGTGGTCACCAATCTTTGCACCATTATTAACTCGTCTCTCTCTTTCTCTCTTTCTTTAAAGATACTCTCCACCATCTTGATTGGGAAAACACTTTTTTTTGGTCTGAAAAGTTGAGGCTATTGAAGTTTTACTATTTGGAGAGACACTCCAATTCCTCCTGCAAGTAGGTGTAATCCTAAGTCATGTGGAAAATTGTCCTTGGTGATTGGTGTATATTCTCTATTAGAAAATCTATCCACAACTGAATGCACATTTTGGTCATCCTGATGGTTGAATGTTGCAATTGGTGTATATCCCCCATTAGAAAATTTATCCATGATTGAACTCAAATTCAAGCCATCATATCACCATTACTTGCACAAACCTAGAAATTGCTAGATTGTTATTGTGCATTAATATTTGATTTTTTTGCTTGCTTTTCTAATTAGCATATATTCTGCATTCTTGCAGATCGTATGAAAGGATGGTGATCTTGTGATGTTGAATTCCTATCATTTTATTTAAGCTCCAACAATTTATGTTCTTCTAGATCTACAATTGGGAAGAGGTACCCTTTAGGTTGGTCTTTCTCTATAAGTTCATTGGTTTTAGTTAATTATAATATGGTTTATGAATTCAATCTATCTAAAATGTTTTTGTAGCTATTGAAATGGAAAATTTGTTTATAGTAGTCTTTTGGATGTTAAATATCAATGGTTGTTTTATACTGAGCAAGATGAAGCGTTTTGTAGATATTTAGAGTGGCTAGTGAGATTGTTTAAGGTTGTTTAAGCCCTCTATCCTTGTATACCCACTCCCAAATAACTCACAGTTCTAGCATTGAATGCCCACTCCCACTCAACTACCTTATCTTACTCCTAACTGAAATAACTATGGCATATCTATATGCTATCCCTATTCCGCTAACAACTCACTCAATGGCACAAATTAGGAGGGAACCCCACATTCCATTAATGTCAAAAGGGGGCCATTAGAAATGAGCATGCCATTAGGGATTCATAGATTTGGCAACCCCAATGAGTTACAATTCACACAATTGACATACATAGTTGTTTGTGATATTACCTGAAAGATAACATTGTGAGCATTTTTGCAGCCCAACAACGATGCTCTAATACGAATGATGCAAGTGCTAAACATATGATATGAGATCACTTATAATAGATGATATAGGATATGTTAAGAATATAGGAATACTAAGTAAACTAATAATTATTTAATTATGCTAAATTAGGTGGACTGTTAGAATAAATATATTTTTGTGTTAGATTTTGGTTTGAAATTATAACATGTGAGGTTTTTTCGCAATCAAAAGCTGATAATTTTTATTTTATGGTGACCTAAAAATTCTTGAGTCACTGTTATAGGTTTCTAACCAAACAACCACCATAAGAAGTGCAAGTTACCAAGTCACTAACTCATAACCCGTATGCAACCATCTCCTTTGTTAGAGGAACTAAATAAATTGATACAATAATTACTTATATAGTACATCCAAAACAACCTCTACTTTCACATCCTATGGCTACAAAGTACAATATCTGTAAAGTACGAAAATCCTAAATTCAAAACTTCGACAAATACTTTAAATAAAATCAATTATATTCAAAATATAGTCATCATCTCATTCATTTAGACATCAAATAAACCAGTCGAATACAAAACATCGACATAAAGTCGATAAGATAAATTCATATACAAACCCAGTATGAATACATACAAGTGTCATATTACACAATTTTGATTCTAAATACAGTAGATGATAATAATATCAGTTACAAATCGAGACTTAGGCATTCAGTTGCCTTAAGCTCTTTAATACATAATAAAGAATAAATAGATCAAAAATGAAGATGCCATTCGTTGATCTTCCATCCAAAAGCAAATCTTCAATAAAGAAGCCGAGAACAAGGATCAAGAACTTTTTCCGCTCAACCTCGAAGCTTAAACTTCCTCAGAATTCTTAAATCATTCAAAGAAAACCCGACCCTGCATGAATCGCTTAGCAAAAAGCAATCTACAAGCAGGATGGAATCTGGTGCATGCCTAGTATAACTAGTAAAACCACAAGGATTTTCATTTTTCTAAATCATTTAAGAAACAAGCAAGTTCGATACTAGGATATGGTAGAGAGTTCAATAATTCCATCTATTTCAATGGTCCTTAAATTACTTGGCCAAGTAAAATTTCATGCACGACAACTAAAGCAGTTTTGGAAAAGCAAAACTATGCTCTCTATTAACCCATATTCGGCACCCATCCAGAAGGTAACTTTCCCCAAAACATGACATGCACATTCATTTATCAAGCATGCATGGTTCCATTCAATAAATATAATCTTACAAAAATAATTTAACCACAATCTTCTTTCAACCAAAAATGGTACTATTGCAATTTTTCATCGTTTTAAATCACAGGTAACATTAAATCAGTATTTAATTCAAACAATAAAATAATAAAAAGAAGGTGTATCTCAAGTATGTAATCTAAGTACATATTTAATCAGGAATACATGAGCACACATTCTTTCGGCTCAATTACTCAGGAGATTCATCTTCTCTTCAATATAATCTTTGTCTAATTCGTTTCCTTTTGAATAATTATATATTTTCTTTATTTTAATTCTTTTTCTGGTTTTCGTATTTCCATTAAAGTATTATCTTTTCAAGAACATAAACACTTCCCATTACCACTTCGATTTAGTAACATTTTAATATCACTCTTAAAATTGACAAATTTCACCCAAGTTTTTCAATCAATTTTAAATACTCAAAGATATTTAATCTTTTCAATAAAAATCTGATTTATTCCATAATCTTTCATTTTCATAATTCTGCAATTATTTCACTATCTTTTTGTTTCTTTTTATTTTGGAAATTTATCTCTTTCTAACAGTTTTAATTTTTGGACCGTTCCCAGATCTAGTTTAAACATACGTTTTTCTGTGTGAATCCTTTCCTAAATCTGAATCTTCCTAAAATAATAAATCAACTGTTTTGAATATTTTCTATTCAATTTATTCTACAATGTTCTATTTCAAACTATTCAATGGTTTTCTGGTAAAATTCCAGTTTGATGTTGACCTTTTTCCTAAATTTAATCAACTATTTTTATTTCATGTTTTCAATCAAATTCTTCCTAAAGTTTTTTGTTTCCAAGTTCAATTTTTTCTGGAAATAAAATCACAGTTGATCATTTGAAGTTTTCTACTAAATGTAATAAAACAAAGATTCTTTAATTGATTTACCATTTCACTCTAGAGATTATTCTTTTCTTAAATTGGTAAAAATAGAAGTTCTCATTTCAATTTAAAAACTAAATACCAAAATTTAGAAAAGAATTGTAAGACTTATTGTAAATCTTATGAATTGATTTTCAAATCCTACCGGGTAAATTATGGAATTGTTTATTGCTTCCTCTGTGAGATCTTTCTGTAGCTACTCCATCCAATCTTCCTCTTCCTGGTGTCTTCCCGTCTTCTATTCTTAAGACTGTACTTATCTTCTATTTGGTTCTCTTTTCCTGTTGCCTTCGTGCGCCCTTCACCTATCTCCTTCTCTATTTCCTATCCACCCTTCCTATCCTTCTCCCTCTTATGTTTCCTACTCGTGCTAGATGACTGCGTATGGTGAATGGAGTGACCTATGGCTGCATGAGAATTGTGAACAACGACCTCTTCTCTTTCAGCGTGCCCTCTCCCAACTTCCCTTAACTGCTGCGTAGGTGAGTGTAGGGAGACTTCTTCTCTCCCTTCTCCCTCTTTTCTATGCAGAAACCTACCTCCTCCCACACACTTGGGAGTTGAATCTCCCTTGCTCCTACTTGTCTCTACCTTCTCTCTGATGCCTGTGCAGAAGCTTGCCTCCTCTTGGCCGTGTGTGGTGAAGATGAAGGTTCTGGTATTTAAAATAAATCACCAACAACACATGGTTATCTCCCTCTTGTTGGCTGCGGGTGAAGGGAAAGAAGGTCCGATGTAACAATACCAACAACAAAT
Source organism: Sequoiadendron giganteum (assembly GCA_007115665.2). NCBI lineage: Eukaryota > Viridiplantae > Streptophyta > Pinopsida > Cupressales > Cupressaceae > Sequoiadendron > Sequoiadendron giganteum. The sequence continues at coordinate 692,640,452 of CM021101.1, forward strand.
ATATGAATCAAAACTCCCTAAAGCTTGCACATCCTAGAGATAAATGTATCTTCTATTCTTTTCTAATTCTCCATTTTTTTCCAGATAGATTTTGTTTTCTTTCTCATGCATAGATGATAACAAGAATTTGGATCCACTAAATCAGGTTCATCTCTAGATCAATTCTTTAACTCCCAGTTTCAAATTTGATTGCTTTTCATCTTGATTGAAGATATTTTTCTTCTTTTTGTTAAACTGAAGTTTGATTTCAATTTCAAATTGACGTGATTTGTTTTCAATAACTCCATTTTAACTATTTGTTCAATTTCTAATTTTAAATCTTTTCCTCTTTCATATTTTCAATTAAATTTTATTAAATTCCGAAATAAAAAGCCAGTTTCATTTAAATTTTGAAATACAAGCATCTTATTTTAAAAAAATGATAAAATATCTTAACAAGGAATCCAATCATTTAACTTAAATCAATTTCCTCAAATTTAACCAAATCGACATTTTAAATCAACATGTATTTTTCTACATTTTGGAAAAATTCTATAAAACTTAATTTAAAATTTGAAAACACAGTTATCACAAAAATTCATTGAAATATTATCTAAATGAGTGTGTGAGATTCCATCATACTCATAAACATCTAATGGCTAAAATGACTCTACCTGATTGTTGTTCTCACCTTCAATCACGTTCGCCTATTCCTACGTTCACTTGCACTCGAGTTTACATTAGCGATGAAAAACCCCAAATAAAATATAAATGCATTTCGAATCATGATAATTGCATTTCAATATTAAATTTCATTTCAATTTGAATTTCAATTTAATTTTCATTAAAATAATCATTTAACGTCAATTTAAATAGCGACATCATGATTACTAATTGCATTTAAATAATCAAATGAAATCTAAATGTGACATCCTTCCCTTCTTGGAAGAGACATCATCTCGATGTCTTATTAATCATTCAATAAGCATAACATCATCATCAATAAAACATACTATCTTAATCAGTAAACATAGTATCACAATAGGTAAAACATATTATCTCAATCATAATGAAATAGTAACTAACAACCTAGTTCTCAAACATAAGCATAAATAAATCATAGTAGCATCCACGCTATCAAAGTTCACAAATGTGAATAAAAAACCAGAGTATCAAATATCTTCGCATAAAACATATACTAATCTATGAAAGCAAATGAGGAAAATGATGGTCTATCGTCTCAGAATCCTCCCATGTAGTACTATCCTCAATATACTGGTTCCCCTGGAACTTGTACTGAGTACTATCCCTATTAACGCTATTCTATAAGCAACTGGATTCAAGACTTCCAGTACATCATAGGGTCTCACAAATCTCGGAGCCAACTTTGATGATTTCCCAAAATATGTAAGATTAACAAAACATTTATTCTATACAGTAATCCTATATTTTCTAGACCTTGCTTACTATCACATAAGGAAATCTCATAGGTTTCACACATACTTACTCTCCCAAAGAGCTTTATTCTATCTATACATCCAATATATAATAATAACTACACTTAGTGATCGGAATTCATTGGTCCATGCATTTATCTTTAGTATAACCCAAATGGAAGAGGAATGTCGATGTATTGTACACTACATCGTGGGTCCAATCCTTTTCCTTTGTACTTACACTTTTAGATAACTCATAAACCGAGTCCATCCGCCACTTACACATTCATTATCCTAACCATAAAGTACTTTCCTTGATTACTTGTCTATCTCGAGCATAACCTTGCTCCTTGACACTTATCAATTTTGATACTGCTCCACACTTAAGCTTCATTATCAATTAAGTTTAATCGATCACCTCTATCTATTATTTCCTTTTTAACATTTTATCAAGTCTATGATTATATCCAAGCCTTTTCAACTTTATTAGAGTTTCCTTTCTTTTCATATAATAGTCCAAATGTCAATTTTAGAGTTACAATTCATTCAAGATTTAGTCCACCCTTTACTTATTTGGTTAAAATAATATAATGCACATTTATTCAAATGACTGTCTCAAGGTATGACTTTGGTTTACACAACCCTATCATTATTTGCTAAACTTTTCAGATTTACTAAGCAACTACTTACCCACAATACATTATTTAGGATCATAATCCTATAAGTCGAGTTTCCAAAAACTGTTGGTTTCTTTTATGATTCTATCCACTAGAACATTATGTTAATCCTACTAATCAAAGAAAGATCATTTTATCTTGTGTTCTACCATTTTCCTTCTAGAATCTCAAGAGAGTTACATGTCCTACCAATGAGGACTTATGGTCTTCATTTCCTGGCATACTAGATATTACCTTGCTACATTATGTGCAGCTTCTTACTCTATCTTCTTCTAGATGATAGTGGATCCTTATCTGAAAATTCCTTTCGTTAATCCTATATCCTATCCTCGACATTATTTTTCTCGTTTCATTCTCGTATCTTCCAAATTTTGGACACATAGGTTCTTTTATATCCAACAATAGTCTATCCTTTGACTAAGTGATAACCTATTTTGATCTTTTTCCTTTATTATTCTTCCTATAAAGGTTATAGGTTTTACAGAGGTAATTCCCATTTATCTCAAGACATCCATACCTTGAATTTTTTTTTGTCCTTGAATTATTTTCAAAATTTCAATTCATCCTTTAACTCAATCTAATTTCCTAATTTAATCTGGTACTACTTTTTGAATATTAATCCTCATTCAATCACATTGATCTCTAGGTAATAAAAAAATTAATTGCATATCTAATCATCAAACATAAACATTCAACTCCACGATTTCTTAATTATAGGAGAGTCTCAACTTCAATATTCATTTTGAGCACAAGTAACAATTATGATGTTCTTCTCCGTAAGATTTTCAACATTTCTTGATAAGTGAAAAATTCTATGATGTTTTGTCATGACAATAGATGCTTCCTTTTGAAAGTGTTTCTCTTTTAATATATAAGAGCTACTTAAAATAAAGTCTTATCAGTAATACGACTTCCTTTAACTTACTAGGAATCTCTCCTATGCTTATATTCTTGTAAGGTTTCATTATTTCCAATGATACTCAATCGCATGACAAATCTTAAACCCAATATTCCCTTTCAATTCTTAGGATGGAATCCTTAATTGATAACTAGTCCAAATCTTGAACCCAATATTCCCTTTCAATTCTTAGGATGGAATCCTTAATTGTTAACTAGTCCAATTGTTTATAGATTTCTCAACTTTATATGGCTATAGTCAAGACCCAATGTACAGTTCATTCAAGTTTAATTCCTACTTGTAGGTATTTAAAGAATAATCCAATATGTACTCCAACTTAATAGGTTTTAGTCTCATCACTAGATATTTCTCTTTATTGAATGAAATTCTTGTCCCACATAGGTTATCTTTAACCCAAGGATCCATTAAAAATTAAGGTAGTGATTAAGTGATTTAATCATTCTCAAAAAGAGATTTTGGTTTGGTTCACCTAATGTCACATCTTAATTTATTTTACACTTCATCTCAATGGCTTAAATAGCCAACCTTTTTCTCATCCATAGGTTTCTTAGCATAGAGAGCTTCAAAGTCAAGTTGTTTCACGACATGGATATATTTCATATCAAACTAACATCGTTATTTAAATTCTCTATATAAAGTATATAGAAGTATAGAGACACTTTCTTCCAATCACGAGTCTCTTAGATATTTTCTTGTCAATCCCATAGACAGTGACCGTCTTTATCATGATTAGTTTATTTTCCAATTATTTTCTAAGGTATTTATAATAATATGCTTTAATCTTTAGATCAATAATCGTAAGATATAAAAATCATAGTTCTTAACCTTTCCATTTGTCATTTTTCCCTGGTGGTCATTTCATGTATGACTTAATTGTCTTTATGACTTACAAAGAAGTCATAACCAAGTTTCGCTGGGTAGGGTACTCAGCTTGAGCCAATCCTCTCTCTTCCTTTCCACCCCTTAGTGTTTCAGCAACTTCCATTCTTCTCACTTTGAACTTCTTAGCAATTTACTTGCTTCCTTGAAAAGGTTTGTCATTCCTTATAGTTGACCTTTCATTGCCATCTTCTTTCTAATATCTTTCTTTTTCTTTTTTTTGAAGGACTATCAATACTTACTAAACTCTTTTGTTGATGTACTTCTTAACTCACAGTGTTGCTTTCCTTGCAACTTCTAGGGTCCTGACACATAAAGCCATGTGGTATTCCTATTCCATTTTGGATCCATTATTCATAAGTTCTTTGATTCCAAAAACTTCAATAACCTAAATGATTTCGGTTGGAGGAACCTAGCTCATATCATTAATTGTTTCTTCTGACCATTCTGGTCTTTTCTTAATTCCTCAATACTAACTCTTTTCTAACAAGGTCTTTATCTTAACACAAAGTTTAATGCATGAGTTTCCCAACCCTTGAGGATAGTTCCTTCGTTCATCTCCTACTTTTGAACAATCCAAATTATGTTGACTTTGCATATGTAGATTAGTAAATGTTTACACTAAACCAAGAGTTCCTGAGTCTTTTAGAATTGTAGGTTACTACAATTCAATTTATCACATTCCTACTCATTATCTTTTTCTTAGAGTCACGTATGTAAAGGTTATTCTTCGTAACCTTCCTACATAACTTGATTGCATAATCTTCTGTAATTCTAGGTTTTATCATACGTTGTTGGTTTAGGAAATCTGATTCCAGGGACAAATCTTTAACTAGCCCCAATTGACCCAAGTTACTAAGACTTAAATCTTCCTTTTTCACCTCCTTAAGTGCTTTTCTCTTGCCGTTTTGGCACAAGAACTTTTCAACCTTTATCTTCTGATAAGGTTTATGCATTATTGCGTAATCAGCTCATAGGTTGCAGTGCAGAACCAGGTTGCTCTGTTACCAAATGTAAAGTACGAAAATCCTAAATTCAAAACTTCGACAAATACTTTAAATAAAATTAATTATATTCAAAATATATTCATCATCTCATTCATTTAGACATCAAATAAACCAGTTGAATACAAAACATCGACATAACGTCGATAAGATAAATTCATATACAAACCCAGTATGAATACATACAAGTGTCATATTGCACAATTTCGATTCTAAATACACTAGATGATAATAATATCAGTTACAAATCGAGACTTAGGCATTCAGATGCCTTAAGCTGTTTAATACATAATAAAGAATAAATAGATCAAAAATGAAGATGCCATCCATTGATCTTCCATCCAAAAGCAAATCTTCAATAAAGAAGCTGATAACAAGGGTCAGGCGCTTTTTTCGCCCAACCTCGAAGCTTACGCTTCCCCAGAATTCTTAAATCATTCAAAGAATACCCGACCCTACATGAATCGCTTAGCAAAAAGCAGTCTACAAGCAGGATGGAATCTGGTGCATGCCTAGTATAACTAGTAAAACCACAAGCATTTTCATTTTTCTAAATCATTTAAGAAACAAGCAAGTTCGATACTAGGATATGGTAGAGAGTTCAATAATTCCATCTATTTCAATGGTCCTTAAATTACTTGGCCAAGTAAAATGTCATGCACGACAACTAAAGTAGTTTTGGAAAAGCAAAACTATGCTCTCTATTAACCCATATTCGGCACCTATCTCGGAAGGTAACTTTCCCCAAAACATGACATGCACATTCATTTATCAAGCATGCATGGTTCCATTCAATAAATATAATCTTACAAAAATAATTTAACCACAATCTTGTTTCAACCAAAAATGGTACTATTACAATTTTTCATCGTTCTAAATCATAGGTAACATTAAATCAATATTTAATTCAAACAATAAAATAATAAGAAGAAGGTGTCTCTCAAGTATGTAATCTAGAAGTACATATTTAATCAGGAATACATGAGCACACATTCTTTCGGTTCAATTACTCAGGAGATTCATCTTCTCTTCAATATAATCTTTGTCTAATTTGTTTCCTTTCGAATAATTATATCTTTTCTTTATTTTAATTCTTTTTCTAGTTTTCATATTTCCATTAAAGTATTATCTTTTCAAGAACATAAACACTTCGAATTACCACTTCGATTTAGTAACAATTTAATATCACTCTTAAAATTGATAAATTTCACCCAAGTTTTTCAATCAATTTTAAATACTCAAAGATATTTAATCTTTTCAATAAAAATCTTACTTATTCCATAATCTTTCATTTGTATAATTCTGCAATTATTTCACTATTTTACCGTTTCTTTTTGTTTTGGAAATTTATCTCTTTTCGACAATTTTGATTTTTGGAGCGTTTCCAGATCTAGTTTAAACATACATTTTTCTGTGTGAATCCTTTCCTAAATCTGAATTTTCCTAAAATAATAAATCAACTGTCTTGAATATTTTCTATTCAATTTATTCTACAATGTTCTGTTTCAAATTGTTCAACGATTTTCTGGTAAAATTCCAGTTTGATGTTGATCCTTTTCCTAAATTTAATCAATTGTTTTTATTTCATGTTTTCAATCAAATTCTTCCTAAAGTTTTATGTTTCCAAGTTCAATGTTTCCTGGAAATAAAATCACAGTTCATCGTTTGAAGTTTTCTATTGAATGTAATAAAGTAGAGATTCTTTAATTGATTTACCATTTCAATTTAGAAATTATTCTTTTCTTAAATTGGTACAAACAGAAGTTCTCATTTCAATTTAAAAACTAAATACCAGAATTTAGAAAAGAATTGTAAGACTTATTGTAAAATTGATGAATTGATTTTCAAATCCTTCTGGGTAAATTCTCGAATTGTTTATTGCTTCCTCTATCAGATCTTTTTGTAGCTACTCTGTCCAATCTTCCTCTTCTTGGTGTGTTCCTGTCTTTTGTTCTTAAGACTGTACTTATCTTCTATCTAGTTATATATTTTCCTATTTCCTTCATGCACACTTCACCTATCTCCTTCTTTGTTTCCTATGCACCCTTTGTATCCTTCTCCCTCTTATGTTTCCTACTTGTGCTAGATGACAGTGTATGGTGAATGGAGTGACCTGTGGCTGTGTGAGAACTGCGAACAATGGCCTCTTCTCTTTCAGCTCGCCCTCTCCCAACCTCCCTTTACTATTGTGTAGGTGAGTGTAGGGAGACTTATTCTCTCCCTTCTCCCATACTATCTCCCTTCTCCCTATTGTCTACGCAAAAACCTACCTCCTCCCACGCACTTGGGAGCTGACTCTCCCTTCCTCCCACGTGTCTCTGCCTTCTCTTTGGTGCTTTTGCAAAAGCCTACCTCCTCTTGGTCACGCGTGGTGAAGATGAAGGTTCTGGTTTTTAAAATAAATCACCAACAACACATGGTTTATCTCCCTCTTGCTAGCCACAGGTGAAGGGAGAGAAGGTCGAATGTAACAATATCAACAACAAATATATAAATCAAAACTCCCTAAAGCTTGTGCATCTTGGAGATAAATGTATCTTCTGTTCTTATCTAATTTTCCATTTTTTTCCAGACAAATTTTTCTTTCTTTCTCATGCATAGATGATAACAAGAATTTGGATCCACTAAATCAGGTTGATCTCTAGATCAATTCTTTAACTCCTAGTTTCAGATTTGATTGCTTTTCATCTTGATTGAAGATATTTTTCTTGTTTTTGTTAAACTAAAGTTTGATTTCAATTTCAAATTAACGTCATTTTTTTTCAATAACTCCATTTTAGCTATTTGTTCAATTTCTAATTTTAAATCTTTTCCTCTTTCATATTTTCAATTAAAAACAATTTAAATTTATAAAACACTTTATTCATTTAAATTTTATTAAATTCTGAAATAAAAAGCCAATTTCATTTAAATTTTGAAATACAGGCATCTTATTTTTCAAACAATGATAAAATATCTAAACAAGGAATCCAGTCATTTAACTTAAATCAATTTCCTCAAATTAAACCAAATTGGCATTTTAAATCAACATGTATTTTTCTACATTTTGGAAAAATTCTATAAAACTTAATTTAAAATTTGCAAACACGGGTTTCACAAAAATTCATTGAAATATTATCTAAGTGAGTGTGTGAGATTCCATCATACTCATAAACGTCTAATGACTAAAACAACTCTACCTGATCGTTGTTCTCGCCTTCAATCACGTTCGTATGTTCCTGCGTTCACTTGCACTCAAGTTTACATTAGCAATGACAAACCCCAAATAAAATATAAATACATTTTGAATCATGATAATTGCATTTCAATATTCAATTTCATTTTAATTTGAATTTGAATTTAACTTTCATTAAAATAATCATTTAACTTCAATGTAAATAGCGACATCATGATTACTATTTGCATTTAAATAATCAAATGAAATCTAAACATGACAATATGCAACTATAGATACATCCTCTGAACTAGAGGATCATCTTAGACAATAAGGAATCAACCTTATACATCAACCATTTTACCCCATTCTCACCAAAATGTAAGAGCTACAAGTAGGAATGTCGTGTCTAGCAATGATGGCCTATTATATTTCCATTTTTGAACATCAAAATTTAAAATTCTATCAACACATTATGGTTTATTTTTATTTATTCAAGCTTTTAGTTTAGAATCCCTCAATTGCAAGAGAGTTTTAGGTATGTTGGGATCCATTAAGGATGTTATACCAAGAAGAGGCTATCATGGAGATCACTTTGGTAGCCATCACAAGTAATAATAAGATTTAATATACATAAATGGATATAGGTTGAGGTTTTGGGACATGAATTTCTAACATTTATCCCCTTTCAATGCGCAGAAGTTTTATATCCAAACCCTTAAGTAGTAATTTGTCTTTATTTTATTTATGCCAATACACAGCTTCAATATACTCTTCAAGTTTGACAGATATAGCTTGTTCTATAGTGCTCTTTTCTTTATTAGTATAGTCCATGGCCTCTATCAAATGAGATTTTGATCCAACCTAATTTTCATTAATGGCTTCATTGATGGTAATTTTAGGCTATGTTGCCAGTACAATTACTTTAGTATCACCATGCATGTTCTTCTCTATAGGCCATGGCCTCTAGCATATAAGATTCTGATCCAACCTAATTTTCATTAATGGCTTCATTGATAGTAATTTTAGGCTATGTTTCTAGTATAATTACTTTAGTATCACCATGCATGTTCTTCTCTATAGACCATGGCCTCTAGCAGATGAGATCCTGATCCAACAAAATTTTATCTTGTTAGGGTCGCAACCTGAAGTTTTATATTGTTCTCTTAACACTATAACTAAAATCTCTCAATCTAAGGTGTGGAGCACTATTAGTAGTTCAACATGCAACAATCTACCAACTAATAAGTGAGAATTATTGTACATGTTATCTTTCAAGAGATAAGTACTTCATAAATATTAGCACTAGCATCTTCTAAGGGTGTAATGGATGAGTTAAAAGGAAAGTTAATGAACATAAGTATACACCCCATAATTGTGTAGTGGATGAACTAATAGGAAATTCAAGGGACACATGTATACACCCCCTAGGGTTAAATGGATGAGTTGAAAGGAAACTCAGGGAACACTTAGATACATCATGTGAACTTTCTTTTTTTTCTCTTTTGTTTGTGTAATCTCAAAGAAATGTTTAGGCACAATCTATTAATTAATATACATTTAATAGCCAAAGATAATGAGAATTCAATACATTTTCAAAGACAATGAATTATTGGCTATAAGAGGTTTTTCCAAGTAGAAATGTCATGTTTTTGCATATGGGATTTAAAGCAAAAAAGACACATTCCCAAATGGAAGCAAAACATAGATGATTGTGTTGATGGGTCTAACTACCACATTTGATAAATATACATTAAACATTAAAGTCCATAGCATCAATAAACATATTTTGAATTGTAAAATCAAAATTTGATTGGTTTAAATGTGATATGAAATGCACTCAAATAGTAGAGGTGAGTGATTTCATTTCAAATTAGTGTTCAAGGCTTTAAATGACAACATAACTTATGACAACTAAGTTTCTTATAAATACATAAAAAGTGTCTTCCCTCCATAACATCATTAATAATTTTGTTTGCACCCTTCAATGACATAACCCCCTTCATGCTATACTAAAAAAATAATGTGTGTGTGTGTATATATACATCAAAAAATTGCAACCCAACTTGATTACCAATTAATGGTTTAAGTTTTTAAGTAGTAGAAAAACATAGGCTCCAAGCTTTAAAATACAACTAATGTAAGTGATATATATACCATGAAAAATAAATATTTTAAATTACTTTCAATGAAGTTAGTTTTTTTTAATTGGAGCCAATACATCAAAAAATTGCAACCCAGCTTGATTACCAATTAATGGTTTAAGTTTTTAAGTAGTAGAAAAACATAGGCTCCAAGCTTTAAAATACAACTAATGTAAGTCATATACTTTTTCATTCAATACAATTTCATTCATTCTCCTTAATTAAATTCAATACCATACACGTGGTTGTACTCTACATTCCTACAATATAATCCAATGATATTATATTCTAATGCAGCTAATAAGTACATTATTAGAAACACACAACAATATACAATTGTAAAATGGACTCCAAATTAATATATCTCAATGTTTCTTATATAGATTATGTAATAAGATATATAAGCTAGTATCTTTACAAACAAATCTATTAAAAAACTCTCTATATTAATTGGATAGGACCACTATTTTGATTATGTCTTGTCAAATTATACTCATATTCAATCAATGTGATTCAATTTAAAATTTAATGAACATATTTTAATTTTCATTTAACTACCTTAGACATCATGGACCATCATCATAAATTCACTACAAATATATTCAAACATATTAAACAATCACTTTACAAGTTTTAAAATAATCCAAATTTATATTAATTTTCATGAAAATTATTTTATAATAAAGACTACACAGATCAAATTAAATGAACATGTTTTTGTTAATAAATTTGTGATAGAAATAAAATTTTCATTTAACTAAAACATCATCATAAGATCACTTGAAATATATTCAAACATATTCAAACAATCTCCAAAACAATCCAAATTTATATAAATCTTGGCAGGAAGTATTTTGTAATAAAGACTGCACAAATCCTTCTCTAAAACAAGAATGATTTTGTCAAATTTACAATATATATTTTTGGAACATATTCAACATTATATTGGGTGTATCCATTACCGGCGTCTGTGTGCAAAAATAACTTTACAATGATTAACCCCCCAACATATTCTCAGATGATGTTAGTGAGAACGGGCAGCCCGGCAAAACACTCCATTCCATGGAACTCAAATCAAGCCTCATCAGATTTAGGCTTCCTATAATCGTAAGCCAGATCTTATCTGATGCTGCGGCGACCATAAAATCTGTTCCATGAGAAGATTTGACAGTGTCCTGTAACAGATCGTGGGGAGTGACGGAAATGAGAGACCAACTACTATTATTCTGTAGCTCCCATATGCCCACCAAAGTGTGCTTGATGAAAGGAATGCGCCCCCATATGGGCTCTTCCCCGGCCTCCTTCTGCAACCTTCCCACCAAAAGCAGCTTTCCACTACATGCAAGTAAGGAAGGCAGAGAAGTGTGGGGGTTCGTATGACGATCACGAGGATCCATGTGGGGAGGCAACCCTCCTTCAATCTCCTTAAACTCAAACTCTCCGCGGGCAATGTCATAACAGCCGAGACGATGACCAAAGTTCCTGGTAAAGTAGACCACGCCATTGTGTAGTGCGCTGATCCTAGGGTGTGTTTCGGTGAAGTTGCTAAGGGGAATGGGAACGATCTGCATGGCATGGACATTCGTCCACTTATCTGTCGTGGAATTGTAGAGCAGAGCATACAAAGGCTGGGCTTAAACATCATACACTAACCGTTTGACCGCTTAGGTGGATGTTGTGGGGCCCTCTTCAACCATCCCATTCCGGTTGCTGTTTCCGTTACTGACATGGATTTCGGTAATGTGTTCAAATTGTTTCTCCCGCCCACGTGAATGCCGGTAAATGAGTTTAAATCGTTTCTCCCGCCCACTTGCACCATTGAATCCTGCGCTGCACTCACACTAAACAGGTTTCCAACTCTATCAGTTTTCATTTGCCAGCGTACAAGGATTATTCAAACATCACAGTTGGATATGCTCTGGTAGACATGCATGCGAAATGTGGAAGCGTGCCAACTGGATTCCTCAAAGAAATGTGGTCTCATGGAATGCTTTGATTGTAGGATATGCACAAAGTGCGTTTGTTGAAACGGATTCAAAAACTTTCAATCAAATGTAACTCACAGTGAAATGTTCGACTTCACAGTCTTTGCCAGCATCCACCGAGCTTCAGAACGAAGCATGGGCATCCATCGCAAGATGAAGGAAAGATGAATTTTGTCACATGTAGCCGTAACTGCCTTGGTAGACATGTACGCAAAATGGGGAAGCATAGACAAGGCACGTAAACTGTTTGACAGAATGCCTCCAAAAAACTTGTTTTCATGGAATGCCCTGATAGCAGGATATTCACAAAATGGATTTGTTGAAGAGGCTTCAGAAACTTTCAAGCAAATGCAATTAGTAGGTGTAATGCCTGACTCTACAAACTTTGTCAGCGTCCTTACAACCCGTGCCAAAATGGGAGCTTTCAAACAGGGTATGGACATCCATAAAAGCATAAAGGATAGAGGAATTTAGTCGGATATAGTATTTGCAACTGCTCTATAGACATGTATGCAAAGTGCGGAAACATACACAAGGCAGGCGAACTGTTTTACTATGTACCTCAAAGAAATTTGGTTCCATGGTTGTAGGATATGAACAAAAAGGATTTCTTGATAAAGATTTAAAAAATTCAAGCAAATGAAATTGGTTAAATCACATACAAAAATATGTTTTAGGAGTATTTATAGTGAAGATTCTTTTTAATTAGAATTTAAAAATGTTGTGACTTATGCTCTTTCTCTCAAACATTTATGCAGATGTGGGCAAGTGGTGTGAGGTTCAAATGGTAAGGAGATTGATAAATGGTAAAGGATATAATAGGATTCTTAGTTGTAGTTGGATTGAAATCCATGAAATGGTGTGTGCTTTATGTGTAGAGGATAGATCACATCCACAAACATTGGAGATCTATGCAAATTTGGAGAGATTAGCTTGAGAGATGAAGGCAACATGGTATTTCCCAAGTTCAAGACATTTACTTAGTGAGGAAAAGGAGGGAACTGAGTTATTTCTCTACCATCACAGTGAAAAGTTGGTCATTGCTTTTGGTTTGTTAGATGCATCCCAAGAACAACTATTATAGTTATTAAGAACCTTCAATATGTGTTGCTTCACACTACAATGGAATTTATCTCCAAGATTGTTGCAAGAGAAATTGTTGTGACAGATGTGAATTGTTTCCATCATTTTAAATAGACAAAATGTTCTTGTGAAGATGATTGGTTATGCTAAATAAAGTAATCTGAAAAATAGGCTTTCACTATAATAATGTGCACTATGTCATGCTTACACTAATAATGAAGGAACAAGGTTTTATTGTTAGATTCTAGAAAAAAAAAAATGGTTTTGTTTTTGTTTTGAATATTTGGCAATCTAGACCATGAAGTTGGCTTCGTAAAATTAGATGCACAAAGTACATATACACTATTACGGTATCTATCAAAAACATATTTTATAATAACATGAACATTTAATTAAATTGTTTTCATAAACCTACATATGTATGAAATGAAAAGTTGGATAAGTTAGAGAAAGAGAAAAACAAAAGGTGAGGAACACTTCAAGTAAATCGAAAGATGCTTGACTAGTAGGAAATGGGAGATGAGGGCTTACAATTACCCTTGTCATTTTCTACAGACTTCCTTTTATTTGGATTAATTGTTGAAATGGGACATCATCAATTTAAGTGGCAATCAAGTGCATACGACATGGGCATATGATTGATTGACTCACTAACTAGGAGCATCTAATCATATATTATAGTGTTTAAAGGTTGTATTGTCCTATCTTCCTAGTTATGTGGAGCAACATCAAAATCGATAACCTTGTACATAATCACCCCTCTACCTATTATGGTAGGATATAATGAGTGGGCATTATTTGAATGTTGGATATCTTTTATAACAAAATTGATACAATAATGCTCTTCTACCATAATGGCAACCTCTTGCTTCTATTTGATAGAATCTAGATTGACCCATTATCATTATTATGGTTTAGCTAGGATTTTGATTAAAAATATGATTAACCTTGAATCTAGTGTGGTTTTTGAAGTCCCTTTGAATGTTGATGATTGTCTCCTTGTGTAGGAAATAATGTATTAAAGATAGGACAATCCACCTTGATTGTAAAATTTCTATGATGACACCATTTCTTCCATGATACTTTGACTATAGTAGTTGTATTAATAGCCCTTTGGTAGTTAAGGCATGATTATTACCCTAAATTAATTGTCAAAACATGACATGATAGTGCCCATGGATTGATGAAAACATTCTAGAGAATAAAGGTTTTTTAACTATCACAAAATTTGTGTGATTATTCTTATGAGCATAGTGTAGTAGTCCCTTCAAGATAATTGTTTATGATTACACAATGCGGTGAAGTTATAACTATGCAAAAGTGCTATGTCGCAATGACTACTTCCTTCCTTGATGAAATCCTAGTTTATATATATGTTTGACAAGATTTTGTATTTAAACATAAACTCACATCTTTATGATAGTCTTTATGAATAAAATATTAAACCAAGTGATGACAATTCTTCAATGGTATTGGGTTATTAATGGAGTGATTATTGTCCTAAGGATGATTAGGTTCATGGAATTCATCATGATAACACTTGTCTCATTTATGATAATTATTAATGTAATGATGATTATCAATATGTCTAGAGGTTAATGTTAGAGCTTGAGGGTAGTAAGGTCCCAAGTACCATGATTAGCTTTGGTGTTGATGATGGAAATTTCCCCTTAATAAGGTAAGACATTATAATAGCTCAACAATAATTTAGTAACATGCCCAAAGTTTTAACCTATTGTTTTCACCTAAGTTTTAACCCAGGTATGAGAAAAGATCAAGTTCACCAACACATAGAAATAAAATTTTCTAATTCAAGTTTACCAACACATAGTTGTGCAGATGTGTTTTCTTGGTGCTTACAAATCACATACAAATATATGTTTAGGGGTTATTAAGACTTAAAAACAAAATTAGGCTTTAATATTGCAAAGGAAGCTAGTTTGGAAGGATAGCTTTGATAGAGAATTTCCCATTAAGGGACTCTAAGACTTATTATAATTAATTCAAGCAACAACCTCCCATACTTAAATTATTTAAAATTTAGATCATTGAATCTTGCAAAGAGCAACATGATAGTGGTTTCAATCTAGGAAATTAAGAACTTACCTCAAATATTTTTGCTAATACATCCCTTGATTTATCCATGGGGTTTAATAGTTAGCTCTTAATAAATTTTGACCTATGTAAGCCTACACTTTATTGGTAACTTAGGAGTGGCCTTCCCATCAAGAAGGTTTTTGAATAGGGAGTGCATGTAATATAACCTTGTACTTGATAATGTATTGAGACACATTTTTTATATATATTTTCATGCTTTTCCTTACAAGTCTTATTCACAAACCATATTTCTATGATCACTTTCCTAGCTCATGATTCATTGAAGTGTTTGATCTAATGTATTTTAAGTGTTGGAAGTAATTTGAAAAAAATATTAAATTCTTGTTCTTTAATATGGAATTACTCTAGAGCTATTTTTTTTTATGAAATTTAGTAGAATAATCATGTGATTCTATTCACTTTTGAAGCTCATCAATGCTACTTAAAATGTACATCTACACTTACTTGGAAAGATAACATCCATCCTAATGATGTAGGATTATGTAATTCTTTTTCCTTATTAATAGCTTGCAAAGCTAGCTAGAAACGAGTTGTGCCTTGCACACACATGCCATTTTCCCAAAAAAAATTGATGAGTCCCTTTATTTATTTTCAAGCTTATTGATCAAATGTTCTTCTAGCTTGAAGTGTTCTAGTTTTCCTTGGTTCTTGATGAGTTGGTTACATTGTAAGATCTAAATTTTTGTGCTAGCTAATTTTTTTTCCAATACATGAGGTATTAGTTTTGTGGTGTCAAGATTTGATTTGGGTTCTCAGATCCACCTCTTGTTTGTATTTTCTTTCCTAGCTATTCTCTAAGTTATTATAGTTAGAATTCTTTATTTTAGTGTTTATGGAGACCTTTTATGCTATGTTACTATTTTTTCATACATTAGAAAAGCTTATGTTAGTATTTGTTCATACATTAGAAAATTTTCTAAGTGTTCATCATGATATTAACCCCTTTAAACTCTCACAAATACATTAAATAGTCTTATAAATAGCTTGGAAGTTGTTTTGGAGTATTTACAACCTTTGCAAACCCTCCTTGAAGCATTGAAACCCTTTATTATCTTTCAAAATAATATTTTTTGTCAAGAATTTAAATTTAAAGAATGATAAGAAGGTAGTTTAGAATGAGGGTTTGAACAAGGATCATTGGATACATGGCCTACCTTGAATACACTATTAGATTCCCTTTAGTAGATCACTAATTACGTTATATTTTCTCAATACTTTTGTGGCCAAAATTGATAGTTTCTAGTATGTGTTGAAAATTCTCACCTAGCTATAATGATAGAGCTATAATCGTCAAATAGGAGCCACACCCCTTATAAAAGCTATAGGAGGAGTTTTTTGGTGTCTAACACCGACTACAAGATCTGACACATGTGATCTATGATATCAAACTCCCCCTATGATTGTTGAAAAGAGACAACTAGATTACTACTATGCGTGTTTAGTGCTGGAATGCAATTTTTTTTTGAAACATATTTTTTGGTTGGATTTTAACCTTAGGGTTAACTAATTGTAGTGATTTACAACCTTATTCTAAATATCAATGCTAAGGAAGCATCATACTTGTAAAAACCATTTATTTCTACATGCAAATCTTGATAAATATATCCTAATATTTTAGGAAATCAATATTAAATATGTCAAGTATCTATGCATAACTCTTCAACCATGAACATAGATAGAATTACAAGAGTTTATTTTTTATAAAAATCCTAAAAACATATCATTTTAGTATGGTAATTTGTTTTTTTGACATGCATGCAAGTATAATCATGTAGGATCTAATAAATTTGACTTTCTTTGTGTAGTTGGAATGCTTATTTAAAGGTCAACATCATTGCTTAGATCCAAGAAACTCATTCAAGCCAAAAAGAAGCTTTTTTCATATTAATCAACATTTCACCATTAGAGTGTAAGTATGGTCGTTGAGAGAAATAAAATTGTTTATCATTTTTACATGAGTGTTCTACATAGTAAAGGTGGTTATTTTCTCTGGTTGGTCAACATTCAACACTAATAAAAATTGAATAAAACCTTGACAAGTACTTTCACCAAACCCTAGATAGTGACTTATATCTTCCTTACCAACTCTATGATTATAAAGGGAAGTGTAAAAATTCATTCTTCACAAGGGTAATAATCTACTAATAAAGACGAAAGATATGTCACAAAACCAAGTGGAGTAGTCAACACCATTTGAGAACAACCATGTTGTTGACAATAAATGTTATCCAGGGACTATTACTACAACAATAAGATAGTAAGTTACACTAATAAATAATGCAACAATAGAGCTTAGTTACTTAGCCCATAAATATGTACCATCAAAAATAATTCTTCACCTACAATAATACTATCAAACATATGCAAAAGATGTTATATAATGACTAATGGACTATATAATCTTTCTTAGGCTATCCTAATAGCATCATGGGGGATATTACACTTTTAGAATATTTTTATTGTATCCATAGAGCTATTATTGACACTGGAATTGTCAAGAGAGAGTTAGAGAGAACAGAGAATAATATTTAATTAAGTGGATTTTCTGATGGAAAGACATAAAATATAGTCATGCATTACTTCTATAATTTATATGCCTCTTATGAACATGAGTTATAAATCTTTCATGGAATCTAGTAGGAGTACCAATATTTCCATAAGATAACAATCATACTAGGTTGTTATCATAATTAGACCAACAACTTATTTATTTTCCTATGTATTATCATTTTTCTATATCATAGATAACAACAATATGACAAAAGGATACTCTTAGGAAATCATTAAAGCCATATAAATTTAGGATTTTCATGGTTATTAAGGCTATTGTAAATCTTATAGGATGGCCATGTGCCTAAATAGTTTTATTCAAGTTATCCTAATAAATAATAATAATAGGTTTTATGTAGGATTTTAGTAGGTACTAAATTATGATCATTTCCACCTTGTTGTAAGGCATCAATTAAAAGTCGGCCATGAAATAAGAGGATTATCTTAGCAATGGTAAGAGTTTCATAAACACTAGTATCAAGATGAAGATCATTTCATTTAAAACTCTATCATTTCACTCTTATAGGATAGTAATAACCGATTGGCTAGCCCTATATAACATAAGAGGCTTTTCATGATAATTTATCGCTTAAAAATTCCATACCATGTCACAAATATAGAGGAGATGGTCCCAAAATAGATCTAGTATCACTAAGATAACCTTGTAATTAAGTCAAAATATTTTCATGAATAACATAAACAATTGTCCTTGTTTGATTTTATTGAGAGTGAAGTTGTAAACTAACTATTTTTTTCAATGATAAGGTCCTCGTCTTAGTAATGAAGGATGTCAAGGCATAGTAATCTTTATTATTATTATGTACCTTAGAGCATAGACTTGTAGCTCATTTTCCCATTCATTGCTATGAAACCACCTTGAAGAATATTACAAGAAATAAAGGAAGTTGGGTTGTTAGCAAATATTTTAGTACTACTATGGATCATCTTATCCTAGTAAGGAAGTCCCTAGGTCACATGATATAATTGAAATCTATGAGGAAATCATGATAAAATTTTGAAGACTTATAAATGAGGAGTACAATCACATGTGTCATGACAATCATGGTATTAGAAGTAAAATTAAGGGACTCCATCCAACAAGTCTTAATGTCTTAGCCTTATGTAAAATACATAATACATTATCTCAAGTCTATGTGTTGGTGAACTTGATCTTTTCTCATACATGGGTTAAAACTTAGGTGAAAACAATAAGGTAAACTTTGGGCATGTTCTAAATTATTGTTGAACTATTATAATGTCTTACCTTATTAAGGGAAAATTTCCATCATCAACACCAACGTTAATCATGGTAATTGGGACCTTACTACCCTCAAGCTCTAACATTAACCTCTAGACATATTGATAATCATCATTACATTAATAATTATCATAAATTAGAGAAGTGTTATCATGATGAATTCCATGAACCTAATCATCCTTAGGACAATAATCACTCCATTAATAATCCAATACCATTGAATAATTGTCATCACTTGGTTTAATATTTTATTCATAAAGACTATTATAAAGATGGGAGAATATGTTTAAATACAAAATCTCATCAAATATATATAAAAATTAGGCTATCACCAAGGAAGGAAGTATTCATTGTGACATAAGACTTTGGAATAGTTATAACTTAACCTCATTGTGTAATCATAAACAATTATCCTGAAGGGACTACTACACTATGCTCATAAGAATAATCACACCAATTTTGTGATAGTAAAAAAACCTTTATTCTCTAGAATGTTTTCATCAATCCATGGGCACTATCATGTCATGTTTTGATAGTTAATTTAGGGTAATAATCATGCCTTAACTACCAAAGGGCTATTAATACAACTACTATAGTCAAAGTATCATGGAAGAAATGGTGTCATCATAAGAATTTTACAATCAAGGTGGATTGTCCTATCTTTAAACCATTATTGCCTACACAAGGAGACAATCATCAACATTCAAAGGGACTTCAAAAACCACACTAGATTCAAGGTTAATCATATTTTTAATCAAAATCCTAGCTAACCCATAATAATGATAATGGGTCAATCTAGATTCTATCAAATAGAAGCAAGAGGTTTCCATTATGGTAGAAGAGAGTTATTGTATCAATTTTGTTATAAAAGATATCCAACATTCAAATTTCCCCACTCATTATATCCTACCATAATAGGTAGATGGGTGATTATGTACAAGGTTATCGATTTTGATGTTGCTCCACATAACTAGGAAGATGAGACCACACAACCTTTAGACACTATTATATATGATTAGATGCTCCTAGTTAGTGAGTCAATCAATCACATGCCCATGTCTTATGTACTTGATTTCCACTTAAATTGATGATGTCCCATTTTGACAATTAATCCAAATAAAAGGATTGTAGAAAATGACGAGGGAAATTGT